>OY755237.1:62910268-64120268 GCA_963576725.1 Azorinus chamasolen
CATGAAGCATTGACCCTAGATCGAACAAGATATAGTCTATTTATAACACCCATTACATTAATACACAATGGTAAACAACACTGCCAATACCTACTCACGCTGGACGATCATAATTTATATACGTGTATATATAACGAAGATATTACAGTAGTACAGTTTTATTTCATAGAAAACATCTAATTTGGTCGTAAAAGTGACATTTTGTCCAAAAAACAAAAATGTATTGCAGAAACTGGACGTTTGTTTTGAATTTTAACTTTTTAGCTGATTTACCTTCCTTTAATTCCGTGTAAACTTCCGGTGGCATTTTCTGACTCTGAGCAGATGTTACCTGATTGGTTGATATCTTAATGGTAAGTTGCTTTGAAGCTACAGATTGTGAACAAAACAATATTTAAGATTTCGGTTGCAAAGATCGCGATGAAGGACAAGTCATCAGTGTTCAGCTTGCAAATCTGTTCAACACTGATACTAAGATTGCTCACAATTTGTTTAACATTTTGTAACTGCCAGCTGCTTTCAACTATTTTGTTTGGCTGGTCAAACAGTGCTTGTGCTGATTGAATCTGTTCGGCCAGCCGAACACTGACATTTTGTTCGAACATTTTGTAACTGTGGTTGAAGTTGTTCGGCCAACTTAACAAAGCCAACTGCTTTTCAAAGTTTTTGGTTGGTTGGCCGAACATTGCTGGTGCTGAAGAATCTGTTCGGTAAGCCCAACACTGATTTATTTGTTCGGTTGCAACTTTGGTTGAAACTGTTCGGCCAGCTTAACAAAGGTAACTGCTTATCAAAGTTTTTGTTCGGTTTGCCGAACATTGTTGGTGCTGAAGAATCTGTTCGGTCAGCCAAACACTGATTGTTTTTGTTCGACCAGCTGGTGCTGGTGCTGGTGCTGATGAATTTGTTTCTTTGTTCGGTCAGCCGAACATGTTTTAACTGTGGTTGAAGTTATTCGGCCTGCCTAATAAAACCAACAGGTTTTCAGCTGACCGAACATTGCTTGTGCTGATTGATTCTATTCGGCCAGCCGAACACTTTTCACAGTTTTCGTTCAGCCAGCTGAACATTTTGTAAATGTGGTTAAAGTTTTGTTCGGCTGGCCAAACATTGCTGGTGCTGGTGAATTTGTTTCTTTGTTCGGTCAGCCGAATTTTTTTTAACTGTGATTGAAATTGTTCGGCCAGCTAAACAAAGCCACCTGCTTTTAATATTTTTTGTCCGGCTGGCCGAACATTGATGGTGCTGATGAATCTGTTCGGCCAGCCGAACTTTTTGCAACTTTGTTTGAAGCTGTTCGGCCAGCTTAACAAAGGTAACTGCTTTTCAAAGTTTTTGTTCGACTGGCAGAACATTTTTTTTAACTGTGATTGAAATTGTTCGGCCAGCTTAACAAAACCATCTGCTTTTAATAGTTTTTGTTCGGCTGACCGAACATTGCTGGTGCTGATGAATCTGTTCGGCCAACCGAACACTTCTCTCTTTTTTCAAATTAACACAAAAACACCATTTTTAGGCCACGTTGTTCTTAAAAATATGCAGAAAGGCTTCTAAAAAGACGGACTGCGTGGACAGTCCCGCTTTACAAAAGATCAATAGTAACAATGTTTACTAACAATTGCTGTTAAATCCTATCCTGTAATGACTATTGTGGCATTCAAGCGCTGCGGATTGTTGTTCTGTATCTATCATATATGCGAATGAGTGTAGTTTTAGCACGACATAGTAGCTGGACACACCACACCTTTCTTATACATCCAATGAAAACATCTATTTCAACGGACACCGGTCACCGTCGACTAAACCGGAAACAGGTACGAGATAGAAGTACAAACAAACCAAGTTTCGTAATAAAATATTCAATTTCTTGAACGTTTTTCCGCATACTGGGAGTTGTTGCTGTTTCTAGCTAGTTAAATGTCTACTTTGTATAATTAGTCACACATTTTATATAAGTCTGTGCCGTTTTAGAAAAGGGAACGTCGGTACGGAGTTGGTGCGTACAAACTTGTTTAACATGATCTATTAATGTATAGGTGTTATAAATCGAGTATAGTCTTTTTCGATTTAGTGCCAGTGTCATGAAGATAAGGAATGAGACAATAATATACAATTCAATATCTTTATTTTCTCCAGATCGGAGATATGAATAACATGCATTGTCGTACAAATCACACACACACACGCACACACACACACACACATATATATATATATATATATATATATATACAAAAGAAAATATAGAAAAACAAATATCTGTACACAATACACCCGTAGTAACGGTTAGGTAATGTCTCTAGAAACAAATCTCTAATTATTCACTATACGCTTGACCTGTTTGGATTTTGGAATAATCCATTTGCAAATTCAGCATTTTAAGGGTTAAAGACGTTTTCGGTAGTAATTTCTGGCCTCGAAACCATGAAGGCTGTGGGTTCGAGTCTAGGTGAGTGCTATTTTTTCTGGTTTTGTATCAATGGAAGAAGAAAGTATATTACAAAAATAATAAAAAGATATCTATATATATATTATAATAAAACTATATAACACACTAAGTACACTGAAATAAAACAAACTGAACAAATACTAATAAAAAATAGTCAAGGCATTGGTAAGATCCGAACCGGCTTGCATAGGCTTTCAAGACTAGCTCGTAACCACAACATAATCAAGTCGTTTGTATAATGACAGATATAATTTATAGATCTTGTAACTTAAAATACAGTGAGCTTATTGACAAGGTCGCTGTTATTTAGAGGTATTTTCAAACACAAATATACTACATAAACTGTCTGGTATTATGTACTGAGCTAACAATGTTATTTGATACTGTATGTTTGAAAATGTTTCATTTTTGATGAATTTCACTACTTTTTGTATCATTAATGAAGTGGTTACTATGGAAACCATAGACTTCTAAACATGCAGAACGTCAACCTAAACATTTAAGTGTATACCTTTAAAAAGTGCATTTAAAGGATGTTGAATGGAAGAAAATTAATAAAATATATGAATGGACTGTTTCAATGTTTTTATTTATTTGTAGAAGAAATGCTTATTTTTCTCATTTTTGGCGAGTGGAGAAATATGAACAACTAATTTTTAAAAAGAAACATGTTCAGATTACTATTTGTTTTATACTGTATAGTAAATTATACATGTATGTAAATTCATGTTTGTTGTGTATATCACAATGATTTTGGTAAAATTTTATTATCTTTAAAGAAAGTGTAGTCATTTAGTCATTTTGATAGTTTTGGCACATACGGTTACCATAGAAACTGCCAATTTACATAAAAAATCTATCTCGTCGACATATATAATTCTTTTTATTTTTGAATTCACCATTAATTTATACCAAAACCTTCGAACATTCTATGAAATGATTCAATTTCCATAAACCTGTAGAAAATGTCTTTCAGTCTTATTACAAATTGAAACATGGAATCCACTTGAATATTAACCATTCTCCAATTGTCCCCGCCCTGACTGACAAACAGCCAGGATCTGGATCAGGCGCCTATTACCTCGGAAAATCATCTGAATCCAGGGCCCGAGGTTATAAAACTTAAAACAAACTCTGTGCTCAAAACTCAGAATTTTTCTCAGCTGAAAACACTTCAGAAAACATTTTATATATAGCCAGTTTTTGCATACATAATATTTACTGTAAAAATATGTCCAAATGAGGTTACTAGAATCAGTTAAAGCGTGTTATGTAAAAAGTATAGCCTGTAGTAGAAACTGAGTTTTGAGCACAGAGTTCTTTTTAAGTTTTATAACCTCGGGGCCTGGCTGCTTGCTATTCGGTCAATAGTTTCTCAAAAACCTGAAAGAATCGGAAGTAGTTAAAATTCGCCAGATCCACATGTAACACATTCCCTCATAGGCTAAATTTAGATCCTATCTCTTTGTATAAATCTACCGAAAAGGAGCATTTACTAGAGAAAAGAAAACCTTTAGAATTGTGTAGTTTTGAAACCATTGTAATGAATAGAGCATTTGCGCCAAAGGAGCAAAATTAATGCACTGTTTATCACAATGGTTTCATAAAGTGACATATACAGTGGCGTCAAAAGGCCTCAATTTGGAGGAATTGGTAAACAGTATCTTAATGTCAGAGAATGGTTAAATTCGTTCACCGGTGACAATAGACTACACGACATTAACCATTTCACCGCCAATGTCGCTTAAATGCTTAAATGCACCACGACAAATAGTGCAGTCCCAGGCGGCGTATGATCAGGGACTTCACTTTTTGTCTCAATCTCTATATCTGTACTTTATTCCTTTGAAAGTTCATTTATTTCATTTCATTTTCTTACTGATTTAATAAAATTTGATTGCAGATGACAATTAGAAATTTGGCGTCGAAAATGTTAAATACACTGCTCATTGCATTGCATATACATGTACAGTGCTCCCTCCCTACAACGGCCCTCTCAATAACGATTCCCTCCTTACAACAACGCATGTCACTGTTTCCGAAACAACAAGGTTCCAGAAACAACCTTTGTCCATCGTATTTTCATTATGCCTCCATCAAAGCCTATTTTGTGACCACTCTTTAGAATCGTCACTTTGTGACGATTCTAAAGAGTGGTCACAACATAGGGTTTGATTGAGACATAACGGTTTTAAATCTCGAAATACACATTATCTGGGGATCTGCAAAGAAGCTAGTTATGTTTGATTTCCCTCCCTATAACAACCCCCTCTGAACAACACATACAATCGTCGTATCCCAAAGGATGTCGTTGTAGAGAGGGAGCACTGTACTTCAAGTCTGCTATTAGATTGATATCAGCTGTCTTCTAGGGTTTCAATTAATCATGATAATACTTTCATATTTCTATAAACGTTGGTGATACAAGATATAGCGAAGGGAAACTAACATTTGATTTTAAATTCTGATCAGCAATCGAATTTTTGAAGAACGGATTCGGTCAAATAATGTGGATACACACTCATTATATGTCATGATCAGTAATCTCAGACTCGTTAATGCTAGAGAATCTGGTTTTACCCTTACCCGCTTTGAAAGAAATAAAGTCTCCTTAAAATGAGGTCTGGTTGATTTTGACAAGTTCAAATCCAATCAATTCTTTTGACAGACGTTTGACCGAATGTCAAATAGCTTTGAATTGCCCAGTGCCTGATCTGGATCGAGGTTGTGCGCGCATGCGTGTCAGTCGCGAAAGCGATTTTAGGGTTAATGCGATTTAAAAGTTTTTAAAGGATTTGTTCATGGTTTCTGTTATCGGTCGCAGTATTACTAGGAGGGCAATCAATACAACAAAACCCCTCTAATTAATTAAGAATGAAATGGTTAGAAAATGTTAGGTATTTTAACACATTCCTTCCTAGACGATTTTAGATCAAACCTCTATGAATAAATCTACCGAAAAGGAGCATTTACTAGAGAAAAGGAAAAAGTTAGAATGTGTAATATTGAAATCACTGTGATAAAGAGAGCATTTGCTCCTGTGGTGCAAATTCTCTATTTATCACAATGGTTTCAATAAATGAGTTTACAGAGGCGCAAAAAGGCGTCTGTAAGAGAGAATGGTTTAAGGCACATGGTTGCATAATACAATCTGAAGGCATTTAGATAGCTATCTACCAAACATTAAACTACTACCTGGCTTAAATATCGACCTTGAAATTCCATTTTGGAGAATTTTGACTGGAAATGTAGGTAACCGTTGTGTATGTTGGTTGTTTGTAGTGTCAACTCATACTTTTGATGCTGAATAATTTTCATCTGCAAAACGAATATTCATGTAAGAATAATGACATTATGAATATTAATTATACAGTAGAACCTCCCTATAACTGCCACTAAATTGTGTTAATTACTTGATATTTAGGACAGGTGACTTGCTTTAAGCCACCACCTGTCTTTAACACAAAACCAACTTGATGTAATTTAGTGGCCGTAATAGAGAGGTTTTAATGTATTATATTAATTCTTATAATAACATATAAACCCAGGACATTTTTGCTGCCAAAAATAATATCTATATCATACCATAAGCAAACAAAGCAGATCCTGATCAGACGGGTCCTATTGCAGCCGTATGATCGGGGTCTACTCTGTTTGTAAATGTTGTCAAAAGGCGTTTATATGAAGGAAAGGGTTAGGTGCCCTTTTCATTAAGTGAAGACCCAGATCAAAGGGATCCTAGAGAACCCCTGTCATCAGCTTCAGCGCTGTTTTCCATGTCCCACTTTTCTTCAAATATATTCCTTAACATTTTCCGTTCATATATTCGCGTTTTTACGCATTTGCAAACTTGGTAGACCGAGATCAGACGGCTCCTATAGGAGCCGTTTGATTAGGGTATGCTCTGTTTGCTCTTAAAAATTTGATGGATCTATTTCTTCACTTTCAAAACTGGCTACAATGTTCCACCTTCCATATTCCATTACAGCTATTTTGTTCATGAATATTCAGTAAGTATTGGCATTCGGAATAAACATGTAACAGGGAAAGGGTTAATAGTCACGGTAATCATGGTCTTTTGGAAGTTTGGAGCATTGCATTTACAAATGATGAAATGTGGTTGTACATGTATTTCGTAAACAATGGAGAGGCAATTAACATTATAATACAATAATGTAGACAAACAGCAATGCATGACAGCGAATGCGTAAGAGAGCAAGGTCTCTTATGAGCTTCTATCAGCCAGACTTTTATTTAAGTCTTTATTCCATAAATATTCATGAAATACATAATGACATCATGAATATTAATCCGATTAATTGTTATAAATTTATAATAGAGCATGGGCATCGGAATTTTCGGCCACGACAGAAACTATAGAACCATACCTGTATTATTATCATAAGCAAAACAACGTAATCACATTATTTGATCATGTCTGATCTGGGTCTGCTCTGTTTGCAAAGGCGTGGAAAGACGTAGTATGGAGTAATGGGTGAACCCTTCGCTTGCTGATTTTTAAAACACATTTCTCCTTCTTTACCCATGCCCTGTTGTATAATTACATATATATTCACTGTGTACAAGTATTTCGCTGTGCAATCACTGCTGTGGAGTGCACTGGTTGCACAATCAACTTGTAAATAGTGCAGACCCTGATGAGACAGCTCCTGCAGGAGCTGTCTCATCTGGGTCTTCACTATTTACAGGTAGGTATATTGACGCGAATAGCAAGCGAAGGGTTAAAAGCAAGTGACTGGGAGTAAGTGTTATCCTGAAAAGGTAAAAGGTCGTCTCTATAGTTTGTTTACTATCGTTTTAATATTCTATTAGACGGTCGCTTAAAACAGGTTATACTGTACAGTAAAACCTCTCTATAACGACCACTAAATTACATTAAGTATTTTGTATTACAGGCAGGTGGATGCTTAAAGCAAGGTGGAAGTAAAACAGAATGCTCTTATCGGAGCGTTCTGTTTACTTTCACTTTGCTTTAAGCAACCACCTGCCCAAAATACCAATTAACACAATTTAGTGGTCGTTATAGAGAGGTTTTACTGTATTTGTTATTCAAGTTAATCCTTTCATAAAGAACGATCTATATACAGTAGAATTGATTGATTGATCTCGTTATTTCCTCCATTAATGGAGAGTAAATAGTACAGAGAGAATATATTTAACATAAGGACAGGAAACAACAAACCATACATACATATACATGTACATGGCTATCGCAATCTATACAATTTCAGTATATTGGGGATCTAATACACTATGTCCCTTTAAAATTGACATTTAGACATTGACAATGCGCCCAACATACGATATGATGAACATCTCATTACACATAAATAACTTATATTTCGGTAGATTTATTCAAAGACGTTGTATCTAAAAATAGCATTTTCCTTTTCTCTAGTAAATGCTCCTTTTCGGTAGATTTGGTCGAAGAGGTTGGGTCTAAAAATAGCCTATGATGGGAATGAGTTAAATAAAAGAAAAACAACAGTGTAGACCTTGGTCAAGGTGCTCCTCTATGTCTACAGTTTGTTGGAAATGACAGTACAATCGTGACTCGTATTCAGAGGGTTAATCTCTATTTCACAGAGAAACATTGCGGCTTCTTTGCAAACAGAGTAGGTCCAGATGCGACAGTTCCTATTGGAGTCTTCTGATCACAGTCCGCTGTGTTTGCATAACTCCTTACTCCATGAATATTTATAGAAAATGATGATATCATGAATATGAATTAGATTAATGTTTTAAAAGGCACATTAATACGTGAATTGTTTGCTAAGCCAGAAACTGTATTATGAGATCTATATTATCCCATAGAGCAGAACCCATTTACTCATAGGCTATGCTAGACACATTCCCTAAGGTGCTATTTTAGATCCATTCCTTCATGGGCTATTTTAGATCCATTCCCTCAACCCACTTTGAATAAATCTACTGAACAGGAGCTTTTTACTTTTACTAGCATGCATGAATATTTAAGAATTGTGTAGTTGTGAAACTATCGCGATGAGTAGAGCATTTGATCCGTAACAGCAATTGCTCTGTTTAGCACAAGGGCACACTACGACATAATTTTAAATTTCATCGGGAAAGCATGCCACCGGACACCTTTGACCACGATACGTATACTTATTTTCTATAATTTAAATTTTCCCGGGGACATCTGAATATTCCCGGGGCACGCTCCATGATGCGTACATTTAACCCTTCGCTTGCTCTTCACGTCAATATACGTACCTGTAAATAGTGAAGACCCAGATGAGACAGATCCTGCAGGAGCTGTCTCATCGGGGTCTGCACTATTTACAAGTTGATTGTGCATCCAGTGCACCCCGCAGCAGTGATTGCACAGCGAAATACTTGTATACAGTGAAGATATATGTAATTATACAACAGGGCATGTGTAAAGAAGGAGAAATGTATTTTAAAATTCAGCAAGAGAAGGATTAAGTTCGATTCTGCTAAGTTCCTGAGTGATATGTAAAGACACTCATTTTATGTTTTACATGATTATTCGTTACCTAAAGGGTTAACACGTGTTTTTGTCTTGTTGAAGAAGATGATGCGGTACATAGTCAGGAAGGTTTTCCTAGAACCGGTCCTAGACTACTACACTTCATAGAATCGAAATCCAATTTTAAATATTAGATACTATTGTTACACCTGTGTAAGCCGTAATAACCATGTGACATGTGATGCTTTAATCACCTTATACGTACAGGAAATGAATGTTATTACAAACTATATTGTTACTGTTCCTGTATCACGTCATTTATGTATGAATAATTCATTACCAATGCAAATGTAGTGTTTTATATTCAGATATTCAGATCATCTTGATAAGATAATCAATGGAACAGCGCGTATCAAACAGCATCGTGTCATATTCAACAAGTTTCACTTACAACAAAATAAGAATTGCACATCGTGCTAGATATTTGAACTTACCCTTTACAGCGCTGAAATTTCAAATGGACTATTCCCTAGTTCAAACAGGTCAAGCTTACCATCGATATCTAGGGGTTTTTTCTAAAGAAAAGTGTAACATGACAAATAGTGTAGATCCTGGTGAGAGGGTTCCTCTAGGAGCCCTCTCATCTGGATCTACACTGTTTGCAAATGACACTAGTGACTCGTCTCCCGTTAATAAAAAAGTAGACTTCCGACTGATCTAATTATTTGATCATTACTAACTTTCAAGATTCAGCATTAAAAAGTGACAAATCCTCTCTCGCGCAATTAAAACATGCTTTAAACATTTATTAAATTAACTTTTTTATAGTCAAATGACATTGTATTAAAAACTGCTTAAAGGACTAAAAAACGTATCCAACGGTTCTTCATTAGGGGATGGTTTTGTTTGTCCCCAAGACAAGAAGTAAACGGAAAACAAGTCAGCGGTTATGAGTCCATGTGCTGTGCTATACGATATGTGAAGCATCGCTCCGCCAAAAAAAACAATACAACATATTTAACCTTTTATCTGTTCAATATTTATGAACATTTTCAATACCTACTGAATATTCATAGACAAAATAGTAGTAATGAAAGGTTGTGCATTGTAGCTATTTTAGAAAGAAACATATTTCATATTCCATTAGCAAACAGAGCAGACCCTGATCAGACTGCTCCTTTAGGACTCGTCTGATCTGGGTCTACTGTTTGCAAATGCGTGAAAATGCGTTAAAACTGAGAATAAAAATAGAAAAATGGTTTGCTCAAATTTTGATCAGGCACAACTTTGACCATTGTCGATCTGATTAACACATTATCCCATAGTGACGCATTTTTCGCATCTATAAAAGTGACTTTATCAAACCATTGTGATAAATAGAGCATTTGCTCCTATAGGAGCAAATGCTCTATTTATCACAATGGTTTCAAACTACAAAAATCTAAGTTTTTCCTTTCCTCTAGTTAATGCTCCTTTTCGGTAGACGCATTCAAAGTGGTTGGGTCTAAAAATAGCCAAGGAGAGAATGAGTTAAGCCTTTGGAGAATTATTGACCGAGTGTCAAACAGCTTTAATCTTTATTATCCACCGAGTTACTCGGCGTTTCGTCCGGATCCAAGCTGTTTTCAACTTCGAGCCAGATCACGGTTACAGAAATAACTGTATGACATGTTCTAAATGTATGCTCGCAGCTAGGTTTCATAGCTGGCAAAAAAAAATCAATCCAGATACAAAAAAACAGGGCGATGCTAATTACATTTTGTTCGTCTGAATTATAATCCTACATTTTACGAAGAATTTCCAAGGATGCACTAGTAATACAAAAATTAACATGCGTTGCACATCGCAAACTACAAGCAATACATATATCTGCAAACAAAAGCGAAGTTTTACGCAAGCGTAAAATTGCTATGTAAAACATATTTAAGCAGAATAGAAGATAAAGCAGAGAGCAATCATTTAGTGATTATAATTAAGAGATACATGGGAAATTCGAAATGATTGCAGAATGAGGAAAATGCTTTAATAAGGTATCATTTTGCTGAAAACAATATTTGAAACTTTTAAAAAAGGGAATGTGAAGATTGAAAACACAGAAATACATACTGGTAGATCTCATGTGATGTTTCAGGCACTGATAAGACCTTTTGACAGTCAATTTGAAAGGCGTAAGGTAAAGCATGCTTTGAAAGGTGAAAGTTTTATCATGGCCAATATGAAACAAATATTCTAGGCTTAGTAAAGGGGATTGGATTTGATAAACTTTCTGTCTTGGCACACCAGCTTTAACCCGTTCCCTCATATTGTATTGTTTTTATAGTGTAGGGGTTGTATTGTATTGTATAGTATTGTGTAAGGTATAGTGTACTATATTGTGTATTGTATTGTATATAACATGATTATTATAATGAGTTTATCACGTCCGTTGCTTTAAGTAATATCTGATGTAGGTTTGACTTTTTCAATATTTCGTAGACATTAATAATTACAACACCCAACATCATTATTTGATCATTTAGGAACTTCAATCACTGCCCACATGTGATCTCATTTCTTGCGATTAAAACCAATTACCAAGCGTTATAGGACGTGTGTACATTTCTATCAATCTACTAGCTGTCAGATCAGGGTCTGCCCTGTAGCAAAGTCATTAAAAGCGTCTCTATAAGGTAGAGGGTTAACCCGTTACTCCATTAATACGCATTTGTACACCTATACAAACAGAGAAGACCCCAGCTAGAGGGCTCCTACAGGCGTCTTCTGATCAGGGTATGCTCTGTTTTCTTTTGGACTAATATACAGTGAAATATCGATTATTCGAACACTAACATATGTATTATTATCGATCTGAAAGACAGGTCTAAAGTCTTCTATACTGAAATTTCGAATAATCGAGGCTTTACGGTACATCGATTTCTAAACCTTGTTTTCATATGTACATGTACCATTCTAGAAAACAGCTAATAAACATCTATGATGTCATTGTTTCTTATGCATCAGGTAAATGATCAATTAATTGATGTTTTGCCAAATTAAAAACCAGCAGCTTTTTCTATAAAATAACGGACACAGTTATAGTGGCGTTGGACGTGATACCAAGATGACTATATCAGTTTCGTTTTCTAATCAGCGATCTAGCGATATTCGTGGGCAGTAATGTATGCTGACAAGATGCTGTTACATTCAGAGCGGTGCCGATAGGCAGTCGGCTGAATGAATGTGTGGCTCATTTTTAACCCTTATCCTGATGCAAGAAAGTATGTCTGCTTAAATTCTGTTCTCTAGCAAGGTTTTACTCACTTTTTACTCGTTTTGGGGATTTGGGAAAATAGTTGACCGAGTGTAAAACAGATTAGCTCCCTGTTTTAATTAGCGTCTCATCTGAATCATAGATGTTTGCAAATGTCAGTCTGGTCACTCTTGACTTGATGAGGGTTAATTAACTTTTTCCACACTGTGAATAGATTGATAATAGTCTTTGATAACGGTGTGGATTCATATACGATACGAAGTAACTAATCGTTACATAGAAATACAAACTGTTTAACACTCTAGTCAGGATTATCTAAAGCATTGGAAGAAAGCCAACCTTTGAGACTGGAACTGGGCGACGATATTTGCAGGCATTAGTTCCATAGTGATTGAAGGGCTGAAGATATCATGACCCAAAGTCATGTTGTGATTTTTATAGTTCATTAGCAACGTTGACAGACAACTTATCGTGTACGTTAACCCTTCGCAAACTGAAACAAGACATGTCTGTTCATTCTTTGTTTTTCTGAAATCTTCACCGACTTCCGATCCGTTCAATCCTTAGAGAAACCATTGATCGACTATTCAACAGTTTGGATCTTGATGAGATTCCGAGTTACTCGGTGTCTCATCAGGATCTAAGCTTTTGTAAGCGACAGTCAAGACTTCCATAGCACAAGAATGGTTAATGAGTGACTGACATGGCAGTGCAATTATTCCTGTCACACACATTTAGTGACTGGTCCTTATGGTCTGGACATTACAGTCATAGGCACGGAACAACTTAATGAAAGCGGCATTTATCTTCAGTTTGCTGGGCAGATTGTAATGTAATCTATTTTTCCAGCATTTCGTTTTGAGCTCGTCCAAACAAGTCATGTTGTGTTAAATATTCTGATTATCATTTTAAGGCGTGCTTTCAACCATTAACTCGATGGACATCCATACGAGAAATAATGACACCATGGATATTGATATGAAAGTATGCAGTTTTCTTAGGCTATAGCTGAATGTATATAATGTTTGTGTGATACGATGGACTGTACACATTATTTAAATGATATGAATATATGTACATCTTTTGCTGCTGCTTGATTTATGAATTAGCAGAAAATAACTTTAACCCATTCCCGTATATTGACGCCTTTTGACGCTACTGTAAAGGTCACTTTGTGAAACCATTGTGATAAATAGAGCATTTTCTCCACAGGAGCAAATGCTCTATTTATTACAATGGTTTCAAAACTACAAAATTCTGAGAATTTCCCGTTCTCTAGTTAATGCTCCTTTTTGGTAGATTTAATCAAAGAGGTCGTATCTAAAATAGTCCATACGGGAAAGAGTTAAAACATGTCTTTCTGATTCCGCGTAATGCACGATTTGGACTCCATGGAAAAAATATTCTCTCAAATATCAGTTTGTACAAACCGACAACTCGCAAAAAGCCTTGCATATATATATGTATTGAGTTCGAAGCAATGTAATGCAAATACAAAGAATCAAATTGATTATATATCGTACCTCCTTTTGATATATAAAGGCAAAGGTGAGGTTTATAGTCTGGAACTACATACAATGTACATATTCTCCCGACTTCACAATTTACCCCCTGATCACTGGGTTATAAGTCGGCCATTAACACCCGGCGCCTAAGGCAGCCATGGCACATTGGCCTATTTCCCTCACAGGTACCCATTTATACACCTGGGTAGAGAGGAGCAAATGGGGGATGAATTATTTGATCAGAAAAAATCTGATAGTCCGATGGCAGGATTCGAACCGGGGACCTTTCGATCCCAAGTCTAACGACCTACCACTGGACCACCACTCCCATTGATAGTTAGACTATGAAGTGACAATCGTTGCAATAGTCAATTGCACATTTTTCATTTGATAAACAATTGTTATCCAATATTTTCTTTTTCTCATTCCATGATTGAACATTTTTCATTTGATAAAAAACAATATTTTCTTTTTCTCATTCGATGTTTGAACATATTTCATTTGATTGAAAAAATCCAATATTTTCTTTTTCTCATTTGATGTTTGAACACTGTTTGCACTTGATAAAATGTATTTCATTTGAAGTTGCCAAAAAATCATTCGATAACTTGCCTCATGGGAGAGTTGATTTATGTCCATGTTAAAGATCTAACAATGCCATTTTGAAGCTGAGTGATTTGTTCGTCCAATGAAATCCGAACCCCGTGTAGTAGCCCATCCTATGGGGCAAATTATCGAATCAAACATAGTTTCGCAACATCAAATGAAAAACAAATCAAGTGAAAAATGTTCAAACATCAAATGAGAAAAAGACAATATTGGATAAAAAAATAACAAACAAAAAAAAGTGCAAACATCGAATTAGAAAAAGAAAATATTCGATAATTTGTTTTAATGGAATGAAAAATGTGAAAATGAATATTGCAACGTTTGTCACGCCAGATCAGGCGCAGTAGTTTTTCTCTATACAGTAAACCCCCACTAATGCGACTACCTAAAAGAGGTATTATTCTTGGTGGTAGAGGCAGGTAGTAGCTTAATGCCGGACAAAAGTATTGAGGAGCATTGCCCCTTGAGGAGCTTTCTGTATAACTTTTGTTCTGCATTAACCAACCACCTGCTTATAACGACACCTCTGTTTATTCATTAAGTGGTCGTATTAGAGGGGTTCTATTGTAACTTTTTATTTGGGAAACGTTGACGTCATGGCGTCATGAGTGACATCATCAAACGTTGGATGTTTTTCCAACATAGCAGACCCTGATCAGACGACTCCGATAGGAGCCGTCTGATCAGGGTCTACTATGTTTGCAAATGCGTATTAACAGGGTTAAGAAGGGTTAAGCAGTTGTTTTGTTTACCCAGCGGGAATGGGGCTATTATATAGTCTATACTATTTTAACAACACTTTTCCTTGTAGAAATATGAAAAGATCGATATTTTGTCACTAAATGAATTAAAGCACTAGCACATAAGTTGCGATGCTTGAAAACTGTTTCATTTCGAAGAAATAAACAGGATTTACTCTGGAAATCCCTAGTGACCAGGCTGTCGGCTAAATGCAATTGAAATACTGTACCATGGTAGTCACGTGACGTCTGCTTTCACAATAACAAAAATGGCGACAAACGATGGCGTCCACATTCAAAGCTGATATCAGATAATAGGAAATATCCCCAAGACACCGTGGTCACAGTCGAGACACATGTCAGCTTAAACCAAGAAAGGTGAAGAATTTGGAACCAGTTTCTTGATTTTTTCAGTTCTAGTTTCTTTTAATGTGTTACGGTCCATGGTCAGAATCATATACGCGCTAAATTTAGATTTCTGCTTGTTCTGCGATGAGATCCTATTTCGTTGTTTTAACAAACAAAACGTAACATAATGTTATGTTCTACACAAAACCTCATATGTAGCCATTTGAAAGCTATTTGGGCGCGGGAAATAATTCATATGAAAAATATATTGGAGATTTTATGTACATGTAAGACGGTCTCCTGTTTAACTAATGGTGTATGTATACTTCTAGCGCCCGATGCGAAAATATGCATGTAGCTAGAATGGAAGACTGGTATTCAAGCAGAGATCTATGTTTGCACTAAATAAACCAAACCCTATGTTATGACCACTCTTTGGAATCGTCTCCAAAGAGTGGTCACCACATAGGGTTTGGTGGTGAAATAAAGAAGTTGATCTTGAAAATGTTTTAATTTAGGCATCCTATCTGGAGCTCTGTTAGAAGTACATTAATCTTAACTCAGTTGGAGACCATTACTTCAATAATAATAATAATAATAATGGGTTTTTTCAAAACGTGCAAACATACCACAACTATGCTACGCGTTTTTTCAGCGCGTGCTTTGAATTATATACGTTGCAAAACAGAACGCACAAATAAGTATCACAGGTCGTTGAGACAGGTGACAGACAGCTGAACCCTACAGGGACCGTCTTATATTGGTCTCCTCTGTTTGAAATAACCAATGTCTCTATGGAGTACAGGTTTATGCAGTATCTAACTCGTATATAAGTTTTGCATGGTTTTTATCCTTCATTAACACTTTACCTATTCAATATTTTGTAAGAAATCATGAGTATGTACATGTATTAGCTGATTTTTAATAATGGTATATGAACATTGGATTTGTTTACCTAGACAGAAACTGTATAATAAGATTTGTATTATTTCTTAAGCAAACAGAGCAGACCCTGATCAGACGGGCCGCTCCTCTAGGAGCCGTCTGATTTGTGTCTACTCTGTTTGTAAACTGGTGCAAACAGCATAGATCCAGAAAAGACATCGTGTTATTGTTTGTATTATCACAATCCAATGTTATCCTTCTTGGACAGTGGTTTATCGAAGGTTTAAACGAATCAGCCATATTCTTAAATGGCTTAACCCTTTTTCTCCATAAATACGCTTTTCTACGCCTCTGTAAAAGTCACCTGTTGAAACCATTGTGATAAATAGAACATTTGCTCATACAGGAGCAAATGCCCTATCTATCACAATTGTTGCAAACTACAAAATTCTAAAAATGTCCTTTTCTCTAGTTCATGCTCCTTTTCGGTAGATTTGTTCAAAGTGGTTGGATCTAAAAATAGCCTATGAGGGAATGAATTAAATCAGAGTGTGGGTAGCCTTTGTTGTCAGCGTGATAGATGGACGGAGCGAAGCTGTTGAAAACCGTCAATAATTTCGAAAAAGATAATGGACAATCTTCAAAAACACACAATACACATCTCTAGTCCCTTATATCCCAACCCCTACCCCAGTCGACAGATATTCATGTTTCATGCACTTTATTCCAGGAGTGTCTGTAAAACAATTAAATCCAGAATATTACACCAGAAGATTCTGTTTCAGGTGTACGGTAAATGCTAAATTAGGAAACTACAACGGAACGACATAAAGAAACGAAAGCAATTGTACATTTCACCTTAACAATAAGTAGGTACTTATATATGCATACGCAAATTATCTAGCTATATACAAGCACTTAATTTCTTGAAATACATCTATATGTGATTGGCTGTCAAACGTATTTGTGCTTACGACGACTTACGTTGCATTTCCAAACAATATGGATACATACAATAAAACATCTCTATAACGGCCACTAAATTACATTAACTCTTCTGTGTTAAAGGCGGGTTGCTGATTAAAGCAAGGCGAACGAAAAACAGAACGCTCCTTGGAGCGTTCTGTTTTACTTTCACCTTGCTTTAAGCAGTCACCTGTCCTAAATACCAACTAATTAACACAATTTAGTGGCCGTTATAGAGAGGTTTTATTGTATGAGATTTAGATTTTCTTCAAACACTTGAAATCACAGTGTGTTAGAAAACCTTGCTTCACATCAGAGTTTGTGCGAACACATTTAAGGCTTTACCCGTGACTATTCATAAAATAAATAATAATATATTGGATATTAATTAAATCCCTTTGTATAATGTCATATTATTTCTGGAGCAAATATAGCAGGCACTGGTCAGATAGCTCATACAGTAGTCATCTGATCTGGGTCTACTCTGTTTGCAAAATCGGTAAAAGGAACATCTTTAACGTAAGTGACTAACCCTGTACCCTATAAATACTCCTTTCCATGCCTTTGGCAAAGCGAGGAGACTAAGATCTGACGGTTTCTAAAGGACCTGATACTACAGTTCCTACCAATACCAACATATCATTTGTACATATGTCATTATAAACATTCAGCTAATAAATATTCATGATACCATTATTTCGAACATGAATATACAACAGGAAAAGGGTTAATAGTGGTATAAGAGTTAATACCAGGTATTGAACAGAACCACTTCAACATACGATTAGCATATATCTCTATTTACCGTGAAGGGTAAGTTTTCTGTCTCTGTTACGCTAGCGCCGACATGACCAAAGCTATCATTAGTGTCTGTAGAATACGGCACTAGGACCGTACACCATTCTTAACTATTTTAGTCCTCCGCTGGCGGTAAACAGCTGGCTCAGTACTCGCAAGGACGCTTAACTGAGATTCGTCATGTTTCGTTCATAGTTTTTATGCAACGTTTTACCAACACTCAATTTAATTGATATACGATGGTATGAAGTGTTTTAGATAGAAACCTTAGATAAAGTGATTAAGCTAAATAACAATTTTCAAATTTCCTCAATGAGGTTTAATGATGGAATAAAACTATTTACCACTGTGTGCATTACATATCTTCAGTTACAGTAAATCCTCGACCAGTTTAAAACACTCAAGTATTAGAGTCGATCTTTAAGACAGGTAGGAGTTTAATGCAGATCAAAAGTCATTCAGAAAGCTTCGAAAACTAGAGATTTCTGATGACTTTCGCCTTGCATTAAACAGCCACATGCCTAAAAAGCTCAATTCCTCTTTAACCCTTTCCTCCATAAATACGCCTTGCTACGCCTCTGTAAAAATCATCTGTAAAAATCATTGTGGTAGATGGAGCATTTGCTCTTATAGGAGCAAATGCTCTATTTATCACATTAGTTTCAAACTACGAAATTCTAAATATTTCCTTTTCTCTAGTCAATGCCCCTTTATGGTAGATTTATTCAAAGTGGTTGGATCTAAAAATAGCCTATGAGAAAATGGGTTAATATTTGTTCAGATTAACGGGATTTTACTGTATGAGTAATCATCCGTTAGCATGACACGGGCGAATCGGTGATTACTTTGGAGACTAGAATGGATCCATATGAGACACTGATTAATTCGGTGACTCATCGGGGGTCAGCAATATGGTTGACAGTGTTAATGTGATTGCATTGTTTGGAGAATTTGACTGTATAATAAACCTGTCTAACAGAAATATTCGGAGTTTTAACCATTTACTACATGAGTATTCATGTAAGAAAAGCAAAGGGCAAAGGCTCTATTTATCACAATGGTTTCGAAACTACAAAATTCTAAATTTTCCTTTTCTCTAGTAAATGCTCCTTTTCGGTACACTCATTCAAAGAGGTTTGGTCTGAAAATAGCCTATGGGGGAATTAGTTAGGACAGTGACGAGGGAACTTTGAATGCAATTGTAATTACATCATACATGTACACTTCATATTTCTGTGTTTTATCCCTTACATTTGATGATAGTGTAGAGAGGACATCCATTCCAATTTACATTAGAACCTGTCCTAAGCGACCATTCATTCATGCATGCCTTAACCCATTACCTCGCTTTGAATAGATCTACCGAAAAGGAGAATTAACCAGAGAAAAGAAAAAGTTAAGAACTTTGTAGTTTGAAACCATTGTGATAAATAGAGCATTTGCTCCTATAGGAGCAAATGCTCTATTTATCACAATGGTTTCACAAAGTGACTTTTACAGAGTCGTCAAAAGTCGTCAATATGAGGGAAAGGGTTAAAAGGCAGATGGTTCTTTGCAAGGCGAACGCTCCAATATTTGACCGGCATTAAGCTACCGACTGCCTTAAAGACCCATAATTAGACCTCTTTCTGATGTCTGCTTAACCTTTAGCCTGCTGAGTAAATTCTTTTTACAGAATTGTTCACCTACTTTATTTTCGAAATTCATACTATAATCAATTTGTGTACCAAAATGCAATCAGGGTGTCAAACAGTTTGGATCCTGATGAGACACCGAGTTACTCGGCGTCTCATCTGGATCCAAACTGTTTGCATAGGTATTAATTCATCCGCCAATAGCAGGCTAACGGTTAAAACAGGTTCCAATGTAATTGTATGCCATCATACATGTACAGTTAGAAATCCGATTAGATGCCTAGTAATCTTTTGTCGAATGTTAATTGTGATTGTCACAAAAGTGTCGCACCGAGCGTGGTATTGGAAATAAACTGTCTATTTCAGTTTCTGCACAGAAAGCAAACAGTATCTCATTAGGCACTTCGTTTAATTAGGTTATTAGGCGTTGGACTCATGTCATTTTTATACATTTTTGTTAGTGCCTCAGGAACATTTATAGCACCTTACATTTGTTTAACTAATTGGCAAATGTGCAGAAAAGGAAATAAAATGAAAAAGACTGAGTGAGAACTTCTGTACTCCTTTTGGCGACGTTTACGGAGAACTGGAACTAGGGCGTATATTTTTAATCAGAAATTAGCCAGACAGCTTATATGACTACAAAATAATAATGTTTTAATGTTACCGGTGATTTGCTTTTTATCAGCTATAAGCAACATTATTAAATAAAATGGACAAAGCAAGATAGAGAACGAACTAGCATACAGACAAGATGGCATGGCGTTAACACATTTATTATGTTCTTAATATGTCATAAACATACTGTCACTTTGCCGCCGATTGGTAGCATTTCACCAAACGATATTTGAAATGTTTGAGCTGCTTGTCAGTGTGTTAGTGTCGATGTCAGGAATACTTCGCACCAAAATACTGGTTTCTGCAATTAAAGTTTGCACTAGATTGAATATTGGTTTGATTGTTTAGGCATGTGGATGAAGGAAACGACGTTAGACGGATATTGTGCCAACATGATAAATACATGTACAGTAAAACTTCTCTATAACGACCACTAAATTACATCAAGTATTTTGTGTTAAAGGCAGGTGTATGCTTAAAGCAAGGTGAAAGTAAAACAGAACGCTCCGTTCTGTCTTACTTTCACCTTGCTTTAAGCAAGCACCTGCCCAAAATACCAACTAAATAACATGGTCGTTATAGAGAGGTTTTACTGCATATAAGAAACAAATAGAATAGACGTCAGACAGGAGATACCTCTTGCGCCCACACACCACATCACACTACGCCACGTACATTTATTTCAAAAGATGTTGGAAGAAAGCGAGGCCACTTTATTCCACGTATGTGTTTTCAATACATTCAAGCTATAAAGCAAACAAGACATAGAAGGTTTTGCGCACGACCAGGGACACCGTGGAAATGAACTTGGGACCACACATCGCGCATTACTGCTGGTGTTGTCATTTGTAAAATATAAGAAAAAGTATACAAACATACCTATCCAGTGTAAATGCTTATGTTTACGCCACGCTGATCATAACAAATCTGACAGAATATCTTCGAACCAGTTCAACACCAGAATGGTAGAGGTGACACGAGGTATACATATTGGACATGTCTTATTGGTCCGACCTACTAGTTAGAAAATGCTGAAGCCGAAAGTCTTTGCTAAGGTCCTAAAATGTTATACGTCCGGGCGTATACATGCTATGTTTTATGTTTTTTTATTTATAGTATAAATATTGTTAGGTCGGTAGAACCTCTCTTAAGCGGTCATTCATATGTTGAACATTGGAGTCTGAAAAAACAGGTGGCTACTTAAAAACAGGGCAAACGTAAGTATGTAGAAATATCCTATAAGGACTGGGCTAGTCTCATAATGCCAATGTGCCATGCAACTTAATGTAAAGCCAAGCAAAATACATGCACACCTGTGATTCCCTTCCCTTACAGTTTGGTCATAAATGCATTCGAGTCTTCTTTCGGCTAGTATCCAAACAGGTTGACACTCTAAATACAGTAAAACACCTCTAATGCGACCACTTAATGAATAAACATGGCTGTCGTTATAAGCAGGCAGTAGCTTAATGCAGAACAAAAGTAATGCAGAAAGCTCCTCTATATTACTTTTGTCCTGCATTAAGCTACCGCTTGCCTTTACCACCCATAATTACACCTCTTTTATGTGTTCGCATTAGAGACATTTTACTGTATATTATTCAACAGAAATGGAAGAATGCCGGTTTCAAATTCTGGCGACGAAGAAGTAATACCGCACATGCAAGGTTAAGTGTTCTTCGGAAGTAGCAATACGCATTACAGCATACGTTTGTCTCAGTGAATTATAACCCGTTGAACAGAGTGGTATATTCTTGTCATTAGACATCGATTTATAAATGAAAATGTTGGTTTGGTTTTGCCAAGAAATCATACGGGTTTTTTTTGCGTAGTGATCATTGCCTTTGGAACATCATTATCAATCAATCAATCCGTCAATTGGCCAACCTTGTAACTTATCACATCAATTAGCCATGTATGCACTTATCATATTAATCATCTTTATTACAAAACAAAACATCTGTTATAAACAATGAACATCTTTGAACTCGCTAATATTACGTTGAGCCATTATCGACCACCTATCAAATGACTTAAGACCTAGCTGTGAATGTAATCATAATAAGGATGGTAGCTGACAGTAAATTGCTTATTGAAATAATACAGTATCTGTTGTGCGCAATATTGCTCTTGTTCATGATACCGTTATCATAGATTAACTAAGTAGTAGTCATATGTGTTTGATTCCGACTTGATTGTAACTACGAAGCTTTTTTATTGATACGATATACAGTAAACGCCCTCTAAGCCGGAATTCTAGTAGAGAAGAATTTGTATACTATTAAACAGGTGGCTGCTTAATGCAGGGTGAAAGTAATACATAAAGCTCCTCTGGGCGCTTTCTGCATGACTTTTAATCTGCATTAAGCTGCCACCTGTCTCCAAGACAGATATTTATACTAAATGTAACGTCCGGTTTAGAAGGCTTTTACTATATATTTCTGTGATACTATTTTACTGCTGTTTTCTATTTTTAATGACATTGTTCCATCATCACATGCGCGTATGTCTCGTAAATAAACGGTCTGGTGTAACCTGTTACTCCATAAATAAATACGTCTTTCTACGCCTTTGCAAACGAAGTAGACTGTACGAGCCATCTGATCAGGATCTGTTTGGTTGATCATGATATAGTACAGGTGTGATTCTGTAATATCAACCAAACATTGCTGTGCCAATATGCCATTATAAAAAATAATCCAAGTAATATTCATGATTTTATTACGTTTTAGTTGACTATTCATGGAGTAATGGGTTAATGAATATCGATCGTAAAGATTATGTTACAGGAAGGGTAAATAAAAGTAGTTTTTATTTTATGTTTATATTGGTTAATCTAGTTTCCATTAAGCACCAACATAAACATGAATACATTTCCATTTCCTAATGTAACCATGTTAGAATACACAAGTATGTGTTCATATATTGCTGAACAGTTTTAATGCGGGGCATAAGTTGAATAACATTCACAATTGCATTAACCTTTAGCTTGCTGAGCAAATTAGTTTTGCAGAACTTTTCACCTACTACATTTTCAAAATTCAAGCAATAATCATTTTGTCTACCAAAATGCATTAAGGATGTCAAACAGTTTGGATCCTGATGAGACGTCGAGTTACTCGGCGTCTCATCTGGATCCAAACTGTTTGCATAGGTATTCACTCATTCACTCATCCGCCCATAGCAGGCTAAAAGGTTAAAGAATATGTCACACATGTCAAGTTTGATGATCTGAAATGTTCATTTACTTCGGGAACTGTACACCTGCGATGCTCTGATTTCATTCTTATAAAACGTTATGGTTATATTATATTAGTGTTGACATATTTTCTGGTCCTTCGGGTTCATCAATGTTTAAGTATGAACATTTTAATACCGCTTAAGCCAGTGCTAGGTGTTTGTAGGGGTGGAAGTGGAGATGGAATGGGGACTCAATAAAACGAGTCTGCATTATTTTTCTCTTTTCACATAGCTACTTTTGATATGGAAAGGATCTCCAACTTTCAGAACTTTTTGTTTGATTCGGGTAAATCATAACTTAATATGAACCAAACTTCCGTCTAGGTCTCTAGCGTGAGTTATGTTGAATGGTCACAGTCGGCATACTTCATCACAAATAAACTATTAACAAAACTGTCGTATAAACTGACAAATGGCAAATACCTAACCAATACTATCAATGACAAATCATAAAATGGACTTTTCTAATATTAACACTTTCTTCCATAAATACGCCTCTGTAGAGGTCACTTTTTGACACCAATGTGATAAATAGAGCATTTGCTCCTCAGGAGAAAATGCTCTCTTTATCACAATGGTTTCAGAACTACAACATTCTAAATGTTCCTTTTCTCTAGTTAAGGCTGCTTTTTTGGTAGATTCATTCAAAGAGGTTTTGTCTAAAAATAGCCTATGGGGGAATCGGTTAAATCAATGTTAAGCTAACCGTGAATGTTCAGGTATTTATTAACGGAAAGTATACCATGATAAACAGAACTAACCCTCACGAAAGGGCTGCACTATGAGCCTTCTTATCTGGATCTACACTGTTTGCACAGACCATTAGTGACTCATGAAAGTGTTAAAACGCTTATACTCTACAGATATTTGTTGACATGTCTTTTGTTAATAGTATTTAGTTGCATGAAGTAATACATGTATTACGGTAAAATAGAATTATAGATCAAATGCGAAGTGTTTTTATTAGGTGAAACATATCTTATTACATTTTCTTTTTAATAACTGATTAATGGTTGATTAATAATCATACTAAGTTATTAACATTAATATCCCGCCTTACAACTGTTCACTATGTGTATGGTAAACCTTTTCTACAGCATATTCCTAACTTCCCAAAATTGAAACTATTAACAAATTTCTCCCTCAAATTTCGATATTGTGCAATTTGGACTACATCCTCTTCAAAGAAGCTTCTGTTTGTATTGCATATAAATAATTCCAAGCATGATATGGATCTATTAAAATGTAGTTCTACCAAAACTGTTCTGAAATGAGTTCAATCGTCTTTTACCGTAAAATGATGCATCGCAATTAACCAAGATCTCCTACACGCAAATTTTCTGTCTTTTCTATATGGTTGTGAAACATATTCGAGTACAAGATGAGTTTCAGTTAACCTTTTACTCCATAAATACGTATTTCTATGCCTTTGCAAATAGAGTATATCCAGGTCAGACGGCTTCTGTTGGAGCCGTCTGATCGATCAGGGTATGCTCTGTTTGCTTATTATATAATATAGATATGATTATATGTTTCTACGGTTTCTTCCATGCCCAAACTTTCCTGTGCTCATGTCCTACTATAAGTATTAATCTAATTGATATTCATGATGTCATTATTTCTTACATGAATAGTCATGGGGTAAAGTGTTAACCATAAAACACTGCTTCAGGGGGTACATCATCTAAAAGTCAAATTGGGTTCTTATGTTCCTATCATTCCAGTTAAAATTAACATTTCTGAGAGGGTCTTGGATTGGTTTTCACATGATCATGGTATTAAAATTATCAAAAAGAAATATTACATAAAATAGTCCTGCATGAAATAAAATAACACATGCAAATAGGAACAAAATGTGAAATCTTAAAAAGCAAGTGGCTGCTTGATGCAGGTCAAAAGTAATGCAGAACGCCCCTATAGGAGCTTTCTTCATTATAGGAACCTTCTGCATCACTTTTGAACTGCATTAAGCTACCACCTACATAACATACACTACATAAGACCTATTTTTACTGATCGGTTAGGACAGGTTCATCTGTACATGAATGTACGTGAATAGCACTTTTTACATTCTATGGTTGAATAATATTAGCCCGAACGAGTTGAAAAATACCACCAATACGTCTAATTGTCGCGTGTGAAAACATATCAATTTGGAACAATCTGTCATTCATTTTAGCAACATCGACTCTTGTTATTGTTTATCACTCAGGGCGCTGAACATGTTTACCATTGACGAAAGCAACATACGTTATATACAGTTTGATTTGTGAGCGAGCGAGATGAATGACATATACAAATGATAATGCTCAACTCTTTCCTTCCCTTCCTATAAACGCCCTTCTCGCCCTTGCAAACAGAGTAGATCCAGATCAGACGGCTCCTGTAGGAGCCGTCTGATCAGGGTCTACTCTGTTTGCTTACCGGATGAATACATCTTATTCTACAGTATCTGCAAAGGTAAAAAATGCCCGTGTTCATATTTCATTATATAAATTCAGGTCATTAATATCCATGGTGTCATTAGTTTTATAAGAATATTGAACTGGTAAGGGCTTAGATAATACTGAGTTCACTGCCGTGCTTTCCCACTCGGTAGTAAATATTCAAGACGTGGTGACTCATTGAGCGATCATTTTTAAATACTTGGGATCAATCTGTGCAAATATAGTTCTTTGTACCATGATAGGGATCAACATATCAGGTTCAAGCCATACTAATCGTTAGTCGCACCTTCCTCTTATATTAGCGTAAGTTTTAGACACTATTTAAGAGGTCCAGATAAGATGCGCAAATTAAACTATTTAAAAAATAAAATAATAGAATTAAAGTATTTCCAAAAACACTAACCTTTTTGGCCCCATGAACGATCATCTATGCAGAAGCAGGAGTTAGGAATACCAAAAGGGTTTGCCCATACATGTCACTTTGCTTACATGTACAATGCACCATAATTGGTTAGGCAATTTCTTGAATTCCTTAGGATCACATTTATATTTGGGTCCTTCATATATTTCTGACTATTCACAGTTTGTCTCAGTTCTTTTTTCTGTGAAATCTATAATGAAAACACGCAAACGTGTAGTATAAATTCATAGTTATTTGTTCGCAGATATCCAGTTCTTTTCAAATTAATTTATATTTTAAGAATATATATGTCAGTGTGTATCCTAATAAAGCTAATCCAATTATGGCTATCAACGGCTTTATTTAGAATAATTTAGTAAATAAGTAAATGTTCTCATTTGATCAGTTCCGTTATTTGCTGATACGACTACTAGGACTTTGTTATCATTTATATATGTCGTAATAAGATGTGTAAAACTACATGTACCGCCGAAACTACCAAACATACTAGCAACTAGTCGATCGATCCCTTCCACGTTCATACATAAAACATATTACATTGGTTACGTAATTGGGTGATAGGCCCATTTGGGCTTTATTTTAATTGAGTGTGTCGTAACAACTTGATGCCTTTTTTAGCCGAGATATTTATGCATACAGAATATATAAAACAAAAACTTTTTAAAATATAGATATCGATGAGAGTAATGAAATATAATTAATTTAAAAATCTCAGTTTAATACCAAATCATCCTTTTCCGAAATCAATGGTGTCATTATTTCTTGTCAAAAAATTGGATAGCCCTTCCCTTCATATAAACGATTTTCATCCCAAATAGTGTAGATCCAGAGCATACAGCTACTAAAGGAGCCGGGACTGCTCTTATTTCTTATGAAATTATGATGGATCTGATTGTACAAAGTTTACCAATACTTAAAAATAGTATGTACATAATATATTATGCAATAACATAAATACAGCTAATACATATTCATGATGTCATTTCATACATTTGTACACCACAGGGAAAATGTCACATATTGTAACGTTGATACAAGAAGCGTAGCTTCATGGCAAGCATCTCTATAATATGCTCTATATCAACCCTGGCCCTGTTGAATATTCATACGGGAAATAATGACATCATCAATATTTATTAGTTGACTTTTATAATGGCATTATGTGTTCACGGTGTGGTAATCGTTTATGTCTGTTTACCTTTTGCTCGATTAATATGTATGTGAGAAATAATGACATCATGAATATTAATAAGAATGATTTTATAATGGACATAGTATGTTTGGCAACAGCAGAAATTGTAGAATCATATCTATATTAGTTCATAATCAAACAGAGTAGACCCAGATCAGACGGGTTCTAAAAGCGTATTTATAGAGTAAAATGGAAAGTGTGATTTGATGTGATATTACAACATTCCGATAAACTGACATATAACGTAGCTTAGCTTCTAAACAACCTTTACATAGTAGCAGACATCAATTTCGATAAAACCAAGTATAAATAAAAAGAAACCAAATTTTATTGCAACTCTTCAAAGCCATAAAAACGGGTCTGTGGTATCATATCTAAACAGTGCGGACTCCGAAAGTATATGTGTTCATATTTCTCTATCTCAATATGTGCAAGTAAATGAATAAAGCACCCTACTACCTACTACCTGCATGGACTTACGTATTTGCAAATGTTCCATGTAGCATTTTATTCAACAACATGTTTAACTAAATTAAGAGTGTCGGTAGTCAGAGAATAAAGCTATATTACATAATGTTCATTCGTGTGCAAACAACGGCCAATTAGGCAAAATCAATTGATGACGAGACCTTCAAACAGAATCTTTCAAATCCGATTGTTGAACAGGGAAGGTTTCATAAAGCAGGAAGGGATAGATAAGAGCAGAAACACTAATAGGATAAGTGTATGATTAATGATACGTAAGGAAAGTAATTTGTATTAAAGCATGTGCATAGAGTAGAACCTGTCTTAAAATGCCATAAAAAGGGGATCTAATTATGGGTTCGTAAGGCCGAAGGTTGCTTCAAAGGTAGGTCAAAAGTAATGCAGAAAATTCTTCTGCTTGACTTTTGCCCTTCAGGAATCACCAACCTGATTGTAACCCTTTCACCGCCAATGTCGCATAAATGCACCACGACAAATTGTGCAGTCCCAGATCAGACGCCGCCTTTTCAAGGCGGCGTCTGATCAGGGACTTCACTTTTTGTCGCAATCTCTTTTTCTACATATGTGCTTTATTGCCTTGAAATTAGCATTTGTTTATCTTATTTCTGTATTGTACTGAATGATTTAACTAAATATGGAATGCAGACGACAATTAGAAATTTTGTGCCGAAAGAGTTAAACTCCCATGTTGAATAAATGAATGACCGCTTAACCCTTCGCTTGCTATTCACGTCAATATACATACCTGTAAATAGTGAAGACCCAGATGAGACAGTTCCTGCAGGAGCTGTCTCATCAGGGTAGTTGATTGTGCAGCCAGTGCACTCTACGGCAGTGATTGCACAGCGAAATACATGTACACAGTGAAGATATATGTAATTATACAATAGGGCATGGGTAAAGAAGGAGAAATGTATTTTAGAATTCAGCAAGCGAAGGGTTAAGACAGGTTCTATTGTATATCACTAACATATATTTTATACAGACGGGTTAATGACGTCATGAACATTAATTAGATTATTTTTCATATTATAATTATGAGCGCAGGACATGTTTGCTCAAGCAGAAACTAGAATCAGATTCATTATAATAATTCTATAATCAAACTGAGAAGACCCTGTTCAGATGGCGGCTCCTATAGAAGTCCTTTGATCTGGGTCTGCCCTATTTGCAGATTCGTGAACAGACATTTACATGTATATGGGAATGGTTAAGCCTGTCATAAAAAAAATAAAATGTGACTTGGTTTAAGTCTTATCCCGCTGTGAAAAATATTAATGTCTGCTCAAATTGGATCTGTTGTAGTTTGACTACTTCCGTTTCCATCAAGCTTTTTGAGAAACTATTGACAAAATGTCAATCAGCATGGATCCTGGCGAGTCTGTCGAGCCTGTTGAGCTAATGCGTGCCTAATCACCGATAACAGAATAAGAGTTAACACGTTCATTGAACCTGTTGCACACTGCCTGTCCAAACAAGAAACGTTAAATATCCTTAGTATTCCGACAGATACATATAGTCGAATTATATAAACTCAGGTCAAAGCAGCTGTTTTACCAGGGTTTTCTCTTTTTGGCACTACGTCGATGTATTTTAAAGCTTTAAAGACTTATTCCGCTGAACAAAGTAGTGGAGTTTTGAGACTAGATGGTCGAATATAACGGGTAATACATGCATACCACCTGTATGTCGGCTAGGCTTTTGTATGCCCCGCCTTTAGGCGACGGGAGCATTAGGTTAACAGTTAAAACGTTACTTAGAATTAATGTTTTGGTCCTCAAATTAGATATTTTGTTTTCTGAGGATTTTGGCATCATGTTAATTGCATTTGAAGTTGTTTTCCGATATTCGTAGGATAAAAATGTGAATAGTTTACATTATTTACTTTATTTCTATATTGTTTTTACTATTTTTAATGTTCTCTTTAATATTTGTGAGTATGAAGATAAGGCAATTTCAAAGAATAGCAACTAATAAAGGCACACTGTCTTATCTTCAGTTTGGTACCAGTTTTATATGCTTTAGAAAAAGCTGGCTGTGATATGGACGATTTTGCAGGTATGGGTCATCATTATGAAAACTGGGGGTTGCCATGGAAACGGTTAAAACGTTACTTAAAGTTAATGTTTTGTCCTCAAATTGGATATTTTGTTTTCTGAGGATTTTGTAATCATGTTGAGGTTGTTTTCTGATACTTGTAGGATAAAACAAGTGAACTATTTACTTTATTTCTATACTTTTATTACTATTTCTAATGTTATCATTAATATTCATGAGTTTTGCAAATAAGGTAATTTAAAAAAAAAATGGCTGTAATATGGGCAAATTTGCAGGTATGGGTCATCATTACGAAAACTGGAGGAAGGTTGCCAAGGAAACAGTTAAAATACACATAGCCTAAAAGAACTTGAGTACATTCGCGATTCTGATTCAGTAGACTTTTCTGAACATTTTGGTATCCATGAATAAAGTCTAGGGTGTGTGCACGGTTAGCCCCACTGGCTCCATGAGTATAGTAATACCAGCTATATACTACTACTACTGCTACTACTACTACTACTACTACTACTACTACTACTACACTACTACTATTGCTATTACTATTACTACTACTACTACTACTACTACTACTACTACTACTACTACTACTTCTACTACTACTACTACTACACTGCTACTTATAATAATAATAATAAATAAATAATAATAACAATAATTGTTATTGTTTCTGTAGAGAAAAAGTGCCTTATGACCTTTTGGTCTTCTAAAGTCTACCATACTAGTGTAATAACTTAGCACAAATGCAGACTTGTTAACAAATAATCATCATTTTTTTCCAAATCCTAATAGTAAATATTATGTTATATTATATTATGTTATAAATATTATATTATGTTCAAACTTCTTTCCGGGCGGAAAAAAAGGATTCCCTCTATTTAGCTCAAACGTTTATATAAATCATCTGCTACAAATGAAAGCTGTTAATCGATATATATCACATGTAAAAGACATATTGGGTTTTCAAAAGCGTTTCATAAATAAGAAGCTTCAAATAAGGTAGCCATGTACAGTAAAACCACTCTAGGCCGGGTTTGTAGCACAGCAGAATATAGATACTGTCAGAAAGGTGACTACTTCATGCAGGATGAAATCTATGCAGGAGCTTTCTGCGTGACTTTCACCCTGCATTAACCCTTCGCTTGCTGAATTTTTAAAATAAATTTCTCCTTCTTTACCCGTGTCCTGTTGTATAATTACATATATCTTCACTGCGTACAAGTATTTCGCTGTGCAATCACTGCTGTGGAGTGCACTGATTGCACAATCAACTTGTAAATAGTGCAGACCCTGATGAGACAGCTCCTGCAGGAGCTGTCTCATCTGGGTCTTCACTATTTACAGGTAGGTATATTGACGCGAATAGCAAGCCAAGGGTCAAGCTGCAACCTGTCCCAAAGACGGATAGTTATACTAAATTGAACGTCCGGTTTTATCAAAATGATATCAGCACGTCTTTTACTGATTTTGCACGGTTCGGAGAACCAGTCATGACTGTCTTATACTGACTAGTATAATTTTAAAACTAAGATACGATACTTCCATGAGACACACTCTGTAACGGCTAAATAGTCAACGAACACTCTTGTTTATAGCTTTCAAAATATAATTATAAACAGTAAACACACCTACCACGCGCTTCCACACTTCATAATCAACCAGCGGGCCTCGATAATATTTTAAAGTCCATGTATAAGCGGCATTCAATCGGTTGATATGTTAAAACAATTGTGGTTGCCACTTTGTGTCTAGCATATAAGATATACTTTTACCCATTTAACCCATTTTATTCCGTCCAATAAGTGCGGACTATGCAAACAGTGTAGCCCCAGATCAGAGGGATCATGGAGAATGTACACTAGTTGCTGAACATGTTGATGTTAGGGGTTATACCGGTAAATATTTGCGCATCGCTGTGGTCCCAAAACTGAAACTTGATGGGTCCAAATGTCATTTTGAACGAGTGTTTCGTAAAAGATATTGGAGTAAATAATTATGTAAATGAGTTTTGTGCAACATAGTACAGATGATATGTTTGCCTTTGTTGAGAGTGCTTGAAAATCAGCCCAGAAATCAGTAATAAATATGTGGACACAATACGTGTTCATGTTTTCATTGACCCTTGTAATGCACCGCATTTGAACAAAATCCATGATCAGCATTGTGATCACATGATATTTCGTGCAGGAAATATTGCAAATTTGTTTCATGCGCAAACACTTCTGTGGTCTTCCTCCATTTGCAATTAGTTAGGCCTCGCAATATGGCTGAGGTACTATTTAATCGACTTAAAACCCGGATACAGACAAACAAATAACATTGTCAGACGTGTGTACTGAACTTGCCGTATTCGCACTACATTATTCTTTAAATAAACCCTGTTTTACATGCACATACAGTATTACGTAATGAATTATATTCTCATGCGCTATTGTGGTTACCTTCCTTTAATAGTAACAGTGAAGGTCAACTGGGTTTATTTCTGTATATCACGAATTGATGCTCTGTATTTACAGGGTGAAACATTTTATTATACGGAACAAATAGGCTTGAGTAACGGCTTTCATTATCGTTTCAATGTTTAACATTAAGACACGGACGTACAGACGTACGGACACACGGACGCACGGACAGAAGGACACCTAAAGGGACAGTGCTATTACTATATTCCTCGCCAAAGCCTAGCTTTGGGGCATAAATATGTTCTAATGTTTACATATGAAACGCATATACACGAAAATCTTCCTTAACTGAAATGAAAACTAAGACTGAATTCAAAATAAGACAGAGTGGAGTAATGCTGGACAAAAAGCATTGCACACTTCTCATGAGCTTTTTGTTCATTTCTGCATTATGGTTCCGGCCAAACATATCTAAATGTTTTGGCCGTGTTTGAGAGGTTTTGTTGTGTTTGCATTTGTATTATGCAAAGTTACTTTGTAATAGATAGTTTGTGTTCAACCTACTAAATACAGCTGACGGTCATCTAGTCCACGAACACAGGTTTCCTAAGCCAGCGTGTTACCCTTACACCACATCACCTAATGATTTTGCATAAAACAATTATAGCTAATTCACCAAAGCCAAATGAAGGGCAAAATCGAAAGGGTGCAACTGTTCGTTTCCGTAATACACTTTTACATACTAAATTAACTTACTGAAGTCAAGAAAACGCAATAAAACAAACATTCATGAAATCTAATTGCAATTACAATATTTGCTTTCAATTCTTATAAACATGCTGCACTCCTTTTCATTAATGGCATTTGCGTTTTGTCATTATCTCCTTTCAATTAATAAAAAAACGCTTTCAAATACAGAAACAATAACTGTTAAATAAATATGTGCATATAAAATTGAAATACAAAAGCATCATGTATGGACTTAAAATTGTAATAAATGGGTACCCGTAATAAAAATTGGGAACAAATCATTGGTTTCATGAATTTTAAAATAGGTGGGCTAACAAAATACATATGTAGTAGTCGGCATGTATAGAAACAGGACCGCAGTAAATCATGCGCAAACTTTGGCAGTCCAATCACCAAAACCTGACGGTTTTGGTGAAGAAAGGACGATTTCGGTATTTATCTCTGTTGCTCTGTCGCAAGAAATATTACAAAAGTGTGCGTTAGCGCGTTATTCGTTGATTACATTCTAGATTCCGTTTCTCCTATTAAATGTTCCTACATAATCAACTCAGTCACTCTCAGCCCGCTATCCGTGATCTGATACCTATTTGCAAGCAGTTTGAATCCAGATGAGGAGACGAGTAACATGGATTCAAGCTGTATGATACTCGACCAATAGTTCTCCAAACCTTGATCGAAAAGGAAGTACAGTAAGACCTCTCTATAACGACCACTAAATTGTGTTAGGTAGTTGGTATTTTGGGCAGGTGGTTGCTTAAAGCAAGGTGAAAGTAAAATAGAACGCTCCTGTTTAACTTTTTTATTATTATTATTATACCACATTTATATAGCGCTCTTTTCACACAGGATATGTGCGTTCAAAATCGCTGTACATGGATGAAATCAATAATCGGAACGAACCACATGATTATCTATCCAGACAATGAAAGATTTACAATAGATATACAATAAATATAAAAATCACTAGCCGGACGGAAACGCATGATCGTCCATCCGGTCAGTGAAGGATATACAAAAGATATACAATAGATATGAAATCATAAACCGGAAGGAACGGCATGATCGTCCATCCAGTCAATAAAATGTATGCAATAGATATACAATAAATATAACTTTCACATTGCTTTAAGCATCCACCTGCCTTTAGCACAAAATACTTGATATAATTTAGTGGTCGTTATACAGAGGTTTTACTGTAGTCAATATAACACCAGGGTCCATGCTTATAAAGCTTTTTAGTTGAGTCTGAGTTTCGTTCTCAAGCTTTTGATTGGTCAGATTTGAGTTCTCAAGCTTTTGATTGGTCAGATTTGAGCCAGAGGCTCAAATCTGACCAATCAAAAGCTTGAGAACGTACTCAGGCTCAACTAAAAGCTTTATAAGCATGGACCCAGATCCAGATTTGAGCAAACATTCCATGTTTCAAAGCGTGTATAAATTAACCCATCCCTGTTCTATATCTGTTCTAAATTTTAATACCTGCTGAATATTCATGGACAAAATACGTATAATGAAATATGGAAGATGGAACAATGTAGCTATTTTAGAAAGTAAAGAAACAGATATTTCAAATTACACTAGCAAACACAGCAGACCCGATTCAAACGGTTCCTATAGGATCCGTCTGATATGGGTTTACGCTGTTTGCAAATGCGAAAGCACGTTTATATGAAGGACAGGGTTAATACGAACAGGCATATCGCGAGCTATCTTATTATTCTATTTTGTTTTGTTTTAATGGAATAAAGCAAGGTACATTTTTCATTCTTTGTAAAATGATCATTGCAATACCCAGTGTGCCTCGTTAAATTCAGCTGAATGTCATTAGCGCAAGTAAAACACAAGAAAGGCAACCTTAAAACCAACATTTATTTGCAAATAATTTAATTTAGATAGAAGTTAAGGATATGTCTCTGGCGTAACTATTTCGATTAAATTATGTAGTTAATCGCAGACAAAGGTTCTCTGTATCGCTATTTTGCAAAGGTTATAGCCTAAAGTCGTAACGCTCCAGCACAATGTCGATTTACTAATCGTCACTATGACAGCAAGTTTTGCCGAATCTGAATGGTATGATAATCCTTATCCCCTAGACTTTTATGACATCGAGGTCTGCTTTAACTCCGACTTTCAACTCCATTAAACCTTTACTCAATAAATATGAATGTAAGAGACGATGCCATTATGACTATTGATTAGATTGGTGATTACGCTCGTATTACAGCAAAGGCACACATGAATTTTTGGCCATAGCAGAAGCTGTAGAATCATAATTATATCACGGCGGTAAGGGGCTAAGTGATGCTCAGTAGAAAACCATAACACGTTGAACACGTAGCCCACCTACGCAACCCTATTCTGTACGAGGGTCATGATTCATTGTAACAGCTATGCAAAATAAATTTAAACATTGAACTTGATTTAATTTTGTGTTTGTGCGCCTGGAATTGGGGCTTAGATTAATGGTAGAAATATACATTATTTAATTCTAAACTCGATATGTAAAGAAATGTGTCATATCTATGACAATACAGGTGTGTCATACATCACACTTACCTGTTGGATATGATGTTTCAAGTCTGGGTAAGATACCCCGGAAGACACGAGCATACACACAAATAACACAAAATTAAATAACTGCTTTCTAAAGATGCTACAATGACTTTCCAATACTTGACTTATCGTACTAGTTTCAGTTTGCTCCGAGTTCAGTTTATATTGAAGGACATTCTGAAAGTTAACAACACTCTGTGTTCGGTGAATACCACGAATGTTGATCGAAAAGCAAACTTTCGAAAGCTAACATAGTTTTGAAATTATATCCAGGATATCTCCAAGAACAGTTTGCACATGACTGTGAACCTAATATACATTGGGCTAATTTTGCATTTGTCGCAAGCAGTTTCAGACACCCGGTAACTTTATATGCTCTACATTTGATAAAAAAAGTTCTGATTTTGAGTTTGTTCAAAAATCCTACAAATCCCCTTGCCAAAGGGTAAATAAGTGAATGGAATATCTAACAAACATCTTGGTAGACTAAACCGCCGGCCTTAAAGTGGCAAATACCTCCATCTTTTATATGACAGTACCGTTTCATGCGACACAGATATTGAACGCATGGCCATTCATAAGACCTAGTGAATGGGTCAGGTGTTCAAGAATAGTGCACAGAAGTCCGAACAAGATGCGTAAATTAGAACCATTTCAAGAATAACTTTTTCATTTCTCCACCAAACCCCATGTTGTGACTACTCTTTAGTATCGTCTCGAACAGACGATTCTAAAAAGTTGTCACAACATAGGGTTTGGTAGAGAAATTTCGATTTTAGTACATGTATTTGAGTACGCACGTTTATCTGTTGCTATGATTTATATACAGTAAAACCTCGATTATCCGAATTTTCGGTATAGAAGAATTTAGACACTTTTAGGCAGGTGGCTGCTTAATGCATGGTGAATGTCATGCAGAAAGCTCCTAGAGGAGCTTTCTGCATGACGTTCACCATGCATTAAGCTGCCACCTGTCTTACAGGTGGATAATAATACTTATTTTAGTGTTCAAATAATCGAAGTTTTACTATACTTTGAAAATCGTTCATAAACCACATGGGATTGCGTACAAAATATAAAGGAAAGTACTCCGAATGGTTACGATGAAAGTTCTTGTAATCTTAAATAAAACGTATAAAGTGAGTAATATTCGTTGTGGCACAACCGTCGTATGAACCATTTGGTATTTACATGTGTCCATCCGACATTGATTTGAATTAAGATATATTGTATTGTTAAAAGGATGATGTCTTAATATATCTAAAAATATGTTCTCTATGTCGACTTAATTTCAAAGTGTACACTGTTAATAAAATACTTTATATTTAAATTCAGAAAAAGAAACATAATAATGCCTATTCATAATAAATGCGACTAAATCATTCGACATATTCGGATTCTGGCCTGCTCTGTAATAAATGGGTGTCTGGAATTGACAGAATTAACCTTCGGCATAATGTGACATTATGCCTTTTTGACAGTCACATTATGTCAGTCACATTTAACACTAACCCTCTGTAACAAAACTGTCTGTTCAAATTTGGAGCTAGTGCAGAATTTACTAAACAAAAGACTTGAATCCTGACGAGACATTGAGTTACTCGGCATCTCATCTTGATCCAAGTCGTTTGTAAATGCGATTAATGTCGCTGTTACCAGGAGAAGGGCCAACACTTACAGTGCAGGACACGAGTCACTAGCGCCATTTACAAACAGTGTAGACCCAGATGAGAGGGCTCCTAGACGAGCCCTCTCATCAGGTTCTGCACTGTTTGTCATGCAACACATTGTTTTTAGAAACATCGCTACATATTGACCCTAACTTTGACCTGTGTGGAGTTTGGAATAGTCCATTTGACAATTCTGCGTTGCACGGTTTAAACTATGAAGCGTGTTTATTCATTACGTTACCGCTGCGCTACTCGTATTTGTGCAATAACTTATAGCATCTCTGTGTGTCCCTACAGCAATAACGCCCACGCATGAATGACAGTGATGGCAAAACAAGTATCAGTAATTGCTTGGGACGTGTTCGTATTGTTAACATCAAATAAAATCCCCGTTAAATGACATGCATCAGCAAACACGGTACAATAATTCATTACAATGGCATCGGTGGTTGGACAATGTGTTCTGTATTTGCACTAGAGTGCACAACAAATCAAAGTGATGTCCATGCGGACAATATTCCTTCATTTATTCATCATTTGCTAGTTGAACACTATGCAAACAGATCGTGACATTGTTTAGCAGGAGGTAGAGTGGATTATCTTCATCTTTACATACGTACGTCCCGAATTGGTAGGCACGCTCCATATATCTACATGCACGAGAGGTGGTTTGAAAGTATCATGACCTTGTATGCTACTGTCTTTCTTTGTGCCCCTAGGTAAGCATATTATGAACTTATTTTCAATTACACGTTTGCATTCGCATTGTTATGTTATTTAGACACGATGTGTGTTTCGGTTAGCATGGGCTTCAAGTTATAAGAACAGTGAGCTATCATAGAAAGTCCACTGGCACAAGATGAAAACCCTGTTTATATTGTTTGGAATTTCAATTTCGTGAAACCGAATGAGCGTCTGTTGCTATGTTGCTGCCCAACGCCCAGAGGTCAGAATAGGCAGTGACTCCATCAATGGCATTGCAAAGGCACCCGACTTTGTTAGCTATTCCATAACACTCATACTATTCTAGAATGGCCCTGCGCGCTTTATGAATTCCAATACTGTCCGTCCTTATTGGAATTCCTAAAACTCTAAGGAAAATTTTAAAATTGTCCATATTCCAATAACGCGCAGAACGTTGAGTTTTAAGTATGACGTCCACTTTGTACGCTCAAATAAAGCTCAACCCTGTCTTAAACACCGATAAAAAATACTTTTATCCAGTCACCAGGCTTCTCTAGTGACATAATAAAGGGGGTGCAAATAAACTTAGGTTTATTAGGTTACTTCCGGTAGTGGAAGGTTTATTTGGTTAGTAGATAGGCGTAATGATTCTATAACCATGGAACTATTTTAGTTTTCTGTAAATATTCATATACATGTTGATGGAATAGATCTAACAGATCTATTTGGTCACCAGAAGAATTATTCAAATGAGAAAAAAAATAAAAATAATTGGCTACAGCTGGATTCGAACCCGCGCCTGATCCTACAAAAACTAATTCTAATCTCTCTACAGACGTCGCCCTTACCGATTACGCCACCGAGGCCACATACAAAATGACGTTGATTTATCACTTTTACTAATTTAATCCACCGCTGGCAAAACCCGTTTTTGATAAAATCAAACCTGGAAGCAAAGATTGACAGATAAATAGTAAATGTTTTCTTTTCACTCTCATGATTATTTGGTTGATAAACTCTTACAGGGGCGGTGATAGTCATAAACCTAAATATAGCCTGTTCAGTTCCATCGATTTCTGAGTGACGTTAGGTAGAATCTAAAAATAGAAACCGAGACTACGTAACTCGAATTTGACCAAAGAATATCTAGACCATGTCTGTTTGAAATAACTTATCGACCCTCGATTCAAATCATCTTATTTTTCAAATTCAACCACGATTTCCTTCTAGTAATACAAGTATCGAAACTATTCCTCTGCGGTAGCTCATTAGATCTATTTACGTCTAAATGGAAGTGAAAAGGGAGGGATCCGTTGATCGAAAAACTGCATTTTCAATGTAAATTATTTCAAGAGTGTTATGAGTCTGTAAAAAAGACATTTAACTATATTGACTGGATAAATCGAATAATAGGTTAGTGCCGTAGATGGGACGCCTTTATCCGACTCGGAGAGAAAACAGTTGAGGCTCGGCAAGCCTCGCCTCAACGTTTTCTCCCCTCGTCGGATAAAGCGTCCCATCTACGGCACTAACCTATTATTCTCTATATTATATACCTAATAGGCTATAGGATAAATGAATTTCGCGAATTAGAATCAATATTTTTTCCGTGTTACACTCCCTGTATTACCTTAGTAGGGCTAAGCTTAACGGAATATTGCATACTACAACTAGCGAACATGTTACCGTCAAATCTGGCAGTGCTTCCGATTCAATAAGTATGTGTGATTGGTTAATTCTAGTTTCAATGAATTCGTGCACTGTGTGCGACAGTGAATGGTTGAAACTTGACATTCATTCCCCGAAGAATGGTTAGGTCTAGTTTTAATCAGATATCTCCTACAACAGGATTGTGTCTGCTTTGCTCAGACTTGTGTCATCTGCTGATTGACCAACCCAACACAAGCACTTCAAACCCAGTTCAAATATAGCATCGAAATTAAAAATAACAGATCTATGAAACGTGTGTTTTAAATGGTTTACATTTATCAGTGGTCAAATACTATCGTTTATAACATCTTGTTTACAACTTGTGACAATGGAAAAAACAGTCCTACAGGGTACGCCACACACAACATCATCATCTAACATGAAACAACATATTTACAAGACTAAATGTGACTACACGCACAAAAAGACATACAACATGTAGTAATACCTCTTTATAACGGCCAGTTAATTGTGTTAATTAGTTGGTATTTAGGGCAGGTGGCTGCTTAAAGCAAGGTGAAAGTAAAACAGAACGCTCCCATAGGAGCGTTCTGTTTTACTTTCACCTTGCTTTAAGCAGCCACCTGCCTTTAACACAAAATACTTGATGTATTTTAGTGGCCGTTATACAGAGGGTTTACTGTGTAAACGATATAAAAAACAAAGTAGAGCATATGATGAAATCAGGAGAATCCGCCTTAGAACGGCCAGTGGCCAAAAAGGCTACTGGGGGCCTAAATCAGGATAGTGGGTACCCACACTTATCCCACCTGCACAAAGTCAAAATGTAAAGTACAATTCCCCTCCAGACAACTCCACAACATGAGTATCGATGTCAAGGTGTAGCCCTGTTTCAGCAGTTTTCTGTGACAATAAGGTTGCGATTGTTAAAATCATCAACAGAAGAACAAGTTGTAGCAAAATGAATCAGCTGAGAAATGAAAACCCCATAAGATGTAACACGAGGATCAAATTGGGTTGGTTAACTATGTTAATATCAAAGTACATGTATGAGTCATGCAGGAAACACCACATACAGTCGCCGGAACAGCATCACGACAAAAAAGAACAGTGTACATGCCTATCAAAATGACACAAAAAGCCCGCATAAAGACATAACCATCGCCATCCTTTTGTCAACAATTCTAGGATATATCTTTCCATTGTTTATAGATAAATGCACAAGTAAAAAGGCACTGCAGACATGTCAGAACTACTATTTGCTTTATTTAACTTGAGCTCTATAGCGTAGGTTGATGTAGATTAAATATGTCGTATAAATACCACGGATTGCAACTTTTAATTAAAACCGCTGTTAGTGTTATCATGACGTTAAGGCCTCAGTGGTGTGTCGACATTAATAAACAGGGATCTGCAGGTATTTGCGCACATTTAGTTATCGAAGGGTTTTTATAATGGATAATTTTAGATCTGTCTACATTTGTTTGAATGTATATAATATAAAGAATATTTCAACAGAGGGATATGCCTGATCGTGTTGACCTCAATGGTTGCCTCGAGGCTCTGGCTCTCGTAGAAGTTTTCACTACACAACCAACTCGGCTTATACGAAAAGGTAAATCCGACACTGTCGTAATGTTCCGTTAGCGTATGAGTGTTTGGATTAGCCAGGTTTTAATGTAGATCGTGTATATCTTCATTTTTTATGTTAACCTTTGATAACTATCCATATAAAAAACCACATTACAATGCTTTCATTATAATGGCGTTTACGAAAAAAGGTCTTGGTACAAACAGTAGAATTAGATCTTGACGATATCATTACACGAATAAATAGAACGGACGCTCATCACACAAATATGACTTTGCCCGCCTTACAATCGCTTCTCGCATCCGAAGGGTAAAATCCAACTGTTCACTAACAATAAACATTATTACCAGTCAGATAATTGTTTTTTGAGAATCTGATCGGCTTTGCATTTCTATCGATTCGAAAATTAAAAGTGTCTTAAGGAAAATCACATGTTCATGCATTTACAAACAGAGTTCACTCAGATGAGGCGGTTTCAGTCTAAAACACGCCGTCTCCATGTTCCAATTTATTGATTCCGTCCGTGAATATTCACCAGGTGAAGACACATTGAATAAACCTTAAACAGAAAAATGGTTAATTCACCTACTCTAAACGGACTTTTAAGCAAATAATCATCAGCAGTCGCGGTTTTCAGTCTTAAAAGTTTTGTACGTTTTCCTCATAACAATTTTCGAATTTCGCCAGAGTTCAGTAATGATTGTTTTAAATAACGTCATCATAATTCTTGGAATATGACATCATATCAATTAGGACACAGAAAGTAGATAAGTATGCCAAAGTGGGCATGGGGAGGAGCATTGACTGACTGGAAATACATTCGTTGCATGGACCTTTGGCAGGGTGTACGGACTAAGATCGGTGTAGATGAGGTATTTCATTCGGCTGGTATCTACATATGCCATACCAGCACATTAACCCTGCAAAATGTCATTGGAATTAATAGTACACCCTGAACTAACGTTCACTAACAATAAACAGTACATCAGGAACAGCCTGCAGAACTGTCTCTGTGTTAAACCAATATTAATAGATGTTAAACATCGCAAATATCACACACCTGGTTAGACAAATGCGAATATTCGTGACATTTAACCCTTAACCCGCTGTGAAAAAACTACAGGAGGAACCCTCTAATGCGACCACTTAATGAATAAACATGGCTGTCTTTATAAGCAGGTGGTTACTTAATGCAGAACAAAAGTAATTACTTTTGTCCTGCATTAAGCTACCACCTGTATCTAACACCCAGAATTATACCTCTTCTATGTGGTTACATAAGAGGGGGTTTACTGCAATTCGGCCCAAATTTGGATTTTGTGCAAGTGTGACTTCTTCCGAGACACTATTGAAAGGGTACAAAACAGCTTGGAGTCTGATTAGACGCTGACACCGGCTTCTCATATGGATCCAAGCTGTGAGCGAATGCCAGTCAGGTCGCTGATATAAAGAATAATAGGTTAGTGTCGTAGATGGGATGCCTAAAGTTATCTGACGAGGGGAGAAACGTTGAGGCGAGGCTTGCCGAACCTCAACTGTTTTCTCTCCGAGTCGGATAAAGGCGTCCCATGTACGTTAAGTGTAAATCCTTTACACGCACATAAAAATGTCCACTTCAGCTGGGTATTTTTGCATATGCACTTTCTAGAGCACAGTGATATTGCCTTGTTCTGCAGTTCTCTGCAGCTTGTTGCTGCTTCTCGGAGTGTTGTCCAGAGAGATTACCAATTGTCATTTAATTTGGTCCGGTCAAAGTTGTCGAGAGACGGGGCGTTCTTGCATGGCTGTAAGCTTGTTAACGAAATGTTGTCTTGGTACAGGCTCCGATTGGCATGTTGCAAAAGAGAAGCTTGAATGGCTGGTAGGTTCTGCGTTAATTTCACATATTTACCTGAGCAAACAGTTCCTGTCGTATGTACTTGACTTCTGTACAGTCAAAAGGATAAAGTTTGTTTCACTTAGATGTTTTCGTTTTACTAATGCTCTTTACCACTGTATTTGCCATTACTTGGAGAGGGGATACTTTTTTTCACTGTCTTTTAGGGTGGGGATGAAATAAGTTTGAGGCCGGGCGCCCCTAAACCGGTTTAATCCCCCAGTGACTAGTGTCACTGACCGTTCCAATGCGGTTCTTCCATCTTCCTCCTATTGTTTGTTTTGCCTTTGTGCGTCTCTTTATGTTTTTGGTAGTTATGTATATTTGCTGTGTTTTCTAGTCTTGCTGCTCGGGCGGCTGTTTGTTCTGTATATGGTATTTCCTGTATGACTCTTATTTGTACTTTTGTCTAGTTGTGTAGCTTGATCATAAAGTACACAAGTGAACCTTGCAATGCTCTTAAATTTCTCACTTTGAACTTGAACTTGTAACGGTATAAATGGATGCTGCAGAGGAAAGGAAAATGATGCCGTCACTTCCGGGAATGATTTCCATGCTTTCAATTATGTCATTTCACCCTTTCCTCCAAATTGTGAAGTAGTATCACACCCTGTAAACGCATCTACAAATGGGAGCGAGACTGAAACATCCTCACTACTGCGGTTGTATACAACGTTGACATGATAGTACCTTTAGAGGATGTTTTCCCTTTCCAAACTCTACCCAAAGCTGTAATTCCACATTCATCCTTAGCAATTGTAGAAATATGCTAAGTTATATGAAAACAACATCTGTATCAACTGTGCTTACTATTAGACTAACATATCCTTTTTGGATTGTGTTTTGGACATGGAGGCATATTCATGTAACCGCTTCCTCGTGGTCAGTGAATGATATTTGTGTACCACAGCCTTTAGCGACAACATGCCTGCAGTGATGTAAACCGCTTTGTCTTATGGGTATTCACAGGCAGTTACATCTTCAGTCAATGGTTAAAAACCCTGTTCTTTGTTTTTTGAATTTCGAAGAAATGAGTTGAATTTTATTGAATTTGTTTGGCGTGACACGTTCTTTCATTGGCACCTCTTTTCCCGGGTTGCTTCCTTCAGACGATCACTTTTGCATGTGTCCCAAACAACAGGCCAATCTGTTATCGCTAAAGGCTGTGGTACACACCTTAGGTAATATCACATCAACAATGTGTACTTTATGATCATACTACACAACTAGACAAAATCAATGACCTTCGAAAGTAACTGTTTGCTCAAGGTAAACATGTGAAATTAATGCGGAACCTGCCAGCAACTCATGCCTCTCTTTTGCAACATGCCAATCGTAGCCTTACCAAACCAACATTTGGTTACCAAGCTTACAGCCATGCCAAAATGCCATGCCTCTCGACAACTTTGGCTGGACCAAATTGAATGACAATTGGCAACCTCTCTGGACAACACTTCGAAAATAAGCAAAAGGCTGCAGAGAACTTGTAAAACGCACATGCAAGGCAAAACCACTGTGCTCTAGAGAGTGCATATACAAAAATACCCATCTGAAGTGCACATAGACATGTAGTATGTGAGTGCAAAGGAAACTGTTGATTATCCCTTTCACCATGAACTTTCCTGTAGGTAACAGCAAATTTGACTAATGAGAACAACTAATATACAGTCGAACTTTGATTAGGTTTAGTCATGTTTTAACTTTGAAATACGAGTATGCTCGACTTAAGCAAGCTCTATCGATTTACAATTGAAGAGAGTACGGTTAAATTCAACTTAAGAGAGTTTGTGTTATCAACGTTTGATTTATTCTAATAATATCAACTGATATACAGTAAAACCACCCTATTGAGACCACTGAAATTAAGGTGGTAGCTTCAAGCAAGGTGAAGAAAAAAAACGCTCATTGAGGAGCTTTCTGTTTTACTTTCACTTTACTTTAAGCTGCCACCCGTGTTTCATAAAATCAATTAGCTTTCGTGTTAGTGACCGTAATAGAGAGGTTTGTGGCAGATATTCAATTAATCAACAGAACAATCTAATGTCTGTACATTACTACAGTAACATATGTGCGTAAGCTGTAAGTGAATTCCCTAGACGATTTGTGTTGTAATCTGTTCTATTAAGTTTTTAGAAATTTTGTTATTTTGTATAAGATCATCCATTTAATGGTCCAACTTGATTTAAATATGTTATGATGCAACCTTTGTGTTCCTTGTACAAATGTGTACACAATTTGCTTCAGGGAAACTGACAAATATGGGTGTTTTATCAAACACATCGTGTTATGGCGGCCATCTTTGATTTTGACAGAAATAGGTTATCCAAGGCTGACACCCCCAATTATTTTGAATTATTTTGACTGCAAATGCGACTCATATACCAAGTCTTATACTTTAATCCACCATGTAACGAGTTTCCCCCTAAGCGACTAGACTATAAGCAGAACGTCTCTAGAGTGATTGCAGTTGAATATTGTAGGATCAGGCATGGGTTCGAATCCAGCTATGGCCATTTTGTCTTATTTGAATAATTCTTTTGGTGATTTTTTCTGTTAGATCTATTCCGTCAACATAATTTTTATGCATATTAACAGAAAATTAAGATAGTTACATGGTTATAGAATCGTTACGCCTTAGAAAAGTCTAGATCTACTAACCTAATAGACCTTCTACTACCGGAAGTAACCTAATAAACCTAAGTTTATCTGCACCCCATTTATTATGTCACTAGAGAAGCCTGGTGACTGGATAAAACGGGATTATGGTTAATAGATTCGTGTTTAAACATATCAATATGGGACATACTATCACGCAACAGTCAACTCAATTTAGCGATTTTAGCTTTTATACTTGTGCTGGTCTCATTGGGAGAAGAACTTGTCCAACAATGACGGAAGACCCGCATATATGCGTGGGTGGTATAATCGATAGCTAACCGCCAGCAATAGAGCGTACTGTTAAGTTTTATCTAAAATGGAATATTTAGAAATACAGGTATTATAGATATGTCTCTTTATACTTATTTCATAAGATAAACCTAGAACACTTTTACAAGGAACTAACTGATCCGAGTCTCTCTGATAAAGGTCTGAGTCTATGGTTGCCAAATGTGTCCCTTGTTAGCTGGCTATTACAGGACACTCGTTAACAAATGTTCAAGAAGCTAATTTGAATGCATGGATAATCTCCATGAGGTACAGCGTTAAAGTACCAGCTTAAAACAAGAAGGAAGTACCGCAAATTAGTGATTTAGTTCGTCCTGTGCATTTCTGGCGCCAAATAGTTCCATTTGCACACATTTTCGTGTACTTACAAGTGTCAGGTTGAAGTGATTTTCAATATATCATTTGTTTTCAAATGTATCAACCGTTGCAGCAAGCCGTATGCGTCGATTTCTGCGACTTCGGCAATGAAAGATCGAAATAAGTAGTATATAAATAGAAATAGGAAACTTTTAGAATTGTGTAGTTTTGATACCATTGTGACATTTATCACAATGAATTCAAAAGGTGACTTTAAAGCAGACAGAATCTACACCCCTTCAGCCTTCGACTTTTGTTCTATTTTGGTCGTACAATGTAATAATGTTTGCATCTTTCAGATTAATGTTACGCCCTGTATAGTATGAGCGATGTATGTTTGATTTCTTTTATTCCTTTGGTACACGGAATAATATAGTAAGGCATGTCTTAAGCGGCCATTCATTTAATGATCATATGAGTATCAAAAAACATGTGGTTGCTTAATGCAGAGAAAAAGAAATACCGAACGTTCCTAAGCTACCACCAGCCTTAGAGACCCACAATTAGATCTCTGTTTGATGGTGGTTAAACACAGGTTTTCCTGTACACATGTATACTAATTTATTAAGGAACGTTAACCATGCTTAACATTTAACCTGCTATGGGCGGATGAGTGAATATATGTGCTAACAGATTGGATCCAGATGAGACGCCGAGTAATTCGGCTTCTCATCAGGATCCAAACTGTTTGACACTCTGATTGCATGTTCGTAGACAAATTGATCATAGCTTGAAAATTAATTAATTTGCTCCCACGGTCCCATATATGGGACGTATGCAAACAGTGTAGACTCTAATCAGACGCCGCACAATGCGGCGTCTGATCGGAGTCTATACTGTTTGCTGATAGGAATTTCAATATAAGACAAAACGAAATTGAAAATCTAGGCCAGGCACCCTTTAGATAAAAACAATCCACTGGGAATCCAATGGGGGCAAATGGGTTACATGTAAAATGTAGTCGGTGGCACATTCTGTAATTTGAGATAGTTTGCTCAGCAGGCTAAAGGTTAATTAATACAAAGCTATCAGTGCATTAACCATTATCCTGTGTACCGCGACCTGACTCACATTTGCAAACAGCTTAGATCCGGATGAGGTGCCGAGTACTCGGTATCTCATCAGGATTCAAGTTGTCTCGTCTTGACTCTATAAACCCATTGTGATCAACTTGGTACTAGGTCTAAGTCGGAGCATACCTTGTTTTTTCTCATCGGGGCGAAAGTGATGTATTAAATGGCTTGCTGCAATATGCAAGTCTGTGATTACCTTTCCAAAGAATTTGGGTTCTTACGAGATTCTGTTTGACACACACCTTTAACCCTTTCCCACATATTGACGACTTTTGACGACTCTGTAAAAGTCACTTTGTGAAACCATTGTGATAAATAGAGCATTTGCTCCTATAGGAGCAAAATGCTAGATATGTATCACAATGGTTTCAAACTACGAAATTCTAAATTTTTCCTTTTCTCTAATTAATGCTCCTTTTCGGTAGATTAATTCAAAGAGGTTGTATCTAAAAATAGCCTATGAGGTAACGGGTTAAGAGAACAATTGAAAGGAAGCCCACTCTGAAACTGAAAGCAGACGACATTGTTTGCAGACGAAAATTACTTGATGCCAAAAGAGTTAAAGACGTAGTAACTTTTCTAGGATGCAAAGCAAATTATGTCTAAATTCGCTTTGTTTCAGCCAATATAAATTGTCATTTTGTACACTTCTGGTAAATCACCAGGCATTTAAGGAGTGTCGAGTGTCATTTATTGAATTGATATTATATTAATAGATCATGCAGATTGTGTTATTGGTTTAAATGTATTTCTTACGATCATTAACATTTTATTGTAATTATATTAAACATTTATAATTCATTGGTTTTAATTATTATTTTGATCAGATAAATATTTCAAAACGTCTCCATAATCAATTAATGACATGCTATATACACTGCACAAGCAGTCAGCAGTTGGCGTCTATTATCATGTTTAACCTTTAGTCTGCTGAGCAAATTATTTCTATAGAATCTTTCACCTACTACATTTTCAAATTTTCAAAATTTAAAATGTAATCAATTTGTCTACTAAAATAAAGTAAGAATGTCAAACAGTTTGGATCCTGTTGAGATGCCGAGTTACTCGGCGTCTAATGTGGTTCAAAACTATTTGCATAGGTATTCACTTATCCGCACTTAGCAGGCTAAAGGTTAACCCTTTCGCTGCCAAACTCTGTCTTCTGCTAACTTTGTCGTCTGCTACAAAATTTCATTCTTTTGATTTTCTTCATTTTTGTTTCAAAAACATAGTAACAGTAACAAACAGTTTGGATCCTGATGAGACTCCGAGTTACTCGGCGTCTATTCTGGATCCAAACTGTTTGCATAGGTATTCACTCATCCGTCCTTAGCAGGCTAAAGGTTAATTATATCAATACAGTTAGTATGATGTTGTTAGCTCAATAGTGCTCATATCCCCTTAAACATGAAAGTGTTGATCCAGATCAGAGGGATCATACATAAGGTTTGCTCAACTCATCAAAGTGAATGGCTTATACCAACAAATGATTGTTTCACTGTGCCACTCAGCATGGAAATGGATTAGTTCTAAAATAAGATCTAGATTGGTTTCTTTAAATAATAGGAGAGTTATTAGTAAAGATGATCATCTTTCTTGGTTATCATTTTTCCAAAGACCAAAACGTATGTTAGAGGTATATATGAGCCCTGGATATTCGAACACACAAACATACTAGGCAAATAGTATAGTCTCCGATCAGATGCACCCAAAAACATGCCATCTGATAACGGTCATGCCAATTGGAGGTTATGCCAGTCTATTCTAAATTCTGTAGAAATAATTTTCTCAGCCGGCTAAAGGTTAAACATAATAATGGACGCCGACTGCTGACTGCTTGTGCAGTGCACAGGTGACCTTCGCAAGCTAAGTCTCAACAACTACAACAACGCCATCACAAATACATTATTTTTAATCACATGTCATAAGTATCTAAAACATACCAAGAAAAACAACACTCTGAATTTCGAAATAGAAATACGCTATAATACAAGTCGAAACACCATATAACTCGTCTATAAGGCATTTCCACAGTCTGAAAGCATGAATGGATATCGTGTATTCATAATTTCTTTAAATTATACTTTTTCTAAAAATCTCTTACAAGCTTGATATTGATATCGTGAAAGTCATTACTTTCGGTTTTAAACCGAAAGTAGACATAAACCAGTTATATGGTGTTTCGACTTGAATAATAGCGTATTTCTATTTAAAACCTCAGAGTCAATCTGTGTCATAAAGGGGTTGGTTGTCAACTGGGCGACTCGTTGTAAAAGCCTGTTAATATACTGAGAACAAATAGATAACTGCTTATCAAGAGTGGTGATTTCTTTGATAAATTAGACACAGTTTATAGAAATCGGTGGTCAAATAAGCTTCCACGGACGATCGCAGTGAATGAACCCATCGATTGTTTAGCAGATTTCCGCTGGTTTTACTTATTATATAGAGCAGGGGTGTTCGCGAAAACAATAGTTGGTGGGGTGGGTCAGAAAATTGTCTTGGTATGTTTTATACCACTTATGACATGTGGTTAAAAATTATGTATTTACGGTGGAGTTGTTGTTGTTGAGCCATAGCATGCGTAGGGCACCTGTGGTGCAGTGTATATAGCATGTCATTAATTGATTAGAGATACTTTTTGAAATATTTATCTGTTCAAAATAATAATTAAAACCAATGAATTATAAATATTTAATATAATAACAATAAAATAATAATGATCGTAAGAGTTATACAAATGAGCATAATTTGGATACAAAACAGTTATTGCATGGAATACAATTCACTGAAATAAAATTTGTTTTCAAACACTGACCGTAGCTATGTTATAGTTAATATAGATATTCATAGGAATGAGGAAACTGTTAAATGAACGTTAACCCATTCATTCATAGGCTATTTTCAGACCCAACCTATTTGAATGAATCTACCGAAAATGAGCATTAATTATAGAACAGGATTAGTTTTAGAATTTTGTAGTTTGAAACCATTGTGATAAATAGAGCATTTGCTCCTATAGGAGCAAATGGTCTATTTATCACAATGATTTTAACTGGTGCTTTTTACAGGGGCGTAGAGGGGTATTCATGGAGGAAAGGGTTAAAACATTGTTTGCATTTTCAAAGCTCAGTAAAAACTCGATACTATGAAATTTTAGTAATGAAGAATGTAAAGTAAAATCGCTTTATAACGACCACTAAATTACATCAAGTAGTTTGTGTTAATGACAGGTGGATGCTTAAAGCAATGTGAAAGTAAAACAGAACGCTCCTATAGGAGTGTTCTGTTTTACTTCCACATTGCTTTAAGCAACTACCTGTCCTAAATACCAACTAATTAACTCAATTATTGGACGTTATAGAGAGTTTACTGTATGTATTTGTGGGCATATGACTGTTAAATGCAGGGTGAACGTTATGCAGAAATCTCCTAGAGAAGCTTTCTGCGTGACTTTCATCCTGTACTAAGCTGCCACCAGTGCTAAATATTAATAATGGTACATATTTGAATGTCGTAGTATCGTGTTTTACTCTAATTGGTACCGGGTATTTTGCCTTATTTTAGCGATATCACACGTAGCATTTAACAAATAACGAGTTGCGTATTATGTGCTATAAATTTTATATTGCCTTGGGTTCATTCTCAAATATATGATAAAACACATCCCTGCTTCAACCCTTCGCTTGCTATTCACGTCGATATATATATCTGTAAATAGTGATGACCCAGATGAGACAGCTCCTACAGGAGCTGTCTCATCAGGGTCTGCACTATTTACAAACTGATTGTGCAACCAGTGCACTCCACAGCAGTGATTGCACAGCGAAATACTTGTACGCAGTGAATATATGCAATTATACAACAGGTCATGGGTAAAGAAGGAGAAATGTATTTTAAAATTCAGCAAGCGAAGGGTTAATTAAAAGACGCACATATTTATTGATCAGGTAGTCGCTGCAGAGATGTTCTGCCATACTGGTAGGGCATGCAAATTATGATAATTATAAATGGCGTGTCCATGTTTGCAAGCACATATAACATCGTTCTCCTCGAAATGTCATATTGTTACAGCGCGATTTATTTAACCTTATTGATTGAGCGATCAAAGAACAGAGCACTTGAGATTTCATGCATTGTTGATAATATTGACAGCGCACATTGTCTACAATACACACACGTATCAATATGCCTAGCTTGTAGCGACGCTTTACCTGATAAGAACGCTTTTGTCGACAAAATATACCCAGAACAGTCTGTTCCAATAGCAGCTGTCTGATCAGGGTCCGCTGTGCCTGTTTATGGAATAGTATAGAACTTGTTCTAAAATATCTGTCATGGGCAAATAATAATGTGCATACTCCATTATAAACATTCAGCGTGAAGTTATTGTTTCGTAGATCACTATTCGTTATGTAATAGGTTTATGAATGAAACATGCATATGGTCGTGAAAGTGTTACTGAGTTGGTGTTTAATGTAACTGAAACGATTGTTTAAATCAAAGTAATATCTTTATTAAATTGTATATATCTGTCTCTTATTGTGTTAAATACGTCGCTTTAACAATATTTCCGTCATATCGCGACCTCCAAAGTATAATAGATGGCGGAAATCCCCATACCATGTACTGTGTACGGAACAATTTGCATTGTTCCGCGCACAGAAGAATACCCGGATAGAACCACCGACCCACCACACGCCAGATGCAACGCTTCCTCACATGAACATTCAAAATGCCCAGGCCGGAATTCGAACCACAGCTTTGAGGGGCGAAAGGATTTTCAGTCGAAGACAATAACCATTCGATCACAGAGACATTCTTAACCCTTCGCTTGCTATTCGCGTCAATATACCTACCTGTAAATAGTGAAGACCCAGATGAGACAGCTCCTGCAGGAGCTGTCTCATCAGGGTCTGCACCATTTACAAGTTGATTGTGCAACCAGTGCATTTCACAGCAGTGATTGCACGGCGAAATACTTGTACACAGTGAAGATATATGTAATTATACAACAGGGCATTGGTAAAGAAGGAGAAATGTATTTTAAAATTCAGCAAGCGAAGGGTTAAATGCATGTATATCCCTTTCCCTGTTATATCTTTGTTTATTCCTAATTGCAACACCTACTGAATATTTATGGATAAGAAAGTCCTAATAAAATATGGGAGGTGGAACATTGTAGCCAATTAAGAAAGTAAATAAAACAGAACTTTTAAATTCCATTAGCAAACAGAGCAGACGATAACTAAAATCAATATTAATAAGCCAACCTATCTTAAATCACTATTAACAAAGGAATGTTTGACCGTGGCAGAAAGTGTGAATTCAGGTCTATATCGTTATGTTAGCAAACAGAGCAGACCTTGATCTGATGGCTCCTACAGGGAGCGTTTGATCTGGGTCTACTCTGTTTGTAAATGTATGCAAGTTTCAGATAAGATGTCAAGTAACTCGGTGTCTCATCATGATCCAAGCTGTTGGTACTCAGTTTGCACTCGGTAAATAGAGCCTGAACCCTTTCCCCCATAGGCTATTTTTAGACCCAATATATCTGAATAAATCTACCGAAAAGGAGCATTAACTAGAGAAAAGGTTGTTTCTTTTCAGAATTGTGTAGTTCTGAAACCATTGTGATAAATAGAGCATTTACTCCTTAGTAGCAAATGCTCTAATTATCACAATGGTTTAAAAGGTGACTATTAGAGAGGCGTAGAAAGGCGTATTTATGGAGGAAAGGAGGGTTAAAGCTTAATCGAATCGACGGTAATAGATATCTAGCAAATCCAATTTTGAGCAGGTATTGTTTTTAAAAGCGAGATAGGGTTTCTATGTGTTAGTACAGTCAGGTAGTATCTTTTAGGTGAGATGCAATATGCGATAATGCAGTTATAGAGGATATGTTGCGAGTTGTCTTTTAAGATCACATGTTCCTAAACGAGCCTTAGAAAATGTCATTAAGCGAGCCTTGGCGAGTGTATTTTCGGCATTTAAATGACATGAAAACATCGGTTTCTATGGTTTGACGTCATATATGACGTATGACGTCTTATATGTTCTAAAGTGATCTTACACGTGTTACAGATCAGGGAATCTTAACCCGTTGTTCTAACTCGGAGATAAGGGGAGGTATGTGAGAAAACCACTTCCTTCATATAAACACATTTTCCCCATTTGCAAATAGAGTAGACCCAGATCAGATGGCTCATATAGGGGCCGTCTGATCGGGGTATAATCTGTTTTGATTATGAAAAAGATTAGATCTGATTCTACAGTTTCTGCCTTGGCCAAACATTCCTGTGTCCATGTGTTATTATCAATAAATGTAATACATTTCACGCCGTCATCATTTCTTACATGAATATTGAATAGGGAAATGGTTAAACATAATACATGTAATAGGAAAGGTACGATTTATTTGGTCATCTTAACCTGACAAAAGACTAACGCGTAATATCTTAACACTTCTAAGAGCACACTGACTGCCATTCGTGAACTGTTCTGATCCAGATGAGACGTCAAGTAATGTGGCACATCATCGGAACCAATGCTGGTGACACTCAGTCAGTGTATGCAATTTGGCACCTCATCGGGACAAATGCTGGTGACACTCAGTAGTTGCAATTTGGCATCTCATCGGGACCATTGCTGGTGACACTCAGTCAGTAGTTGCAATTTGGCATCTCATCGGGACCATTGCTGGTGACACTCAGTCAGTAGTTGCAAATTGGCATCTCATCGAGACCAATGCTGGTGACACGCAGTAGTTGCAATTTGGCATCTCATTGAGACCAATGCTGGTGACACGCAGTAGTTGCAATTTGGCATCTCATCGAGACCAATGCTGGTGACACGCAGTAGTTGCAATTTGGCACATTCATGGAGTAACGGGTTAAGCAGCTTTTTCCTAGGCATGGTTAGGATTAAAGGTAATCTATATACAGCAAGACATCGCATACAAGCATGTCATTTTGTATTACATTGTTGCACTATGAATACATGCATGTAAGTTGCAACACGCTAACGAAAACCAGGTTAGTTCGAAAACGGTTTAGAACGTTCAGATTCTAGTGAGAATTCGTACACATTGTATGTCCCGATTTTGCTATCTCTGACTGGTCAGACTTTTCGTAAACTCGGACGTTTTTAACCTCGGGACCAGTGGTGACATTTGTTTGAAAATGACTGTGTCTTTGCTCATTGTTCATGCGTTATTCGTAATGAAAATGAAGGCATGCGTATGCAGGAAACAAGGTTTGATTACGCAATTTTCATTCGTGTGGCAAGGCAACTAGGCAATGAGCATTAATGAGAGCCTTCACAGAGGACTTTAAAATTTTAAATATTGCACACAGGATGTTTATTAACATTTAGCATGCTGGTAAAATCTCCGTGTATAGGGAAGTACCTTAGCGTCTTATCTGGATACACATTGCTTACTTGTTTACAGTAAAACCTCTCTAAACCGGACATTCAAGTTAGTATACATATCGGACTTGGGAACAGGTGGCAGCTTAATGCAGGGTGAACAATATTTCCTTTTAGTGATGTGATAAGAGTGACAAACAGTTCAGATCCTGAACAGATACCGGTGTACTATCATTAAAAAAATAATGTAGCTAGTTATAGTCTACTTACAGTCCCATTGACCGCTCAGCCGACTGTACATTTACTCCCCTGGACATTGAGTCATTGGCCCCCAATATTGAGCTCTGCTAATATATGGCGCAATCCTGAACAGACACCGGTGTACTATCATTAATCATTTCATTCACGCATTTGCAAACAGTAGACCCATATCAGACGGCTCCTATCTGAACCGTCTGATCTGGATCTGCTCTGTTTGCTCATGGTATAAAATAGATATGATTATACTGCTTCTGTCTGAGCCAAAATACCATATGCTTAAATGCAATATAAAAATTAATCTAATTAATAACCTTACATGAATATTGAACAGGGAAACGGTTAACCAGACCATGCTGTCCGTAATTATAATTGTTTTCTCAAACATCCAACAATTTGTAATCTTTGGATTAATTATATATATTCAGTTAAAAGCAGTTGGAGATCACGTCAAAGTAGAGAGTATAGCAATCAGATGCTAAATAATACAACCAGATACATTGCAAAGCAATGAAGACAATTCCAATATAAAAACAAAATCTTAGTTTAATTGTTGGTTAGAGCAAATTGAATGCATCAGCGAAAACGTAGATGTAATGATAACGAAACGGCCCCAGCATTTTCAGAACCAACTTGTAGACACGTATTTGTCTAATAGCTGTATGTTTTATCATACATTATAATTCTCACTATTGTCATACATGACAACCATGTATATGTATTATTTGAAAACACCATGTTAACAACACTTTAAGTTCAATGCAAAAGTATCTTCAATACGAAGATTCAGTGCTAAATAGAAATGTAAGCTAAACGCATGCACGTACGTGCGCAAACATACACAAAACCCATGCAGAAACGCAAAATACAGCGACATACATTATCAATTTGTCCACATTTAACCCCCAACATAGAGGGTACTTAGTCATATACTGTAGAAACTTAGACAAGGGGCAGTAAATACAGTAGTGGTCAGATTCAAACGAAAATTGCAGGAACACGTATACCCAAAATAATAAGAACATTTACTACAAGTTTTCAACACATTTGACACAAACAATGTAGAAGGATAATGCGTCTATAGACAGGCGGACACATTCCTTTACATTTGCGTCCTTGACATTTACCCCCATGCCACTGTAAGTAACCTGTGTGCAAGATGTTTGCAAATACGTAACATACATTTAAGCAAATACACCAGGAATTTTCTTTTCATTTGTAGGAATGAGCCTTAACATTATTACGGAGGTCCAGATAAGATGCGTAAATTAACCCTTCTCTTGCTGAATTTTAAAATACATTTCTCCTTATTTACCCATACCCTGTTGTATAATTACATATAGCTTCACTGCGTACAAGTATTTCGCTGTGCAATCACTGCTGTAGAGTGCACTTGTTGCACAATCAACTTGTAAATAATGCAGATCCTGATGAGACAGCTCCTGCAGGAGCTGTCTCATCTGGGTCTTCACTATTTACAGGTTGGTATATTGACGTGAATAGCAAGGGAAGGGTTAAACATTTTCAAAAAAACTCCTTTATTTCTCCACCAAACCCTTTGTTGTGACCACTCTTTAGTATCGTCTCTTCCGAGATTTTAAATAGTGGTCAGAACAACGAGTTAGTTTGAGAAATGGCGATTTTAGTATTTGAGTACGCACCTATATTTGTAACTCTGTGTCAGTGTCAGGTAGCGGTTAACAGAATAAGGAAAAGTGGTATATTTCTAGTTTTGAATATGTTTGAAGACAATGCATTACTAATTTAGAAATAGCAGATTTAAGTGGTCACAAAATGAATACAATTGCTCATGTACTTGCACCCTTAAGTGTAAGTTCTATTGTTTGTTAACTGCTGGAAAACAATAGACGACCACTTAAAGAACATAAGTGTTCTCGGAATGAAAACAATAGAATGCTTTTTATATAAGATTACATCCCACACACTTACGCATAAATATATGTTCCCATATGTACAGATGGATGGTGGACTAAAAACCTGTTTCTAAGTATTCCCAGTAACTTCGGTGTGGGGATATAACAAAAATGCTGTAAATTTGAAATCGGAGCTTTACCTTTCATTTATAATTTTGTCGCAAAATGCGTTTTATATATGCATATATACTGCCATAACATATACAAAATTACCATCGATGTAATGCTATCACATATGGCCTAAATCTATAGGCGTGTATCTTGTCAAACATCACAGAGATAATAAAATTTATACGAATAGAACTCGGATAATGCGGGACACGTGCTCTGAATTATCCCTCTGAATGGGACTGTCATTTACAAACAGTGTAGATACATATCAGAGGTTTCCTAGAGGAGTCCTCTGACCAGGACCTGCACTGTTTGTCATTCAAAAAATCCTCTAGCAAGTGTAAGCCTTGCATACTGGGCGAACCTTACAGTTAAACACTGAAGGACTGTTTCAGTCTGATAATTCAGTGTTGAAAGGGATATGCTTATTCAATGGTCAGCATAATGCTTTGGTCAAGATGATACACATAGTAACATAGTGTGACATCGGTACCAGTACATAGTGACAGTTTGAGCAGATGCCAATATCACTTTCCCATCATATAAACGCATTATCGTGCCTTTTCAGTAAGAGTAGACCAAATCAGTCGGTCTGTCTGATCAGAGTCTAATCCGTTTGCTTAAGCGTATTATCTCGATCCAAACTACTTGCACATGTAAACACAGATGCGACATTGACAACGAAAGAGTTAACCATTCGCTTGCTATTCACGTCAATATACCTACCTGTAAAGAGTGAAGACCCAGATGAGACAGCTCCTGTGCAACCAATGCACTCAACAGCAGTGATTGCACAGCGAAATACTTGTACGCAGTGAAGCTATATGTAATTATACAACAGGGAATGGGTACAGAAGGGAAAATGTGTTTTAAAATTCAGCAAGAGAAGGGTGAATACATAAAGGTGCGTACTCGAATACTAAATTCGTCCTTTCTCCAACAAACCCTATATTGTGACCACTCTTTAGAATCGTCTCGACGAGACGATTCTAAAGAGTGGTCACAACATAGTGTTTGATGGAGAAAACAGGAAGTTATTATTAAAAAAAAATTAAGTTTACGCAGCTTATCTGGACCTCTGTAATGCTATTTCATTGTCTCTTGTTAACCTCAATCCATAACTTGTTGATGGTTACCTGACCATTATTTGCAAAACAACCCGATGAGACTTGGCGTTTCAACAAAACTCTCGGAGAGTAGTTACTAGACAGCTTTAGTACATTGGGAGGAGATGCAAACTGCATTAAATGAGATGTAACAGACAAGATATTTACATAATGATAAGGATAAATAGGAGCGCTCAAGCTGGAACTCTTCATCAGGGAGAAGTTTCATGGGATTCAGGGAGAAGGTTTGGTCAAGGTCTTGTATCTTCCTGTATGTTCCATATATTTAAACTTCTACCTAAGGAGAAGTGTGTAGGTTATGGTAGACCTTTGCTCCCAAACCACCCTCAAGCTTGAACCTTGAAAGTGCACAAAGGTGTTTTCTGAGATTTTATATGCATAACAAGACATAACCCAAAAAATGAAATACCGTTACAAAAGAGTTACATGTACACATCAACATATGTTTGCCGTCTAATAAAACATAATCTTATTAAAGAAATATTGATACATGTATCATGACTATTAATTAGATTAACCTTTATGGATATAGGACATTTGGTCACGGCAGAGACTTTGGAATCAGAACAATAAAAGTTCATAAGGAAACTGAGCAGACCCTAATAAGACAGCTACTATAGTATGGCCCTCCTTGTTTTATAACTGTCCATCCTTTGCTGTTCTTTAATGAGGTTCCACTGTCCAGATTGGCTTGTAGATGTGTGTCTGAGCTGGCCAGTTCTGTACAGGATTCTCCAAAGATTCAATACATTACTAGCTACACATATAAGATCATAAAATGAGAACCACAAAACAAAACATTTATACTGAGGAATATGCAACAAACTTTTCATACCCAGGGCTTCTCAGAAACTTACAATGCTAGGGTTCTAAGGTATAGGCTACGCATTATTATGTTGTTCAACCCTTTACCTCATAGAGATTTCTGACGATGCCTTTGCATATAGAGTATATCCAGATTACAAAGGTCCTGTAGGGGCTATCTGATCAGTATCTGATGTTTGCTCGTCCAATCGTATTCATAACTGATACCAGTCTACAGTTTCTGTAATGACCACAAATACATGTATTCATTTGCCATTACCAAAATGCAGCAAAGTTATATCAACTCTTTGCTGCACTCTCACTTGCAAACAATGTAGACTCAGATCAGAGGACTCCTAATAGAGCACTCTGATGAGGAACTGCACTGTTTGCCATTCCAAATCCTGACAATCGGTCTGAAAATTCTGCGCTAAAAGGGTTAACCATGGAACATTATTTAATGCGCCACGCTGTGGCATTCAATATGTAGGTCAGACAGGTCGTACTTTAAAAACTAGGTTTCGTGAACACAGTTACAACTGCCGGATAAAAAAGTACGCAATTTTCTTTACCAGAATTTTCGTCATACAGGACATTCTTTCAAATATGTTTCGGTTCAACCAGTAGAACGAATTCATTATTATTCTAATACTATTCGCAGTTTGAAATCTAAAGCTCGTTTTATCACAGAGCTAGACTGGATAAAGAAATTACAAACACATTTTCCTTTGGGCCTGAATGATAACATTTACCAAAGTGGCAATATTTCTAAAGATCCTAGCATCGATATTTTCTCTATATTTTCTATTCGAAATATTAAGCGTTAATTACGTCGCAGTATTCATGATTTACATACCATTTTTAAACAAACTGGCAAACATTCTATATTATCTTGTTTATCGTCTTTACCTTTTTATTGTCTCAGGTTCATAGACGAAGAGGCTGATACAATTTATATGCGTACAGATCCGTTAATTAATACTGCCTCGCTTATACAAAGTTACATACAGCATGTTCTTCGTCCTCGTATTGATAAAGAATCTGAACATAAAAGGCATTTTCTGAAACTTCAATCCCTAAATAAAGGTATCGAATTTATTGATATTCAAAGTATATTTCGTGATAAGAATGTAATCGATACTATTCCCAAATAGTTCATCAACTCTGAATCACCTACCATCTGTTATAAATATAATGGACCTATACGGAATGTTATTTTTAACTACAATACAATTGTCTCTGACTTAAATATTGATGTCAATACCCCTACTTCTTGAGATTGTAGCATTTCAAGATATTGCTATAAACCATTTGGTCATGTCATTACTGGTAATTTGATATCATTAAATATAAAGGTCTCAGGACCCTCCTAACTAAAGGACCTAAATATAGATTACTACGGACGTTACTGCAACATGGCATTTCTCACCCAGAATTTTATGGTAATGTTATCTACAAACTAAGGAAAATTCGGGGTCATATCCATTTTCATGATTTGTTTATAAAACGCATTAAAACATTTAAGAAGAAAGGTTATGACACCATTATATTGCAACGCATTGCATGTTTGGTTATTGACCCCTTTACAGTCTGTAGTTACGCTTCCCTCTTTACTTGCGCGATGACTGGTAGTACTCTATGATGGTTTACTCTTAAATTCAGTAACGGGATGAGCATACCAGACCCATTTATTACTTTTCCCCTGTCGTGCCCTTAACGGCTTCCCTGCAGTTGCTCTGACTTCAGCAAAGTCACTGAGTACATATTTGACGGATTTTCACAGTTGTTATGCTATGTTTTACACAATGTCATGTGTTTACCGTCTTCTATGTTGTTGAAAAGTCCGGCGGGGATACTATTATTTACACTATTGTTAAGCTATGGTGACTTTGTGAGGTTAGGACGTCCGTAAACCGGTTTAAACCCCCAGTGGTGATTTTGCTAATGACCGTTCCAAGGCTGTACTCTCTTTGTCACCCTTATTTTTGTTTGTCTTGTGTCTTGTACTTGTGCTTTTGTTCATGTTTGGAATGTTTGTCTCTGGTGCTTGTGTGTTTCTTTGTGTTTTCTGTGTTCATCTTGTGATGTCTATCGATGTTTTGGTGGTAGTTGCGTCTTGTATGTGGCTTTGCCTGCTTGACTTTACTACTTTTTCATTTACATGAATAGCTACTCTAAATATGATACTCTTTGTTACATGAATAGCTGCTCTAAATATGATACTCTTTGTTACATGAATAGCTGCTCTAAATATGAAACCCTTTGTTACATGAATAGCTGCTCTAAATATGAAACTCTTTTATGAGGGACAAAGACATGTATGTGATTCTTGTAAAACAATATTATTTTCCAACGCTTATTTGAGTTGGGTTTTTAAACATGTCATATCATATGCAAAATGTATTTTGTATATCATATGCAAGAATGGCACAGTTGGATTTGTAAATATATATTACCATATACATGAAGGGCTATTAGCTGGATTTGTAAACATTCCATATCATATCTTATCTTACCTCCTACTAAATTCTAGTCATTCCATTGGTCAATGGAGGTCACGAGAAAACCCCATAGATTCCTTATGGGGTTACTAAAGTCCTTATCATGGCTGTACAAGAGTTACTTCCCTTACTTGACAGCCATATGCTTTTCTCTTACTTATAATAATCATTTATGTTTATCCTTACAGTTTTAAAAAAATGCATACATATACTTTATGCTTTAATTGGAGTTGAAATATAAACATTAATTAGTTTTACAATGATTAAAAAGAAAGAAAAAAAATGTATAAACGAGATTTGAGGAAAATAAATAATATTTACTTTAATTCTATTAAAGGGAGGTAATTTATTCTGCTATTATTGTAATATCAAGTTTACAAGAGTTAATTATCTTGTTTCCCCCACAGAAAGCCATACATGTAGGCCTATGATGCAAACATGCGTGTAAATACTTGAACTCAAAAGTAGTCGGTAAGATAAATTCGTTATGCAGTGCTTAGTGTCCCTAATATGGACTATACACTGCCAGCAAATATTAATATGGGACGAGGCTTCTAATAATATCATATCATATGCACCCTCCGGTTATTTATATCTCTTTCACTGCCTCGTGTTGTTTGTATATATAATCCGAGATTAGCAATTGGCGGGAAAAAAGTAATAATCGAGAAGGTCCTTTCGCCATACCAATAGTTCAACTTTTCCTTATTAAAATGTTGTATTTGTCCATTTCATCAACAGTAGATTTGATATGCTGTATTTAGTCGCTTGTTCGTTGTTGTGTGTGTTTTAATATGAATGGGTTGTTTTGATGTTTGTTAGTTATTTTTTGCTTGATGTATGTGAGTTAGTTTGTTGTTTGGTGTGTTCCAGTTTTTTATGGTTGGTGTGTGTGAGTTGTTTTGTTGGTTGGTGTGTGTAATGTGATCTTTTGTGTGTCTGTGGGATAGTTGTTTTGTTATTTGAAGTGTGTGTGAGTTGTTGTATTACTGTCTGGTATATATGAGTTATTTTGTTCTGTTGTCTATGTAAGTTGTTTTGTTCTCTGAAGTTTGTGCGAGTGTTTTGTTTGTTTGTTGTATGAGTTGTTTTATATGTTTAGCGTGTATGAGTTGTTTTGTTGTTAGGTGTATGATATTTGAGTTTGTTTTGTCAATATGAATATCGTTTTTTATCATTGTCATTGTCAATTGCGAATCTGTAATATGTTATGCAAACATCTTTATTCAGATGAAATGCTCGGTAGTTATAAACAAAACAGAAGAATAAAAATGAAGCAGATAACTAAAGAAGTGTCAGCAAAGACATAAGCTACATTAACCCTTCGCTTGCTGAATTTTAAAATACATTTCTCCTTCTTTACCCATGCCCTTTTGTATAATTACATATATCTTCACTGTGTACAAGTATATCGCTGTGCAATCACTGCTGTGGAGTGCACTGGTTGCACAATCAACTTGTAAATAGTGCAGACCCTGATGAGACAGCTCCTGCAGGAGCTGTCTCATCAGGGTCTTCACTATTTACAGGTAGGTATATTGACGCGAATAGCAAGCGAATGGTTAAATGTGAATAACTAATCGAGAAAACCTTTTTCAGGTACTTGAAAATGACACGATGAGATGATGAAGTATTCAACTGTTAGAAATCCCCTGACAGGTTGAAGTGTATGGGAAACACTTGTATTATGTATTGTTGTCATCATATTAGTCAAACAGTATTAAAACAGTTCTCTACCAGATAAGAAATCACAGTGCAAGCAAGCAAGCAAAGTGCGTTCAAGCTGTTCTCTCTACTAGAACGAATGAAAGGAAAACAGACACAAAGCAATCAGTGTTAAAACTGCTTTTCATCAGACAGAAGACAGATTGAAAACAAATACATGTAGTGTTAAATTGTTGCCACAATATGAGAAGACAGGCTGCAAGAGTATAGTGTTAAAACTGTTCGGGAAAACTTCTTCATTTCTAGATTTTTAGGGTGGAATTCATTAATTAAATAGAATGGAATTTTTGTGGATTATATTCATTTTAAGCAATGTTAGTCACTTCGTTCAAAGTGACTGCAGTTTTATAGGTGATACCGTGAGTTGCACTGGGATGTTTTACATACCACCAATTCCACCAAATATTAAACGAATCGAATTCTATTATAACGACTTTGTTGCTGTTACGCAGGATACGTTCATTAATGTTACAATACCGGATACCATACAACTGTTGAGGCTGTTTTCATGTAACATTACTAGTATAATCTATGACGCATTTGATTCATTCACCGCTTTAAAGTCATTGACTCTATCTAATAACAAGTTAAACAGCGAGGATCTGAAGTTTCTATTGCCACAGCTAGCAAGTAAACTGAAATTAGAAACACTGCATATGCGCAGGGTTATAGGTATTTCCAGTATGGATGAGGCCTTTACTTTGTTGACAAAATCACCAAGTACAAGGTTGGACATAGGCAACAACGATATCAGATATATTCCAAAGTATATACCGCGGAAGTTGCACGATATCAAAGGTTTATATCTTGACGACAATCTTCTAAAGGAAATCCCGCATGCCAAGTCTCTTGAGGATTTAAATATTGAATATAATCCAGTAGAACTAGCATTCTGTTCAGAAGACACGTCTTTAACACCTCATTTGAAATACCTAACCTTTGGCGGATACAATTCGGAAGTTTTGACAAAAGACAACTTTTCATGCTTACCGAATCTCTTGGAGGTACGCGTTCGTTATGAACATCTTACGTACATTCAAAGTGACTTATTCTATAACAATCCAGAATTTTCCACCTTCGAATTAGATCATGTACATATGAATATATTCGCCATGCAACCAAACGCATTTAGATCTCTTACTTTAAGAACAATACGAATGTCATTTTGTGTCCTCGATTCGTCAACCGATGTATTGAAGGGCCTGCCAAATTTAACAGTTTTAGAAATCATGCACGATTACGGTACGTTTACTAATTTGACAGAAACAATGCAGTTCGAGTTGTTTTCACCACCGACAGCTTTAATAAATTTTACGTGCATTTATTGTGAGTTACGAGGAATAAGTGGCAATTATCTAGGCAACAAGCCTCATTTACAGAACATTATCTTAAGCCATAATCATATAACAACTCTTTCTCTTGGTATAAAAATGCAACGTCTCCAGACCTTGCAGTTGAGTAACAACAAAATCAGCCAGGTATCACAGGAGATATTTTCTGAAGAAGTTTTCAATAGACTGCAACTGCTAGACATTTCTAATAACCCTTTTCACTGTGACTGCAATATTGTATGGTTTATTGATTGGCTTAAAAGGACTGATAAATCCAAACTGGTGCATTTCCCAAGTCAATACGTATGTAGTTCTCCGCCAAATCTAGCTGGACAGTTTTTGATTAATGTTCATTTTTCTGATTCTGACTGCCATACGTTCAGTACCGCAGCACGGGTTGGAGTGATCGCCGGTCCTCTTCTTGGTGTAATACTGCTACTATCTGTCGTCATATACCGGAATCGATGGAACATATATTTTCTGCGGAAGAGGCAGGATTATATTGAAATTGAGGGCAAGAATTATGAATACGATGCATTTGTGGCTTACAGCCAAGACAATTACGAATGGGTTGTATCTTTCTTGCTACCGTTAATGGAAAGCGAATTTCATCTAAAAGTATGTTTACATCACAGAGACTTTCGCGTCGGAACCTCAATAAATGATAATATTGCCAAGTGTATGAGAAATAGCAGAAGAATTATACTTGTTCTATCAAATGCCTTTACTAATAGCAGTCGGGGCATGTTCGAACTGAAGGTTGCGAGCACTCTCTGTATCGAGGAAAGTGTGGATGTGGTGGTTGTAGTTTTAGAGGAGATACTGGCCGTCAACATGAACAGGTCGTTGAAGCTGCTCTTCGAGACGACACCATGCCTTGAATGGACGGACACGAATGACGTAGGACACGAGCTGTTTCTAACGAGACTGAAGGATGCGATGGGAATTTGAACTAGAAAGGTTCTCTTACATGCATTTTGTGTATTTAGTGATTTCCAACCATTGAAATTAAATTAAATTGTAGAAAGAAAATGACTTGGATGAAAGTCTGTGAAAACAAACATGACTCTCAGCATAATACTGATGTAATAACATTCAGCAAGAGACTAGTAAATTGCCCAATCTTGTGTGATTACGTTAGGCATTTAATACACTATCGTGGATATGCATACTTATAGTTTATATGGAAACATTTTTGGTGAACCTATTAGGACATAGTTACATATGTATTATTACATGTGTGAGTTGCCAACCCATAAGCAAGGTTACATCTGTGCATGTCAACCTGTTTGTGCAGTGTGGTGGCCGTGAAACGTCTCCCCGTATATTCAATCAATATTGTGTTCTTCCTCTTGCAGGAATTGTTCTACATTCAATGCATTTCCTAATACCCTAACACCGTGCTTTCCATCTGTGTTATGGTGGTTGTTGCGTATTGCGTGTAGCTTTTCCTGCTTGACTTTACTACTTTTTCATCTATAAGTATGATTACAATTGGTATGCCAACTCATAGATATGGCTATATAATTATATATTAACACACAATATTGGTTACATATATGTTCGCCAGCTCATATGTATGGTCACATGTGTCAATACTAACCCATATGTATGGTTACATGTGTGTCTGTCAACCAATAAGTGTCAACCAATAAGTTTAGTTACATTTGGTATGCCAATTCATTGTAATGTTTATAAGTTGCTACATGGGTGCATGTCAACCAACCCATAAGTATTGTTACATGCTTGTATGCCAACCCATCGGCATAGTTACATTTGATATGCTAACCCATAAGTTTGGTAACATTAGATATGCCGAACTATTGGTATGGTTATTTGCGTTGGTGTCAACCTATGTATATGGTTACTTGTGTGTATGCCCGACCATATATTTAGCTACATGTGTGCATGCTTACCCTTAAGTCTGTGACATGGTATATTACTTATAGCATCTTCATAGTTGCATATACTATCCGCTTTTGTTGTCTGTATAGTTTTATTACCATTCATAATATTATGGTATATTCGATGCGTAGCTGTACTGATTCTCATTTATCCATTTATCTCATTTTGTGGATCGAGCAACGTCAAGGGAGGTCGCACGTTCTGCATGGTTGTCCTTCTTGCCTTTTACTGGAGCTCAGTCATGTTTGTATAATGAAAACTGAGCATTCATGTCTACGATTTGTACTATTACTGCCTAAGTGATTTTCACACAGTTGGATATAGTCCTTGCATTCGCGGATCGAGTGACTCAGGATAAAGTCACCGGATCAGGGTCTACACTGTGCCTAACCTACACCTTTTTACCGTTTATACTGTTTATAGCATGGTGGTATATTTGTTACATAGCTATTATGAATCTCGTACATCACTGAATATGAAAACTGTGCATATGCGGATCGGCGACTCCAAGGGGAGTCGCCGGATCTTGGTCTACACTGTATTCAACCCTACACGGTGTTCTCTTTATGCACCGTTGTTGTTGTTTGACACTCCTACTATCACTGCCTTTTGGCAGTTGGTGGTTATTTTTATACGCCTGTTTGAAAAAACGGGACGTGTTATGGAATGGCGATGTCTGTCCGTCTTTCTGTCTGTAACATATATTACTCAAGATCTGCTCTGTGGATCCTTCTCAAATTTCACCACAATGTTTATCTGTCCAAGTTACAGTAGCATGGGTGTGTCCAGGTAAGTATATCCAAGGTCAATGTCACACAATTGGACTTAGAATTTGCGTTTAGCATTTGGGTTAAGCAAATATGTTAACCTCAATTTATGTTGAACAAGGCCTCGACGGGTGTATATTGTGCCCGCTGGCACTCTTGTTAATATAAAGCCTGTGCATTCGCGGATCTGGCAAATTCTAGGGGAGATGCTCGCTCTGGGTCTGCGCTGATCTGTTTTAAACTGATATCAATAAATGTTCAATGTGTCATTATCAATAAATGTAATAAATGTTCATGACGTCATTATTTCTCACATGCATATTGAACAGGGAAAGGGTTAAACATAATCATGGGAAATGTACGATGTATGTGTTCATCTTACCCTGACATTAGACTAATGCGTACTATCTTAACACTTCTAAAAACACCCAGACTGTCATTCGTGAACAGTTCTGATCCAGATGAGACGCCAAGCAATTTAGCACCTCCTCGTGACCAATGCTGATGACACTCAGTCAGTAGTTGCAATTTGGCACCTCATCGGGACAATTGCTGATGACACTCACTCAGTAGTTGCAATTTGGCACCTCATCGGGACCATTGTTGATGACACTCAGTCAGTAGTTTCTCAAAAGATTGGAACGGATCGGAAGTAACTAATCTAGGAGATCTGAGTTCAAGCTTTTACTCCAGAAATACACATTTCTATGCCTTTGCAAACAGAGTAGACCCAGATCAACCGACTTCTATAGGAGCCGTCTGATCAGGATCTGCTCTGTTTACTTATGATATAAAATAAATATAGATATGATTTACAGTTTCTGCTAAAGACAACAATTTCCATGACCTTGTGCTATTATAACAGTTAATCTAATTCGTATTCACGATATCATTATTTCTTACACGAACATTAATGGGTTAAGCAGAATTGTTTCTAGGCATGGTTAGGATTAACGGTCATCTATATACAGCAATAAAGCACATACAATCATATCGTTCTGAATGATATTGTTGCACTATGAATACATGTATGTAAGTTGCAACACACTAACGAAAACCAGGTTAGTTCGAAAACGGTTTAGAACGTTCAGATGCTAGTGAGCATTTGTACACCTTCTATGCCCCGAGTCTGCTACCATTCTCAATAGAAATTTGACTGGTCAGAATTTGAGTAAAGTTTGAATTTTTAACCTCGGGACCAGTGGTTACAATTGTATAAAACTGACTGTGTCTTTGCACATTATTCATAATGAAACTGAAGGCATGTGTATGCAGGAAACAATGCTTGATTACGCAATTTTCATTCGTGTGGCAAGGCAACTAGGCAATGAACATTAATCAGAGCCTTCACAGAGGACTTTAAAATTTCAAATATTGCACACAGGATGTTTATTAACATTTAGCATGCTGGTAAAATCTCCGTGTATAGGGAAGTACCTTAGCGTCTTATCTGGATACACATTGCTTACATGTTTACAGTAAACACTTCTCTAAAACGGACGATCAGGTTAGTATAAATACAGTAAAACCCCGCTAATGCGACGACCTAAAAGAGGTATAATTATGGGTGGTAGAGGCAGGTGGTAGCTTAATACAGGACAAAAGTAATGCAGAAAGCTCCCAGAGGAGCTTTCTGTATTACGTTTGTCCTGCATTAAGCAACCACCTGCTTATAACGACAACCGTGTTTATTCATTAAGTGGTCGCATTAGAGGGGTTCCACTGTATTGGCATTGGAAACAGGTGGCAGATAAACGCAGTTCAGGTCCTAAATAAACACCGGTGTACTATCATCAACCATTTCATTCACGCATTTGCAAACAGAGTAGACCCAGATCAGACGGCTCCTATAGGAGCGGTCTGATCAAAGTCTGCACTGTTTGCTTATGGTATAAAATAAATCGGACTCTACGGTTTCCGTCTGAAAAAAAAAAGATCATGTGTTAATATGCATTTATGAAAATTAATCAAATTAATATGCATGATGTCATTATTTCTTACCCCAGATTATTGAACAGGAAAAGTGTTAACCGGATCAAGCTATCTGTAATTATAATTATTTTCTCAATAAGCAACCTTTCGATGGTATGTAGAATGGAATAATACAGGACCGACTTCTCGGTGTATAATATATTTGTGTCTGAGACACAAATAACAGGATCAAAGTATATGAAATTAATACAAATAAACATTTAAGACACGAGAAATTTAACTGAATCAATTCAGAGATGATGAAATAATTACAAACATCAAACCCAGCGGTGTACAAAAGTGTGATACAATTAGTGTGTACAGTGCTCCCTCTCTACAACGACACCCTTTGGGATACGAAGATTGTATGTGTTGTTCAGAGGGAGTTGTTATAGGGAGGGAAAATCAAACATAATTAGCTTGTTTGCAGATCCGCAGATCAGGTGTATTTCGAGAACTAAAACCGTTATGCCTCAATCAAACCCTATGTTGTGACCACTCTTTAGAATCGTCACAAAGTGACGATTCTAAAGAGTGGTCACAACATAGGGTTTGATAGAGGCATACAGAAAATATGATGGAAAAAGTTGTTTCTGGAGCCTTGTTGTTTCGGAAACAGTGACATGCGTTGTTGTAAGGAGGGAATCGTTATTGAGAGGGCCATTGTAGGGAGGGAGCACTGTATCCATTTCCTAATTCAGAGGGATATGATCAGGGCCACTGTTGTTCGATCCACGACTCATTTTCCAAACAAAACATCATTAACATAACTTTACAGAACACCATATCAAACTAAAAGTACACACATAAAATGGAACTTAACCCTCTCCCTGTTCTATATCTAGTCCAACTTTTCAATAGCTACTGAATATTCATAGACAAAATAGTTAACATGAAATATGGAAGGCGAAATATTGCAGCCATTTTAGAAAGTAAAGAAACAGATATTTCAAATTCCATCAGCAAACAGAGAAGACCCTGATCTTGGTCTTCTCTGTTTGAAAATGTGTGAAACCAAGTTTAAATCAGGGAAAGGGATAAATCCTTTTTTTAGTATGAACATATACAGTAGACACAATTTAAAGAAATCACTTAAACAATACACGTTGGTATCTTCAAAATGTGGTTTGCTAAATGTACGGCGAAACAAAGTAATGCAGAAAGCTTCACATGACTTTAAGATTCAGAACCCGGTATCCTTCGGATTCTCGTGTTACAGGGAGTTTGTTTCTCTATACCCCAAATACGTTTCGCTGTGAAAATAGTCACGCCTGTTCAAATTTGAAATTGATGCAATTTAGACTTCTCGTTCGATCGAGCTTTTCAGAAACCATCTTTACAGAGTGTCAAACGGCGCGGATCCTGATAAGAAGGCGACTTACCCGGCGTCTGGTTTGAATACACGCTGTTTGCAAATGGAAGTCAGGTCACGAATATGACTTAACATGACTTAATACTTGAAATCAACTTATTTATAGTAGGTCCAGATAAGAGGCGTAAATTAAACACTTTCAAGAATAATTCCTTTATTTCTCCACCAAACCCTATACTGTGACCACTCTTTAGAATCGTCTCTTCGAGACGATTCTAAAGAGTGGTCACAGTATAGGGATTGGTGGAGAAATGATGATATTAGTATTTGGGTACGCACATTTATCAGTGTCTCTGGATAACTCACATAAATGTCAACAGAAATGTTGAGCACATTGGTATTACAACTGTCAGCATGTCATTAAAACAAGCGAAAACACGTTTTGCAATTTTATACCGATTACAACAGGTTTTATATAATCTTGACAAAATTACAAAGCTTTACCCTGTTATTAACTGCAGGAACACAGACCTTGTGACATTAAATTACTAAGAATCAAATTGTGCTATCGCCTTGCATGTACTACCGGAGAACAAATAATAAAGGTCATATTTTCATAAAACACGTTTAATTTACTCAATTAGTTAGACATTGACCCATTTATTATCATATTATTTACGATAAACTTGTTCAACGCGACTTCTGGAGCCCGCCTATTTTAATGTTGAGGGGTACCGTGGACAAAATAATTGCTGACATAAGCCATTTACATCGATGGGTTCAGCAAAATGTGTATATCCTTATCGGGAGTCTTCTGGTCTGGGTCCACACTGCTTGCCTACGTCATTTTGTAAGTACACTGGGCAATTATGGGTAAAGGTAGTTCATTTATTTTGTTATTCTCTGAGGAAAACACATTTGAAACGTATATTAATCTTGCATAATGAATTTCTTATCGTAATGTAGGGAACATCTAATCTTCAAGGATTTTCTTTTGATAATGAAACAATAGTGTTTGGCACATAGGAGAACATGAAAGGTACCTTTTCCTTTAAACAAACTAACCAGAACGCAAATTGTTTCCAACAGCTTGGTCAGAACATCAGAATATCAAGATCACTACGTGGAAAGAGTGTATCATTTTCTATAATATCAACTGGTAACTCTCAATTTGCATTAATTGCGACTATGAGGTAACATACACAGAACCAACACATGTACAGAAGACCCTGTCCCAAGCGGCCTTTCATTTATTAAACACATGGGTCTTAAAAAGCAGATGCTTGCTTAATGCCGGGCAAACGCAATGCATAAACTTCCCATATGAGCGTTCTTTATTACTTAGTACTTTTGACCCGCATTAAACTCCCTCCTGCCATTACATATCTATAATTAGATATCTTTTTTGATATCCGCTTAAGACAGGTTCTGCTGTACACTACTATATGTGTGTGTACAACTATAGTGAGAGTGATCTCCGGAAATGACCTGGCTTAAATCTATTCTCGATCACTGGGTTACGTGTGTATGTAGATTGCAAGCCGAAGGTCACTGTGTATAAGGAACTCTGACCAACATGCCACGTTCTATATAGACATATAAACAAAGCAGTTGTCATCATTACGACCATCAGGATAAGCTGTTCGATGCAAGATGTTTACATCAAGACGTATCCCTCAATTTCATCACATGCATTTTAACATATAAAGGTAACCATTTAAATGTACATTCCAGGATAAAAAACCTAATACGTAGAAGTGTAGCTTTCCTTAATAATTTCCCTGATAGAGACGCCCTTGCATGCCTTTTGCAAAACGTGTACACACTTATCAGACGCCTCTTGTATAAGCTCTCTGATAAATGTGTACTCTGTTTGTTTATGAGATGATAAAGATCTGGTTCTGCTAAAAGCAAAACATTATGTGTTCATATACCATAATACAATGTAGTTTCACGATGTCATTATTTCTAACATGAACGTGTTAACTTCTATTTCTTACGCACATTTAAATATGTTGTTCTGGGTTATACATTTCGACTGTAATCCTCAATCGGTATCATGCTTAGGCGAATTTCAAACATCTTGGATCCAGATGAGACATTAGATCAATAGTAAGTGTTAGTGATAGATATGTATGAGCCGTATGTTGATACAAATGTAAACAATGTAACAACTAGGGGTTTAGGAGACTTAATTTGATTTAACATGAGAAAGGTTAATTTGATGAATAATAACCATAGTTTGTCTTTTTTCTGAATACAAATACATTAATCAAACAAATATTGTATCAAAATTTGTAACGGAAGAAAATGATTATTATGACAGATAGTGCACATCCTGATCAAAGTGATTCCTCAGAAGCCCCTTTATCTGGGTGTATATATTGTTTGGAAAGGTCATATTCAGGGTTCATGCACATTAAGGTTTAAAGGTAATCACCCATTCCGAAGTACAGTAAAACCTCTCTATAACGACCACTAAATTATGTTAATAAGTTGATATTTTAGGCAGGTGGTTGCTTAAAGCAAGGTACAAATAAAACAGAACGCTCCTGTAGGAGCGTTCTGTTTTACTTTCACCTTGCTTTAAGCATCCACCTGCCTTTAACACCTTTAATACTTGATGTAATTTAGTGGTCGTTATAGAGAGGTTTTACTGTATTATATCCATGAACGCTTATTCCGCTGTTATAAATATACAATCTGCTCAAAGCTGATTCCGTTTCAATTTTGACTGCTTCCGATTCAAACGAGCTTTTGAGAAAACGTTTACCATGTGTCAAAGAGCTTGATTCTAATTGGACACCGGGTTACTCTGCGCCTGATGTTTGCAAACACGGGTCAGGTCGCGGATAGCGCTGTGTAAGGGGTATACCGCATCCGTTACGAGTTGTTCTTTGAGACAAGCTGGGTCCAAGATTATAAAACTTCTGAGTCTGAGATCATTCTCAAGTATCTGATTGGTCAGATGCTTGAGAATGATCTCAGACTCAAGCAAAAAGCTTTATAACCTCGGAGCCTGATCTTGAATAAGTCTAGAAAAAGAAATGTTATTAAGCTTAAGCAAGCCTCTGCGAGCTTAATGATTTTTCATTTCCTAGACGAGTTTAAGCCCAGCTTGCCCGGCGAGTGACCGCTTATTTTTCTCTCATAAACAACAGTGTATTATAAGCAACAACCATGTACAAAACTTTCAAGTGACCGAATCACACTTTTCTAATTATATCATGCGTGTGCAGTCACCAGCAAAGTAGTTACAAATTAGTTTCTATTTAGACATAACAACATAGTCTCAACTGTTCACTGTCTTAATTCATATTGAATAATCAATTTAAAATGAATGTACCATGTGAACAACAACATGGGTGTCTATATAAGCAGGTGGTCGCTTAATGCAAGATAAAAGTAAGGCAGAAAGCTCCTCTAGGAGCTTTCTACATTACTTTTGTCCTGCATTAAGCTTCCACCTGCATCTTGCACACATAATTATACATATTTTAGGTGGTCGGATTAGCGGGGTTTTACTGTAGTTTCTTTTTTCTGTACTAACAAGAGCCTGACTATAATGCATCCAAGTGAGCAGAGTTTTTTCATTGTATCTGTGTTAAAAATAAAATATCTTTATTTATAGAACGATAATGACAAGGGAAGTAATTATCGATATATTAATTTCACACATATTTCAATTTAAAAGCAACAAACATGTTGCGTTGGAATTCATTATTGTGTCAACAATGCCTGCACAATGCCTCTTTTTATTGACGCATTGTCAAACTTTAATGGGTAATATTATAACGAACCTGGTGAAACACGTGAAAAAACAAGTGTTTGAAGTAGGTAATATGGCTGAACTATTTTGTTAGTCGACTATACCGAACATGCCAGTCGCTCTTGACTTCGTCTGATATTCACTACATTTCCTCACATACTTACTGTATTTCGGTTTTCGTAAATTTAAAAACACTATCACAAATTACCCTGTCTCCCGCATGTGTAGATCCACTTTTCTTCATATAAACGTGTTTTCACGCTGCTATAGGAGCCGTCTGATCAGGGTCTGCTGTGTTTGCCAATGGGATATCATGGATCTGTTTCTTTAGTTTCTAAAATGGTTACACTGTTCCACCTTTTTGTCCATGAATATTCAGTATGTATTGAAATTTGAAATATACATTGATCAGGGAAAGGGTTAAAATATACCGTTGTTTTTTGTCAGAAAAAGAATCCACCACTCGCTGTTCCAAACTGATCTTGAACTCGTCTAGGAAATAAAAGTTACTAAGTGAGCACTTTCTTTTCAAGACTCATTCAAGATCAGCATGACTTCTTCTCACATAAAGGACATACAACATGTAATTCATGTACCAAATGATTTGATGAATATTAATCAGTTGATTTTATTTTCTAAAGTCATAATAAGGCAGATTTGCTTCTGGTAGTGACTGTAGAATAAGATATATATAATTTAAAAAGCAAGAAAAGCAGACCCTGATCAGACAGGTCCTACAAAAGTAGATTGATCTGGGTCTAATATGTTTGCGGGTAAAGGTTTATTATAAGTTTATGCTTCTTCAAAGTTGTTGTCAAATATCATATTACCTGTATATTTTTATTGCATTTAAAATACATGCAAGGTATTCGGCTACACTTTATGTCAACATTTTATAACACCCTTTTCCTAGAAATTCACAAACCAGTGACATTCAGCAATAAACACACGTTATAATAGCTGACCTAAACTGTTATGCAAACCCCACAGGATATTGTTTTTCACATGCCAAGTCTCGCATTTTTGTATATCTCCACATTATACGTGTGGATATGAGATTTGCATTGTTCCATGAAGACAATTCACGGTAATTTGCTATAAAATATTTCTGTATTGCTGCCAGAAATAACGGAGAAAAGTATTGTTATTCTGTTCAAATTAGATAAAACGCACTGTAATCGGTTTTGAATTGCAAATCTTATTTTATGTTTGTGTTAACCTTTATTCTGCTACTCGCAACCTGACACAACTCTAATCCAGATGAAAGGCCGAGTAGTTTGACGCCTCATCGGGATTCGGCCTGTTTGCCACTCGGTCAATACTTTCTTAAAAGCTTGATCGAATCGGATGTACTCAAAATTACACCAGATCCAAATTTGAGCAGACATTTTTTTACAGCGTAATAAAGGTTAATGGCATTCTGTTGAAATGTCAGTGGTGCCCTCAGCGCTGTTGACAACAACACCTCTGTGAATGTAGAGATGCGTTAAACTACATGTAACACAGAGCTACAGATAAAGGTGCGTACCCAAATACATGTACTAAAATCGTCATTTCTCCAACAAACCCTATACTGTTCTCGACACGATTCTAAAGAGTGGTCACAGTATAGGGTGTAGTGGAAAAATAAAGGAGCTATTTTTGAAAATGTTTAAATTTGCGCATCTGATGTGCAAGGTCCAAGGGTCTTACATCGAAGACCAACAGTTGTATAATCGTTAAATACGTTTCATTGTTAAATATGGTGGTTGGTCAGTAGCCTTTTTTCTCCATATATGCACCTTTTAACACCTTTCAAACAGAGAATACCCAGGGCCCATCCTTATGAATAATATATATGTTCATATTATGTGCACGCAGTATCTATTGTGTTTCTATATTCTGTTCTCTGTCTTCTATTTTCTATACCAAAAGACAAACGATACACAATGAAATACGATCGCAACATATGCTTTTGTTATGCAACCCACACACTATCAATGCAATGTTGATAATAACCGTTTACCAGATGAATATTCGTGTATGACTTATTTTAGTTATTGTATTAAAAGTACAAATAGTTGCTATTGCAAACAAATACGAAGCTGTAACATTTCAGCAAACAGAACAGACCCTGATACATCCACGACGATCCTCTGATCTAGATCCACTATGTATACAGAGTCACACAATGGGTCACTATCAGGAAAAGGGTTAACATGTTCCACGCTGATGTGTTTGAATGGACTAGCCCATCATTGTTTAACCCTTTCCTTCATATAAACATTTTTTCTCGCATTTCTACAGTCTCCCTCCAATGCAAAATTGCCAACTGCACATTCACTGCACATATCGTCATCTGCATCCTTTAGTGCGGTGCACTTTACAGGTAACATTGCATCGCAAACAGAGTAGACCCAGATCAGGGTCTGCTCTGTATGTTATTGAAATTTGATAAATGTGTTTCTTTAGTTTCTAAAATGTTTACATGGTTACACTTTCTATATTTCAATACATGTATAACTATTTTGTCCATGGATATTCAGTAGGTATTGAAAATTAGACTGAATATAAAACAGGGAGCGGGTTAATTTATAGAGTCTACTCAGTTTGAAAGGTTTGCTAGTGGATTTTAACTGACAAACAATGCAGACTCTGGCCAGAGAGCTCCTAGAGGAACCTTCTCATCTGGGCCTGCACTGCTAGGGGATTTTGAAGGACAAACAATACAGACCCTGGTCAGAGAGCCCCTATAGGAACCTTCTCATCTGGGGCTGCACTGCTAGGGGATTCTGAATGACAAACAATACAGACCCTGGTCAGAGAGCTCCTAGAGGAACCTTCTCATCTGGGTCTGCACTGCCAGTGGATTTTGAAGGACAAACATTGCATACCCTGATCAGGGGGCTCCTCTAGGACCACTCTGATTTGTCTATAAACTGAGTTCATCGAAGGTTTAGTCAGATTTAATTTCTACAATAGCTGTTAAAAATCTGGCATATTATTACGGGTCACATACGTGCTGATATTAAGCATCGGATACGTGTTCCATAAATACATAATTACGTTCAATACACATTTCAGTTTATTTTGTTACCTCACTCAATATCTACGACAGAAACTAGTGTAGTTTCAGTCTTCTGTCAGGCCTAAACATCGATTCCATACTCTCAAAAACACATATTGTTTTCGATTAGAAACCGTGAGTGTAAGTTTGGATGTAGATCATGAACCGTAACACCCTCTGGCACACGCCTTAACAATGCGGTTTTGAAAAATGCATCCGATTTGCCTTATAATCAGTCATAAGAGAGAAAATGTGTTATGAAAGTGGTCTATTATTAGTTTTAGATTATGCTTGTACATAACATTGGTGTTTGAAACTGATATTCAAAAGGATATGCCATTTATTTTGCAATAGTCCTAACGATTCACATTTATCCTCTATAAAACGATGACATTAGAAGAAAATCAAACGAAAAACACCACAGATAAATCAAATGTCAGGTATTTAAAACTTGAAACAAATCTTACTAATTACCTGATAATGTAACTTTATTGCTCCAGCTCGCCCCGCGCTGCTGAAAATATGGGCAGACACCTTACATATGTAACACATTGGGCAGGCGCCGTAACAGTATCGAACCGATACCTTAATATGTCTTCTCGTAGGCGCACCCCTCATTGTAACACAGTGAGAGGGTAATGTGTTAATCCATTGTAATTTACAATAACGATGGCAAAATTGATCAAAGAGTAGACATGTGATAATGGCAGGGCATTAGTTTTGTAAAATAGTTCGGCATACAATTAACGAATCTTGTTTTATATGTTATTTGGAAATTGAATCATTTATCCGTATTAGTTTATGTGTATACACTACGTTTATACAGTAGTCGGTGTGACTTTCTAATTATGGACAAATTATTTGAAAGATAACATGAAACAGAAAAAAGCATAACGACTTAAGCGGTCGCGAGGTCGTTTCCTACCTGTCAAAAGTGCAGTGTTTCTCGGGATTCTCCTTTGTAGCTTCTGAGAACCGTTTCAACTAGGAGGTTTTCGCTTTGCAGTTACGTAGGCTATACATTAGACTACTTATTGGCAAAAAGCTTACCGATATACCGTTTGATCGAATTTCAACAGAGGCATATCTTGGGAGAGGGTAACATTTGTAAATAGGAAGTTCGACCCCTTGTCTATACATCTAGTGTTCATACATTTTTAATGTCGAGGTTCATACTTCATTGTGACGGTCCCCTGTGACCCGTGTCTATTCTTTTTGTTTATGAAATCAAAATATATCTGCCACTACAATTTCTACCAATACCGAAAAACCGTTCGTACATATAGAATATTTATGCTGTAATTATTTCTCACATGAATATTCAACAGGGGAAATGATTAACCCTTTACTTCATAAATAAGCCTCCGATGTCATTACAAACAGAGTAGACCTAGATCAGACGGCTCCTATAGGAGCCATCTGATCAGCGTGTGCTCTGTTTGCTTATGATATAATATAGATACGAGTCTACAGTTTCTGCCAGTGTCAACTTTCCTGTGTCCATATACTTTTATAATAAAACTATCTTATTAATATTCATGAGATCATTATTACATATATGAATATTCATGAAGGAAAGGGTTAAACAAGTTACTAATTCGTGTATTTATTCTACCCAGCCTTTAGTATTGCATCTTTCCTTGCATGGCGTATAACTCGTGTGGAAAATGGCTGTGCAAAAGTGTGAGGCATGTGTTTTGCAGGACAACGGTGCTCTTTAGATAAGGATGTTGATATTTGAAAACAAATTGGTATCAGGAAATTAATCATCATGTAATTTTAGATTAAGTGTAATCTACACAAATATTGATATCTGACAGTATTCCAGAATGCTTTAAGTTAACCGCGATAATAAAACAATTTGATATTAACCAGACTACCTTGTTTTCGCGAAGGAGCTCCATTTCAGATCAACTCTACCCACGAATAATAATGAAATTACTTCCTACATTAATTATCCTTAATATGTGAACACATCTCCACAGTTTGTAACATTGAATAGTTTGGCATCGTTTTGATAACTGTAATTTAGATGCATACTGGTATGGTGTAGATATTTATCTCACAAACGGCTCATTCAAGAGCTGCTCAATTTGGATCTGCACTATTTACCATCCGCAATATTTACCATAAGTCCGAATAATTAGGATAATAAGGGCACATCACAGAGATTATGTTTCAGTGAATGTAAAACATATTCTAACATGACTGGTATTACCAAATTTATAAACAATAAAGGAATTGTTGTGTACATGTACAATAACCCCTCTAAGCCAGACGTTCAATTTAGTATAGAAATCGGTCTTGGAAACAGGTGGCAGCATCAGACAGGGTGGAAGTCATGCAGAAAGCTCCTCTGGGATTTTTTCGGCATGTCTTTTAACCCGTTCCCTGTTCTATGTTTATTCCAAATTTCAATACCTACTGAATATGCATGGTCAAAATCATTATAATGAAATATTGAAGATGGAACGTTGTAGACATTTTACAAACTAAAGATATAGATCTATCAACATTTTATTAGCAAACAGAGCAGACCCTGATTAAACGGCTCCTCTAGGAACCGTCTGATCTGGGTATTCTCTGTTTGCAAGTGCGTGAAAAGGCGTTTATATGAGAGAAAGGGTTAACCTGCATTAAGCAGTCACCTGTTTCTAATTTCTTCTCTACTAGAATTCCGATTTACTGGAGTTATCTATATATTGTACATGTATTGACATATGGGTAATAAAATAGTACCTATGTCATATATCAATTTATTTGCCCTCACCGGTTGGCCTAAACTGAATGTTGGATACTGGACAATGCTTCTCATGATTCCCTGGTATGTGATATTGGTTGCATTGCTCAACCATTTCCTTCTTATAAGCGCATTTACACGCATTTGCAAACTGAGTATACCTAAATCAGACGGTTCCAATAGGAGCCGTCTGATCAGGGTCTGCTCTGGTTGCTTTTGACATTATACAGACCTGATTCTACAGCTTTTGTCAAAGCATAAAAATTAGAAAACTTCAGCTACTAAATATTTATGATGTCATATTTTTTTACATAAATATTGAACAGGGAAATGATTAAATATTTATGATGTCATATTGTTTTACATAAATATTGAACAGGGAAATGATTAAATGTACCGTCATGCATGTATTGAAACTTCCTGAAAATACAGTTATTCTTTTTTCCAAGCATATTGGTTTACTTTTATTGGTACATGCTGCAATACCTATCGGGCTTTGGTTGAAATCGTATATACACTGTTATACAGTTGGGACTTGATGTTGTCAGCCAGCGAAGCGTCTTGGTGTTTGTTTATTGACTTGATTACGCGATATTCGCAAGCTCTACGTTTATCGCTTGTATTCTCCGTATGCTGTATAGCCGTTTGCCTACTTTGTCTATTGATTATAGCACCCACGCACATATATGTGTTGCTTTTGTCGCTGTTTGACATGTTTCAATACCATTGAGGTAAGCACCACAGATGACGTTTCTAAATTGAGTTGACTGTTGCGTGACAGCCAGTCTCATGCTGATGTGTATTGGCCTTACCCTGTCGAAAACAACCCAAACATCTGCTCAACTTTGGATATGTTTCAGTTTGACTTCATCCAATTTGATTAATCTTTTGAGAAACTATTGGCCAAGTGTCAAACTGCTTGGATCCTGTTGAGATGTCGAGTTACTCGACGTCCCATTTGGATCCAAGCTGTTAGAAAATGCAAGCCATGTTATGGATAACAAGAGAAAGGTTAACACACGTCTAGGAGGATTTATATCGTTCCCCAAGGGTCTAATTTGGTGATACTAATAACAACAGAGGACGGGGTTAACTCTATGCATGCCATCTGTGAGTTCGTGATTACTTGTACAAACAGTTTGTATCCAGATGGGCGCCTTGTCACGATTTAAGATATTCATCACAGATATGTAATCTTTTGGAGAAATAGAAAAAAATAGCTTTGAGAATTGTAGCAGACAACAATATCAGCAAACGAAATGTATCCGTCGAGCAAAGCGTTACGAATGTATAAGGGACAAGGACAGAATATCGTTTTGCACCAGAGCTCCAGATAAGATGCATAAATTGATATATTTTCAAGTATAGCTTCTTTATTTCTCCACCAAAACCTATTTTGTGACCACTCTTTAGAATCGTCTCTTCGAGACGATTCTAAAGAGTGGTCACAACATAGGTTTTGATTTTAGTATTTAGTACGCACCGTTATCTGTAGCTCTGGTTTTGCACTAGTCTGGTTTAATTACTAACAAAGGATCAAAACAATTTTCTAGCACTATTTAATATAAAACTCTAAAATCTCAGTATTATTATTACAAAATTGTAGACCATCAGTATAAAAATTGTTTAACTGGAAACAGTTCAATATATATTCAGTAATAGAAGTCTAGTGTTGATATTGTCGCTATGTTATACCTTAATTTCATCGTCCATAGGGCAATGTGTTGTATTAGTGCTGACAGAATACACTGTGTCCCAGCGGGACAAATACTGTATACTGTTACCGTAACCAATAGTGTATAATAATACAGAAAAGTACAGACAATACCATCATGGAACCATCATTTTCAATACGAGATAACTAATAGTTTATACTATAATGATAATAATTCTACATTCAAAAAAGGGAAGTAGATATCTGGATAAACTGTCTTGCTCCAAACCTAGTAAGTCGTCTGTCCGTCCGATAATTATTCAAGCACACTAACATGCATTTCGGTTGCAAAGTCGGATTGATCATATGACCTTAATACAACACCATGTCATCATAACATCGACGTCATCAAAACATAACAGAACATATCTTGTTTTGTCTTGTACTATGGAACATCATCACATCGAATAGATATAAATAAAATGTTAAGTAGTAACAAAGAGTAATTTCCATTGCCATTCCTGCAATACTATGTCTCACTTTAATCAGTTCACTGATCATGACGTCACGGATACAATGCCATTATGTGTCTGTCTGTTAGTACATAATCATTTTACGTTACATTTTTGGACAATGAATTTAAATAGTTCAATGCTGACTCGGGATAAGTAACATATCAGAATTAAGTCTAACATGTGTATATCTAACACAATTTTTCTCTTATTTTCATTGTTTTGGCATCGAATTAACCGTGTTACATTACGGTATGGTAAACATTTCTTTGCATGCACTGCACGAGACGGATACTTACGGTAACAGCACACCTAGACCCGTTATCATAGTTCACGTCCTTCATGGCGATTGGACCATGTTCCAAGGTTATAAAACTTCTGAGTCGAAGTCTGATACCATTCTCAAGTATCTGACCAATCAAATGATTGAGAATGATCTCAGACTCAAGAAAAACATTCCTCATGACCACGTATTAGTTTTGAAAAAGACGTTTAAACACAATCATTGCCAATATTCTGTATTTACAACCAGATTCCCTGTATAAACATATCAAAATTGTACAGTAAACCCCCTTTACACATGATGTTTAGTAGAGAAGAATGTAGGCAGGTGGCTGCTAAATAAATGGTGAAAGTCAAGCAAAAAGCTCCCAGAGGAGATTTCTGCGTGAATTTCATCCTGCATTAAACTGACACCTGCCATCTTAAATAATCGTTTGAAATTCACGATGTTATTGTTTCGTGCATGCATATTCATAAAGTAAAGGGTTCATGTTCAACAGATACTGTCGGTTCGGCAAGTTTTTGTAATACAGTAAAACCTCTCTTAACCGGAATTCTAGTAGAGAAGAATTTATATATTTTAGGCAGGTGACTGCTTAATGCAGGGTGAAAGTCATGCAGAAAGCTCCTAGAGGAGCTTTCTGCATGACTTCCACCCTGCATTAAGCTGTCACCTGTCCCCAAGACCGATATTTATATTACATTTACCTGCCGGTTAAGAGAGGTTTTACTGTAATACATATGGAATGTCAAATTTCACACCTCGTGTTTCACACACTGTCGCAAATCCGATATTTGGTTAGAACAAAACTAGAATTGTCTAGGCAGGTTGCTGCTTAATGCACGGTGAATATAATGCAGACAGTTCCTATATGCGCTCTCTATATGCTTTTACCCTGCATTGAGTTGCCACAGGTCCTGTCTTAAATATATACGGCGACACTTTATAGTGATCGGATAAAAGACGTTTTACTGTAGACAAGATGCTTAACTTGAACATAGAAACATGCTCAACAGTCACGGTTGCATCAGTTTTACTCCATTACGAGTATGTATGTAATAGATGCAAGTCATAAATTGTAATCTGAAGATTATGTTATGCCGTTTAAAAGAAAATACTGTCATATATACCAAGTCATAGAAATAACTCATTAACTGTAGAGTTTCACAACTCCCGTGTTATAGTAAGTGTCTTAACCCTTTACTCCGTACATACGCATTTCTACTATTTGCACATGGAGTAGAACCAGATCAGGCGGCACATATAGGAACTGTCTGATCAGGGTCTGATCTGTTTGCTTGAAAATAGTTTAGAATTAATATGCATGATGCCATTATTTCTTTCATGAATATTCATTGAGTAAAGGGTTAAACATTATGGACGCTTTGTGATGCGCAACCTTCATCTTCAGTCCCACGAAATCATGGTTATCGTTCAGTCCCACGAAATCATGGTTATCGTTCAGTCCCACGAAATCATGGTTGCATTCAAGGCTATACAATTTCATTTTAAGCATTACAGATTTGCGATTGATTAACTTATAGTGCCACGTTCTAATATCAATTGGTTCTAAATTCAGTGAGTGGGCATACAAAATGCATTGTAGAACACCACCTTTAACGTTCTAATATCAGTTGGTTTTACATCCAGTGATTGGGCATACATAATAAATCACAGAACACCACCTTTAACGGTCTAAAATCAGCTGGTACTACGTTCAGTGATGAGGCGCACATATTAAATCCTAGTGCACCACCTGCGACGTGCTGGTCAAAACATCGGCCTAAATAATCAGCCGTAGTGCACCACGTTTAACGTTCTAATATCAGCTGGTACAACGTTAAGTGAAAGCAGTTTACTGTCAGTTAAAGTAACTATTGTCTAAAAGCACTGCATCATGTTTCTGTGTGTTGAAACATCTGTTTTGCTATTATATGTTTTAAGTTCAAACGATACGCAGTTACCTTTACCAAAACCAAGCGGTAGTCGTTTATCAGGGAGAGTTATGACATAATTATTGTGTGTAATCAAAAGATGATGATAGTGGTGCAAAGAAGGTTGTCATGGATTCAAGTACAATGCAAAACATTGCAAACTCAATTCACAATAATTTGAACTAAATTGTATTTTTAGATGAAGTTGAAACCATTCGGATTTACACTATATATTTCGATCGGTTTTGACAAAATATAATGTACTCAATGAATGTTCTTTACGAAAAATGAATGTATGAATATTTAGTAGGTAAATGTTTATAATTGCACTATGAACGATGGATTGCAATGGCACAATCTTCAAATTCAGATGTATATAATATCGTACACAGAAAACAGAGCAGACTCTGATCAGACAACTTCTACAGGAGCCATCTGATCTGGGTCTATTGTTTGCAAAAAATTTCATGGCGTAGATATTGAGAATATCATGTCATAAGCAAACAGAGCAGACCCTTGTTAGACAGCTCCTACAGGGACCATCCTATTTGGGTCTACTCTATTTGCAAAGGCGAGAAAATCGCTTACATGAAGGAAAAACTTTGACGTGTGACATCTCCTGGATGAGCTCTGTTCTATTTTGTACATATTTTTTTTACATTTAATGGAGGATATAGTTAAATACCATTCTGGTACATCTTTACTTATAATATAAGCCGTGTTGATACAGAACGTTATGATTATCCTATATATCTACCATACACAGGGATCACAGGAATCAGTGTATTATGTTTCTAATGGATAAACCACATTAATCTTGTCCGATCATTCTTTGCACGCTAAGTAATTGTTCGTCTGCAACAACTGTCTTCTGCTTCAGTTCTTATTCTTCCTCATATTTTTTTTTCAAATATATGGTCAGTGTGTCAAACAGTTTGGATCTTGATCAGACACCGCATTGTGAGACATTTCATCTAGATCCAAACTATTTGCATATATACTCACATTTATATCACTAGTATGCAAAGAGTTAAGTATATATCATATCAGATTATATCCTGTGAGAAGTGTTTAAGACCTATTACGTCATATCTGAGGTATTTATTTTCTCAAACAACCGAAGCTGTAGTACATTGCACTTTCACAGAAACTGCATTAGCTGACTACTTTGCAATGGCATCTGACAAAGTGTTTGTTTGTTCTTCGGTATATGGTAAAGATTGTTAGAATGACCGATTGATACTTATTGATCACTCAAATAATTATGTTTAACTAACGTTCACTTCCATACTAGTCAGAACCACAGGGATCTATGCCGCTCCATGGCATTCTATATATGTTATACAATAAACAAGGGTTCTAACTGACAGAACGGACACCCATGTACCTCAAGTAAAAACAGGTCTGTAATTCTTACATTTTATGCGATAATTTTTTCGGCTACTGAAAGTAAAGATATTTCATTACCAAGAAAGTATAATCTTCTGACGGTATCAAATACATTATATAAATCCAACAATGATTTTCTCAAATTTTTACGTGTATTCTGGGCCATTGACAAACGTTCGTTCACCCGATCACGGCGATAACCTGACCATATGCAGTTCAAAAGATGGCGTTATTCAATAAAACGACTCGATTCTATCACCAATCTCCATCCGTTTAGTCCTCAGCATCAAAATAATGACGTAAAACTAGCGAGTTTTGGCTGTTAGCTTCAAATCGTCGAGGAAGGAACCATTGTACATGACGTCACGGATTTCCCAATTTTTCCTTCATCCAATGAAATGGCTCCATTCATATTTGTTGAGAAATGGCACCATCCGAAATAGAAACATATTGACAGACGGAAAGGTTGCTGTTTCTAGTTGCTTACTTATTTAGAGGACAAAACAAATGGAGATTGGTGATAGAATTTGGTTGTTTTATTGAACCACGCCATCTTTTGAACTGCAAATCGCAAATTTATTACTGTGATATAGTGAGACCGGAGTGAACGAACGTTTGTCAATGGTCAGGAAAACACGTGAAATTTTGAGAAAATCATTGTTGGACTGATAAGTGTGCATCAGTTACTGTCATTAGATTATATTTATTTGATAGTAAAATATACTGGTTTTCAATAGCCGAAAGCATTACGAAATTAAAATTGCAAGAGTTACATTCATATTAGTACACGAATGTCCGTTCTGCTAGTTGGAACCCTTCTTATTATATAGTACATATAGACCCCCATGAAGCGGTACAGACTCCTGTGGTCAGAACCAACTGTATAAAGGAGCCTTATGTGTTTTTAGATGTGTGTTTGAAGGCTGAAAATGGTCATGTGGATGGCATTTTGTTAGTTTTGTTAGTTTGTGCCTAAATGAGGAACCTGAATTGCAACAGTGCCATTCGCTTGCAATAACACTTGAGTGGGCACACACATTTATAGTGGCCGAATAATGACTTTAACTATAAAGGGGTTTTAAGTTCATTTTGTTGTAGCCTTGTAACAGACGGGAATTTTGTGAGGTCCTATAATTGACCAATTCATGTATTAATCACCACTCTGCAAACAATATCTAACGTATCTTTAAAGCAAGGAAACAAATTTCTAAATATGAGCAGTGTTATCGTTGTTATACGCCCGTTTGATAAAACGGGACATATTATGGAATGATGCTGTGTTAGACCACATTCGTAACGGATCACATTTGTAACATGTATTTTACGAATGTGATTACATAGGTGAAAAGTGATTATCATTGTATGTGTTATTATATTTCCTTGAGGGTCATGTCCAACTTTTCACAACCTTAACAGCACATTTTAAAGATATAATGTATATGCTTGTAATGTGTTTGATACCCGCCTAAAATATATTTAAGGGTTTCCATTTTGTATAGAACTTGTCATATACGTGTACATGCACCCATGCACCTATTTACTATTACACGTGTCACATGTAGGCAAGATTACATAACTCTGTCAAGTATTTTGAGAGAATCATGACCCTTTTAACTTAGAATGTTTAGTTAAGTGTTTTATTAAAATCCACTTATTTGCATAACCCTTTGAGATAAAGCTTTGAAACTTCAAACGCTTGTTCACCATCACCGATTGCATTTGTAGGCAAGAGTAAACAACTTTGTCAAGCATTTTGACAGAACTATGGCCCATTTTATTCTAGAATTTTAAGTCCACTTATTTACATAACCCTTTGAGATAAAGCCTTGAAACTTGGAACACTGGTCCATCATCACAAATACTCCATATATCACACTTGTTTCAAACTACAACATTCTAAAATTGTACATTTCTCTAGTTAATGCTCCTTTTCGGTAGATTTATTCAAAGAGATTGTATCTAAATTAGCTTATGATGTAATGGGTTAAAACAGGTTCTCTTGTAGATAAAGGTGCGTATAAAGAGTAGTCACAACGTATGATTTGGTGGATTATCCTTCAATATACAGTTGAACTTCGATATCTCGACTCGGATAACTCGAACTTCGGGATAACTCGAACAAAATGTTCAGTCCTTCCACAACTTACAATACATAATTGTTCTAAAATGTATCGCTACGGGTATCTGGAAACACATGTGACAGCTTAATTCAGGTCTAAAGTAATGCTGAAAGCTCCTACAGGAGCTTTCAGCATTACTTTAGACCTGGATTAAGCTGTGGCCTTGATAAATTGTTCAGATTAGATATCGGATGACTCGAACTTCTGTTATCTCGAACCAATTTGTATGGTCCCTTCAACCTTCAAGTTCGAGTTATCGAAGTTCAACTGTATTTTAATTTATGCATCTTATCTGCATTTTACGTTCCATCCATTTATGAGTTTGTGCTTATCGACTATATGTCTTTATGAGCATCATTTCATTTGATATCAGGTATTAAAAGTTTTGTAATGTATCCATACCAATATGCAGTGTTTTACCGGTACTGGTTTAATCCATTGCAAAATAGGCCATCTCTAGACCCAGCCTCTTTGAATAAATCTACCGAAAAGGTGCATTTACTAGAAGAAAGGCAATTTTAGAAATGTGTGAGTTAAAAACCATTGTAATAAATAGTGCATTTGGAGCAAATGTTCTATTTATCACAATGGTTTCAAGAAAGGACTTTTACAGAGGCATCAAAAAGCGCCATCATGATTGAATGGGTTAAATACGACACTTATATGTACGTTCTTGTCAATCACTGACTCAATAAATAAGTATTCTTCAACATTTATAGTGTAGTCAAATGTATTTAAACATGACAGTGTCAGCGGTTAAACAGCATGCAAAATGAACCATACATGGCAAATCTGATGCAAACGTATTACAAATGTAATTATTGAAGTCATAGTTCTCTTACATGGAATATACACTTCTTTAACAGGGATGTTGTACTTCTGAACACGTGTTTTCAACCAACTTTGGACATTCTTTACATTAGTGTTACGAACCATGCGCTACAGAAAACCAAACCATAAACCAAACCATCAACAAACTTCACAAAAAAATTATTATCCAATATTACAGAATGAACTCTACTGAAATTACACAGTAAACTGTGTATACCTTGTTACGTCCAATATATCCTGGTCCTTCTTTAAAAAAGTTTCACATCCAATATGTATGTCACAGTTTATACACTAATGATAATCCACTGAGCCACACAGATGATAACTTTTGCAGCTAACAGATTTGATCTTAATGGGACGTCGAGTAACTCGGCCTCTCATCAGGATCCAAACTGTTTTACACACTGACACTATGTTTTGAAATAAATAGAAGAAACATATACTGTTGTACACGAAGCAGATGACAATATTTGTAGACGACAATTGCTCAAAGCGCTTGAAGGTTAATGTCTGTCCTCTGTGTTCTATTGCAGCGAATATGTTATACTGGGTGTGCATTCAGGGCATGTTCTAACATCCTTCAATCCAGTGTTACCAATTGAATGATTGATTGCAATGTTTTTGCTGACGGAACTTAATTTCAAGGCATGTTATTTATCAAATGTTCACACTACAGAACAAGTCCCGAGCAATGATTAATACTTGATTTGCCATCAGAATCCAATTATGTGTGGGAGATACAATTCTATCCACAGTGTGTAACACTGTTAATAATTGTATGAGAATGTCAAAAGTCCAGGATAGCTGCAAGTGGCTCGTTTAGCAGTCATTTAATAGGTCATAAGCCATGATATATACATGTAGGGGTTGTTACATATTTGATAGCAAATTGCACTTGTACTTTAGTCATATACAGTAAACCCCCTCTAAACCGAGCGTCCAAGTAAGTATAAGTATCAGTCTTGGAGACAGATGGCAGATTACACCATCTGCCTAAAAAGTATTAAAGTATTCTCTACTAGAATTCCGGTTTAGAAGGGTTTTGATGTGGTTAACTTTTAATTTATTTTTCTTTCAAACATACAGAAAAGTAGATATTCCAATCATGACAAATTAATTTCTTTAGACGATTCTTCTCCTACTATAATTCCAAGCTATACAATAGAATCTGCTTTAAGCGGTAACTTATTTACTGGTCATGTGACTATTGCAGGCCAAAAATAATGCAGAAAACTCATATAAGCTTTGTTCATTGTATTTTACCTACATTAAGTTATAGATTGTCTTATATACTCATAGCTAGACCTCTTTTGATGGCCGCTTCGGCAGTTTCTACTGTAATTTGTTTTTTTACCAAAATTCGAATGGCTCCTCCGACAGCAGACTAAAGGTTATAGGCCAAGATTGTAACGCTGACGTATGGTCTAATATATTACTACATTAATGTAAAAATAATATAATTTCTGTATATGACAGGAAGGGGTCAGTTGTAACCATTGAGAACTCTTAAATGACCAAGAGATCATGTAGTATTGCAAACAAAAGACGGCATTACATATAGTAATGTTTGAAGACTTAAGAGCCAAAAATGTTAACTGAAATGGTCAATGATAATGCTACTATATTCCCGTTCAGTTACTCTTTAATGATGAGATAGATTTTCAAAAAAAGTTTTCATATTAAATGTAACACATGACCTGGCGTCACTCAAGAACATATCTTCAAGGTCTATGTCAAAGTCATAGCATATGTTGAAACAAAATATAACCCTATTTATTTAGGTTATTCCGCGCCGTAACTCTACAATACTTTTTGTCCGATTTTGCAATTTGTTTTCTGTTCTGTTTGCAGAGGGAGTGTCACGTATTTACAGTATTACGGACATTTCGCAACGTCCATCTAATAACAAGCGGAGGAAGGCCCGAGAGGGTTTTTGTTCCATGAACAAAAAGAGAAAACTACAATAGCTGAAATATTGAATGCCAATGTTATGACATATCGCCGTTAATATAATTTGGTTACCGTTCAAACTCTAACATGTGTTGATAGAGGTGCAAACACGCAGTTATGCATCTGAACTATACAGCAAGCCCTCTCTAAACTTTCAATTTAGCAAGGCAGAAGTTAGATCTTTTAGGCAGGTGGCTACTTAATGCAGAATAAAGCCATTTCGGAGCTTTCTTTTTATGACTTTCACTCTGCATTAAGCTGCAACATGTCTTACAGACTGACAGCAATACGAACTTGAACGCCCGATTTAATGGGATTTACTGTTGTGATATATTCAAATTAAGATATCAGCAGCGACTGGTTCGACGTCTTGTTGCAATTCCCCCGTTCCTTATCTCTTCTATGTTTTGTCTGGTATTTTCACATAAATGTTAACCGTAGCCTGAAGATATGTCTCGCAAATGACTTAACAATATTTCTTCGAGGTCTAGTGAAGCACACACTTATCCAAAAGTTTTGCTCTGCTTGGCGCTTGGCTGACATATTCAAGGTTAAGACGGAAAGTAAATTTATGCGAAACTTGTCTGTCCTGTTTAACTTAATCATGATTTGTCCGATTTGTCAAATTATATAATACACTCCCAAGTCGTGACATGCATGTGTGCCTAACATTTGTCTTTGTCTTCTGGGCAAAGGTCACAACGTAAATTGGAAATAAAGAATATCTTTGGGTGGACATTGAAACTGTTTGAATCTTGATGAGTCGCAAAGTTACTCTAGTATAGCATACATATAATTGTGCAACATTTAAGAGATAAGATGTAAAAAACGTTTTCAAGAAAAGCTCCTTTATTTATCCACCAAACACTCTTCGAGACATTCTAAAGAATGATCACAGTTTGGGATTTGGTGGAGTACTGACGAGTTTTGTATTTCGGTACGCACCTTTATCTGTAGCTCTGCATATTAATCTAGTTCTTGTTTGTAACTTTAACATCTATGTCGTTTTGGCAATCGATGAATGATTACATTATAACATTGCATTTTGTGCACCCTTACTCTAATAATATGCAAGATGAATATAAATACGGACAACCTTCTTTTATAGATTTCGAAATCTGACGAAGCAAACTTATAGAATCTTTGGCAGACTTCAGCGTCAAATGGTGTCGCCGAGAACATGCAGAAAATACTGCACTCATTGAATGGATAATACATATTTCAAACATAATTGATATACGTATCGCGTTTTACAAATCTAACACTTACCTTCTTCCACGTAAACCTAGGACATTAGTTCGCTATCTTCAGAAAGAAAAGTATAAGAGCATTCACTCTAGATACGTGTTTGTTCAAGCTGATAAAGCATCAAACAATGTAATTATCGTTTGACTGTATTATGTGGATGTTTTAGAACAAGAACTCACTAACACAAATTCATATACGTCGTATTGTAGTCTCTGAATCTGAAAATGACATAACAACTGAACATGTTAATAAATGTAAACAATTCAATGTGTATAATATTATGTTAATTACACACCATAAACTTTCGACAATGTACTGGATACCTAAACTCCATAAAACGCTATATAAATCACGATTCATAGCAAACTCGGTCTCTTGCACGACTACCACACTGTCCAAACTAATTACATCGTGTCTAACAGCGGTTAAGGAACATGTAAAGCGTAACTGTGATAAAGCTTGTGCGAATTCAGGAATTAAACCTTTTTTATCTATACAAAACTCCAATTACAGCTACGTTACAACAAAAACCAACACCACGCTAACATTATAAGCACATTCGACTTTTTTACACATTATACTATCTTACAACACGATCTAATAAAGACAAACTTACAAACCTTATAAGTAAAATATGTTCTAGTGAAAAAGTATCATTTATGGCCTGTAATTATAGACATGCGTTCTTTACCAGTGGCATTGCAAATAAGTATACCTCTTGGACATGTTTAAATCTTTGTGACGCAATTACATTTCTGTTAGACAATATATTTGTTGCTTTGGTAATTCTGTATATCGCCAGGTCATGGGTATTCCCAAGGGAACCAACTGAGCTCCTTTAATTGCAAACTTGTGTTTGTACTGTTATGAGTGGGATTTTATGCTGAACTTTAAAACCGATTCACGGGCAGTTGTCATCAATGCCTTTAACAATAGATCACGTTATTTTGAAGATATGTTTAATATTGATAACCCATTATTTGATTATATGATAATCTCAATCTATCCTAAAGAACTCATTGCCAAGCTAAATTAACTAAATAGTTCTTACATATCTGCAGTCCATTTAGATTTAAATTTATCTATAGACAATGGAACGATTTCTTCTGGAATTTATTACAAAGGGTGTGGCTCTAATTTCATAAAAGTTAACTATCCTCATTTGGATGGGAAAGTTCCCCGTGCTGCATGGTATGGGGTTTACATTTCTCAGCTTAATCGTTTTGCTAGGGCTTGTTCTTCTGTTGTTCAACCACAACCTTATTATCACTAAAGCCTACTAAAACAGGGCTACATATGTGACAGTTTTACAAGGATATCGTTAACAAACTTCGAAACACTTTTGGTCACATATATTCTGATACTAAGTTTGTCAAACTTATAAAACCAATTCATTAAAAAGGGCTAGGACCCCTCTATATTGCAGAATACTACTTTGTTTGTGCGACGACAGGAAATACTCTTTGACATCCTCTTAAACCTGTTTACGGAGAGAGAAAGCTAGATATTTGTTTTTGCCAGCTCTGTCATAGCCAAAATGACTTCTCCACAAATACTCTGGCCTCTGAATGGTCATCGAGTTCATGTTTACGATATCAACCATGTGTATTCCTTTCCAAAATAAAAAAAGTAGTTACATATTTAGTATCCGCTTGTATTTATATTTTCTTCCGATTTATTTTAAAATATCGGCGTCGAAATGTTTCATGAACGTTTCCCGTACTTTTAAATTATGACGTCATTCAAACGATGATGTTACTTGTTTACCGTTTCAGGTTTATTTTTAAAATTATTTCGTCTTGACATCGTTACTCATGTTATGTGGTTGTCTGGAAGTTTGTTTTTATTTTACATATGGACTTGGGTGAAGGTGGAATAAGTGCGAGGTTATGTACCTACAGACCAGGTTTAAGCCACCAGTAGTCACGTTTGGCTACTGACCGTTCCTTTCACCTTATGATCAACTTTCTTATCTTATATGCTTTATGTTTAATGTTGAATGCATTGGTATCCGTCTCGTTAGGCTTTGTCTTGTGGCTATGTCGTTTCTTGTTTGATGGTATTTGGTGCAGTGCCCTGTTTGACTGTTTTCTTTTTCATATTAACACATACACCAATGCATTGATATATTTACCAGAGTGCATACTAATAAACCCACAGTTGGTCAAAGCTCTGGTAATAGTTCTTTTAAATGGCTAGTAACTAGATATTGATTCTTTCCTTCTAACTATTGTATTGCATTTTGTCGGTTTATTCAGAGGAATAGCTTTGGGATCATTTGAACATCAGTGAAAACGTGGTAATAAACATAGAACTATGTCTGTCATTTATTGCGCTTGTAATGAGATGAGCGAACGACGTATGTTTTCTCCATCGGTTTGTTCAAGTTACAGAGCAATGCAATGCGACTTTGGGGTATTAAAGTTTTATTGCAAGTTGTATGTAGTACAGATCTGTTGCAGTTGGAACAATAAATGCTATATATAAGAACAGAAGGTGTTGCCACCCGATTTACCTTTTGGAAGGAACTATATATGTTCAAGTATGCTAATAAAAGATTCAAAGTCAGTTTTAATTACAACCAGAGCACTTATTAGTTAATCATACCTTGTAGATTCGAACTGTAGGCAACTACATGAATAGAAAGCCATATTTAATATTTTCTTTTTGCTCTATTTGATTATGGGTTTATATAGATGCAATTCTACCGTATCTGCCAAGGTAAACACATCCTATGTGTCATTAATGTACCATTATAAACATTCAGCTAAGAAATATTCACGATGTCATTGATTTCTTACTTGAGCATGAAAGGGCTACCCATCTGGGTCCATGCTTATAAAACATTTAGTTGAGTCTGAGTTCGTTCTCAAGTTCTTGATTGGTCAGATTTGAGCCTTTGGATCAAATCTGACCAATTAAAAGCTTGAAGAACGAACTCAGATTCAACTAAAAAGCTTTATAAGCATGGACCCTATATGCAAACAGTGTTCAAATGGTCTCCCTTGGTAACGAAATAATTATAATTTTTTTTTTTATGTTCTGTGAATCGGTATAGATAAACACATATAGACCATACATGAAGCTGATGTTTCTTCTTCCATGACTGTATCATGTTAATCTCATATTCCGGAAATTAACATCGAGTGGTATCAATATACATATTATTATACACATCCGCTTGTAATGTAATTATATGTATGAATTTACCGATATAACAGTGGAAACAGGTTGTTATGTATTCATATTCTGATTATAAGAGAGTTATAGAAAGAATAGAGTTTCCATTATCTACGTATTTTTTCATCGACCAGTCACGACCTAATTAGAAATGCTAACACTAGTTTGACACTTGACAAAGCCCCTTTGATCGCGTTCTAAGGTAGATTAATGAACGTTCGCTTTAAAAAGGGTTTCAGTAGCTCAATTTAAACATTTCACTTTTATGGTGTTGAAATATAACTGATACTATTTGCAATATTTTTTCAACCTGAAATCCAAAATACGCCTTTGTACGCATTTGCAAACAGAGTAGACCCAGATCAGACGGCTCTCAGCTGTTTGCTTATGATATAATATAGATATGATGCTACAGTTTCTGCCAGGCCAAAATGTATGTGCTCTCTGCTCTGTTTGCTTATGAAATAATATTGATATGATTCCGATTCAACCATGGCCAACTATTCCACCGTCAATGTATCATTATGAAACATATTATAATTAATATTCATGATGTCTTTATTTCTTATATGAATATTCCTGGAGTAAAGGGTTAATATTATTAGCCCTTTCCTTCATATTAACGTGTTGTCAATACAATGGAATACCATGCTAGTAGCCGTAATGCTATGCAATGTGTGTAACATCATAGTAGTAAAACCAGAGCTACAGATTAAGGTGTGTACCCAAAACTTATAACGGCATTTCTCCACCAAACCATATACTGTGACCACTCTTTATAATCGTCTCTTTGAGTCAAAGTATAGGGTCTGGTGAAGGAATAAAGGAGCTATTGTTGAAAATGTTTAGATTTGCGCATCTTATCTGGACTAAAATACAGAACAATAATTAGAGAAAAAAGGCTCAACGGGATTAACCATTTACCTACTCTACGTTTATTCCAAATTGCACTATCTACTGAATATGCATGGTCAAAATATTTATATTGAAATATGGAAGGTAGAACATCGTAGATATTTTAGAAAATAAAGAAACAGATCTTTCAACTCCCATTACCAAACAGAGCAGATCCAGAGATGTCTGATCTGTACATGCGTGAAAACACCTTTATATGAATGAAATGGTTAAAAGAAAACAACCGAGAACCGCTATTATGAGCCATTAAAACGATCACGTAGAGTGCACACTTCAATAAAAGGTTATGAATAAAACTGACCTAAATGCCAAGTTTATAGCACAATTATACAATAACATATACGATGTATTATAAGGACATTTGGCGGTGTCCGAAAGGAAATGCAATTATCTCGAAAGGAGACTGGACTGTTTTGAATATAGATGTTGGACTGACAGTTCATCAGATGTTTACTGGCTTCTAAATTCATTACATTTTGGAAGACAATTCTTAAAGTTAACATTATTTCAGCACGGTGGATGCATTTTATACTTTACGAGTCCTAAAACGCCATTTTTTTCTGAAGATATAACGACAATACAATCTCAAGACTAACAGGTGATGAGAGCTGGGTTAATTGATATGACCCAAGGATAAGCAAAGCTAAGCGTTTATATGCTTCTAAAAGGAATATGATTTTACTTGTAAAATATCACTTTTCCCGTCTAATTTCTGGTTACGCATGTTTTTATTATTCTAACAGGCAGAAGATGCCACACGAAAATCCTCAGCAATCCAAGGAGCATGAAGCAGGTGCACGCATACGTATACGCAACAAAATCTTCATAGGAAATATCCGTGCCTGCTTAACACCGACGACAACTCTGACCTATATGATCAACCTATCGCTGCTAATGTCGCCTCTGTGATTACCTATGCAGTTTGGATCCAGACGAGATGCAGAGTAACTCATTCAGTGATAAGTAGTTTAGCTCCGAATGTCTTCTGTATAAATGTTTCGATTTCAGCTGGAAAATAATATCGAAATCGGGCGAAAAATTAGCGCTCAAACCCTGCTGACATCTTCCAGTTAATGTCATGAGGTATCGCAACTATTTCTCTCTCTTGAACAACTAGTGCACCGAACAATTCAGTACTAGTGTTATATAACCCATTGCTATTTCCTACAGATAATGACCCTGTTCACAAAAACACGGTACGCAATAAAACAGACTTTGTCTCAATTGTTTGATCTTAATCTTCACTTTGAACAATAGAAACCAAATGAGCAATTACTGTAGGATAAAGCTAAAATGGAGTAGCAATTAGTCGAAAACAATTTGCCTTTCATGGTGTATATTGTTCCACATTAAAGTACAACGAAACCCCTCTACTGCAACCCCCAATAAAGGTATAAATCTGGGTCTTAACCCATTACACGATCACACCACCTTTCTACGCATTTGCAAACAGAGTAGACCCATATCAGACGGATCCCGCTGTTTGCTTATGATATAATATAGACATGACACTACAGTTTCTGCCAGGCCAAAATTGTATGTGCCAATGTACTATTATAACAATCCACAAGCAGTCTATCTATATTCATGGACTCATTATGTCTTCCATAAATATTCATGGACCAATGAGTTAACATGTTTTAGCTTACTGCTGGATGAAGGAGATGTTTATAGTTCCCATGCGTTCTGCATTACATTCGCCCTGTATTTAACAACCACCTCATCTGAATACCTTCCATTGTTATTCATCAAGAAGTCACACTGGAGAGGCTCCTCAGTATTTAATCTATCGAACGATAGTGAATATTGACTGTGTGACAACAGATAATATTGTTGTGAAGAATGGACAATATCGCTGTGATATTACATTCAGGTCAGTGATCACAGTAATTTCAAATATCAAATTGCAGGACTTTCCAGAATAGTTTTCTATGAGATTGTAATAATTTTACTTCGATTATTTGTACGGTGTACCGATAATAGTCAAAGTGTTAATGTTTTATCCCTTTCCTTCCAATAAACGCATTTTCATGGATTTGTAAACAGAGATCACCAAGATCAGACGGCTCCTGTTGGATCAGGGTCTGCTCTGGTTGCGAATGAAAATTGATAGATCTGATTCTACAGTTTCTAAAATAGTTACAATACCAAACATTCCATATTTCATTTAATATTATGATTTTTTTGTACAACAATATTGAAATGTAGACTTGAAATATAGAATAGGGAAAGGGCTAAACAGGTATACATCAACACTATTCACTTATGTAACAACCATTCCATTTAAACTGTCTTAGACCATCACTGAAAACTGGTCCTCTTTGCAATTGCATACAGGGTACAATGTGATGTTTTTCAGCTAGTATTCAGGCCTCAGACATATAAAATGTTTTGCATTAGTCATTTGCTAATTGGATAGTTTTGAGTTAAGGTCACTGTGACACTGAAAACGCACGCCAAAGGATGTGGAACACAAAGGAACTCCACAACCATCGAGTCACAGCAATCGAAATGCATACCACGCACACACACGCACACACATACACACGCACACGAAAGATCCACGATACAAACACAAAACGACAGGACTGCTGCATTGGAACGGTCAGTTGTACAATTACTTGCTGCTAAGTGTTAAAACCATACTTAGGGGATGCGTCAAACCTTAAACTTAAACCATCTTCACCCAGCCGGACGAATATGCTTGATAAATATACCCCACCAGTCTGATTGCTCTACAACAAAAGTGACCGCTAACACAGCAGTGTTTATGCATATAAAGCAAGAAACATATACAGAAAAAAGTATTCGTTAAACCACGAACCGGAACTATGTCAATTAATCCCACTATGTGCCTTCTACGAACCAATAAGTGTAATTCTGAAGTCAGGCACGGTTGTACTCAATGACATTACCGAAGTCAGAGCGACTGTAGATACGCCATTAGCGGTACGTACCAATAGTCGACATCCTCCTTCAATGTCCGTATTGGGGAAGTCATCATCGTAAAGTAATATGTCCTGTCTGTCATCGCAAAAGCTAGGAGGGAAGCATGATGATCGAGTGTAGATCATCAACCACCATTCGACCACCAATATACGGTGCGCTGCAATATAGTTAGATTTTTTCATGAATTTAAACCGCTAATACTGAATAAAACACGCTTGTCTTTTGAAATATGTGCATTCTGTCGTTGGCAACTTGCCGAGGCGTTCGATATAACGTTCCATCTAAATGTATTGAGATATAATAGGTTATTCCTAGAAAGGCACATCAGCCTTCTGTAATACAATTTGATATATATCGTGAAGGCGATCCTGGTTTTATGACATGCAATTTCATAGGTCAAAGAAGAAGAGTAGACTTTATATAGGATTATTTAAGCTTTCGGCTAATGTTTCGACGTGATGTAAACGTTGGATTAACGTTGGGTTAACGTGGGACACATGTGAAAATATTGCGTTTAACTATTCACTCCATGAATATTCCCGTACGAAACAAGGAAATCATCAATATAAATTGAATTACAGAAAACCCTCTCTATCACTCAGTTACATCAAGTGTTTTGTGTTAAAGGCAGGTGGTTGCTTAAAGCAAGGTGAAAGTTAAACAGAACGCTCCTATAGGAGCGTTCTGTTTTACTTTCACCTTGCTTTAAGCAGCCACCTTTCCTAAATACCAACTAATTAACACCATTTATTTAGTGTCCGTTATAGAGAGGTTTTACTGTAGTATTATAATAGCTCATGGTCATGACAGACACTGTTTACTCATACCTATAATATTTCATAAACAAACAGAGCAGACGCTGATTAGACGGCTCCTACATGAGAAATCTGGGTCTACTTTATAACGTAAAGGGGTAAAGCGAATAAATTGCTTAGTTTTTTTCCTCGCTTACTGTACGACATGTATTGTATCATGATATACAAAATATAATTTGTAAAAATTGTATCATAATATTCGCATTAATAAATAAGTTATGAACCTTTTCCGGATACTTTTCGAACACCCCTTGTATATAGCAATTCTGTGGTCTTGTGGATAGGACTTCGACTGCGGGACCGGGGTGTTTGGTAATCCTCCAATTTGGTGTGCGTGATATTAAATTAATTAATCAGGAGTTGCTTTGCCATGTTGTCCCGTAAGTCATATGACCAGTCGTAACACTATAATAAACAAATCCTTTATTTTTTGTAACAGGAAATGCATATATGCAGAGCTCCAAGATAAGATGCGTAAATTAAAATATTTTCCAGTATAACTTTATTTCTCCACCAAATTTCTCCTTGAGACGATTCTAAAGAATGGTCACAACATAGGGTTTGATGGGAAAATGACGATTTAAGTATTTGGGTACGCACTGCTCTGTATATGTGTGCGCGCACCCCAGTGTGCGCTTGGTAATGGTGTGGACCTTTGTGTGTTATTTCCTGATTTCCTGCCTGGCTTCTGTTCTATGTTTGTTATAGACTGGACAAACTATACAACTTAAACCCAGCATGTGTCTGTGACCAAGGGAGGGCCTGGGCCCGATTTTATTAAGTATCGTGCTTAACCCTTTCCCTCATATTGACGACTTTTGACGACTCTGTAAAAGTCACTTTGTGAAACCATTGTGATAAATAGAGCATTTGCTCCTATAGGAGCAAATACTCTATTTATCACAATGGTTTCAAACTACAGAATTCCCTTTCGGTAGATTAATTCAAAGAGGTTGTATCTAAAAATAGCCTATGGGGTAATGGGTTAATAAGCCCTAACATATGAAAGTTGCGATCAAACGATAACTTATTTAGTAAGAAGTTAAGCTTGTTTCAGCTAGTATCAGCTATCTGACTAGTAGCGACTGTGTTAAGTACGACGAGTCCCTGGGTTGCATGTGTTTATACCCGAAACAAACACATCTTTCTGGCAACATGTATTTGAACATCTACACACATTACTCTTAATCGGCATGTGTTTACGGCATCTCCAAACACAAAAGAAACATAGGATACCCGGTGGTCCAGGTTAGATGCGTAGGTTTTCAAGAATACCTTCTTATTTCTCCACCAAATCCGAACAAAACCAAACCAAACCAAACCGATACTGTGACCACTCTTCAGAACTGAAATTGATATACAACTTTGTATCTATTTTATTTTGATGCCAGTTGATGATACTATAAACTTTCGAGACATTAAGCCCACAACCAGTAATCATTCAATACTCTCCATAGTCTGTCCATGTATCGTATTCGCCGTACTAGAAATAGAAAACGTGACTTAAAACAGTCTTACAGGAAGCGCCTCAACATCATCAAACACAAAACAACACAAATAAAAGACAAAACGTGATGAAATTCACAACAGGACATGCAACATTTACCAAATAAAAAATAAAGTAGACCATAGGGTGAAAGCATGAGTACCGCTTTGGAGCGATCAGTATCCAAACATACTACTGAGGGATTAAGCAAAGTTTGTGGGTACCGAAACGCATGCTCATCCCACCTTCACCCACCTCCTCCAACTAAACTCAAGACAAATCAGAAAATGAAGCATGCGGTTACCTTGCTCATTCAACTGGGCGGATTGGTGATATCCGTTGCCAACGCTGGAATACCAGACCTCTCAGTTCAGTGAACAGTTTGGTACGTAATTTGTGGGACAATGTAAAGAATAGTAAACTATACCTCAAGAATTTGAAAAAGGCAATAAATAGTTTGACACGTAGCCGTTATATACTGTTTAAAGGAAATCTTTAATATCAACGTTCTTGTAAATAAACTAGTTTCGTGTTATTGGCTATACAGTCTATCTGGGAAGGATTGGCTTCCATCTCTTTCCAACAAGACTCGATAAATCACGTATATGATCCTCGGAAACACCCTTAACCCTTACTGTGCGGGAAACGAGTCACTGGTGTCCTTTGCAAACAGTGTGTACTCAAATTAGAGGGCTTCTAGAGAAACTCTCTTGTCAGGGTATGCGATGTTTGTCATGCTACACTTTTCTTAAGATAAACAATCACTAAATATTCACCCTAAGTTTGACATGTGTGAATTTTGGAATAGTCTTTTTGTAAAGTCAGCGTAGTATGGGTTAAGGTTGATCAGGATCATCGGGTGTTTCCACCATGCCTCATAATACGCTAATCAGATATTTACCAATAGTGCCGACGAGGTTGTCGTGTTTTTCCTAAAGGTTTTCAACACGAACTATGTAAATTTGTGAAAAGAAGTTACATTGTAAGAGTATCGGTTCTGTGATATTGACATGTGCCTTCAAACTTTCGATTAGCCCATTTAATACATTCGAAATAATACGTGTTGCCAATCAATTAAAATGAAATTAGACTGAAACATGCATGTTTAAATCAAATATATTTTATCTTTAAATAAATACTCCCTTGTATATTGCAATTAAAAAACTCTTTACCTCGGATATTTAACCTCCGTATTCACTATACCATATACACCGGAACATAAGCTGTGCTAAAAGAAGGAGCAAAAGGTGTGTCGATATAAAAAGAATGAAACATTATTTTGGCTTAGAGCAAATGCATTGATGACGTATTATTTACATATTAGGATGGGTTGTGTCAATATGTTAAATGCATATACGCACGTTAGATCCTTAAAGATGGCAATGATGCATAATTGCATATGATAATTTCTGAGATATTTTTAGAATGGAAAGAAAAGTATCACCTTTACCGATACATAATTAATTTAAACAATCAATGCATTATGGATTAAATTCAACGGTACTAAAATCAAATATGTTTGCGATTAGCAAACAATTTTATATATTCTACGTATAATGTTCACTACCAGTAGAAATATAAATGAGTTACTTGCTCTGTAGTATGTGCAAACCATAGAAAAAGTGAACATCGCTGACATAATTCGCTTCTATGTATGTATGTTTGTGTAATTAATACATTACTATTTTACATTAGTATTGTTAATTATAGACCTTCACTGAAACGCGGATACATCTGCTCACATTTAAGACTCGTTGTTTTATAAATCCCAAATGCATCCCTACCCCGAAAACACCACTGTGTCTCGAAAAAGTTGTCAATACCACATAATAGAAGTCAGACGCGAGATGCCACATGGAAGTTCAAACCAACCCCAGAAACATGTTTTAACTCTTCGCTTGCTATTCGCGTCAATATACCTGTAAATAGTGAAGACCAAGATGATACAGCTCCTGCAGGAGCTGTCTCAACTGGGTCTGCACTATTTACAAGTTGATTATGCAACTAGTGCAGTCCACAGCAGTGATTGCACAGCGAAATACTTGTACAAATTGAAGATATATGTAATTATACAATAGGACATGGGTAAAGAATGAGAACTGTATTTTAAATTTCAGCAGGAGAAGGGTTAAGTGCGCGCATATATATATCACTGATGTCATGCTTTAATAATCGACCATATTTCAATAACATTTGATTCAAACCTGCTGAAATAACGTCAACGTCACGAGTAGCATCATTTAACGTTACTTGCCAAATTTCTGACGTCACTTCCGAAAAACAACTTTACAACTTTAGTTTTTGTGAAGCGTACCGAAGGAAAAATAAAACAAAATGGTGGTTCCTGAAGTGGTAGAAACTCATTCCGCGATTAAATTTCGCGTGAATTTGGGACATACGCAGATGGAAACGTTTTATGTTTTACAAGTAGTGGGAGAAACACCAGGAATGAAAAAGTCTATGGTGTTTAAGTGGCACGCATTGTTTAAACTAGGACGAAATACTATTAAAGACGACCCCAGGAGTGGACGCGCAAATATAATTAGCTGTTACTTGGTGACGTCCGTCAGCGACGTCGAGGATAAGGACGGTCGCCAAACTATTAGATAGATTTCAGAGACTGTGGGAGTATCTTATGGAACAGTTAGTAGAGACAAAGCTTCGATTAATTGAATATGTAGGCCGAATGTAACCATTTACCCAATGAATATTCATGTAAGCAATAATGACATTATGAATATCAATTAGATTGATTGTTATAATAGAATATTGGTACACAAAATGTCCGTGGCGGAAAGTAGAAATCATATCTATATTATATCATAAGCAAATAGAGCAGACCCTGATCAGACGGCTCCCATAGGAGCCGTCTGATCTGGGTCTACTCTTTTTGCATAGTCATAGAAAGGCATACTGGTGGAGTTAAGGGTTAAAGTGGGTCTTGCAGCCCATACACACACAAAGTATCAAAATAATAATTTCTGAATGTTGCGTTTTGGCATTGTTTGTTGTTTTGTTTTTGTTGTGTTTTTCAACTTTCTGGGAAAAAAGTGTAGGCCGGGGGCCTACATGGTCTATAGGAAGATATACCCCTTTTACTAAGAACAATCTTGGGCAAGTACAGAGACTGTGATCAGACCCTGATAGAGCGCCCGTCTTCACGTGAAAAGAAGACGTAGAATGACGTTAGTTCAACGGCGTGGTCCGGGTACCCGTTACCTCCGTTATAGGAGGAGGCATGGAAACGACGTTTTCATATCGATTTTCCTAAATCTTTGTAATGGTGTCAGTAATGAATGGATCTTGAACATATACAAATTTCAATGTAATTCAACTCGTCTGGTATTTTTGCTTTTATTGACACATTCTATGAACGTTTTGCTCAGTCCTATATACATAGGGTTATATACATACATACTCAAACAAACAACCTTTACAGAAATGTCCCTTGCCTGCTCACCACCCAAAGCATATTTGCACTATATGACCAAAATGTGTAGCATTTCCGCTAAACCAAACCCAAATCGAAATGATCGAAAACAAAAGACAAGATGTGACGTAATTCTTCATAAGATTAAGATACGATTTAACATTACAAAGCAACTTACTGAAAACATTGTATTGATCGAGCTAAGTCTAAGACACTGCGGCGCTGATTAGGAGCTAACGTAAGTAGGACACTGAACAGTTAACCTTGAACCTACGTATGATGACTATTTCACAAGCACAATCATAAATAACGAAGAGCACGCGTACACAAACATGCACACACACACATGTACACATACACACCATACACACATTCATATGCGTCAAATCAGGAGTACCGCATTGGAACGGTCAGTGGTAAAATTACCATAGGGGTCTAAACCAAACCAGGAGTACCGCATTGAAACCGTCAATGGTAACAATACCACTGGTGGTTTAAACCATGACCAGTGGACTCGGCTTATTTTGTGCTTATCCGATCTTCACACAATTTAGACGGACAATTAAATAGATATAGCACCGCCCGATTACTTCACAATAAAAGTGACGGATATCACAGCAGTGCATAAGCGTGCAAACATATATATAGAGAGAAAGTGATTCAAATGTACAAAACAAGCCCAGCACGTGCCATCAACAAATCAAAATGTGCTTTCAGAGGCCAGAACAACTGTAGAGAAGTTATTAGGGTTACAGCCGAAAGAACAACATACACATGTTAGACGTCCTTCTATCGTCTCCGGAGTTTAGATTTCGTCATCGTAGAGTAATGTGCCTTTTCCGTCCTCGGACATGCAGAAATGCAACCCCAAACAGCGTGTTGGAATTCCATTGGATTGTGATTTATTTTCAGGAAATGTTAAATGCTTTTACTGAACATGCTTTGAAAATATAAATCACGTCGAAATAGAAAGTCAGGGTGTGAACTGCTTTGTTACAGGAGCAACATTGTATTTATTAATGCCAGATAATTGATATCTGATAAGTGTATGTTCACTAACAAACAGTACACACACTTGATAAACTGACATGGTGATCTTTTATTAGCTGAAATTTTATAGTAGCACATGGTTACGGGATCATTTTACCGTCGCAGAACGTATATAATCACAGTTATATATTTCCATTAGCAAATAGAACAGTTCCTCATCAGTCTGGTCCCAGAGTAGCCTTCTGATTTGCGTCTGCTCTGTTGTAAATGAAACTACGTTTATATGAAAAAAAAAGGGTTAAGTGGTCTAATGATGACAAAGCTCTGTGTGCATTACATGTTACACTGCAATACGTCTGGTAGAATGATTCAAATACCCTTATTTGCTTTGCATGGCTTGTCTGGTTTTCAGCATTTTTACAGTTGGCAATCACGATGGCCTCTTTACATGTACGCCGACAAGTACTCTATGAAGGCGACCTCTTCAATCCGGAAACGGAAGGAGGTCGTCGGATATTTGTACTCGTTTGTTTTTCATACCCTTTATTACTTTTCTACAGTTAATCTGATTGCAGCTCAATCAGTGAGTACACTAGGGATAGGTGGATACAGTTTGTTTCACTTAAATGTTTTCGTTTTACATGCACTTTGCCACTGTATTTGCCGTCGCGGTTGTTGTAGTTAAGTCAGAGAGGGGATACGTTTATTTACACTGTTTGTCTTTTAGGGTGGAGATGGAATAAGTGGGAGGTTGGGCGCCCTTAAACCGGTTTAACGCTGTAGTGACATTTGTCAATGACCGTTCTAAGGGGGTACTTCCATCTTCCCCTATTGTTTGTTTGTTATGTCCGTACGTCTCTTTGTGTCTTTTATATACATGTGCATTTGATGTGTGTCGTTGTGGTGCTGTTTCGGCGGTTGTATGTTTTGAATGCGGTGTTTCCTGCATGACTCATACATGTACTTTTACCATGCCAACACTCTACCGCCTGAGCTACTACCAAGCCACACAATAAAGCCTATCAACTTATTTTACCACAATCTCTACCCGGCTACATATAACATAACATGCAAGTGAGAAGGAAAAAGCAATCTCAGTTTTACATGTGCTCGATAGTTCATTATAATAAATGATTTACTGCATCTAATACATGTATCTTTCCAGCTCAGTTGTCAATTACAACGATGGCATTCTACACATAATTGGATTACAACATGAGCCTTATACATACGCATGTGGGACTGGTGGGATGTTTACAGTACAGCATCGCTATAACGGCCACTAAATTGTGTTAATTAGTTGGTATTTAGGACAGGTGGCTGCTTAAAGCAAGTTGAAAATAAAACAGAACGCTCCTATAGGAGCGTTCCGTTTTACTGTCAACTTACTTAAAGCAGCCACCTGCCTTTAACACAAAATACTTGACGTATTTTAGTGGCCGTTATAGAGATGTTTTACTGTACTTGATATGACATTGGTTGTCATTTCAATATTAAAGAGAATATCTCCAAGACCAATCGCGATGCATTGATACAAAGTTGGTGTTACGTCCATTTATTTACTGTATAAAATAACCGTTAATAATCCAATTTAAACCTTGGTTAGCTAGAACAATTGTTAATACTTTACTCCATGTATACGTTCTTTAACGTCTTTACAAACAGGGTTCGTCTGAACAACTGTCGAATAAAATGTGGTAATCTTAGAAACCAATGCGAAATCCAAAGGATAAAACAAAATTAGTCATTGTTATTTTAATTTGTTTCATTTTACTTCCTTGCTAATTTCAATCTAAGAATTTCTAATTGAAAGGCGGTTTGAAATCATGATAATATGACAATTACAATTGAGGTTGTTAAATTATAATCAAGGTTGTTCGCTGGAACTGAAGAATTGATTACACGTGCACAGATCAAAAATAATGAATACAGTGCATATGTGTCAGTCATGTATGAACGCTAAAAGAGGGTCATGAGGTATGGCGAATGTAGTCTGTATGTATGGTGAACGTATATGATAATAATTGTTAAATTTACACAAGAGTTGTATTTATAAGAGACAATTTTGAGTTGGGGTTTGTGAAGGCAAGAGAATAGATGGAAGTTTGTGAAAAAATGATGACCAGAAGCCAACAGCGATGCAACAGGTTGATGGCCAGTTACTCTCATATTTAGCTGTGATCACGGTCAGTGCACTTTACAATAATTTCAAATTTAAAATTTCCGGCTAGAAGTAACGGATACGTTTTGAAAGGAAAACATGAATTACCAAAATCGCTTAATATCACGTATTGACAATACTTTTATGATCTAAACAGTTATATATAGTTTCTACTGATAATAAATGATTGTCACGCATATATAGTTTGGATTGCATCGATATCAACAATTAATTAGAGTTCTTACAAGACGATAGCCGCATTGCAACAATTGATAGGTTAAGCAAGATCACCATTTTAAAACCTCAGACGGAATATCGGTTATCAGGAAAAGTCAAACAGATTCCAAACATTAAAAACGATAATGACTATGAAGTTTACAAATATATAAAGACATTGTACATCAACAGACACATGCTCACTTTAGAAAGTTATGCATAAAACTATCGCTCAGGGCTCCTGTAATATTTACCAAATATTCAAATGTAAGACCGCCCCGCGTTGGCATTATTTCCCCATTATATAAGTTTGTATAATGTACATGTAGTTCTGTATATAGATTTAAGCATATCAGTTAGATTCAAACTGAAAAGACACATATCAAGAAATACGCAGGAAATTTTTCAAAGACAAATCAGCAATGACATTCTGTCTCCTACCGATCATCTCGTGTGTCAAATATTCCGGAACGTGTGTCTTCATTACTAAGGACTACTTGTAACTGTTCATGTATGTAAGAGAAACAAGCAAAGTAGTTTTAGACATGTTTGATGTATAGTAACCTAGGTTACGGTTGCCATTGTAGAGAGCAAACCATCTGCGCAATGTGCTTACTGCTCGGTGGATCAGTAGATGCGGGGTGACTTTTATAGCATAGGTTGTATATAAAGCATAACCAATTAATTTGTTATTATTTTTGTTCTCTATTCCTTTCTGATATTGTGAAGTATACGTCCTTGCGATATACCGTAACGATTGTTTGCCATTTATAGATTTAATAGTATCATGGCTATTAGAAATGAGCTTTGGTATTACTTTAAATTCTTTTCTGTTGTTGATTGCATGTTCAATTATAAACATCTATCATAGTAACGGAAACAGTGTTAATACAAAACCTGTAAGCCCCCGCCAAGTGCTGCTGGCATTCTATAAACACATGTTGGGGCAGGTGTTGTGATAAATAGACCATTAAATAAAGCGTCACAAGTTTCTTTCACATGAACATATGGTTCATATTGCAGGCTTCCAAAACCTCTTCGGATATGATCATCTGTCAGTCTAGTATGTATTTGGTCTTTAAAATGTATCAAATTATTACCGTTGACACCCGAGTGCGACATGGACATACTGTTTACGATCAAATATAAGCTCTGACACCAGAGGTCCAGATAAGATGAAAACATTTTCAGAAATAACTCCTTCATTTACCCACCAAACCCTATACTGTGACTACATGTACTCTTTAAAATCGTCTCTTTGAGACGATTCTAAAGAGTGGTAACAAGATAGGGTTTGAGTAGTACATGTATAGTATTTGAGTATCACCTTTATCGGTTGTTTTTTCTGATACAATACGTTTTCTTATTCGTTCTGCTAGCATTCTCGTATATGATATTGTAAAGTTCCGTTTCATATCTAGACTTAAAATGACTTGAAATAACTCATCGTTAGGCAGAGGTCCTGGGTCCATGCTTATAAAGCTTTTAGTTGAGTCTGAGTTTCGTTCTCAAGCTTTTGATTGGTCAGATTTGAGTTCTCAAGCTTTTGATTGGTCAGATTTGAGCCAGAGGCTCAAATCTGACCAATCAAAAACTTGAGAACGATCTCAGACTCAACTAAACCTTTTATAAGCATGGACCCAGATAAGATGCGTAGATTGATGGTACAGCTATAAACGAACAATCCGGTGCATGACTCGGATAAGTAAATTTAGACACACACTAAAGGCATCACTGCGTCGATATATGCCTGTAGTTAGGAACAGAGTCGTGTTAAACCATTTCCCTGTTCTATATTTAGTCCAAATCTAAATACCTGCTGAATATTCATGCACAAAATAGTTATAATGAAACATGGAAGGTGGAATATTGTAGTCGTTATTAGAAAGTAAAGAGCAGACCCAGATCAGACGGTTCCTATAGGAGTCATCTGATCTGGGTATATTCTGTTTGCAAATGTGTGCAATTATCATGCAAGACATTTTTGATACACATGATATTATTCTGTTAACAGAAACATGGACTAATGAATATTCAGATCTGCATGTTAGTAATTTTGAATGTTTTCCTTTACACAGATCTGAAAATCTTTCTACAAGTAAACGTGCTTCCGGTGGACTTTGTATATACATTAAATCAAATTTTGTGACCACAGACACTCTTGTATTTAAAAGTGAAGATGACATTATATGTGTGAAGTTAAATGGCAAAATATTTGGATTGCAGAGTGACTTATATATATGTCTGTCATATGTTATACCACAATCAAGTACGCGACAAGCATTCGTGAATGTGCATACGTATGACAGAGTTTTAGACCTTCTTGCTGACTTGAATTCCCGAAATGAAACCGAGTTTAACTTTGTTTTCTGTGGTGATCTTAACTCGAGAACATCTGATGCACCAGATTATGTTGAAGAGGACAATGTTTTTAATAATGATGTGTTACCTGATGATTATATTTTAGATGTTAATTTAGAAAGAGTATCACAAGATAAGGGTCATTTAGATTGCAATGGCAGACTTCTTTTAGATCTATGCAAGCAAACGGGTCTGAGAATTTTAAATGGAAGGGTTTGTGAAGACAAAAATATAGGACGCTATACTTTTGTCGGCAGTAATGGTTCGAGTGTTGTTGATTATGTGTTAACTACGCAAAATTTATTTCAAAATGTTGATGCTTTTACCATACACGAACCAAATATTTTTTCAGATCACTGTCTTGTTGACTTTGCATTCACCTTTTATGTACCTACTGTCATTACTGAACGAAATGGCATTTCATATGACAGTATAACTACGAGATATGTGTGGGATGCGAGTAAGCTGGACAACTATAAATCTAACTTATCAGCTGAAAGCACTATTTCTAAACTAAACTCTTTTATTGAAAATGTTAATAATTCGCATTCCAGTAATGATATTGACAGTTGTGTAAGTGAACTGTCAAATGTTTTAGATGATGTAGCTTCTCCTTTGTTCAGACATAAATGTGATTCAGATTATTCCCACTCATCTGTTACTGAAAATTCAAATAAATGGTATACTTTGGAATGTGAAGAGAAACGCAGATCATTTTATGCAGCTTTAAATCTATACAGGAAAAGTAAGACAGAATCAAATAGGAAACACATGGTTAGTAAAAGGACTGAATATAAAAGTTGTGTAAGGAAAACTAAATATGAATTTGACAATAGAGAAACTCAAAAGTTATTGGCAGCTAGAGAGAAAAATGCGAAAATTTATTGGAAAATGTTGAAGAAATCATGCGGTATTAAGCAGTCGAACATCTCATTAGAGTCTTTTGAAATATATTTTAAGGCCGTTAATAACCCCGAAGACAGATTTTTACTCCAGATGACGATATGTTGTACTTTCTTGACAGATATGAAAATAATGAATTTGGCATTATGTTTGAAGAACTAAATTTACCATTCACAACTGACGAACTAGTTAAATCTATTAAGCAGTTGAATACGAATAAGTCTGGTGGACCTGATATGTATTTAAACGAATTCTTTATACACGGTAAAGATGTTTTAGTCCCTTATTTGGTAACTTTGTTTAACAAAATATTTGAAATTGGTTACTTTCCTGAAACATGGGCTGATGGTTTTATAATTCCTTTGCATAAAAAAGGTAGTATAAATGAAGTAAATAACTATCGCGGGATAACTTTACTTAGTACACTTGGTAAACTTTTTACAAGAGTTCTGAACAACCGTCTTACTGATTGGGCAGAGAACTACAGCGTTTACATCGAATCGCAGGCAGGATTTAGATCAAAAATGGGTACTTCTGATAATATTTTTGCATTGCATGGCTTAATTACCCATATGATTAACGACAATAAGCAATTGTTTTGTGCCTTTATTGATTTTAGTAAAGCTTTTGATTATGTAACGCGTGAAAATTTGTGGTCGAAATTGATTAAATTAGGCATACGTGGTAAGATACTGGATATTATTCGTTCAATATATGATAACGTAAAATCAAGAGTTAAATATATGAATCAACTAAGTAACACCTTTAAATGTCAATTAGGTGTACGACAAGGAGATTGTTTGTCTCCTTTTCTTTTTTCTATGTTTGTAAACGATCTAGAAGATGTATTAGTTCAAAATGGGGGTCATAGTATTGATGTTTATATGTTTAAGTTATTTCTGATCCTGTATGCGGATGATATTGTCATGTTTGGTAATAGTGCGGAAGAATCACAGGCTAATTTAGACCTTTTATGCAATTATTGCGACAAGTGGAAGTTATCAGTAAACTCTAATAAGACAAAGGTTATGATATTTAGAAGGGGTGGTAGATTGCCAAATGCCACTCGTTTTACATATGCAGGAGAACAACTAGAGATTGTAAAGAAATTTGTTTATCTTGGTGTGGTTTTTACAACTGGTGGATCTTTTAATGAAGCCCAAAATACATTAGCTGGTCAATCTTTAAAGGCTATTTTCAAATTAAATAAATACCTACGTAAATTTACAATTATTAACGTAAGACATAAACTAGAACTATTTGATAAATTAGTGCTTCCAATTTTAAATTATGGATGCGAAACGTGGGGTTTTCACTCCGGACATGCATTAGAGAAAGTTCATTTACAGTTTTGTAAACAGCTGTTAGGGGTAAAAAAATGCACTCAGAATGATTTCATATATGGTGAATTAGGGCGAAGACCTTTACAAAATCATAGATACTTCATTGTTATTAAATATTGGCTGAAAATATTACACTCAAATTCAAAAAGGTATATAAGAATTGTATACAATACATTATATCAGGATATTTTAGACAAACCAAACCGTACTAATTGGGCGTCCTTGGTTAGAGACTTACTTTTTAGGCTCGGATGCCCCGAGGCTTGGTACAATCAAACAGTTGGTGATTTAAAGATATTTTTACTTTTAACCAAACAACGAATAAATGACCAATTTTTTCAAAATTGGGAAGACAGGTTACATAATTCTAGTAGGGCTATCTACAGTCGTATTGCTAATTTCAGATTTCAACCATATCTAGATATATTGAATGTTACTAATATTAGAAAGTGTCTAGCCCGTCTTAGAGTAAGTTCGCATAGACTCTGTATTGAAACAGGTAGATGGAATAAACCACTTAGTATACCTATAAATGATAGAAAATGTTTAATCTGTGGTATTTTAGAAGACGAATATCATTTTGTTTTGCAATGTTCCCTATTTACTCAATTAAGAAAACAATTATTGCCTCAATACTATTGGGAACGACCGAATATGTACAAATTCAATGAACTTGTTAATTCTGGCGATTCTCATCTCATTAAGAATTTAGGCACCTTTGTAAACAAAGCTTTTACAATTAGATCCAATACGCTGTACAATAATCTAATATGAATACATATAAAAGTCAATACTAGATATACAAAACTACTAAATATTTAACTTTAAAGGCTTACGTAGTAAACAGTGTTTCCTCACCATCACTCTATTTTATCTCTGTTGGGGACATAACTTTAAATATACATTTAACTGCGTCCACTGTTCATTCTTGTTGTTTCGTTTCGAATAAGACTGGCGGTAGTGGACTTATATTGAACATCCATGTTTACACTGTTTAAGTGTATAGTCTACATTGAATACATTTCCCCCAAGTTCCAAAGGGGCAATGTATTCCCGAGACAGCGCACGGACTAACTAAGTAGCGCTCGATATTTGTACACGCATGATTGCATTTATCATAATGTGTATTTCAAATACTGGGTACTCAGATAACAAATCTCGAGTTTTGACCGCTCATTGAAATTGTTACTTGATACAATCTGAATCGGTGGTTTGAACCCGGGATTTTGGATTTTTATTTGATTAATAACAGTAACTTATTTGGTTAAACTAGTCTATGTCCGTTACGTATGTAGATTCCCTCAGGGGTCATTTGTAATTTTAGTTTTGATTGGACATTGATTGTATGTACTGTATTGGTTACCTATAGTCGAGTTTACATACATGTATATATTCATATGTATCGCTCACAATGTGTTGTTATCTGATTAGTACAGAAACCCTTGCTTAACCATTGGTTGGATTTGCCACCTTATTATGATTCCGGTGGATGGTCAAACATGGATTTCTTCTGAGAGACAGACTTCAAATAGCCCTAGGTATACGCATTTTAAAGAGTGTTTGAATATATCTTGTTGTGAGCATTCAAAACACTTCTCTGAAACTACGTGTGCATGTAAAAGATGTTGTCACTTTGTACATCATTAAGTGCAACCAAAATTATACGACTAACGTATATATATATAATGGTTTTGTAAAGAATAACAGATTTGAATGTTTCTTGATTTATTTGCATGTGTGAGTATTGCTTTGTCCGTCATATCATTATGTAAATGTTGCCACATGGGTCTGTGACCTTCTGGTTTGATATGAATAAAATCTTGAAATCTTGAATCATGGAAAGGGTTAAGCTTCCATTGTATATAACGTTGAAATAGAGTAATAACTCTGTTAATATGGAAGTCAAAACAGCGTTTCACAGGGCTTGCCTCAATGAGCAAATCTCTCATTTTCTTTGCAAACAGTTTAAATTCAGATAATACTGAGTAAGTTGGTGCTTCAGCGGAATCCAAACTGTTTGACACCCAGAATCTGGCCGAAATGTAATCTCAAGTTTACTTCAGACGACATGATCTGTGAACGACAATTATTTGGCGTCAAAACAATTGTTATAATAAGCTTTATCGGATTTTCCTTCGTCTATTTTTGTGCTTAACTCTTTTGGTGCCAAATTTAAAAGTGTCGTCTGCAATAATAATTTCATATTAAATATAATTCTAAACTAAATAATAAAGGTATATTAGTAAAACATTTGTTTTTAAAAACCTGTATGCTTGGGGTTAAAATAATACAGAAAACAGTGAAGTCCCAGGTCAGATGCCACCTTGAAAAGGCGGCATCTGGCCTGGGACTGCGCTGTTTTCAATGGTGCCAACAAGTGACATTGGCGCCGAAAGAGTTAATTATTTGAAGATACACTTTATACTTAGGAACATTTACATAAAGCGTGGGTCATAAGTATGTAGTCTTTGTTGGAAGACCATGGCGAAATGTTTTGCTTTTAGACAATTACATAATCTATAGTGGCATTTGCATATGAATAAATATACGAGTACGGGGAATAATTGTACACTGACATTATTAGTGGAAAATCCCTCGTACAAAATATGTCAGTTGTTGTTTTAGGTTTGTGAACATGAACAGCTTCAATAGAATAGTTCATTTTCCTCTTACTAGTAAAATGTCAGAAGATCAATAAAGTATGTGCAGTTTTAATTAAAACTCATTTTAAGTCAATACTGTTATCATAATATAAATCAGTTATGCCCAGGGATGAATTAATATGGTGTATTGCTTTAAGAGAAACGTGATCATTTTCTTTTCAATCTGATTAACTCTTATTGTGGGAGCAATTTAGTTTCGTCCGCAAACAGTGACGTCTGCCTTAAGTTTCAGAGTACACTTTCCTACAATCTCTTCTCAAAAAAGGTTAACCCTTTCACCGCCAATGTCGCAAAATTGCACCACGACAAATAGTGCTGTCCCAGATAAGACGCCGCCTTTTCAAGGCGGCGTTTAATCAGGGACTTCACTTTTTGTCCCAAGCTCTAGTTCTATACTTGTGGTTTATTCCTTTGAAATTTGTATTTATTTATCTTATTTCATTATTTTACACCAACATTGGATTGCAGACAATTAGAAATGTGGCGCCGAAAGGGTTAAACATCTTGAACCCTAAGACGCCTAGTAACGCGGCGTCTCATCTTGGTTTAATTCCCTGTTCTATTTTTATTCAAAATTTCAATACCTACTAAGTATTCATGAACAAAATAGTTATAATGAAATATGAAAGGTAAATAATTGTAGTGAATTTAGAAACAAAATAAACAGATCTAACAAAGTCCGTAAACAAACAGAGCAGACCCTGACCAGGCGACTCTAATAGGAGCCGTCTTATCTGGGTCTACTATGTTTGCATATGCGTGAAAACACTTTTATATGAAGGAAAGGGTTAAACTGTTTGCAAAGGGCATCATAGATTCGTACATTTCAACGATCCCATTGGGTTGATTTCCGCCAGCGATGACAAAGTTCAACTATATCCGTCATGGCATTTGAATTAGTTCAGTATCAACCTGAATATATTCTTAACTATTTACTCCATAAATACGCCTTTATACAATGTACGCCTTTGCAAACAGAGCAGACCCAGACCAGACGGATCTTATTTCTGCTATGTTTGGTTTGAATATGATATAGATCTGATGCTCAAGTTTCTGCCTTGGTAAACAAAAATTGTGTTACTATGCCATCTTAAAAAATATATTATTCATGATGTTATAATTTTTTTCATGAATATTCATGAAGTAAAGGGCTGAATGAAATTTAGCCGTTGTCATTTAAAACAATATAGACAATATGGTATACATGTAGGCAACCAACACATATATTTACAGAAAGCGAACACATGCTCTGAGCTGAATGTCGACATGAAAGGATATTGCGAATACAGCTGTCATATTGCATGTGTCTGTAGTTTCTTTATTTTTTCCACACAAACCTATTTTATTTCTGGTATTCTTGCTGCTAGTTTCTGTTTTGAACCATTACAGAAAGCTGAAGCTATGACGCATGAACACAAATGATGGACACTGCCTTGCTGTTTGATAACAGTAGAAGTAAATAAAGCAGAGGTGACTTTCTGCAGACAATTGCTTTTAACAGCTGAACTATCTCAAGGTGTCTCATTTGATTACTTTGTTTCTATAACAGTTTCGATAAATCTAATAATATCAGAAATTTACACATTCGCTGACACACAGAGGCTTTAACCCTTTTCCTCACACAAACGCCTTTTGACGCACTTGCAAACAAAGAAGACCAAGACCCGGGTCTGTTCTGTTTGCTAATGGAATTGGATAGATCTGTTTCTTTACATTCTAAATTGACGTCAATGCACTATCTTCCATATTTCATTATAACTGTTTTATCCATGAATATTCAGTAAGTAGGGAAATTTGGAATAAATATAGAACAGGGAAATACGTAGTTAAGAAGGCGTGAAGCTGTTAAACACCGTTTACACGCTTAGATACCAGGTCCATGCATGTAACGATATAACCAATAATTACAATGTTATTGTTTATATATATATAACGTAATATAAAAAATCTGAAATGATGGTATCAAGATGGACAGTTTGCACACGACCGTTTCTATAAGGAATCATGTGTCACAGCCGAAAAACGATCGAGAGACCCATAATTTGACATCTTTTGATGGCCGCTGAACCATTTCCCTCATATAAACGTGTTTTCACGCATTTGCAATCAGGAGCCGTCTGATCAGGGTCTTCTCTGTTTGCTAACATAATTTGATAGATCTGTTTCTTTGCTTTCTTAAATGTCTATAATGTAACAACTTCCATATTTCGTTTTAACTATTTGTTCGTGAATATTCAGTAGGTATTAAAATTTTGTCTTAACCCTTTACCTGATAACCTATTTTTAGATACAACCTCTTTGAATAAATCTACCGAAAATGAGCATTAACTCGAGAAAAGGAAAATTTAAAATTTTGTAGATTGAAACCATTGTGATAAATAGAGCATTTGCTCCTATAGGAGCAAATGCTCTATTTATCACAATGGTTTCACAAAGTGACTTTCACAGAGTCGCCAAAAGTCGTCAATATGAGGGAATGGGTTAATACAGAACAGGGAAATGGTTAAGACATGTTCAATTCTATTTGTGAGTTTCAAGACACTTCGGCACGACATTTAAATAAATGAGTATAATACGTATATCGGAAGACGAGACTTTTCAGATGCCGTTTATATTTGCTTTATCTCGTTGCCCGCTGGTAAAGACCGCTTAACCCTTTCCTTCAAATGAACGCATTTTCACACATTTGCAAAGAGAGTAGACCCAGCTCAGACTGTTCCAATAGAAACCATCTTATCAGAGTCTGCTCTCTTTGCTAACGGAAATTGATAATAGTTTCTGAATATGGCTACTGTGTTCCACCTCCTATATTTCATTATAACTATTGTGTCCAGGAATAAATAGATATTGAAATTTGGTATAAGTTTAATATAGCACTGGAATAGTACTTAAAGTACTGTACTTATGATTTGTTCAAGCATTTGAGAAACTATTGACCGAGTGTCAAAAAGCTTGGATCCTGATGAAACCTCGAGTTACTCGACGTCTCACCTGGTTCAAAGCTGTTCGTAAATGTCAGCTAGGCCACGATTAGCAGACAAAGGGATCAGCTTGTAACCAATGTGCTGATTAAACATGACAAATAACGTGTATGTGACAGTCAAGAACTCAGTCGGGCCATAAATTCCACAAGAAAACATAACACCCACGCAAAATGTATTTGCACTGCAGTGAGCAGAGACAATACAAAGATTGTCGTACTTGGTTCTATAATGTTTCACCCCTACCCAGCTGTAAGACGAATATTTGTTTGGATTTAGTAAAAATGTACTGCTTCCGATTGTTAAACATTTTTAATTGTTATGAGTCTTCGGGGAATATCGGGATAATAGTTAACTTAGTTTTTTTAACTTCCAGACGACCTTCAGCTCCTAAACATACCATGGATGGTTGCTCAATGTAACATCTAGGAAATAGTTACAGTAAAACCCCTCTAAACCACACTTTGTAAATAAACATAGATGTCTTTGAAATCGGGTGGTTGCTTAATGCAGGATGAAAATAATGCAGAGAGCTTCTGCATTAAGCTACAACCTACTTTTAAGACCCATAATTAGACTCTTTGTGGTGGTTGCAGTAGAAGGGTTTTACTGTATTCATTGTATTTACTGTAACTCATATGGATATATAATTACATATGTTGATGTTTTCGTGACTTAATTCGCATATGCAAACACTTTGTATCCAGATAAGAAGCCAAGTAACTCGACGTCAGATTAGGATCCAAACTGCTTGACACTCGGCTAATAGTTTGTAAATGTTGATTAACCCTTCGCTTGCTATTCACGTCAATATACCTACCTGTAAATAGTGAAGACCCAGATGAGACAGCTCCTACAAGTGGATTGTGCAACCAGTGCACTCCACAGCAGTGATTGCACAGCGAAATACTTGTACACAGTAAAGATATATGTAATTATACAACAGGGCATGGGTAAAGAAGAAGAAATGTATTTTAAAATTCAGCAAGGGAAGGGTTAAGTATTAAGCAGACATTATGTTTTCAGAGTGAGATAACAGTTAACCCTTACATTGATGAATGTTCAAATTAACTATTTCAAAATTCAAACAGGTCATTCTTATGGTGAATACAAGGTTTTCTTTAGACAAACAGTGCAGATCCTGATGATAAATATCCTCCTGGATCCCTCTCATCTGGGTCTGCACTGTTCGCAATGGACATTAGAGCTTAGGTTGAAGGGTACCCTGTATGTAAGAAATATATAGTTATCTGCTGTTAAATGGTTAATCACTTTAAGTTGTATATATCACAATATTCAAAATATAAACTGAACGCTGTGATCTACAAGCTTGCAAGACGGCGCTGATACAACAGTATTTCTATTATATTATAGTTAGACATACAATGATCGGAGGTTCGACATAGTGTGACCAACGTAAGTATAAGATGGAAACTCAATACAATACAGTAAACCCCCTCTAATGCGACCAGGACAATGAGGTATAAGTCTGGGTCTTAGAGGCAGGTGGTAGCTTAATCGTTCAGGAGCTTTCTGCATTACCTTCGTCCTACATTAAACAACCACCTGTTTTTAAAGACACCAATGCATCCTCATTAAGTGGTCGCTTTAGAGGGGTTTTACTGTATGTGTCGTCATAAAATGCACAGGAGATAGATAACTATGGTATCATTAAACGTTTAAATTTAAAATAAAGAAATGGAAAATAAGTCAGACAGGAGATGCCATGCAAGACTGCACACCCCATAAGCACAAATGATATACGCGCGCGCGCACACAGACACACGTTCGCACACATACACTCACACGCACGTACACTACCACCACCACCGTCACCACACGACACCACGTCACATCATATTCATACACAAACAAACATTACAGGATTGTACTTGCCTTACAGATCGAAAAACAGTTCCATTTTTGGAAGATTATTAACCAGGTTTGTATTACAGATGTGCTGAATGAAGGTTTGTCCAATCAGGGATATCATAGTCTTTGCAAATCTCTTGTCTTTGCATATGCTATCTTAACTCCGAAACTCTTTCGCTACTAAGTTGTATAGTCCGTTCCATTTTTTAACTTTCTTTTTTGATTTTGTTTACTAAAACAATTATAGAACAACCAGCATGGGTCTTGGTGAGACACTGAGTTACTTAGAGTCTCATTTGGATCTAAACGTTTTGCACGTGTGATCACAGATACGACACCTGCAGTTAAAGAGTAATATTGCAGGACATTTAGATCGCAGCGCAGAATTGTTTGCCCCAAATATACATGAATTTGCCCGTACCGAGGCCCTGCTGGAATGAGGTTATTCTGCATACATATTCACTAGACTGTTACGGATGGACTATAGTAATGTACAATGTACCTACTTAATTAATTAGCTTTGACAAAATCATTTTGGTATATTTATCCTTGACAGAAAAGAGCGACCACAAAGCGATGACATAATTTATTAACATTGCAGTCTTTAAAACAAGATGGCTTCTTAAAGCAGAGCAAAAGTAATACAGAAAGCTCCTATGGGAGCTTTCTGTATCATTTTTACCCTACATTAAGCTAGCACCTGTTTTAAAAGGCTTGACTTTTATTTCTTTTGAGTGGTCGTAGTAGTGATTTACTAGATTCTCCAGTACCGTGACATGGCAGGAATGCGACTATGGACAGTTTAGAATATCATTTAGTGCTTCATGCATCACTATAGCCGTGTCTATTTACTGACACTTTTGTTAACCCCTTCACTGCTGGCTTTACAAATAGACTACTCCAAAATTCAAACAGGCCAATCTTACTGTGAATACACAGGGACTGTTACCAAGAAAAGTATAATATGTCGAACAGTGCAGACACAGATGAAAGTATTTTAGGAGCCCTCCCAGCCGGGTCTAAACTGTTTGCAAAGGACAGTATTGCATTGTTTCCAGCAGTGGCAGGGTTAATTTCCTTTTTTTATTACACCTCTACCGTTAATAGATTTTTATTGTCGTGTAACACACATATACTCGTGTTGTAAATTATATTCATCTGTTATTCTGATTCATGAAATGTAGTCCATTGACATCAATAAACTCTTACCTCGTTGTGAGAAATAAAATTCCTGCTCAAATCTGGATCTGTGCAATTCTGACTACATCTAGTTCTATCAAGCCCTAATCCATTACCTCATAGGCTATTTTTAGATACAACCTCATTGAATGAATCTACTGGAAAGGAGCATTAACTAGAGAAAAGGAAACTTTTAGAATTTTGTAGTTTGAAACCATTGTAATAAATTGAGCATTTGCTCCTATAGGAGCAAATACTCTATTTATCACAATGGTTTCACAAAGTGATTTTTACAGAGTTAAGGAAACATTTGACAACACGTCAGTCAACTTGGATCCTGATGAGACGCCGAGTTACCCAATGTCTCACTCAAGCTGTTTTCAAATGCCTGGCGTGCTGAGTACAGCAGGGTAGAGGTTAAAAAAATAAACTACCGCATTACCACGCTATATTCTGGTGTTGGTACGGGGGAGGTTATGTCACGTTTACGCTCAAATGTGAACAAACGAGCTTAAAAGTGTTAACCTATTTATGCCTATATTATTGAAGGAAAACCCACCCAGATCTATCATTTTTTTCATTTTGATGAGGCACAGAAAACAACGTATTTGCTGGTATAGACCATGGGAATTGATTGGATCAGCAAATAGTGCAAATTAATAGTTTCAAATGACCGGTCTGATTCGTTCAATAGGTCGAATACCATCGCCTGTAACCGGAGGTAACAAATTTGATCCCCACCTGCAACATACCGTCGTTAAAATGGAAGTAGCAACTCCCTTATGAGTTACAATATGAGTGCTATGAACTATGACCAGTCGACCTGGTATCAGTTGTAATTAAGTGTGTGGTATCATGCCACGTGTCTACGAAATGCTGTCGCAGTGCGGCAGTTCTATATCTGTCTATATAACCGAATTACTGTTGATAGGACGTTAAACCCCATCCAGTTTCCAAGAGATCACTAATACTTGGATGATACTTTAATGCGGGAGAACGAAATGAGGACCCCAATACATGCGATTTATCCATTTACAGTAAAACCTCTTTAAACCGGATGCTCAATTAAGTATAAATGTCGGTCTCCTATACAGGTGGCAGCTCAATGCAGGGTGAAAGTCGTGCAGGAATCTCCTCTAGGAGAGCTTTCTGCACGAGTTTCACCCTGCATTAAATAGCCAACTGCCTAAAAAGTATATGAAAGTTTCTCTACTAGAATTCCGGTTCAGAGAGATTTTACTGTATACATTTCGAAACTAACCTTTCATTTAGATGATACTAATGTAATGTTTCGTCTGCAACATTTGTCGTCTGCTGTAGTGCATTTTGTCAAACTTTGAACGGACCCAGGTTTAGAATGATGGTCAATTAGAATGATGCTTCAATTTCTGGGGTAACTCGCGGAGGACGTCATGGTTCAGGGGCATCCTCAACTACTTCTTCCACAACTTGAGTTGTATTCACCTATCTGAAACTATGTATTCAGAGGTGGCAATTTGTTCACTCGTTTAAGTACGCACCATTTCAACTGATTATATATAAGTGTTAGTGGTCTGGTGTGTGTTAAAATCTTTCTGAATGTAAATAAATAAAATTCAAGTATTTTATCAATATCTCGGTTTTGTACCTTGGTACATTTGCAACATCTACAACATTGGTACATTTGTATTACATGTGGTAGCAAGACCAGATGCTTTCTGTATGAAACACCCCTCTTACAACGGAAAGCCTGGAAATCAAGTTCCTGGAAATTGGATTTGCAATAAAGTGTTGATTACACTAGCGATTAATTATTTAAAGTAACTTGTGTCGTTACAAACCGCCGTCAGACGTGTGGAAGTTGCGATTTGTCCTGAAGTATACAAATTTGTTAAAATATCAACACCCACGCTTAACCCTTCGCTTGCTGAATTTTAAAATATATTTCTCCTTCTTTACCCATGCCCTGTTGTATAATTACATATATCTTCACTGTGTACAAGTAATTCGCTGTGCAATCACTGTTGTGGAGTGCATTGGTTGCACAATCAACTTGTGAATAGTGCAAACCCTGATGAGACAGCTCCTGCACTATTTACAGGTAGGTATATTGACGTGAATAGCAAGAGAATGGTTAATGTATCCGTAGAATAGAAAGGAGAGAAACTACAACAATTGAGCGGGTTGTTTCCATAAAATACAAAGTGTTGAATTCAATATTCTAAATCGAATACCGACATTCCGTTGCTACTAAACGCTGTACAGTAAAACCATGTTCATCCAAGTTTATAGGGAGGGAGAACTGTGAATGTTTTAGACAAGTGACTCTTTAGCCCCATTCCCTCATAGGCTAATGTTTAGATCTAGCCACTTTGAATACATCTACTGAAAAGGTGCGTTTACTAGAAAAAAAAGAAACTTTAAGAACTGTGTAGTTTTGAAACCATTGTGACAAATAGAGCATTTGCTACTATGGAGCAAATGGTCTATTTATCACAATGGTTTCAAAAAGTATTTTAACCGAGGCGTTCATGTGAGGGATAGGTTAACTTAATGCGGGGTGAACGTCAAGAGAGCTTTCTGTATTGTTCCATCCTGGGTTTAGCTGTCATCTGCTTTCCCCTTCGTATATTAAACTCTTTTCGCGCGTTTGCAAAGAGCCAAATCATAATATTTGCACGGCCATCAATATAGTTATTAAAAGTTTAATTCCCAGAAAATAACTGGTTTAATTTCCTTATTGTCAAAAACCAATTATTTCTTACATGAATATTCGACAGGGATATGGTTAACCTTTACATTGCTGGACACGGGTCACTAATGTCCTTTGCAAACAGTGTATACCAAAATGAGAGGGCTATTACCTAGAGGAACTCTCTCATCAGGGTTTGCACTATTTGTCATGCTACATATTTCTTTAGAAAAATCCCTAAAAATCACCGTAAGCTTGATCTTCTTGAAATTTGGAATAGTCCATTTGCAAATTAAGCGTTGTAAGGGTTAAGACCAATCATGATACTCATTTGGATGTTCGGATAAACGAAGTGTTACTTTTTTGAATGTTCGGATAAACGAAGTGTTACTTATTTGAATACAGTAAAACCCCTCTAGACCGGACGTTCAGTTTAGTATAACTATCGATCTAGGAGACAAGTGGCTACTTAATGCAGGGTGGAAGTCATGCAGAAAGCTCCTCTATGAGCTTTCTGCATGACTTTTACCCTGCATTAGGCAGTCACCTGTTTAAATATAAATTCTTCTCTACTAGAAGTCCGGTTTACATGTAGATCGGTTTAACTGTATTTGTAGGTATACCTAGACATCCTGCTGGTCGTAGTTGACTGCCCCTGGCTGATTTACAGATGCATTTGTCGGTTTTATGACTCAATTGAATGCCTATTTGTTTCAGTTTATGTTGTATAATATACGATATATAACTACACCGCGCGTAACATTATAATTACACGAGCTATATCTGTAACCGACACTTTAATGTACGACCTGAAACTGAATAAAAGCAAACACGGCAACAATAAAACATTGATACGTGTTTCATTATAGTGCGATTGTCTGCTGAGGACGAGTGTTGGACCGGGTTCTGTGTGCAGAGGATTTTACGATCTGATAGTTTACTCTGTCCTCCATGATCTATGCAATAGTCTATAAAGTATGTATTTGTATACTGAGTTGAACACTTTTTGAAAGTCTACATATGCTACATATACAGATTTGCCATTCGTATACAAATAATTATTTACATTAACCCTTCGCTTGCTATTCACGTCAATATACCTACCTGTAAATAGTGAAGACCCAGATGAGACAGCTCCTGTAGGAGCTGTCTCATCAGGGTCTGCACTATTTACAAGTTGATTGTGCAACCAGTGCACTCCACAGCAGTGATTGCACAGCGAAATATGTGTTCACAGTGAAGATATATGTAATTATACAACAGGGCATGGGTAAAGAAGGAGAAATGTATCTTATAACTCAGCAAGCGAAAGGTTAAAATAGAGCAAATCATAATTCACTGTACTATATCTCTCTTTATATGTGTAGTACCTGTTCATAATTCAAGTGACAACTAATTGCGTCAAACGGGATCAGACTTAACCCCTTCTGTTAAAGACGATTTCTGCAGTTTGTTTCCTTCCAAGATTTTTTTTTAATCTTTTTATGTTGTTGCTCAAAGTATGCTGAATTCAAATAAAAATCTAAAAAAGGGGGTTACAGACTTTATTTTTGAGTAATTAGCATGAAATCAACATAAAGGTGTTTCCTGTTTTTTACATATGCGACAGTACAAAAATTATGACATCAGTGATATTTTCGTAAATTTCTAAGAAACTTATCCAATATTTTTTTTTCAAAATTTCACATTTTGTGCATTATAGTATCCTTAACATAAAATCAAAAAGAAATAATATTATGTGGGTTACAGACATCGTTTTTTGCTCACCTGGCACTAAGTGCCAAATTGAGCTATTGGGACCACCCTGTGTCTGTGTCCGTCGTCCGGCATCGTCTGTAGTCAACTTTTTAATTCAAATGACATCTCCTCTAAACTTATAAGGTCAAATGTAATGAAACTTTCCAAGGATGGTCATTGGGTGATACTCTGTCAAAATAGCTAAAATGGTTCGGCTCCATGTAGAACTCTGGTTGCCATGGCAACCAAAAGAAAAATCTTTAAATCTCTTCTTCTTCAAAACCAATGGTCAAATTTAAAGATAATTTTATGGAAATAATCATTAGGTGACTGTTCACTGAAATAGCTAAAACCATTACAATATCTAAAACAACATGGCAACTAGGGGGCGGGCCTGTTTTCCTCATATATGTATACATAGATAACATAGCAAAACCTTCAATTTTTTTCTCCAAAACTAATGGTCTGATTTCAGAATAATTTAGTGAGATTAATCATTAGGTAACTCCCTACCAAAATAGCTAAAATGGACTGGATCCATGTAGAACTCTGATTGCCATGGCAACCAAAAGACAAATCTATAAATCTCTTCTCCAAATTAAAACCGATGGTCAGCTTTAAAAATAATTTGATGGGAGTAATCAATAGGTGACTATCTACCAAAATAATTAAAACCATCTAAAAACATGGCTGCTCGGGGCAGACCTGTTTTCCTTATAGATATAGAAAACATCGCAAAATCTCCTCTTCTCAAAAACCAATGGTCTGATTTCAGAATAATTTGATGGGAATAAGCATTAGGTAACCCCTACCAAAACTTCTGAAACAGTGACAATATCTAAAACAAGAGGACCATGATGACCCTGATATCGCTCACCGGACAATTAGAGGAGGAGATTATCAAATGTTTCACTAAATGTTTCTACAGAAACTGGTCACCCCTGGGGCGGGCCAATTTTGACCCCCTTGGGCATACTTTATATAACTTGTGTAGAGGACCTGAACATTATGCTATATGCCAAATATGAAAGCTGAGAACCTTCCATTTTCAGAGAAGATTTTCAAAGTTTTCACTATATGTTTCTGTTGAAAACTGGCCACCCCTGGAGCGGGCCCAATTTTAATCAGAGGGCATAATTTATGTAACTTTTTTAGACGACCTGAACATGATGCTATGTGCCAAATATGAAAGCTGAGAACCTTCCAGTTTCAGAGGAGAAAGTTTTCAAAGCTTTACTATATGTTTCTATAGAAAACAAGGCACCCCTGGGGTGGGGCCAATTTTGACCCCAGGGGCATAATTTGTATATCCTTTGTAGAGGACCTATAGATGATGCTATGTACCAAAAATGAAAGCTGAGAACCCTGTAGATTCACAAGAGAAGATTATTAAAGGTTCAAATTGTTGACTACCGACGACGGACGACGCACGCCGACGGACGACTGACACCAGCCGATCACATTGAGACATGATTAAATGTTTATAAATGCTGGCCGAAATCAGTCGTACAAAATTTGCGTTATCCAAAATACCGGTACGCTTGTGTCCTTTGTAGAGAGTATTCTCCGCAAAAAGCTGCGCAGAACTTACTACCGAAATCGTCTGTAAGCGCTATCTGACAGATATTAACAAGCATATATAATCCAGATTAACCCTAAACGTACGGGACACGAGTCACTAATGTCCTTTGCAAACAGTGTAGACCCAAATGAGAGGGCTCCTAATGGAGTTACACTTTTCTTTTGAAAAAAATCCTAAATATTCACCATAAGCTTATATACATACAGTAGAAAATCTCTAAAGTCCTTCAGGATTCTTTCTGCTGGATCATCAATAAAAGGAGCCAAATGTATAAATGTTTTCAATTGTTCTTTACTAATGATTCAGATTTGTGACTGTTTACTGTATTAACAACATTAGATTTTACGTTCAAGTATATTCCTTGTTTTAAAAGGAAACGATAACCAGATAACCAATGATTAGAGGGTTAATACACGTTTTTTTTCGGGCAATAACATCTGCAGTGTCCCGAGGGAGAGTTGTTGGCCCGAGCCCGAAGGGCGAGGGCAACAAGATTCCCGAAGGACACTGCAGATGTTATTGCCCGAAAACAAACGTGTATTAACGCTATTCTTGCATTTTCTGCTTTCCTGCATCAATTTAATTCTTCCAAATACAAGCAAAATTACGGCAGCGAAACTATACACGTCTTTGACACTTCGTTCGATTTATGCTGTTTCCGCGCCACTGTTTTTTTTCTTTTTCTGACGTCAATTCATGACTGTATCAAATACCGTATGCACGGAATTTCATTCAATATGTATATCACTAAAACAGTTCATTGTCGGTGCCCCTGAAATACTCGCACCGGCGTTCACCTAGCTTAGGCCAAAACGCTATAGCGTTCGCGTCCATTGTTTACCTTAGGCCCCGAATAGGTATAATTAAAACCGGTCAACAACAGCGCGTGAGCACGAGAATGGCCTTGTTAATACATGGTCTAGCGGGACTACAACAGCACGTTTTGTGCAAGAATACGTCTTCATGCCTTTGAAAACAGTGTACCCACCCCCACACCCCGATCAGAATATTCTGATCAGGATATACTGTGTCTGCTTACGAATTTAATGGCATTGCTACCAATTCCCGTGTTCAAACAGTAGAACCTGTCAAAAGAGGTCACACGTGGTAGCGTAATACAGGGGAACGTAATGAAGAAAGCTCCCATAGGAAGTATGTGCATGTTTTGTCCTGCAGTAAACAACCACCTGCCTCTTAAGACTCCTATGTTCAGTAGATGTGTGAACGACCACTTAGGACATAGTCTACTGTATATCATTATAAAAATCATCTGTTTAATAGCCATCATGTCATTATTTCTACTTCATTAATGATTAGGTAAACAATTAAACAAATGCATGTTTGAAATACATTATCAAAACTATGCAGCACATGTTTGTCGTAAACTGATAATGCATTTCCGTAGAATTTATTTCCTTTCATAACTGTTCCAAATGTGTAAATAATTTGATGACAAGTGGTAGTAATGTATTCAATCATGCCCTGATGTTCACACGTTTCGATTAGAATTCATTAAGGGTTTACATGACTTTGAAAAATACAATGAAGAAAAATGCAACGTCAAGGCGTTTGAAACTACACTAAGGTATCGCAAATATGGCCACTATAAAGAATGAAAAAGTAGTAGAGTCATGCAGGCAAAGCCACCTACAAGACGCAACCACCACCAAAACATCGATAGATAGCATCACACACATACACACACACACACACACACACACACACACACACACACACACACACACACACACACACACACACACACACGCGCGCGCGCGCGAGCGCGCACGCGCCCGCGCGAAATGAACACAGAAAACATTAACAGCACACACAAGTACTAGAGATAAACATTCCATACATGAACAAAAGCACATATACAAAGACACAATACAAACAAACGTAAGGGTGCCAAAGAGAGTACAGCCTTGGCAAGGAGTTTTTTCCTGGTACTAACTTAATTCAGGGCAACAGAACCACAGAAGCTTCTATGGTAGCCTTCTATATAATGATTGTCCTGTATTAACCCTTTCAATGTTTTATGTTTATACTAAATTTCAGTACTGAATATTCATGGACAAAATAGTTCTAATGGAATATGAAAGGTGGAGCATTGTACATAGCCATTTTAAAAATTAAGAAAAGCTGTATCAATTATTCATTAGCAAACATAGCAGACCCTGATCAGATGGCTCCTACAGGAGCCATTTGATCTGTGTCTACTCCGTTTGCAGGTTCGTGAAAAGGCGTTTATAAATATAAATAACTTTATTCAAATCCATAAGGCCATCGGCCCATGAGGAAGTGTATACATAGTATACACATTAAACATATATTCAAAACTATAACTGACAAAACTATAACTGACAAAACTACAACTGACATAACAATACATAAAAACATCAGTAATGTAATTTTTCTGGAGAAGGTTGCTGAAACCTAGGGTACATTAATAGGGCTTCTAAAAGTTTGAGATAAGATAAGTGCATTTTTACAATGTGCTTGCCATCATATTGTGACTAGAGTTACACTACAAGAAAAGCATTGATGTAAACATCAAAGGGCGCCATTATAAAGAACAACCATGCTGGTTTTGTTAAACTCTAATGTGAAACAAAAATGCTTAGAATATGAGTGATCATGATACTTATATGTTGCACTAACCCTTTCAATGAAGATATATAAACGCAGACAAATGAAATATTTTTACATGAAAATATACACTGATTGGCATTATATTAATAAATTCATGCAATCATTCAAAGGTTTAGTTCAGCATATTGCTCTTGGAATTACTACAGACATAAGTATGATTTCAGACACCCTATCAAACAATGAAATAATTATACTTAAACCAACTAAATAATGAGTTTGTCCAAAGCGTTTCAATACTGGGAATTTAAGAAATGAATCAACTACCGTAGTTTGATAGATAATTAGCACGTTTTTATATATTATTTGCGCTGATTATTGACGGATCAGTCATTATTAAATCTTAGAAAAGAAATGTATCATTTATATGAAGTAATATGTTAAGCAACCATCAGATTTTACGGTCTCGTGTGTTATTTAATCATGTGGTCACTTAAGCCAGACTTTACTGCAATGATCGACTGGCAAACAGCTTGTATCCTGATGAGACGCAATAATGGCGGATGTTATAGCGGGGATTACTAACAACTATTCGTAGTTAAACCCGCAATGTGAAACGGTGATCAAGTGGTTCCTCCTGGAGACATCTGATCTGGTTTTACACTGTTTGCATATGATTATTAATCAATCGTGCAAAAAACATGTACACTTTAGCAAACTTATTACTGACGTAAAACATGTATTTCTGTTAACAAAGAATCATTGGAAATTGTGATAAGAATATTTGTCTGGGAAATCTCGTTTCTCTCGGAAAATCTTTTGAACATTTAATCTTCACAAAATTAACTTATGTGTAACCACCGTCAGTTTAATCAGCCTTGGTTATATGAACTATTGCTCTTGTTAACATTTAAAAGACATGTTTTGACAGAATAAAGTGTTGGATATTGAACTCTTTCGCTGCCAAATTTTGTTGTCTGCAAGCTTTGTCGTCTGCTACAATTTCCATGTCTTTATTCGTCACCATTTCTGTTCTAAAATCCAATCCCAGTAGCAAACAGTTTGGCTCCAGGTGAGACGCCGTGTTACTCGGCGTCTCATTTGGATCCAAACTGTTTGCATAGGTAATAACAGATGGGACATCGGCAGCGAAAGAAATAAACCTTTACTCCACGCATATGCGTGTAAGAAATATACTTGACATCGTGGATTGATTTTATCAACTTTTATTATGACGTCACATGGGCATAGACATTGTTGGCCATGGCAGAATGCATATTAACCCTTACAGTGCGGGACACGAGTCACTAATGTCCTTTGCAAACACTGTAGACCCAGAGGAGAGGGCTCCTAGAGGAGCCCTCTCATCAGGGTCTGCACTGTTTGTCATATAACATTTTTTTTTCTTTAGAAAAATCCCTAATTATTCACCATAAACTTGACCTGTTTGAATTTTGGAATAGTCCATTTGAAAATTCAGCGTTGTAAGGGTTAATGGAGTAGAGGATCCAATCCATCAGGAGACATTTTAAAATATATAGTTATATATATGAACCATTCAGAGGTACATATATTTTTCTGTGTATTTATATTTAAAAAAAGTATAATTCTGGATTTTTAAAACCGGTGTGGTAGCTCAATACATATCAAAGTCTGAACCTAAGTTAATCTAAAATATCTGATTGGTCAGATGCTTGAGAATGATCTCAGGCTCAGACAACCTGTTTTAAACCTCTGACCTAAGGTAGATGAACAGAATGAACAGAAAGTGCTCCGTAGATGTCCTGCTATGACAATAAACACTTTACATACTGACATCCAATGCTTACCCCATTTATTCTCGTCTTATTCAACCCTTTCCCTGTTCTATATTTAGACCACATTTCAATACATATGAATATTTATCGACAAAATAGTTATAATGAAATATAGACGGTAGAACATTGTAGCCATTTTAGAAACATATCTATCCAATTCCATTATCAACCACCACAGAGCCTAATCGCACGGCTCATCTAGGAGCCGCCTGATCTGGATCTTCTCTGTTTGCAAGTGTGTGAAAAGGCGTTCATAAAAAGGAAAGGGTAAAGGAAAACCTGTTCAGATCTTAAATTTGGAACCAATCCATTTGTCATACGGAGGAAGGGTACAGCAAACATAATATATGCTGGGATAAGCCATTAACATTGATAGGGCTCGCTTTGTCTTTGTCTACACGGTTTGCACATGTCCCTTTTAACCTATTCCCTCATATTGACGACCTTTGACGACTCTGTAAAAGTGACTTTGTGAAACCATTGTGATAAATAGAGCATTTGCTCCTATAGGAGCAAATGCTCTATTTATCACAATGGTTTCAAACTACAAAAGTTTTCCTTTTCTCTAGTTCATGCTCCTTTTCGGTAGATTTATTCAAATAAGTTGCATCTAAAAATAACCTATGAGGTAATGGATTAAGGAACACTAGACACTAATGGGTTAAACTGCAACTGGAGTTTTGATGCATGAACAGGTTTTATCCGAGCACACCGTTTAATTCCCATTCATACAATAGCATTTTCATAATGTACATGGAGCCGGTGACTTTGTTAGACAAGTTGAATATGTAAATTGAGAGCTTGGGTATATGTTACATGCTATGAACAATGTAGCATGATGGAACACCCATGTTTGAACTTCCTGCTTGGGCACAGCGTTAGCTTTAACCCTTTACCTCACGAATATTTAGTAAGAATATTAATTGTATGAGTACTGATTAACCCATTACCTCATAGGCTATTTTAGATACAACCTCTTTGAATAAATCTACCGAAAAGGAGCATTGTCTAGAGAAAAGGAAAGTTTTAGAATTGTGAAGTTTGAAACCATTGTGATAAATAGAACATTTGCTCCTATAGGAGCAAATGCTCGATTTATCACAATGGTTTCACAAAGTGACTATTACAGAGTCGTCAAAAGTCGTCAATATGAGGAAACGGGTTAACTGAACTTTTATAATAACATTTTGAATCAGAAACCGTTTTACCACCGCTGGAACTGTAGAATCATATCTATATTATGTCATAAGCAAACAGAGCAGACCTTAATCAGACGGCTCACTTGGGCTGCTTATGTGTGTCTACTCTGTTAGCAAAGACGTGAAAACGCATTTCTATGAAATAAAGCGGTTAGTGGCTTTTGAGGCAAAATGGTGCTTTTATGTACAGGCAATAGAACCACAGGAGCCAGTCGCTTGGAAATTTCAGAAATACTACTGACAAACATCTTCAAATACGTTTTGACATCATACTTTGACAGCAGAAAAAGTTTTGAATTATTTTTGTATAGTATAATACTGTGTACATACATGTACGACGGCTGTCCTGAAAGTTCGCGGAATTTACTGTACGAAACAAATTCATGCAGGTCAAAGGTCTGCATTATATTTCCCCTGCATTAACCTGAACGTCCGGTTTAGAGGAGTTTTACTATAGACCACTTTAACCCTTCTCTTGCTGAATTTTAAAATACATTTCTCCTTCTTTACCCATGCCCTGTTGTATAATTACATAATACGAGTATCTTCACTGTGTACACATATTTCGCTGTGCGATCACTGCTGTGGAGTGCACTGGTTGCACAATCAATTTGTAAATAGTGCAGACCCTGATGAGACAGCTCCTGCAGGAGCTGTCTCATCTGGGTCTTCACTATTTACAGGTAGGTATATTGACGCGAATAGCAAGCGAAGGGTTAAGGTAGTACGCTTATGATGTTAGTTCGTCTGACCATAAGCAAAATGTTGATGTTTAATTTAGTATTGTTTCAAACCTTTGTGAATAAGTTTCTATCAATAATACAGTAGATAACTTCTGGAAGTACGGGTTCCTTATGAAAGTACGGGTTCCTTATGAAAGTACGGGTTCCGGGTTCCTTCTGGAAGTACGGGTTCCGGGTTCCTTCTGGAAGTACGGGTTCCTTCGAAAGATAAATTAGCAATGCAAAAAGAGAAAATTGCAGACTTCATGAGTAATCTCAGTCCCCTAACACCGGCTTAACGCATTACCTCATAGGCTATTTTAGATACAACTTCTTTGAATAAATCTACCGAAAAGGAACATAAACTAGATAAATTGATTTTTTTTAGATTTTTGTAGTATGAAACCATTGTGATAAATAGAGCATTTGCTCCTATAGGAGCAAATGCTCTATTTATCACAATAGTTTCACAAAGTGACTTTTACAGAGTCGTCAAAAGTCGTCAATATAAGGGATCAGAAACTATGACAACACTGACACTGAAGTACGGAGCAACTTTCAACGACTTTTAGCAATACAGAAGATTATTGCTAATGCGACTGCATGATTCATTAACATATGAGTCTTAAAAACAGGTGGTTGTTTAATGCGGGTGAAAAAGTGATACAAAAACATCCCTACGGGTGAATTATGTATCACCATTGTCCTGCATTATGCTACCACCTCTTTTGCATATGGCATTTGACATTATCCATGTCATTCCGGTATAGTTTTGACATTTTTTAATATATATATCGTTGATGTGTTTTATATGACGTCTTATTATGCTGCCGACTATGCTCCAGTACAAGGTATTATAAGTTTGGTATGGACTACTTTTTTGCAATGCTGTAACATGTTTACCTTCTGCCTGGAAGAGATTAGAAAACAAAAGCGACAAACTCCTCAAAACACACACGCGAAAATGTGGCATGTCAATTATTACATCGGTTTTAACCATTTCCTTCATATTGACGACTTTTGACGACTCTGTAAAAGTCACTTTTTGAAACCATTGTGATTAATAGACCATTTGCTCCTCAAGAGCAAATGCTCTATTTATCACAATGGTTTCAGAACTACAAAATTCTAAAATTGTCCTTTTCTCTAGTAAATGCTCCTTTTCGGTAGATTTATTCAAAGAGGTTGTATCTAAATTTAGCCTATGAGATAATGGGTTAACACGGCACAATGTGCACAAAACTGCAATTGTAAAGTCCAGGCATAGAATTAAAAAAAATATTGGTTTGAAATTGGACTTTTATTGTGATAAGGAACAAATAAGAAAACACGCTTATCAAACAATATGTATACCGAACAAATATGAATGAGCAAACATACTTATCAAGCAAGAAATATACAGAGCAAATAGATAAGGGACAAATAGCAATGACTGAGCTATTTAGAGACATACTTTGTTTTTTCATTCCATAACAAACAGAGCAGACCCTGATCAGACTGATCCTACAGGAATGTCGAATCTGGATCCTTTCGGTTTGCCAAAGTGTTAAAATGCATATGCAAATATATAATTACATGTATAGCAAGATATAGAACTATTGTTTGAAAAAAAAGGAATAATTTGTATGAGTTAAAATCTGATGAACGGAACTAACTGCGTGTGCGTGCATATTGTACTATACACTCCCAAATCGCAATGAAGTATTATGAGTATTCAGTTACCGGTTCCTTCAGCAAAATAAGTCTGCACTTCATTAAAATAGTATTCATTAACACAGTAATTAACAGTAATTCCATCTTTGTTTTTATGACCTGTACATGACGTTTTGGTAAGAGGCGCTAGAATAACGGCCCAGGATCCATTCAGTCACAGCCATTTATGTGCAATTCATTTTGAAATTATGTGCAAACTACTGATGTTTATTCCCACGATTTTGACTTTTATTACCCCGCTCCCTCCAACTAGTAGAGGGGGAAATACTGCAATCACCCTTTCTGTTGATCAGTCTGTCCGTTTATCAAGAGCAAACAACTAACTAAATGAATGTCCCTCATTGTCATTTACTTAGTAGTTCAATTATACTTTTAACGCCCAAAGTGTTCCGTTTCTGATGTATATTATTTAGAAGCTTTTTTCCAAAACTAAAGATAACTAATCATTAACTTTATTGTTCCTTTTCTATACCAGACTTTTTCTCTTCTTATTACTTCCTAGCATAATAAATTCATATCAGCATCAGAAGACTAGCCTTTCGTATACTAGTATACTCGAAACACAAATGGTATTTTACCAGTGTCTATACTGTTTTAAACTACTTTGCTTTCAATATTCAAGTAACGAATACTATACACTTCGCTCAAAAATCACTTAATATTTATTAAGCAAATAATTAGGTTTACATAATGTTCATCTTTGTTTTGCCGCAACATTTTCTCACTTTGCTGTACATGTACAGCATTTGTTTACTTGTAATATTAAATTAACAGGAGGTAATTGTGTGAGGGTGACGGTGTTCATCCATTGATCTTCATTATGACCGTAATTTTGCTTATTCACCAAACAACTTTGTCTGATTAGATCGGTCAGCGCAAGGATTCATCAGCCATACATTTAACCCTCGCGGGCAGTGGGTGAATACATCGGGGAGTATGATGCTCTGGCTTCCAGTCCTTCCCCTCTGTTCTCAACCATGGTCATGTTAAGTGGTAGAGCTATTGTTCCGCGTCATTCTGACATGAATTATTTACACAATAAATACGCCTTTCTATGTCTTTGCAAACAGAGTAGACCCAGATCAGACGGCTCCTATAGAAGCCATCGGATCAGGATCTGTTCTGTTTGCTTATTATATAATATAAATATGATTATAAAGTTTCTGCAATGGTCAAACATTTCTGTGTCCTTGTGCTATCGTAACAATACATCTAACTATTATTCATGTTGTCATTAATTATTTCTGACATGAATATTCATGGAATGAAGCGTTGAGCAGTAATGTACATGTAACCCTCCATGTCTGTTTGTATTTAGAAATCATGACTACAGTAAAACCTCTCTATAACGGTCACTACATTACATCAATTATTTTGTGTTAAAGGCAGGTGGCTGCTTAAGGCAAGGTGAAAGTAAAACAGAACGCTCCTATAGGAGCGTTCTGTTGTACTTTCACCTTGCGTTTAGCAGCCACCTGCCCTAAATACCAGCTAATTAGAGAGGTTATAGAGAGGTCTTACTGTACTACAAGAATTGATTAGCTTACATCTATAATTGCATCATGGAGAAGAGACCTTTTACAATGTGATAAATGGATCTATTTTATATCATAAGCAATCAGAGTAGACCATGGTCAGCGGGTTCCTACCGGACCCGGGTCTGCTCTGTTTGCAAAGGTGCCAAAATGAGTCTCAATGAAGTATAGGGTAAACCCAATATGTATAAAATATGTAAAACCAAACAACAGTGCTAATGATATGTCAATAGCCAACCAGGTTTCAGCAAGTAGAGTTTTTTTTATAACCCTTTCAGTGTGGGAAACGAGTCACTGATGTCCTTTACAAACAGTGTAGACCCAGGTGAGAGGAATGCAATGTTTGTAATGTTACAATTTTCTTAAAAACCAATCCCTGGATATTCACTTTTAACTTGACCTGATTAAAGTTTGGAATAGTCCATATGAAAATCCATCGTTTAAATGTTAACCTTGTTTGTACATAACTTTTGAAACTATATACCAAAGGGCATTACTTTTTTACATTGCTTAAGTTTGGAAACCGAAAGTGCAGAGCCTAATATAATATTAGATCATTCAAGTTTTGACAAAGAGATACGACCTTGTCATCTATTGAATTTATAATAACAAGTCTAGACTATTTAATGGCGATTGTAGTTGATATATTAAATGTAATTATTTAAAGCATTCAGTACGTTCATTTAATAATGATTCAGAGAGACTGATTGTATAGATATGTTCACAAGCTAGCATTAACCCTTTCCCAGCTAAACGCGACCTAGCTGACATATGCACATGTCTCGCTATCAGGTTCCATGCTTATAAAACTTTTTAGTTGAGTCTGAGTTCGTTCTCAAGCTTTTGATTGGTCAGATTTGAGTTCTCAAGCTTTTGATTGGTCAGATTGGAGCCTTTAAGACTCAAATCGGACCAATCAAAAACTTGAGAACGAACTCAGACTCAACTAAAAGTTTTATAAGCACGGACCCAGGTGTAAAGCCGTGTAGCTCGACATCTCATCAATATCAAGGATGTTTGGCACTTGGTCGGAAATAAGCGAATATTGTAATGGATTGGACATTACCCTTCGCTTGCTGAATTTAAAAATACGTTTCCTTCTTTACCCATGCTCTGTTGTATAATTACATATATCTTCACTGCGTACAAGTATTTCGCTGTGCAATCACCGCTGTGGAGTGCACTGGTTTCACAATCAACTTGTAAATAGTGAAGACCCAGATGAGACAGCTCCTGCAGGAGCTGTCTCATCTGGGTCTTCTCTATTTACAGGTACGTATATTGACGTGAATAGCAAGCGAAGGGTTAAGCAGACATCGTAATTATAGTCGGCAAAGGATTAAAACAAGCACCGAGCTTCCACCAAGTGCTACGGTAATGTTGCATTCGTATTAATTTTGTCTTCAAAGGCAGTCATGTTAGGACTAGTAAAGCCGTTATTAAAACTCGTATAGGTTAGAGCTTATAAACTGCTGTCTTCGAAAATAAGACGGCCGATAACACGAGCGAAGCGAAGCGTTTTAGGCCGTCTTATTTTCGAAGACTGCAGTTTATAAGCTCTAACCGATTTAGTGATTGCCCTTCTTTTCAACAGGTCGAGTTTATAAGCCCCGCCCACCGAGCAATGACAAACTTATATATAGTCACGTCATTATGTATAGGTTAGAGCTTATAAACTGCAGTCTTCGGAAATAAGACGGCCGATAACGCGAGCGAAGCGAAGCGTTTTAGGCCGTCTTATTTTCGAAGACTGCAGTTTATAAGCTCTAACCGATTTAGTGATTGCCCTACTTTTCAACAGGCTGAGTTTATAAGCCCCGCCCACTGAGCAATGACAAACTTGTATATAGTCACGTGATTATGGTACATCTAAAACATCATCCGTTTATGCAAAATACCCAGAAACCCCACCAATCAAACAAACGTCGTCTATGTTAATATTCTCACGTGTTTATGTTTTGAAAATCCTACACAGTGAAACTGATTTCGCGCCTTTGTCTTGTAAACATTGCCATATTTGGCTTTGTCACGTAATCAAATATTCCCCGTCTATGTGTTAAACAGTTTGACACAATTTTCTGGAGGCAAAATAATAACAACAATAATGACAACAATCTGTCGTTGACCTGCTCTCTGGCACCGAGCAAGCAGACTTATCTAACGAAGATTTGTAAGCCGAGAAGACCCAGATCAGACAACTCCTATGCTGTCTTATCAGGGTCTACTCGGTTTACACAGATTTAAATCTTCACTGGTACCGAAACCCAAACATTCATTATATTATTATCAGAATATTGAAATAAGAATAATTACAAAATATTACAGGTTTGATTGTTTATGTTTTGTTGAACGGATTACGGTTTCGAATACAGGTTTGCGCTTATTTCCTGACTTATTTGCTTATTTACATTAGTCCTTTTTCAATATAATCCTGCTTCAACAGGTGGGATGTTTCGTGATTTATGTGTCCATTTTCTATTGGGTCTATAATTCTACCTCTCAGTTTATTTGCCCAATCAGTTTATTTGCCCAATTACATGTACTATTGGGTCTATAATTCTGCCTCTCAGTTGTTTGCATTACATACTCTTCCTCTCCACGTTTTACACACGTGTACTTGAGTATACTCGTTCACGTGTCGATAGCGTCATAACAACAACTCGTTCGATTTGTCTAGCAGTGGGCGGAGTTTTGTTGCGCATGCGCACTGGAAGGTTTGTCTTCGAAAGTTAGAGTCGATTTTATAAAATTTATGAGGATTAGAGTCTGAAAAATTTCAAAAATGCGGCTCGTTGATTGGATGGAAAAGTAGGGCAATCACTAAGGTCCATCTAAACCAACATCCGTTTATGCAAAACACTTAGAAAACCCACCAGTCAAACAAACGTCTTCTTTGTTAATTTGCTCACGTGTTTATGTTTTGAAAATCCTACAAAGTGAAACTGGTTTCGCGCCTTTTTCTTGTAAACATTGCCTTATTTGGCTTTGTCGCGTAATCAAATATTCCCCATCTGTGTGTAAAACATTTTTTACATATTTTTTCTGGAGTCATGGCTGACAACAATGTGTCTTTTGACCTGCTATCTGGCACCGAGCTAGCAGACTGATAACCCTTTACCTTATAGTAAGTGACGTCTGTGGACCACTTTGCAAGCCGAGAAGACCCAGATCAGAAGCTCCTATGCTGTTTGATCAGGGTCTACTCGGTTTACACAGATTTAAATTTTCACTGCTACCGAAACCCCATATAATACAGCTTATTAATATTAAATATTCGTTATGGGCAGATTTATTATTGAAATAAGTACATGTATATAATAAACAGGTGAAGGCTTTAATTTAAAAGATTACAGGGAATGGATTACGGTTTCAAATACGGTTTTTTCTTATTTCCTGATTTATTTGCTTATTTACATTAGTCCTTTTCAACAATCCTGCTTCAATAGGTGGGATGTTTCTCGGTTTATTTTGTCTTTTTAGTCCACGGTAGCCCAACTACTAGATCTATAATTCTGCCTCTCAGTTCTTTTCATAGTCTTCTTCTCCACGGTCTACACACGTGAACACTTGCACTTGTGTGTACACTCGTTCGCGTGTCGATAACGTCATAACATAGCAACTCGTTTTGTCTAGTAGTTTTGTTGCACATGCGCACTGGAAGGTTTGTCTTCGAAAGTTAGAATCGATTTTATAAAAATTTAAAAGGATTTGAGTCTGAAAAATGTCAAGAATACGGCTCGTTGATTGGATGGAAAAGTAGGGCAATCACTAACTACGCTTACGACGGCGAAACTCAAACAGTAGACTACATGTAACCCTTTGCCTGCTGGAAAAACATCTTTGCTCAAACCCTGATCTGTTACAGTTTATCTGACTTTCGATTCGAATGTAATTTTGACGAAATGTCAAACAACTTGGACCCCGTATATCATTGTAAGAGTTCATCATGTAGGTAATCCAACTTTGTTTGCGAATTTCTTCTTAGCACTACATTAATATTTTTCACTCACTTGTTGACGTTTCAACCTCCATCACTGGGGCTATCTTCGGAACAACGATCTGCGCATGTGCAGCTCGGTCATGATCGCCGATTTTGTCACTTTCCGTAACTGTGGCGAAAATCTGGTCGTAGACTCTAGATAGCTTATGGGCACCCGTCTCCGTTCATGACCTTCCCTAGAACCCTGCCACTCAGCGTCTCATCTGGACCCAAATTGTTTGCATTTGTCAGTTGGGACGCGCTTTTTGTACTCATTATGTGTCCATTCACCCTTACAATGCTGATTTTTCAAATGGACTATTCCAAATTTCAAACAGGTCAAGCTATTGTGAATATTTAGGGGTTTTCCTTAAGACAAATGTAGTATAACTAACAGTGCCCCTATAGGAACCCTCTCGTCACAGACTGTTTGCAGAGTACATTAGTGGCTCGTTTCCCGCATTGTAAGGGTAAACTACTTTAGTTACATCGTCTTGATGGGTGTGTTTTAGGGGTCTGCAATACTGAGACCAGTTTATATGGCGTCAACTTCAAATATTTGACACGTTTCTTTCTCAAATTTATAATATACATATATTGCGGAAGATTCGTTTCATATATACAATGGGAATGCAAAATGCTAAAACTATTCTCGTAGATGACGTTAGGTAATTATACGGACAACAGACAATAACGTACTAATAGTACACCCGCAATACGAACACTACGAAGAGGATTATACATGCATGTTCACATTCCGAATCTACCCACCACTTGTCAGCACAGAACAGTTTTAGTGAGTATTTGTACCGTTTTTTTTCAAAACTATAACATTAGTCAATTCTGCTCACAGATGTTGCAAAAACTACGAAATTCTTAAAATCTCCTTTCCAATGCATACGTTCATTGTATCTAGTTATTTTCACTTTCTAATACACTTGAGTATCTCTGTTTTGAGATTTGCGTATAGGAGTGACTATTGAAGCCAACTGTTACTACCATGATAGCGTGGAATGACTACTATTTCATTTGCTTGGCTATCACATACTTAATTAATATCACACTTCACTACGACATTATCGATTGTTTCCTTTATATTTAATTATGTGTCCTCGGTGTGTGAAAAGGAAATAGTTTCAAAAATATACAATAATAGACTGTTTGTTTTTATGATTTTACTTTCTATTATTCATACCTAAGCTTCTGAAACAACCAGTTTATGCTTCAGTCTTCCCTTTATTTCCTAGCAAATGATTACTTGTATCTAATGTATAGTTAAAGGTTTCATGTGTATCTCTTCCGCTATTTTAAGTTCAAATAAAGTAAAACCTCTCTAAACAGGACGTTGCATTTGGTATAAATATCGATCTTGGAGACAGGCGGCAACTTAATGCAGGGTGAAAGGTCATGCAGAAAGCTCGGCATGACGTTCACCCTGGATTAAGCTGCCACTTGCCTAAACGTATCTAAATTATTCTCTACTAGAATTCCAGGTTAGAGACGGGAATTTTGTTGTACTTCATGTTGATTGAATGAGTTGAATGTTGGAATGATACACCAAACGGTACAAAAGTTGTAGTAATAATGTTGTGTACATTCAACGAATGCGTACATTTCATGCGCGCATAACATTACATGAATACGTACATTTCATGCGCGAATACATTTAATGTATGCGTATACATGTATTTCATTTATGGCGTACATTTCATGAATGTGTCGATGCTTCTTCTTTTAGTTTGTTACAAACACATGCATACAAAAAGACGATGTGTGTCACAGCAATGGACGAATGTACGCATGCATGAAATGTACACATGAAATGTGCACATGTATGAATACACGCATGAAATGTGGGCATGCATGAAATGTACACATACATGAAATGTATGCATGCGTGAAATGATGGCTTGCATGAAATGTATGCACGCATGGAATGTACGCATGCATGAAATATACGCATAAATGGAATGTATGCATGCATGGAATGTATGCATGCATGGAATGTATGCATGCGTGAAATGTACGCATGCGTGATACGATCGCATGCATGAAATGTACGTATGCGAGAAATGTAGGCATACAAAAAATGCGCGCATGCATGAATGTACGAAGTTATGCTATTTATGCATGTGTGACATGTACTCAGAAATGAGAAAGTAATAAAATACCACATGCACAAAATTCCAATTGTATTAGACAATATTGAAGCTAACAATACCACTTAAGCGAAGTCTTATCCTCGTAGTAACCTAATGCAGGACAAAAGTGATACAGAGAGCTTCTATAGGAGCTTTCTGCATTACGTCTGCCATCTATAAGCTTCGTATGTTAACTCATTTCCTCCAAGACTAATTTAACCCTTCTCTTGCTGAATTTTAAAATACATTTCTCCTTCTTTACCCATGCCCTGTTGTATCTTCACTGTGTACAAGTATTGCGCTGTGCAATCAAGCTGTGGGGTGCACTGGTTGCACAATCAATTTGTAAATAGTGCAGACCCTGTAGGAGCTGTCTCATCTGGGTCTTCACTATTTACAGGTAGGTATATTGACGCGATTAGCAAGCGAAGGGTTAATACCAAACCTCTTGACTTTATCAAACGAAATGAAGCATTAACATATAAAAGGAGATATTTAAAATTGCGTTGTTTTGAAACCATTGTGATAAATAAAGCCTTTGCTCCTGTGTAGCAAATGCTCTATTTATCACAGTGGTTTCAAAGAATGAGTATTACAGAGGCGCAAAAAGGCGTCAGTAGGAGAGAATGGGTAAATGAAATATATAGTTTCTATAACGAGACTCTATTGTAACAATATTTTCCAACATTGTTTCACACACATATATCCAAACGGGCGAAACCATTTTCAACACACAGTGTTATATTGAACCGAACCTGACTCGTGATCAGTGAAAGTCATACCAAAACAGTACTATTCAAACGAAACAGAAACAGTTTCATTTAACTTGGACACATTTCTAGTCATAAATGTATACTGTATCTAGACAAGTTATGTAAATGTGGCATTAATTCTTTCGCTGCCAATGTCGCATCTGTGATTACCTATGCAAACAGTTTGGATCCCGATGAGACGCCGAGTAACTCGGCGTCTCATCAGGGTCCAAACTGTTCGTTACTATTACTATTGTATGAAACAAAAATAAAGAAAAAATGAAAACTGAAAATTGTATCAGACGACAACGTTTACAGAAAACAAAACTTGTCAGCGAAAGAGTCAACACTTCTCGTGCCAGGCGAGTCCTGTTTGGCGTCTGTAAACAGCTTCGACCCAGATGAGATGCCGAGTAATTCAGTATATCATAAAAAACCTAGCTACTTTACACTCGTTCAGACGTTTCCTACCAGCTTGAAAGAATCGGATGAATGTAAAACATGTTTCAGATCGGAGTTTTAGGAGGCATCAATCTTTGAGCACGAGAAGGGAGAGTGTCGTCGTGATCGTCTGATAATTATACCCAAGGGCATAGCGCGTCTCTCATTTTACAGTCGATCAAATTTGTTGAAAAATATCGCCGTACAGTTATCTCTACTGCTACTGCGAGGAACGTTGCAATCAGACTAGATGGGTTGTACTACACTAGGACTTGTCTTAAGCGGTCATTAAAATGTGTTCTAATTCTAGGCCTGTAAGGCAGTTGGTAGCTTAATGCAGGACAAAAGTAATACAGAAAGCTCATATAGGAAAACTCCTTTTCGAGCTTTCTGTATTACGGTTCCCCTGCATTAAGCAACAGCCTTTTTTAGTTAAGATTTCTACACTCAATAAATTAATGGCCGTTTAGGACAGGTTCTACTGTCTTCAGATATGTTTAAATACAAAACCCTTGCAATGTGTGGGCTTTAATTCTTTACCGGATGAGATGCATTTTGACGTACCTTGCAAACAGAGTAGACCCATATCAGATGGCTGTTGTAGGAGCTGTCTGTTCAGGATGTACTCTGTTTGTTTAACCCATCCCCAAAGGATATTTTTAGATCCAGTCTCTTTGAATAAATCTATCGTAAAGAAGCATTTACTAGAGAAAAGGAACTTTTTAGAATTGTATAATATTGAAACCATCGTGATAAATAGAGCATTTGCTCCTATGGAGCAAATGCTATATTTATTACAATGGTTTCAAACAGTGACTATTATAGAGGCGTATAAAGTCGTATTAATGGAGGAAAGGGTTAATAAATAATTTAGATCTGATTTTATGTTTTGTGCTGTCAAACATTCCCTTGACATTCATGCTCTTATGGACATGCAGCCAAATAAAGCCATAGGTCATCGTGTATTCCATGAATATTCATCAGGTAAAGGGTAAAACACTGTGAATTACCATGTTGTTAACATTTGTTTATTACATGGAAAGGTAAAAAAAGTAAAGTACCTAGTTATAGTCTACTTTCAGACCGAATGACCGCATTTACTTCCCTGGTCATTGAGTCATTGGCCTACAATATTTAGCACTGCTAACATATGGCGCAATCATGCAGCCGCAGTACCGGCGGGTTACCCTTACAGGTACCCATTTTAACCCCTGGTGGAGAGGATGGAGACACGGAAAAGCATCTCTGAAATTTCCGGGATGGGACCGGGATTTGAACCCCGGACCTCCGGACTGATAGTCAAGCGCGTTACCACTAGACCACCGCCGCCTACAAAGAAAGGTGGTGATGAGAACACAGTCAAAAGATAGCAGACACTCGATAACGTAAACTTACAGTAACACCGCATTGATCCAAAGACTCAAATTAGTACTATTATATTATTTAAACCCTTTTTATATATAAACTCATTTCCACGCATTTCCAAACAGAGCAGACCCAGTTCAGACGGCTCCTATAGCAGCCGTCGAATCATTGTAAGCTTTGTTTGCTTTTGACAAGATAATAGATCTAATCCTACAGTTTTTACCAAAGCAAAACTATTCATTGAAAGATTTACATTATAAAACATCAGCTGATAAATATTCACGATAATATAATTTCTTACATAGATATTGAACAGGGGAAAGGGTTAACCTTTCGCTTGCTATTCGCGTCAATATACCTACCTGTAAATAGTGAAGACCCAGATGAGACAGCTCCTGCAGGAGCTGTCTCATCAGGGTCTGCACTATTTACAAATTGATTGTGCAACCAGTGCACTCCACAGCAGTGATTGCACAGCGAAATACTTGTTCAGAGTGAAGATATATGTAATTATACAACAGGGCATGGGTAAAGAAGGAGAAATGTATTTTAAAATTCAGCAAGAGAATGGTTAAGACAGGTTGCAACGCAATGATGCTAGATGTCATGCAGACATCTTGGAGCGTTCTGCATGGCATTACAATTTTATTTACACGCTGCCTTTATCAGCCACCTGTCTGACAGCTTCTCATTTCTTTGTTGCTAAACGGACGGGTTAGGGATGATTTACTGAATGTCGAGAATGCATTGCTATAAGGTAAATGAATCATTCGTCTGCAATTTACCCTTTCGCTGCCAAATTTTGTCGTTTGTTACAATTTTACATTTTTATTTTTCTTCATTTTTGTTTCAAGTAACATTTTTGTCACAGTAACAGTTTGGCGTCTCGGTGTCTCATCTGGATCGAAACTGTTTGCATAGGTAATCACAGATAATCACAGATGCTACATGTACATGCAGCGAAAAAATTAAAATCATAAAATAAAACTGCATATTATAAGGCATTTCATATTTTTTTAACGTCGGCAGCAGTGCTTCTTAGTGACGTTGGTTATGTTTAGATCCAAATTTGGTCTCATTGAAAAGTCATTTGCTTTGTAAGAACAAGCACAATAAACTAAATGCACGTATAGAGACGGCGTTACTATAATCACAGAAAAATTAATGTACTTGTAGTTCGTTGCACTTTAACCTTTTTCCCGCGAATTGAGTCACACTTGCAGACAGCTTCGAATCAGATGACACGACACTTGTTCATTACTCAACAGTGCCTTCAAAGATTGATCAAATCGACAGTATTCAAAAAGTGCACTTGCTCCAAATTTGAGCAGACATTATTTTTTAATGCGGAATAAATGTTTACACTTTTATCTGGTTAACCCTTTCCCTGTTCTATATTCATTCCAAATTTCAATACCTACTAAATATCAATGGACACAATGGTTATGATGAAATATGCAAGGTGGTGGAATAGTGTAGCCATTTTAGAAAGTAAAGAATCGTGATTATATTTCTAATTCCATTTGCAAACAAAGCAGACCCCAGGAGCCGTCTTATCTAGGACTACTCTATTTGCAAATGCGCTAAAGGGCGTTTATATGAAGGAAAGAGTCCAGCCTTTGACATTACCATAAACGTCGCGTTTTGGCCTAAAATATAAATGGCTAAGCGAATACAAAATAACGTCTTCGGTCAATTAAATAGGCTTTTACATTGTTTGTATGATAAATAGAATATTATATTCGTGCTAATTACTTATATCAATTTTAAATTATAATATCGTAGACTATAGAAATGTTGGAATAATTCTGTAAGAGTAACTTCCCTTGTATAATTTCGCCTAATCACGCGTATGAATACACTAGACAGGGTGTGTTCCAGATAAGGATTTCTAGTACTCCTATTTTTAGTAACTCGTGTTCTCTAGTACTCCTGAGAAGCGAGAAATACAGAGCAACAGGTAATGGTACTTATCCACATCCTAAAATCGCCAGTTCGCCACCAAATTATATGTTGTGACCACTCTTTAGAACAATCTCTTCAGTAGGAGCTTTCTGAATATATTTTATCCTGTATTAACCCATTTGCGTCCAGTGGATTCTTCCATGATTATATATTGGATTAGTCCATTTTTATCTAAGGGTGCCTGGCCTAAATTTTCTATTTTGTTTTGTTTTATATTGAAATCCCTAACAGCAAACAGTGTAGACTCTGATCAGATGCCGCATTATGCATTATTTGCCTATGTCCCATATATGGGATCGTGGGAGCAAATGGGTTAAGGTACAACATGCCTTCACGACTAATTATTATACCTCATATCGGTGGTCGCATTAGAGGTTTTGTAGCACGAAATACAGAACCTTCTGCCTGACGTTTGGCCTGTATTCAGCTACCTAGTATCAAGTTATGTTGCATCGTCTTTGTAGGGGGAGGCAGATTTTGCCTTAGTAAACTCTATAAACATCACCGGAACAGGAAATTAAACGGATGCAAATAATACGTCAAAAAGGCTATCCATTTTAAATTGTTCAGCATCAAATGGGTAAAATTAGTTAGACACAATAATTAGCTACTTGCATATCTTCATGAGGCATCGTAATACTAGAATCAAGATTCCTATATTTAGGCACACATTGCTACAACCTCACGCACAGTGAGCTCAAGATTAACAACAGTGATTTTTATGACGAAGTTACCCTTCATATGTTAACCATATAAGTATATAGCATGTTGATTGATACGATATTATATTAAGAAATCTAACCTTTATTTTGTGTCATAATATAGCACATTAACTGCTGCTACGCTAAAGAGACATCATTGAATAGAGGAGCTTTCTGCATTACTTTTGTCCTGCATTAAGCAACCACCTATTTATAAAGACACTCATGTTTATTCATTAAGTGGTCGCATTAGAGAGGTTCTACTGTACTTGTGCCCTGTATTTATAACAAAGAATGCACATCTATATAATATCATTGCTAATAATTTCCCATTCAACCCCCACCACCACCACAAAGAAAGTACATGTATTGTCCTAGTTTGCCTGTATTAATATTTTACACGTTTTTCAGTAAGCCTCTACTCACAAAGACACCAAAAAGAAGTCAAGCAGGAACTTTGAAAATGATACATGTTAATATAGCTGCACCGTTGAACCAAATCTTAACCTCGTCAAAACAAAAGGCAAGATGTGACCTCATAACTTACGCAAGAGCATGACAAGACAACATCACAGAATGCCTTACAGAAGAAGTTATATCGATCTAGGGTACTGAGAAACTTAATAGTATAGCTCGCACTGCGACAACGTAGCGCAAAGAATGTTGAAGATAAAGAAAATCCACAAACACCAAGTCACAGAAATACATTCATACACACGTTTAAGACATACTCAATTACATGTACAAAAGTACGAAAGATGTTCGATACAAACACACAAATAGGATAAAGACAGGAGTACCGCCTTGGAGCTGGAACGGTCAGTAGTAAACTTGTCACTAGTGGTTAAGCCATGGTCAGGGAACACGCTTCCAACTTCACACGTACCCCTTGTTCACCCAATCAGAGAGTGTTTACAAATAGATATACCCCAGTCCGCTTGCTCCACAATAAAAGTTACAGCTAACACAGCAGTGTATATGCATGAAAAAGAGTAAAGTAAAACCGGAAAAGACACACACAAAACACAATCACTACCATGCAAAACAAGGAATACAAAGAACCTACTTTAAACTGGAATTATACCAAATAACCCCAGCATCGGCCTTCAACAAACCCAAAGGTGTAACTCGGAAGCATGTCACAATTGTACTTGATGACTTGTGTAAGGTCAAAGCAACTATAGAGAAGCCATCAAAGGTATGACAGAAAGAACAACGTACAAGAATTCAACAACCTTCTTCCGTGTCCGGGTCTGGGAGAGAACATTGTCCTTCCTATACTCGCACAAGCAAAGAGGGAAGCGTGGTAATCGATGGTAGATGGATCGACTATCAAATATGCAGTGTCTTATGCGTTTTTCTGAGCAGATTTTGAAAATGGGTGTTTCCAACTATCTTACGAAGTTTGTAAATCACGTGTGAATTGCTTTGTCACAGGAACAACTTTAAATTACATTCATATTTTGTATTTGAGTGTTAGTTTTCGGTAACATAATTCAGAGAATGTTTTACATATCCCTGTTCGAGAGGTTTCTCAGTAATAACGTGATTGCGAATGTTAAAAACGTCAATAGAGGAACAGGAACTGAAAAACGGATAAGTTGTTTGTCTCTATGATGTAGCACGCGGAACACCTCCATCCAGATGAGGGTAATCACTGTTATCCAGCTTGTCATAAATCTTTGAAGAGATCAACCCATTATTAATATACAGATCTAAGTCTAGAAAAAGAGCTGAAGTGTTTGACGGGGGGGGGGGTATAAAGCATAAAAATGGATTAATATAAGATATATCGTCTAGATATCGAGATGTTGCTTCATGCATTACAAAGGTTATGTGGAGAGCTCCTATAGTAAAACCTGTCTATAACGGTCACTAAATTACTAAAGTATTTTGTGTTAAAGGCAGGTGGCTGCTTAAAGCAAGGTGAAAGTAACACAAAAGACTCCTATAGGAGCGTTCTGTTTAACTTTCACCTTGCTTTAAGCAACCACCTGCCCTAAATACCAACTAATTAACACAATTTAGTGGTCGTTTTAGAGAGGTTTTACTGTATAAAGCGTTTTGCATTATTTCTAAGCAGTCATCGTCTTTTGTTAGTGCATTATGTAAGGTTACCATTTGTTTTTAATGACACCAATTGATATTAATAACATGGTCGCTGTAAATGATTTTTATTATATTAACATGGGGGAGTTCTCTCTGTTGAAGATAAAATAGGATCGTGATGGTGTCCTGATTTTCGCGTTAGGAAATATATCATTTTTAAACTCCATTAACGCAGCGAACATTGATTATCACGATAGAAGTTTGAAGCTGTGTAATCGGGTACAAATGAAAGGAATATAAATACCGCTCGTTCGCTGCCAATGCCGCATACATGTATGTGATAACTTATGCTAACAGTTTCGATACAGGTGACGCACCGAGTAACTTGGAGTCTCATCAGGGTCTAAACTGTTTGTTACTGTGGTGATGGTGTTTTTTTAAAGATACGGGAAAACAAACAAATTGTAGCAGACGACAAGGTTTGCAGAAAATTAATCTCTTTGTATCAACCGTGTACTCTGAATGGTTACTTTGACCTTTCCGCCTTTTGATGTTTGCTTTATTTATCTTGATATTTTAATCCACACACTCCCGCGATCCCATATATTGGATACAGGTAAACAATGTATACTCAGGTCAGAGAGCTTCTGATAAGAGCTTGCTCTGTTTATAAGTAGACAAGAAACGATTATGTACGTTTAATTTCGAAAAAAAAGATATGTATGTAAGATGTACGTATGTATGTTTACTACTCAAATTGATGACAAAACTTTTAATAAGCACATATTCTATTGCAGATCACATTCAACACGTGTGGATTCAAAAGTTCGAGTTTGACTAGTCTAAACGTTTACTCCATCAATACACCTTTCTAAGATCAGACGGTTCCTATAGGTTTACTTTGTATCACAGGGTCAGTTTTCGGTATAAGTTCAAATTGACAATCTAACAATAATTGAACATAACAAATACCAAGTTTTATGACATCATTAAAATAAGCTGTAATTGTAGGGACTTCCTCTTTAAAGCATTCTCTAAAGCGACCACTTGGTATATAAGTATTTGTTGTCTTAGAAAGCAGATGGCTGTTTTGATACAGAACGGCAGTAATGCAGGAAATACGGACCAGAGCTACTGATAAAGGTGCGTACTCAAATACTAAAATCGCCATTTCTCCATCAAACCTTATGTTGTTACCACTCTTTAGAATTGTCTCGAAGAGACGATTCTAAAGAGTGGTCACAGCAAAGGGTTTGGTGGAGAAATAAAGAAGTTATTCTTAAACATGTTTTGAATTACACATCTGATCTGAGGACCCGGTTCATCTGTATAATTCTCATCCTGCATTCAGCTAATTGTCTCAGAGGCCCATTATAAGAATTGTTGAGAGTATTCGTTTAAGAGAGGTTTTACTGTATACACTCAATAGGCTACATTATGCCGACGCAAGATGGGTCGTCTGAATACATGCTATTATTCGTAAAGCACGAACAAAAGTCAAAGTTTATAAATCTACATTTTTACCTCTGTTTATATACAATAGAATCTGTCTTAATTGGCCCTCGAAAAAGGTCTAACTATGGGTCTGAAAGGCAGGTGGTAGATTAATGCAGGTCAAAAGTAATGCAGAAAGCTCCTATAGGTGCTTAAGCATTACTTTTTCCCTGCATTAACCAACTAAACGGTTACCAGACGTTTCGCTACCCTGACCTTTTCGCTACAGTCATTTCGCTACCCTGACCATTTCGATACCTGTATGTTTCGTTACCTCAACGTGGAATTTAATAGGAAAAACAATATTGTTGCGGCGGTGATTAGTGATTTCAAACAGCTTGGACACGGATGCGACGCCGAGCTATTCGGTGTCTCATCCGGGTCCAGGCTGCTTGCATGCATATGACTCTACGGTCGCGATCGACAGACGAAGGATAATGAGAGAATTATCCACTCTTTTAGAGTCACTGTTAATAAAAAAGAAAGTTTAAGCGATAAGAAAAAATGTACAGACCAACTCCTACTGTCGCATACCAAATGCGTGCAAGCGGCATATCGGCATAGAAGTTATATAATAATTTTAATAAAGATTAAAATCGTAATATAATTTCTACACCAACATCTTACATTATTTCGATCCGGATTCGGACTGTTTGTGAAAGTCATAATGATGATAATAAAAAAAATGATGATAAAAACAGAAATATTATATTTTTAAATGTATAATTATATAATATATACGTGTCATTATCGGTGCCTCTGTGATATTGCTGATTGAATTAGCTGATTGAATTAAGCCACCCGCTTCTTTCGTATTTACACGTGCAAATTAATATTGTCCGCCCCTAGATCACAGGTACCGCCAATAAGCCGATAATATTGGCATGTATACCGGTATGTGACACTGATTGAATTAACAAATATTGCAAATGGGAAGAAAATATATATGCGTTACTGTAAGACATACGCAAAATGCATTTTTTGCTATTTTTTTTCATTGATATAAAGTACGTTTTTCTTAAGAGTTCAGACTTAAAAAAGATAATAATGTTGAATCGCTAATCGATATATATACAGTGCATTACGATCACATGAAAACGCAATCAGTACTTATTCACTTCTATTTTAAGGTCTGTTAACCATCTACTTGCTATGGAAGTTAACGAATGCGCAAACTCTCGTCTCTTTAATTTTTAAAGTTTCAAGTATTCTTTTAATTTTAGTTAGAAATGTTGACTGAGTGTCAAAGAACTTGGACTCTGATGATACGTGGAATTACTCGCCGGATCCAAGCTGCTTGCATACGCAAGTTTAGTTTTTATTTATTACTCTCTCAGAATACTATTACAAGTATTATATGAGGTAAGATCAAATGAACAAACAAAACATATTTAGGTCAGGCTGTATAGTGATAACAAAGTGACAGAATGTGCTAAATCTTGTCTTTTAAGAAATGCAATATCTAGCACAATCTCTCCTTACAAAGTGCCATCACATTGTACCTCAAGCCCTACGGGACACGAGGGCATTGAGGATGCAAGGACAACACACACAGGTAAACAAAGACACATACACGCACGCGCAAGCGCGCGCACTCAAAAACACACGCACGCACGCACGCACGCGCAAGCGCACGCACAAGCGCACTAGCGCGCGCGCACACACACACACACACACACACACACACACACACCACACACACACACACACACACACACACACACACACACACATTATACACACACACATTATACACACATATATACATAACACGCACACACAACACGCACACACGCACGGAGAAAGTTTTTCCTTAGCCGGGAAGGTCGCGAAAGGTTTTAAGGATCAATGCAAGGAATTTGCATGTTCTTTTAAGTCTTTCATCATTTTCATCATTAAAAATTGTCGAATAATTGAGAATATTTGCTGGATTTTTCTTAATAAATGGTGTTATTCTTCTCCTCTTTTCATCAAATGCAGTGCATTTAAATAAAAAGTGGAATTCATCGCCTATATCTTGATTGCATAAAGTACACTTTCTAAGATGCCTGTCTATTCCATACCATCGCCCTGTTTCAATTGGAAGTTTATTGTTACACAATCTGTAATCTATAAATTGCCTCGAACAGTAAGAGGATAAGGTTACAAGATATGGTTCAAACTTATGGTCCGTTTTAAATATTCTGTAATTCATACATTTGGAAGATTCATTTAATTCTGTATGCCATTGCTGCTTATATTGGTCTTTAGCAATTTGTTCGACATATTTCCCCAAAAGTTGTCCATTATAATGTTCAGGGTTCAACCAGATGAAGTTAAGACCAGTTTCCTGAAGTATCGATTTTATATTTTCAATCCATAAATTACGGTAATTCTTTGCATTATAATCATTTAGGATCATTTTATACATAAGCCCGCTCAGTTTCAAATTTTCATTTGAGGAAACTTTGCTCCAAAAGTTGATTATCCTCTGTTTAATAGTTAGGGATATTGGGAACCTACCCAGTTCACCATACAGCATCACATGTGGAGTACTTCTTTTGACATTAAGGATACGTTTTAGGAAATCAGTGTGAACTTTTTCAACATTTGACAAATTCCCAAAACCCCAAAGTTCACATCCGTAAAGCAAAATAGGAAGGACAGTGTTATCAAATAATTTCAGTTGGCAGTCAATGGGAATGTCGAGATTTCTTATCTTCTTTAAGAGTCCAAACATAGCTTTTCGGGCTTGGTCACTAACGTGGGACTTGGCCTTTGAGAAATTACGATTTTTTGAGAACACAATTCCTAAGTATTTAAAAGTGTCAACAGTTTCAACAACACTACCATTTATTAAAATATGCCTTTTTCTATTATATCTATCTCCAAACACCATAACTTTCGTTTTCTGTATATTTACATTTAATTTCCATTTTGTGCAGTATTGTATAAAAACGTTGGTTGTATTTTGCAACTCCTGTTCGTCATTTGCAAAAAGTACAGTATCGTCTGCATAAAGAACAAGGAAAAGTTTCATCATACCGTATAGATGATCACTGACATCTATACCATCGATATCATTAGTTGTTAAGAAATGCTCCAGGTCATTTAAATATAGGGAAAACAATAGTGGGGACATATTTTCGCCTTGCCTCAGTCCAATATAAGAATCGAAAAAGGCAGAAGTTTCATTATTTTTGGAGACACATGATCTTACATTATTGTAAAAACTTTTGATAACATCCAAAACTTTTCCCGATATATTATAGTTTATCAATTTCGACCATAATGCAATACGCCATACAGAATCAAAGGCCTTTTGATAATCAACAAATAAGCAAAATAATTTGTTGTTTCTACTTTTTAGGTATTCGGCTAAAGCGTAAAGTACAAAGGAAGCATCAGTGGTGGAGTAACCTTTTCTAAACCCGAACTGGTTTTCAAGCAATAATGAATTCTCTTCAATATAACTGCTTAATCTTTTATTTATGATGGCTGTGAAAAGTTTACCCATGCAACTCAGTATCGTAATAGGTCTATAATTATTTGGGTCAGTAGCATCACCCTTTTCTTTAAAAATTGGTTTAATCATACCTATAGTCCAGGACTCTGGCACGCAGCCAGAGTCTAGGACACAGTTAAATAGTTTACTATAGATTGGAAGAAAAATATCAATTGTAGATTTTATGTATTCATTTCGGATTTGATCCATACCGCATGCTTTATTGTTTTTAAGGTCTTTGACAACTTTCAGAATTTCTTCATCATTGATAACGTCGTTCAAAGAATTGTTACTGGTAAAATTTGGATAATCATCTTCAGGTATTTCGTTAATTTCAGGCTCTCTTTCATTTATATCTTTGAAGAACTTATATAGTGTATCGATTTTGATCTCTTCATTTTCCTTTTTGTTATTATTCTCTAAACTATTGACATAATTCCAGTATTCCTTTGGAGAAGTTGTTCGTAGATTTCGTATTTTGTTCCTAATATCTTTTTTATATTTTGCTAGGTTTACTCTAATTTGTTTTTTATACAATTTGCTTGATGTGTGCATACTATCAAAATTTTCTTTTGTTTTGTTAGCATGGAATATTCTTTTTGCTACGTGATAATTTGATCTAGCTGCTCTGCATCTGTTATCAAACCATAGTTTGTGTCTGTTAGCGTTCTTTTTAGAATTGGTTTTAACTGTGCCTAGTGTTTCACTAGCTGATTTTGTAAAAACACTTTCAATTTCACCCATTATTTCATTTAAGCCGTTCTGTGTAATATGTTCTTCGTTATTTAATTTACTCTTAATAGATTCTACTGCGATCATATCTATGTTTGCAATAAATTGATGAGTTTTCTCTTTTTTCCAACGCTTAATCTTTTTACTACATTTGTTTCTATTTTCCGTATCTCTACTGTATTTTTCTTTAATAGCATCCAGTTTAACTAAAAGTGGACAATGTACATCAGACAAAAGGGGACAAAACTCTCCGATTTCAAAATCAGTAACAGTTTTAAGTGAGGGGAAAGAGCAAATAGCGTAGTCAACTACAGAAGAATTCTTACAAGTAAACTTGCCAACATTTTTATCTTTGAAAGCTCTGCCATTCAAAATAACAAGTTCAGACTGCTTGCAAAAGTCAACTAGTTGTTTGCCAGCTCGTGACAAACGTTTATCTTGCGAATGCCTAATTCTATCAAAGTTTAATCTATCAAGTTGTTCGGCACTATCAAAATTAAAAATTTCATCAGGATTTACATCAATAAAGTCAAACAGATCATTATCAACTTCAACAAAATCTGTAACATTTGACGTTCTTGCATTGAAATCTCCTAGAAGGATAACATTTGAATAGTCTTCACGAAAAGAATTAACTTCATCGTAAAACAGTTCAACTAATTCATTATTCCGGAAGGTTGTGTTTTCAGGGGGTATATATACAGCGCCAGTTACAACATCATTTGCAGACTCAATTATGTCTTTAGATATTTTGAACCAAAGAACATACTCACATTCACTCTCAATAACACTCACATATTTACATATATCATCTTTAATCAAGACTGAAATTCCACCAGACTTTCTACGTACTTTTTGTTTTCTGTTTTTCAAATAACTTGTGTAGCCATCTACATTCAATATATCTAGGCCATCAAATTTAGTTTCTAAGCATATAATAACATCAAATCTTTTGAAATAGTCTAGTACATCAGGACAATTTAGCTTCGGTTTCAGGCCACACACATTTACAGAGAGAATGTCAAGTGAACCAATACACGTCCTCCCATGGCGTCCTTAGCCATTGGCGTCGCCGGTGGCCCCGCGCAAGCCCGAAGGGTTGTTGGAAGTACCGCCTTCTGACACTGTGACCAACTTGCCGTCTACAAATAACTTATCCTTCGCGATAAACGCCTTCACCCCGTCCTTCCGTGCCTGTCGAAGAATAGGGTACAGAGGTTTCCGACGTTTCTCGATGTCGTCCGGGAACTGCTCGTTAATACTAATGTTCGTACCTTTCAGGAGTTTGGCAGCTTTACGAACTCGTTCCCGGTCGCGAAAGAAAGTAAATTTTGCCACAATAGCGGGAGGCCTGGTATTACCAACTTTGTCCAAAGACACAGCTTTCGGTCGAATACGGTGAACGCGGTCAAAGCTAACATTGTCGAGTTTCAGTTTATCAGTTATGAGATTCGACAGTAACTGCTCCGTATCTTCGTTCTCAACACAGGGGATATTGCGAAAGAGCAGGTTATCCCGCATGCTCCTACATTTTAGTCAAGCATTCCTTCCTTGAGTTCGGCATTCATGTCTCTGAGCTCTTTTAAGGAACTTTTCAATTCATCATTTTCTTTTTTCAGGACTTCGGCAGTTTTCTCATTTACTGTCAGAGTTTTAGCATTGTCATCAAGCACCGAGCGGATATCATCGTATTGCTCACTCACGTAAGAAACAGACTTCTCCATATCAACGATCGTCCTTTCAGATTTAGAAACGCGTTTCTCAAAGGTATCAATTTTAGTGTTCATTTTGGCCATATTCTTCTCAATCTCGTCCAATTTATCCAGCTTGTCGAGTTTATCTAGTTTACAAAAATGGCTCTCCATCGCTGTAATGCGCGTGATTAGCTCATCGTAGGCCTTCCCCGAAAGAGTAACAGCCGATTTGTCTTGAGTTGGTATGACATGCTGTAGGGAGTCGAGATCTAGATAGGACAAGTCGTCTTCAACGGCAGGAGAGTCAAGGTCAGAGCTTCCTCCAACCCTCGTGCGCTTTGTTGGCCTTCTCTTCTGGTTCTTGCTACCTGTATTTGTCGCCTACTCGAAAGTCAATATCTCGATTCAAATCATCACTTCACAAGAGACTCAAAATAAGGAGATAATACAAGTTTTGAACTTGGTAAGTATAGTCAAATACAACTTTGTCGGTTGTAGTAATACACCTTTCCCAGTTTTGGTAAGTATCGTCGACTACAACCTTCTCGGACAGCGTAAGTATAATCAAATATAACTGGCCCAGATTTGATAAGTGTAGTAATATACACCTAATTAACTTTGGCGGGTATAGCACAGAAGTTCTGGTGAGTAATATATAAAAAAAACTGTAGATTCAGTCAAAACTAGTATTTCCAGGTGTAATAATAGTAGATCAGTACAGCCTTTTAATTCCGACAAGTTTAGTCGACTACGACCTTTCCAAACTGGGCCAATTAGATCAATTGCGACCCTCAAATCCCGGCTTTATTTTGGTGAATATAACAGACCACCAATCTCCAGTTAAGGTTAATAAAGTTAAATGCAGCTAATTACAACTAAAGTAACTATAATCAAATTCAACCTTCCCAATTTCGTTAAGTTGGGTCAAATGTAACCGATCTAGTATGTTCAGTATACCAAAGTAATTCCTGCGAGTACAGTCAAATATACTAGAATGGTTTTAAACCCTTTGCCTCCATTAGCTTAGGCATTTAACAAATTCCACACAGTCAGTATTCGTAAACACTATGTACATGGGAAAAACAAAACGAGACCTTGTGTAATCCGGCTCTGGGTTACTATTTCCAATAAAATGCAGGTAACACCAAGTGTCGGGGCAAGAAGTCCGTAACTGCGGTTAAATAAGACTTAGTGTAAAATGCGCTCAGGTAGATGATAGGCGAAAACTACCTATTGTATTGGACTGATTGGTACACAGGTGTGCACCATACAGTATACAGATATACAGGTATCACTTACTTACAGGTATGCTTACTGAGGCGTGATACCAATGGACAATGGACAATATGGCATCACCTGTATACGGCGATCCAACAAATGGTCAAAACTGTTTGTCCGAAGTTTCTCAATAAATTGGCTACAAAAATACTCAAAATAAGCCACCTACCTGAGCACAATATCTCACAGAACATCCAATATGATATTCAGATCCAAAAAACCCACAGGTTATGCCAAAATTCAGAAAATTTCCCGGAGCCAAAAAACACACAGCCTTACCACACAGCCTGACCTTGACCTTTTCAACAGAACAGGACAGATGCTCTTATTATTCTAGGTATTCACTATATCATACGATTCGCGATTTTTGGTTTATTTTGAATATATAGAAATGCATTTTATATAATCACGGTTAAATGGAACATGTCTAAATTTTAGTTTTGTGATATATTTACATTGAACATTATTCCGAACAGTTATAACCACCTATCTTATATTCGAATTACCTCATTTACTGTGGACGTCTCATTCGGATCCAAACTGTTTGCCTATGCTGCTACGCATCTCTTTTCATCTGCTAAACTATTATCGTCCAAATCAATGATATGTGTGAATAATTATATTTAATTGGGTGGTGAAAGTGCAGGGTAGCGAAATGACTTCCCATTGGGTAGCGAAATGGCGGTAGCGAAATGGTCAGGGTAGCGAAATGGTCAGGGTAGCGAGCCGCTGAGTAGCGAAACGTCCGTCAACCTAACCAACCACCTGTTTTGTGACAATCATATAGTCAATAAATGAATGACCTCTTAAGACAGATTCTTCCGTAATGAAATTCGTAGGATGTAATAATATAATACGTGTTTCCAAGAGTAGATCTATATCTTGCTGAACTCGATTATTTTAGCCCATTGCTGTTTGTACCATACTGAGATGTGTATTCATCCTATGTTGAGAATTGTTAAGGAGTCGCTGCTTGATATGCATCACTATGCTTTTTAAAACGTTCCATTTAGTCTTTTACTTCATTAATATTCATATAAGACATGATGACATGATGAATATCAATTACCCTTCGCTTGCTGAATTTTAAAATACATTTCTCCTTCTTTACCCATACCCTTTTGTATAATTACATATTATCTTCACTGTGTACAAGTATTTCGCTGTGCAATCACTGCTGTGGGGTGCACTGGTTGCACAATCAACTTGTAAATAGTGCAGACCCTGATGAGACAGCTCCTGAGGGAGCTTTCTCATCTGGGTCTTCACTATTTACAGGTAGGTATATTGACGTGAATAGCAAGCGAAGGGTTAATGTTTTTATAAATATTGCATATGAACACGTGACATGTTTGCCAAAGTAGAATCTATAGAAACAGATCTGTATTATACTGAAAGCAAAATGAGCAGACCCTGACCAGACGACGCCTATAGGAGCCGCCTGGTTTGGGCTTGCTCTGTTTGCAAAGGGGTAGAAAAACGTATTAATGGAGTAACGGGTTAACTTAACTTTTCACATTTAACCAGTAACACTTATAACTATACGCCTTGCCATGTTGTTCAAAAGCATCGAATGATATGAAAACCAATTTGTAAGGTGTCTCGCAATTCGCCCAGCATGTCACATGTTTGGACTGAAAATTGGCCACCTCTGGAAAAGTGTCAACATCTAAGTCCATAAAAACTCGAATATAGATGTAATATATAGATCTAAATTTTTAGATGGAATATAACGTAGAAAATGTCTATTGTAAGATCTAACATATACTGAGCTACATGTACCTTACAGTAGAACAGTGACAGTCAAAATTGATGATAATAATGCTGTCTGAGAATATGTGTATACAGTAGAATATCTCATAAGCGACCATTTATCACTCAAATAACAGATAGATGCTTAACGCAGGGAATCGCAATGTAGATATCTGCCCTATGAGCCTTTACATTGCATTACTTTTGACCTGTATTAAGCTACCACCTGCCTTACTGGCCAATAATTATACCTCTTTTTGATGGCCGCTTAATACAGACGTAAACTGTTACAGTGGGGGATTGGGGGTTGGATTGATCCTTTTGTGTCATTGACGAAATTGAGTGTTGAAATGGCAATTCCCTTAGCCTGCTGTGACAAATGATAGCTGCTGAAATATTGATCTGGTCCACTGTTGACTACTTCCCATTTGAACACGGTTTTGAGGAAATATTGACCGAGAGTCAAACAGCTTTGATCCTGAGGGGACGACGGATTATTCGGCGTTTCAACTGGATCCATACTGTTTGCATGTGCGATACAGGTCGTGGATAAGTGTTCGGAGTATTTACAGAGGTGTGATTTCGACTTACGCCATGTGATAAAAAGTAGCACCTCGGTTAAATTTAGTACATGCTCTACTTCGGTTAAATTATATTTCCAGATTAAATTGTCTCCAATATACATCGAAATTCACTTTTCGTCCGCCATGTTTCAACGAAGAATGAAGCTTGCGACGAACCTTGTTCATTCCAATTTACCTGATCGAGCCGCTTCAACTAATCAGCATGGTTTGCTTTGCAACTTTGCAATATGTTGGCGGGAAAATTGACGGCGACGGTAGAGCATTGTGCTAAATAGCTCAGAGCATGTTTATTTTATACTACAGAATATAGTCCTCTCGGCGCGTCCCGCGCCTTGAGTACTATATTCCGTAGTATGAAATAAAAATGCTCTAACCTATACATAATCATCTCTCCGTTCCAATTAGTTTTCGCTACAGGGGACATTTTTGCCCTAACAATAAAAACACTAGAGGTTTTTGTCAAAAAAACGGATGTCTCCCCTCTAATAAAAACAATATGTAAAGGGAAATCACTATAAATGTTATGGTCTTGATGAATGATACTTCCCCTCATTATGCGCTTTCCACACTACATTTTTCAAGAAGAAAATGATAACAGCTAATAACTCCAAAAATACTGATACCAGATTTATGGCCCTTGTGCATGACACTTACTTTCATCATGCTCATTCCAAAAAAAAAATGTCATTCCAATAGCATCAGTCGAACAGGAGTTATTGATCGGCCAAAAAATGTAACAAAGGGCAATAACTCCAAAAGTACTGAAGCCAGAATTATGGCCCTTGCTCATGACACTTTCTCTCATCATGCTCTTTCCATGAAGTATGAAGTATGAAGTTTCAATACGATGGCAAGAGCCATGTAGGAGTTATCGTCTGGACAATAAAGAATTAAACAAATGTACAAGGGGCAATAACTCTAAATTTATTGAAGCTCGAGTTAAGGATCTTATGCATGACACTTTCTCTTATCATGATCGTTCCATGTATGAAGTTTCACTCCAATGGCATGTGTCACATAGGAGTAATCATCCGGGCAAAAAAATGTGATTTTTTTACAAAGGGCAATAACTCCAATATTAGTGAAACCAGACTTATGGACCTTGTGCATGACACTTCCTCTCGTTATGATCTTTCCATATATGAAGTTTCAATCCAATGGCATGAGCCATATAGAAGTTATCGTCCGGACAAAAAAGTGTGATTGTTTTTACAAAGGGCAATAACTCCTATATTAGTGAAGCCAGAGTTATGTACCTTCTGCATGACACTTCCTCTCATTATGCTCTTTCCATATATGAAGTTTCAATCAACTGGCATCAGGCATATTGAAGTTATTGTCCGGACAAAAAATTATGATATTTTTTACAAAGGGCAATAACTCCAATATTAGTGAAGCCAGAGTTATGGACCTTGTGCATGACACTTCCTCTCGTCATGATCTTTCCATATATGAAGTTTCAATCCAATGGCATGAGCCATATAGGAGTTATCGTCCGGACAAAAAAGTGTGATTTTTTTACAAAGGGCAATAACTACAATATTAGTGAAGTCAGAGTTATGGACCTTGTGCATGACACTTCCTCTCATTATGCTCTTTCCATATATGAAGTTTCAATCAACTGGCATCAGGCATATTGAAGTTATCGTCCGGACAAAAAGTGTGACGGACAGACGGACAGACGGACGGACAGACGGACAGACGGACAGACAGACAACTCTCACGAAAACAATATGTCTCCCCCATATAAATATGGGGGGAGACATAATAAGCATGCACTAATGCGGATTGGAATTTATTATCAGTTGACCGATACTGATAGATCAAATGTTGCTGTTGATATTGTTGTTCTACTCCGTTTTAAAAATTGGCGTTCAATATAAAATGACAGTTATAATGGCTTATTTTATAAACTTGACCGGTCGTGCGTTCAGTAAGAAAACCGTGTGCAATACGGTTTGTAGACTAGTTACGAGTACATAGCGTTTCACGCATTATATAACTGTTATAGAACTTAAAATAGCTATAACGCATAGCTGGTTTAGTCGACAGACAATAACAAGAACAGCAAGGTTCTTGTTGCACAATTTTAGGACGAAATCAGATCAAGATAATTATGTACTTGTATATTCAAATGTTTTTTCACACCCTGTAGTGATTCTTTCCATCATTTCGTGTATTCACGATTATTTCTGTATTTCTATAGTGATAAGTTTTGACCTTGCGGCTTTCGTTATATAAATGCACGAGTAAATCGCTCTGCACAATATGATGTAAATACAGTAAAAACCTCTCTATTCCGGAATTCTATTACAGAAGAACTTAGATACTTATAGGCATGTGACTGCTTATATTAATGCAACGTGGAAGTCATGCAGAAAGCTCCTAGAGGAGCGCTCTGCCTGACTTTCACCCTGATTTAAGCTGCCACCTGTCACCAAGACCGATATTCATACCAAATTTAACTTCCGATTCAGAGAGGTTTAATTGTACATTTAATCATACACTGCAGACTGCTCATTGAAGACTCCTATATGAAAGAGCATGACGGTTTCTTCTAGTTGGGACCTCCGTGCCAAATGAAAGTTTGTTTCTCTATTTATTATCGTTTGACGATCCTCATCGACAATGACACATCTTCAAATATGTTTGTATTCATCTACATATACATTAAAACCTCTCTTAACCGGACTTCTAGTAGAGACGATTTTAGATACATTTAGGCAAGTGAATTTGTTTAATATCGATGGATTTACCAATCCAGGACCCTTCTCAACAGTGTCGGTACTATTTGGCATGTAACACTTTTTTAAAAAAAAAAATCTTCATGGTTAACTTGACATGTTTGCATTTAGGAATAGTGATGTCATTGACGAAGAGTGCTACCTATTAACAAATGACTACATGTAAGTATGGCCAACCAATGCAGTCGCTTTAGAAGGGGGACTGTTAGACAAAGTTATAAATCGTGGATTGCCTCTTAGCTTTGTAAAGAAACAATAGTACAGGAGAAATTTTATTGTAAATAAATAAATAAGACAATTCAGGGAAAAAACAACAACAGATAGATACAGTTAATAACATGAAAAGGTGTGTCCGTATATCATTTAACCCTTCGCTTGCTATTCACGTCAATATACCTACCTGTAAATAGTGAAGACCCAGATGAGACAGCTCCTGTAGGAGCTGTCTCATCAGGGTCTGCACTATTTACAAGTTGATTGTGCAACCAGTGCATTCCACAGCAGTGATTGCACAGCGAAATACTTGTACACAGTGAAGATATATGTAATTATACAACAGGGCATGGGTAAAGAAGGAGACATGTATTTTAAAATTCAGCAAGCGAAGTGTTAACGAAAGTAATGATCGACTAACTGACAACTGTGTTGCTGGGGATCGAAGGATGGAAACTGTTCAAAAGCGTGACAGAGCACTCCGGAACATCGTAACCGGTACCACCAATAACACCTAACTAATTCGAAAGAATTGCTTCAGACAATCAAGAAAGAGCGGTGTTTTCGATTCTTACTTGTGTTCAATATTTAATGTGAGGATTGGAAATACATGTCTTTTGAAGAACGCACTGATTCAGTTTTGAAATATATATATTGACTTTGCCATGTAATTATAACTATATACCATAAACTTTAACCAGTTCCCCTATGTAAGCAGTAGTATAGTGCGAGGCGTTGGGGAGAATGCCTGCTGCCCCTGCTGCTACTGCTGCTGTCACGTGACCTATGACGTCACAATGGAAGGGTATACTATGACTGCCTAAGAACAATGCGCAGGGGGTCACGCTCATTGACCGTGACCTAACAATAGACTAGAACAATCCATAGAGGTCAAGCTGACCATCCCGCATTCCTAAGACTAGAGCATAATAGAGCCCTAGAACAATAGGGACGGAATCGTATGACACCGCCCAACAACAACCGAGGTCACCCCGACCATCCCACATTCCACCCTCGCTGGGTGCCATCCCGCATTCCACCTTTGCCGGGTACCATTTACTATAAAAACCTTTTAGGGCATTCGCAAACAGCGTAGACCCGGCGTTATAATCGGCTTTAGGATCGGTTTCACCTCCATATTCTATATATACCATTATAATAGCGATTTTCAATTTATGGACCCGTTTTTTATTTAAAGAATATTCTTATTCTTTCGGTCAAAGGCTTAGAACAATAGGTCAATTCAATTCTTTATAATAGCGCTACACCTTTTAGATATAAAATCGTATCAATGTCGGAATACCCGAAAGTATATCGACCTTCCAAGGTGTCGATGATCCCATACAATGTCAGTCCTTTCGACCGTTTTGAAAGGCGACACTTTTTTACCAGTGGAAGGACAATGTTAAATTTAACAATGGGATCGAGGTAACATCGGGACCCCTTATATCTTTTCCTTCTAAATGACGTCTATGCGGTGGATTTATATCATCAATCCCATAGCAAACTGTCTATTCGTTTCTAACATATTTTGATTAAAATCGAAACAGTTTATAAAATGTTTACCGAATGACAAGTTTGTCTTTCAATACAATGTCTTACAAGCTTCACCGCCCACCGAAATACAAGACCCTTACGAATTACTCCGTAGGCGTCCAGCGTGAAAATGATAGATTAAATTTCTTCTGTTTCCCTTATTCAAGATATTCCATATCAATTCTTTTATATTTACTCCCAATCCCTTAATATTAATGAATTAACTCTCATTAGGGTGCGCCGAATAAGTCTGAACATGTCCAACGGGTGCGGTTATTCGTTTGTTTTAATATAATAGAACATATTAAAAGTATATACCCGATGACTGACGCGTCAGATCTAATTATAAATATTGCTGAACTCTGGGTTTACTCCGTTTGCAAAGACGTCGAAATGTGTATATACGGAGTAAATGATGCAGGAAAGGAATGGTATTTCCTGTCAGTTGCAAACAGTGTAGATCCAGATCTCTAGACGCCCCATGATCACGGTCGGTACTGTTTGTCATTCAAAATATCTTCGCAAATTATACCTTTGCATACTGAATGGACCATTTCACTTTGACTATTCAGCACTCAAAGATTTAACCCTTTCCCTCTTCAATATTCATGGTAGACATGATGACACGACTATTTATTAGCTGATTTTTTTATGCTTTTCTTTACACCCTTCTTGGTAGAAAATATTAACTTTGAAAACATACAGCATACGACATTTTTTGCAAACAAATAGTTATAGAACAAACTCGATATCCGATTACGATTTACGCTTTTGCTTTAACACCCGACTGTTGAACACGCACTCTCCGTCATTTGTAAATGGTATAGAACCAGATGAAATGGCTCGCGGATCTAGGAGCCTCTGATTCGGGTCTACATAGTGCATCATTCGAAATCGCCTACTCAATTTAAGCCTTTGCTACTTAATGTCAATAGCGTGAAAATGATAGATTAAATTTCTCCTGTTACCCTTATTCAAGATATTCCATATCGATCTTTGATATTAATGAATAGATACTTACTGAGAGAAAATTATATCGATATATAGGTTTCAATAAAAAAAAGTCATTGCGTATATTTACACCATTTTTAGTAGAAAGGATTAACTTTGAAAACATGCAGCAGACGACATTTTTGCACACAAATAGTTATGGAACAAGCGCGATATCGGCTTATGATTTACACTTGCGCATTAACCCTTTAGTGTCGGACACGCCCTCTCTGACATTTGCAAACGGTATAGAACTAGATGAAATGGTTACCAGTTCTAGGAGCCTTTGATTCGGGTCTGCAAAGTGCATCATTCAAACTTGTCTACTAAGTTTAAGCCTTTGCTACTAAATGTCAATGGACTGCTCTCGAGGGTTAATATTTGTAAGATTTTACGTTCTACAAGTATCGCATTATAACTCGTATTCCCTAAATTATCGTATAAGAGCTGGTTACCCGTATATAAGATATACTGTTACGTTAGACCCAAAACCAACCGAAAGAATATATGTATAAAAGTTTAAATACGTAGCACTTGACCAACTTTTCGATTATAGATATTTTCATCTTTTTACTTAGTTGATACAGCTTTGTAAACGGAGTAGACCCAGACCAATCAGTTCCTGTTGGAGCTTACATATCGAGCCGTCTCATCCGGATCTACTCTATTTGCAGATGCCTGAAAACGCATTTATATGAGGTAAAGGGATAAGGCACATAGAATCTAATTAGACGTGGTTCGGTTACCAACCGTTAATTTTAGCATTTAAAAATATATTGACCCGAGAGTGATTTGAAAATTATTACGACATAGCGATCGTTAAAGCCATACATGTATAAACAGCGCGAAAAAATTATGGTCAGAATCGTTTATCGAGACTAGAAGCGTTGGCTAACCCTTTCTATATTCTATATAGATGACATCATCGACTAACGAGGAATTTTCGGAAGCACCGGGGCCTGAGCTCAGTAGAGACCCCGATATCTGTTTCCCGCGGAAAACGAACATTTTATACAGCGGGAGTACCGATTGAAGAGGTGGTTTATATATAACGTTTATATAGTTTTAAGTATATTAAGTACAAATCTGGTAAATGTTCTGGACCCTAAGCAAACAAGAAGCGTTTTAAGCGAATGCCTTTAGCAGACGACAGAAGGGATCTTCTATAGAGTATATATATATATCGTCTGGGATAATAGTATATAATCTATTAGCATTGAGCGATGAGACTCGTGGGTATTCATTAGAGCAAAATAAAATTCGAACTATATCGCGAAATGAGTAAAGAATGTTACTAAAGTAGATTAGATGTCACTTTTGAGCAGATGCTTATTACACATAAATTCAATGGTAACATTGCACCGTTTACAAGCGGCCTATATCGTTGTGTACTCTGTCTCACTCTCTGTCTATCTATCTGTCTGACTATATGTCTGTCTGTCTCTCTATCTATCTCTCTAACTTGTAATTGCTCTATCTCGCTTATTCGGAGTGAAATGGGTTTGTTTCTTTCATCTCGTATCAACTTCTCGCGACGTTTTATATGTGATTGTCTTTTAGTTTGATTGTTTCCAAATATGAAAGAGAAGAGGGGGTGCCTCTTGAGGAGTAGGCGATGCCTCCTAAGAGGAGGAGGAGGAGTAGGCGATGTCTCCTAAGAGGAGGAAGGGGAGTAGGCGATGCTTCCTAAGAGGAGGAGGAGGAAGGGGAGTAGGCGATGCCTCCTAAGAGGAGGAGGAGGAGGAGGAGGAGTAGGCGATGCCTCCTAAGAGGAGGAGGAGGAGGAGGAGGAGGAGGCGATGCCTCCTAAGAGGAGGAGGAGGAGGAGGAGGAGGAGGAGGAGGCGATGCCTCCTAAGAGGAGGAGGAGGAGGAGGAGGAGGAGGCCTCCTCCTCCTCCTCCTCCTCTTAGGAGGCATCGCCTCCTCCTCCTCCTCCTCCTCCTCCTCCTCTTAGGAGGCATCGCCTCCTCCTCCTCCTCCTCCTCCTCCTCTTAGGAGGCATCGCCTACTCCCCTTCCTCCTCCTCCTCTTAGGAAGCATCGCCTACTCCCCTTCCTCCTCCTCCTCTTAGGAAGCATCGCCTACTCCCCTTCCTCCTCTTAGGAGACATCGCCTACTCCTCCTCCTCCTCTTAGGAGGCATCGCCTACTCCTCAAGAGGCACCCCCTCTTCTCTTTCATATTTGGAAACAATCAAACTAAAAGACAATCACATATAAAACGTCGCGAGAAGTTGATACGAGATGAAAGAAACAAACCCATTTCACTCCGAATAAGCGAGATAGAGCAATTACAAGTTAGAGAGATAGATAGAGAGACAGACAGACATATAGTCAGACAGATAGATAGACAGAGAGTGAGACAGAGTACACAACGATATAGGCCGCTTGTAAACGGTGCAATGTTACCATTGAATTTATGTGTAATAAGCATCTGCTCAAAAGTGACATCTAATCTACTTTAGTAACATTCTTTACTCATTTCGCGATATAGTTCGAATTTTATTTTGCTCTAATGAATACCCACGAGTCTCATCGCTCAATGCTAATAGATTATATACTATTATCCCAGACGATATATATATATACTCTATAGAAGATCCCTTCTGTCGTCTGCTAAAGGCATTCGCTTAAAACGCTTCTTGTTTGCTTAGGGTCCAGAACATTTACCAGATTTGTACTTAATATACTTAAAACTATATAAACGTTATATATAAACCACCTCTTCAATCGGTACTCCCGCTGTATAAAATGTTCGTTTTCCGCGGGAAACAGATATCGGGGTCTCTACTGAGCTCAGGCCCCGGTGCTTCCGAAAATTCCTCGTTAGTCGATGATGTCATCTATATAGAATATAGAAAGGGTTAGCCAACGCTTCTAGTCTCGATAAACGATTCTGACCATAATTTTTTCGCGCTGTTTATACATGTATGGCTTTAACGATCGCTATGTCGTAATAATTTTCAAATCACTCTCGGGTCAATATATTTTTAAATGCTAAAATTAACGGTTGGTAACCGAACCACGTCTAATTAGATTCTATGTGCCTTATCCCTTTACCTCATATAAATGCGTTTTCAGGCATCTGCAAATAGAGTAGATCCGGATGAGACGGCTCGATATGTAAGCTCCAACAGGAACTGATTGGTCTGGGTCTACTCCGTTTACAAAGCTGTATCAACTAAGTAAAAAGATGAAAATATCTATAATCGAAAAGTTGGTCAAGTGCTACGTATTTAAACTTTTATACATATATTCTTTCGGTTGGTTTTGGGTCTAACGTAACAGTATATCTTATATACGGGTAACCAGCTCTTATACGATAATTTAGGGAATACGAGTTATAATGCGATACTTGTAGAACGTAAAATCTTACAAATATTAACCCTCGAGAGCAGTCCATTGACATTTAGTAGCAAAGGCTTAAACTTAGTAGACAAGTTTGAATGATGCACTTTGCAGACCCGAATCAAAGGCTCCTAGAACTGGTAACCATTTCATCTAGTTCTATACCGTTTGCAAATGTCAGAGAGGGCGTGTCCGACACTAAAGGGTTAATGCGCAAGTGTAAATCATAAGCCGATATCGCGCTTGTTCCATAACTATTTGTGTGCAAAAATGTCGTCTGCTGCATGTTTTCAAAGTTAATCCTTTCTACTAAAAATGGTGTAAATATACGCAATGACTTTTTTTTATTGAAACCTATATATCGATATAATTTTCTCTCAGTAAGTATCTATTCATTAATATCAAAGATCGATATGGAATATCTTGAATAAGGGTAACAGGAGAAATTTAATCTATCATTTTCACGCTATTGACATTAAGTAGCAAAGGCTTAAATTGAGTAGGCGATTTCGAATGATGCACTATGTAGACCCGAATCAGAGGCTCCTAGATCCGCGAGCCATTTCATCTGGTTCTATACCATTTACAAATGACGGAGAGTGCGTGTTCAACAGTCGGGTGTTAAAGCAAAAGCGTAAATCGTAATCGGATATCGAGTTTGTTCTATAACTATTTGTTTGCAAAAAATGTCGTATGCTGTATGTTTTCAAAGTTAATATTTTCTACCAAGAAGGGTGTAAAGAAAAGCATAAAAAAATCAGCTAATAAATAGTCGTGTCATCATGTCTACCATGAATATTGAAGAGGGAAAGGGTTAAATCTTTGAGTGCTGAATAGTCAAAGTGAAATGGTCCATTCAGTATGCAAAGGTATAATTTGCGAAGATATTTTGAATGACAAACAGTACCGACCGTGATCATGGGGCGTCTAGAGATCTGGATCTACACTGTTTGCAACTGACAGGAAATACCATTCCTTTCCTGCATCATTTACTCCGTATATACACATTTCGACGTCTTTGCAAACGGAGTAAACCCAGAGTTCAGCAATATTTATAATTAGATCTGACGCGTCAGTCATCGGGTATATACTTTTAATATGTTCTATTATATTAAAACAAACGAATAACCGCACCCGTTGGACATGTTCAGACTTATTCGGCGCACCCTAATGAGAGTTAATTCATTAATATTAAGGGATTGGGAGTAAATATAAAATAATTGATATGGAATATCTTGAATAAGGGAAACAGAAGAAATTTAATCTATCATTTTCACGCTGGACGCCTACGGAGTAATTCGTAAGGGTCTTGTATTTCGGTGGGCGGTGAAGCTTGTAAGACATTGTATTGAAAGACAAACTTGTCATTCGGTAAACATTTTATAAACTGTTTCGATTTTAATCAAAATATGTTAGAAACGAATAGACAGTTTGCTATGGGATTGATGATATAAATCCACCGCATAGACGTCATTTAGAAGGAAAAGATATAAGGGGTCCCGATGTTACCTCGATCCCATTGTTAAATTTAACATTGTCCTTCCACTGGTAAAAAAGTGTCGCCTTTCAAAACGGTCGAAAGGACTGACATTGTATGGGATCATCGACACCTTGGAAGGTCGATATACTTTCGGGTATTCCGACATTGATACGATTTTATATCTAAAAGGTGTAGCGCTATTATAAAGAATTGAATTGACCTATTGTTCTAAGCCTTTGACCGAAAGAATAAGAATATTCTTTAAATAAAAAACGGGTCCATAAATTGAAAATCGCTATTATAATGGTATATATAGAATATGGAGGTGAAACCGATCCTAAAGCCGATTATAACGCCGGGTCTACGCTGTTTGCGAATGCCCTAAAAGGTTTTTATAGTAAATGGTACCCGGCAAAGGTGGAATGCGGGATGGCACCCAGCGAGGGTGGAATGTGGGATGGTCGGGGTGACCTCGGTTGTTGTTGGGCGGTGTCATACGATTCCGTCCCTATTGTTCTAGGGCTCTATTAGGCTCTAGTCTTAGGAATGCGGGATGGTCAGCGTGACCTCTATGGATTGTTCTAGTCTATTGTTAGGTCACGGTCAATGAGCGTGACCCCCTGCGCATTGTTCTTAGGCAGTCATAGTATACCCTTCCATTGTGACGTCATAGGTCACGTGACAGCAGCAGTAGCAGCAGGGGCAGCAGGCATTCTCCCCAACGCCTCGCACTATACTACTGTAAGCGCATTTTTACGCATCTTCAAACAGAGTAGATCCTGATCAGATGGTTCCTATAGGAGCCATCTGATCAGGGTCTGCTCTGTTTACTTATGGTGTAATATAGATCTGATTCTACAGCTTCTGCTTGAGCCAAAATGTCCTGTGTTCATATGCCACTATAAAAAATATATACAAATTAATATTTATGACATCATTATTTCTTACATGAATATACAACAGGGAAAGGGTTAAAGAACACATACATACAATATAACCACATACATATACATGTACATGCGTACACAAATATACACGTATAGGATTTTGCAACGACTGGCACGCCACAAAAAAAACGTTAGTCCATCCCCCCTAGACTATTTTAGACCAAACCTCTTTGAATAAATCTACCGAAAACGAGCATTTTTTACTGGAGAATAGGAACATTTAATACTGTGTAGTTTTGAAACCATTGTGATAAATTGAGCCATGCCGGCTTCACCGATTATACCTGTATTTGTGTTTGTCTGATCAGAAGGGTGAGATATTCCTATCATACATGAATTCATAAATGGTTGATTGTTTTTATTTCATTCAAAGTTGTTTGTTTCTGCCTAAGAGGGAATGGTCATCCCGTATCGCATATTCGCCGACATTAATTGGCTCTCTAAAACATTAATAAATTCAAAGCATTTGACATTTACAGAACATCCATAAGTATCTACCAAAACGTGAAATCCCTATTTGCTGAGCAAGTTCCCTTTTCTTACATAAGCTTGTTAAAATATGTGCCGGTATATACCACTGGAATGGCATATAAGATAGTTTTATCCTTCATAATTATAGTCCATGCAAAATACAAAATGCTTAATGACAAATGCTAAATGACAAATGCCAATTGCTATTTGGGGACTTCTAAATACTAATTGCTAATCACATTGTACTGAATGGTTGAACTGAATAAGTCAATTTGGATGGCGATATCTGTATCTTTTCCCAATATACATACAGTACTGTATATTTTTCCACTTCGTGCGTCAAAATAACATAAACTGATATCATAATATCTGTGAACCTCTCCCCAAACGAAATGCAAAATGCTAAATGCGATTTGCTAAATGCGATTTGCTAAATGCAATTTGTTTAATTTTGCAATCTGTTTAATATCAAATGATTGAAACCACCAAAAGTTCACACGAGACAGTGCTTTGATGTACATAAGCTAGGATAAAGATAGGTATACTTGGAGACATACTTTTGTTGGCATTTTAAAGATTAGATTTTAATTAGATTCTGGGTTTTTCCTAAGGCACGGGTATTTCGCATTTCACATTTAGTATTTCGCATTTAGCATGGGGCACCGGCCTTCGATAGTCCATACGTCGCCTAGAGAGAAATGCGGTGTTTGCGTTTACGGTCATCTAGCTCTCAATATCGACTTCAAGTGGGGAAGCTATGCAACAGGACACGTCATCAAATAGGAAACAGCACAATGACGAGACTAAACGTGACGAAACGCACAAAAGGCAAAACTCATTTACCAAATGAAACACAAAGTACAGTGCCCCCTCTCTACAACGACACCCTTTGGGATACGAAGATTGCACGTGTTGTTCAGAGGGAGTTGTTATAGGGAGGGAAAATCAAACATAATTAGCTTGTTTGCTGATCCCCAGATAAGGTGTATTTCGAGAACTAAACCCGTTATGCCTCTATCAAACCCTATGTTGTGACCACTCTTTAGAATCGTCACAAAGTGACGATTCTAAAGAGTGGTCACAACATAGGGTTTGATGGAGGCATAAAGAAAATACAATGGAAAAGGTTGTTTCTGGAGCCTTGTTGTTTCGGAAACAGTGACATGCGTTGTTGTAAGGAGGGAATCGTTATTGAGAGGGCCGTTGTAGGGAGGGAGCACTGTAGATCATTGGGTGAAAGCAACTTATCTGAAACAATTTTTAACAGATTTCTGATTCAGAAACTTTTGACTGAGCATCAAGCAACCTGGATTCCGATGAGATGCACTATGTTTAGAATGTGCTTATAAGGGTGAATACAATTCTGTTTAGTCAATAATAATTTATTTTTATAAAATTATTTTACCCGCATATTTTGCAACATTAACAACATTCGTATAGCTTCATATACCCGTGTGATTGTTATTATTTCATCTAACCATATGTCCCATAACTGCTCAACAGATTTGTATATCTCATCAAGTATCTCATTTGTATGAACAGGTCAAAGGTAACTGTAAATAAAAAGTTTAACCCTTACCCGCCGCTGTAAAATAGTGTCTGCTCAAATTGGGATCATGTGCAATGTTGGCTATTTCCGAATCGATCAGACTTTTGGGGAAGTATTTACCAAGTGTTAAACAGCTCGGATTCTGATGTAACGCACATTTTCTATACGTTCTATAGAACTCAAGATAAGATGCGTAAATTTAAACATTTTCAAGAATGAGTGATTTGTTTTTCCACCAAACCCTATACTGTGACCACTCTTTAGAATCGTCTCTTCAACGACACTTCGAGACGATTCTAAAGAGTTGTCACAGTATAGGGTTTGGTGGAGAAATGACGATTTTAGTATTGGGGTACACACTTTATCTGTAGCTCTGGGTCCATGCTTATAAAGCTTTTAGTTGAGTCTGAGTTTCGTTCTCAAGCTTTTGATTGGTCAGATTTGAGTTCTCAAGCTTTTGATTGGTCAGATTTGAGCCAAAGTCTCAAATCAGACCAATCAAAAACTTGAGAACGAACTCAGACTCAACTGAAAGTTTTATAAGCATGGACCCTGGACTCTTATCTAGATACAAATACGAGTTCAATTCTGGATATTGGAATAAGGCACACAGGAACTGTGCTTAAAACATACTGCTGTATTAAACATTGCACTTATCAGTTTCAGTCAGATGTCCCAGTGCGTTGACAACTTGACATATTGAAAAGGATCTGGTCAAATACAGTGGATAATAACCCTGCTAGTTGCCATTTACAAAAACAAGAAACAATCCGGATTTTTATCATCCTACGTCAAAGTTCTTTAACCAATCGCCAACCAGAATGACATGGCCTACACACATACCATTTAATAAGTTACCTCTTCTAGGTGGAGCGTTATTCATTATTGTGTTTTGTTTGATTTTATGTTTTGTTGTTTGTCTTTGTGTTTGCGTGGTTTGTGTTTAGTTTCTTCTATTTGTTTAAACAGTTTTTAATTGCATGCCAGGCGATTAAATGGACTGAAACCAAATTCGATACATGGTATGTCTACTGAGACTATTATAGTACCATGCTAGTCTGGGAGATTGTATATGAGATATGTTACAATATTCCCAATTGGGGTTTTAGTGATTTAATCCGATACTTCGATGACGCAAATCAATGGTTTCGTAACATGATCTTGAATGTAGGTGACAAAATTGTTACATTTGATGTCGGATTGTAGAGGGCGGATAATTGATTACCAGGCTATAATATATGGTGCAAAATGCGCTGATGCTTTCGCTTCTGCTGTGATGTTTTATTGACTTTATAATTGACTAGTTTGAACTTTTAATGCTAAGCTCGACCTGACTCGCATTTGCAAACAGCTTGAATCCAGTAAATCCTTGTCTCATCAGGATCCAAACTGGTTAACACTCAGTCAACAATTTCTTAAACGCTTGCAAAAGTCAGATGCGGGTGCCAACGCTTGTCTATTGAGACATCTTACAGCCTAACAGAGCTATGGTTCTTGGTCAGATTGCAGCCATTGTGATGGTCAATAAGTGTGTGAAGTTTCAAAAGAGTTGCTTGGGTGGCTTTAAAGCAATGACTAACGTTAAAACGTTTTGTTAAATAAATAAAATTTAGGACAAAATTCAAATGTTATGTTCATAAGTCAAACAATGTAACATTGATGGAAAGGCTTTGTAATAAGGGATTCACATAAATTATGCCATATGAGAACCCTGCTTGCTACGGTTTCAAAATGACAGACATCGTAAAGTTTTATTTCTTAAGTCCATAAAGGGGCATACTTTTGTAAACAAAACTCCTTACAAAGGTATGTCCATTAAACCGACTGTAGCCCTTGTGACGACGAACAAGTGTGTGACGTTTCGTTATATTTGCACGAACATTAAAGATGTAATAGCCAACGTTAAGTTCCGGACGACAACGCGGACGGCCAGAGTTACGACAATAGCTCTTTTTTCTTCGAAACCATACGAGGACGCTGGCGTCTGCGCCACCGTGAAGCTGATTCTTCGCATAAATGCGTATAGATATGCAACTTTTAAGAGGTGGTAGGCAGATTTATCTTTTGTTGCTGAGCATAAAACTTTAGTTTTTTAAAGAGGATTTAACACTTCTACCCTCTTTTTCTAGGGGACGACTTGGTTGCAGATTCTGCATAAATGAAATGTTGGGGGAATATTGCCCCGTTCTAGTATTTGTCCTATATCTAAGAAAAATATACAGTAAATTCACTCTAAATCCTCCGTTAGGAGCTTTCTGCATGAATTTCACCCTGCATTAAGCTGCCTACTGCCTAAATCTATCTAAATGCTTATCTAGTAGAATTCACAGTTAGAGAGGTTTACTGTGTATATATGATAAGCCGACATAACGCATTAGAGTAATATCATTTACTCCTTCGCTGCTGCGCTGTGTCGTCTGCAAAATGTGTCGCCATCTATTTGTTTTATGTTTTGATATCAATACATCATCTATCAAGAAACATAATTAAACAGTGTGGATCCTGATCAGTCGCCACGTTACTCGGCATCTCGACTGGATCAACATTGTTTGAATAGATAATAAAGGTTTCGCCATTTGGCAACTAAATGGTTAATAGCAACCTTTAAACCTTAGAACAATTGTTTTGAGAGCTTATACAATGTAGCAGAGTCATGGAAAACTTCAAAGTGACCAAGGAATAGAAGAAAATAATTATGTAATCAAAGTTATTAGTCGAAAGACGGACATATACAAATGGTTCATTTTCACATTTGATTTTGTAATATCGCCTAGACAAGGTAACATATTGAGAGCTCATGTATCCAGTATAAATAAACATATTTTCAATTAAGCCATTTATCCCATCTTACGCTATTCGTTAACTCGCATTTACAAACAGTTTGGATTCAGATGAGAAACCGAGTTACTCGGCATCTTATCAAGATCCAAGCTGTTTGACACCTGGCCAATAGTTTCTATAAAGTTGTATAGAATCATAAATATTCAAATGTGCTCCAGGTCTAAATTTGTTCACAGGGAGAGAAAGGTTTAAGACAAGTACAAGACAGATGCCGTTAGTATAAGGCATATGCCGTTAAGTATAACACGTGTGCCCTTAAGTATAAGACATGTGCCGTTAAGTATAACATGTAAGACAAATGCCGTTAAGTATAAGACATGTGCCGTTAAGTATAAGACAGATGCCGTTAAGTATAAGACATGTACCGTGAATTATAAGACAGATGCCGTTTCTAAACAGATCTTCATCCTAATGTTATCCAGTTGGTTCCAAATGCATTTAAATTACATTCGATTTTTTCAAGCGCTTGTTTCCAGTTGTTTCCAAAAGGTGTTCTTCCGGTTGTTTTTAAATGCATTCTAACTAACGAGCTTCCAATTGTTATAAGTGATTGCCTTCCAAATGTTTTCAAACGCATTCCAAGCAAGAATATTCCTATTGGTATAGGAACTTGCCCTTCAGTTGTTCGCAAACGCATTCGAACTAATAGTATCCGGTTGGTATGAGCACATGCCTTCCGGTTGTTTTCAAACGCATTCTAAATAACAAGCGTCCAGATGTTATAAGTACTACTTGCCTTCCAAATTGTTTTCAAACGCATTATAAGCAAGAATGTTTCTATTGGTATACCAACCTGTCTTCAAATTATTAACTACACATTCCTACTAAGGATCTTCCGATTGTTATAAGTGCTTACCTCCCAATAGTTTCCAAACGCAATCTACCTAAAGATATGTTGCGGTTGTAAATACAAATGTAACTCGTACTTGCCTTCAAAATCTTTCCAAATTAATTATAACTAAGGAACATTTAATTGTTATAAGCACACACACTAACACGCAAGCACATACGCACGCACTCGCGCACGTACGCATGCACGCACACATACACACACACTTACTCACACGCTGATTTCCAAACGCATTCTGGCTAAGGATCTTCCAATTGGTATACGCATTTGCCTTTCCAATTCTTTCCAAACGCATTCTAACTAAGGATATTCTAATTGCTCAACGTGTAAGAAGAAAGTTCTTGAGAATAGTCTTAATACGTAATAAATTGTCAATTTATAGAGGCGATCAATTATTAAACGTTACGTGTGTCGTTACCTACTGCGGAGTAATATTTAGTTGTCGGAATGTTTGCAACCATAAATATCACTAGAACTTAACCATCACAACGCTGAATATTTAAATGGACTATTTCAAAATTCAAACAGGTCAAGCTTCTAGTGAATATTTAGGGATTTTTCTTAAGAAAAAGCGTAACATGACAAACAATGCAGACCATGATGAGAGGGCTCCTCTAGGAGCCCTCTCATCTGGGTCTATACTGTTTGCAAATGTCATTAGTGAATCGTGTTCCGCATTGTAAGGGTTAACACCCACGCTCACAGTATTCCATAAAGCAGGGGAAATAAAACTTTTAGTAGCTTGTTTCTAGAAATAGAAACAACGGTATTTACGTAACTACAGTTAAGCCCCTCTAAACCGACCACTTTATGAATAAACGTGTATGTCTGTCAAACGTGTGTTTGCTTAATGCAGGACGAAAGTAATACAGAAAGCTCCTGTAGGAGTGCTTTGCATTGTATTCGATCTGCATTAAGGTACTACTTGCCTTTAAAACCTAGCCTTAAACTTGTGTTTGATGGTATTTTTAGACGGTGTTTACTGTATTTTGAACCACAAGACGACATGTTGTTCCCTATGTTAAAGGAAATAATGCATCCGTGTAGCACCAGATGGATGAACATAAAGTTGACAGTATCCATGGAGAATGCACTTAAAACATTTATATCGTGTTACAGTGGGTCATATAAGATGCGTAAATTAAAACGTTTTCAAGAATAACTCCTTTATACCTCAACCAAACCCTATACTGTCTTCGAGACGATTCTAAAAAGTGGTCAAAGTATATGGTTTGGTGGAGAAATAACGATTTTAGCAGTTTGGTACGCACCTTTATCTGTAGCTCTGGGTCCATGCTTATACAACTTTTAGTTGAGTCTGAGTTCGTTCTCAAGTTTTTGATTGGTCAGATTTGAGCCTTTGGCTCAAATCTGACCAATCAAAAGCTTGAGAACTCAAATCTGACCAATCAGAAGAAGTAAAGGGTGAAACTTGTCTGAGAAATAATTACTATTCATGATTTGATCAAACAATTGAAGCAGTGTCAAACAGCTCCGATCCTTATTAACCCTTTCCCTCATAGGCTATTTTTAGATACAACCTCTTTGAATAAACCTACCGAAAAGGAGCATTAAAACTAGACAAAAGGAAGAAAATTTTAGAATTTTGTAGTTTGAAACCATTGTGATAAATAGAGCATTTGCTCCTATAGGAGCAAATGCTCTATTTATCACAATGGTTTCACAAAGTGACTTTTACAGAGTCGTCAAAAGTCGTCAATATGAGGGAAGGGTTAAAGGCCGAATCTGGAGCCAACCTGTTTTCAAATGTGGGTATGGTCGTGAATAGTTGGATAAGGGTAAAACGTTATGCAGATATAGCTGCGCCCAAAGTATATATTAATTATTTTGTCTTTATTTTATTTAACTATTACATTAAATCAGATTTGATTCACGCTATACAGTAGTACATGCTTTAACCCTTATCTTGTTGTTCACGTCAATATACCTACCTGTAAATAGTGAAGACCCTGATGAGGGTCTGCACTAATTACAAGTTGATAGTGCAACCAGTGCACTCCACAGCAGACATTGCACACATAAATATTTGTAGACAGTGAATATATATGTAAATATACCACAGTTCATTGGTAAAGAATGAGCAATGTATTTTACAACTCAGCATGAGAAGGGTTAAGCGACCTTAATGCAGGACAAAAGTAATGCAGAAAGCTCCTATAGGACGTGTATTAAGCTATAACCTGCCCTACATACTCATAATTAGACCTTTTTTGATGACCGCTTAAGACAGGCTATACTATATATATTTGCTATATCTGTATGAAATTGGCATACATTCATACTATTGACAGAAACATTTACCTACGATTGGAAATCAGAAGAAAATCAACCGAGTGTGCATTTTTCTCTTTCGCATTGTTGTTTTTGCTTTCGAAGGATCTCCTACTATCAGAATCATTATAATGCACTAATATATAATTTAAAGTAATACTTGGATGTTTCAGGTTTACTTTCAATTAAAACTGCAAGACTGCAACAAAGGAACCATTAATATGTACGTTGACATTTTTTAGATTTGCATTACCTGTTTTATGATAAACATATTAATTCAGATATAAAACAAATCCGCTGGAACACCTGTTAATATATATTCTTGTCATCTAGAGCTCAAAGCAAACTCATAGCAATATCTAATTGTAATGGGTTCCGTTACATGATGACCCCCCCACACACACACACACACACACACACACACACGCACACACACATGAGCAAAATGAGACAATATCTAACTTTCGACCAGTCACAGGTAACCATCGTGTTACCATGGCAACCAATACTTTTGAAACACCCAAATACTTCTACATCCTGATTTTTAGCATAATCAATAATATTTAAATTAAGACCAATCACAGGCAACCTACAATTGAGATTGGGGTGCCCAAATAGCCAGACATACCAATATTCAGCATAAGTGAATAAGATCTAAATTTCGAAGAAACCGATCCCACCATTTGGTTAACATGGCATCCAGTACTCTCGAACACTCCTACCAATCAGTTTGGAATACCATAATATCCCGACATTTTAAGGAAAATCGAACAATATCTAAATTTCGTCGACTTCTGACATAGTCAACACTACAGTATGTGTTTATGGCATGGTTGTGTCATGCTTTCATATACGAGTATCATACAAACAAACACATGCTTCCTATAGGTATAAAATTGTAAACCAGCGCTTTAGACTTTGTATCATGCAAGTAACATCAGGGTTTTCGTCCTGAACGTGATCAATATTTAATCACATTTGAGGTATCATGTGCGACAAGTGTTTGGAACGCATCGCAGTACTTTTAAAGTATGCCATATAGTTTCGCAAAAACATATATCACAAAAGTCATGTCAAAAACATTACATACACACACATAGTCGCCTGAACAGCACCGAGCCAAAAATAACAGCAAAAGACAAACAGAGACGCACAAAGACATAACAAACAAAAATAGGGGGAAATGGAAGTACGGCCTTGGAACGGTCAGTAACAAGTATCACTGGGTGTTAAACCAGTTTAGGGGAGCCCAACCTCACACTTATTCCATCCCCACCCTAAGGGTTAAACTGTAAATAAACATTTCCCCTCTCCGACTAATCTACATCAGCCGCGATGAAAAATACAGCGGTATATTTCATGTAAAACGAAAACATATTTAAATGAAACAAACTGGATCCACCTATCGTTAGTGTACTCAATGCTTAAGCTGCAATCAGAGTAACTGTAGACAGGTAACTATGTGTACGTAAAAGTTTTGACGTCCTACTTCCGTTTCAAGAGTTTAGAGTGAGGCCTCATAGAGTACTAAGGATTTCCTAGGAAGTTAGTGTGTAAGAAAAGAGGGCAGCGTGATTGCCACCTGTAAAAGGGTTGACCGCCAGACGTGCAGTATGTTGTAGATAAGTACTATAGGATCATAGCTTTTCAGTCACGCTCGAGCGAAACGTAAAGTTTAGAAGATATGATTCCATTTTCAATTTGAAGGTCTAGATCATGAATAGCCGCATACGTGTCGGAAGGGTTACAAGCTTTAGTCAACTTTAGTTATTTGGGGTAAATGATAGGAATCATACTATTAAATAAAGGGTTATCTATGTTGAAAATATCGTCCAAATATCGAAAATATTCAATGAAGGTGTTGATGACATCTGCTTGGGATTGAGGGTTAGGCTCAATATGAAATCTCTCTCATAGTAGAATCAAATCTGCGACCAGTGGTGTACAATTCCGAACTTTTATCACAATATAATTTTACTGGGATAAGATGTCGTGGACTTGAATTATAGTTTCTTTTTTATTCCATTTTGGTATCAAATGCATGGTTTCGACAACAATTAACCACTTAATTATCATGGAAGTGTCCTGTTAATACCTCACACAAATACTTCACTAGTTAGTTTTCACGAAATCTTTGTGTTGTTTTCAGATAATAATGTGAAACGTGGAACCTTGGAACTTTTCACGATAACCCAATATATATCATAACACGACGACTTTTGTCATGATACTGCTTTAGACTGCCACCACTCAATCCTTTCCCTGTTTAATATTCATGTAAGAAACATGGACGTTAGGAATATTTATTAGCTGACCTTTTATAATGGCATATGTACACAGGATGTTTCCGTTCAGTCAGAAATTGTAGAGTCAGATATATATCACATCACAACCAAAAAGAGCAGACCCTGATCAGACGACTTCTATAGAAGTCGTCTGCTCTAGGTATACATTGTTTGCAAATGCGCGATATATGAAATAAAGGGTTATTGAATTATACAATTTATCTAAACGTAGGAAATATCTAAAAGTAGAAAATTGTATTTGGATGACCGTGGCAGTAGCCGATTTATGTGTGAGGACATAGAACCAGTTTTTTACAAGTTTCGAGAAAAGTTTCGCTTTATTGATTATGTGGTGGCAGCATATGGCACTCACAGTTCAGTTTGAAGCGATAAGATGATTATCCGGTTTTCCTGAAAATATTCCATTTTCCACTTAATATATAATTATGTTAGATATTAACTGGACACTTGTTTTTGAAGGCTTAGTGGTAAACGGTGTCCGAAATATGCAACCATACCGAGTATGAACTAGATAAAGTGGTATTTTACTATCAAGGAGATTGTTCAGCAGGCATTGTTGCAAATGTACCTTCACCACATTTTGCAGATATCACATTGAACGTCAAACTATTAACCTGTTTACCTCAGCAATAATATAATTGAGAGTCCTTACCTTTAGAATAGTCGTACAATTCTTGCTTTATGCTATGAACTCATTCTCTCCTAGGCTATTTTTAGACCCAACCGTTTTTAATTAATCTACCGAATAGGAGCATTAACTAGAGAAAAGGAAAATTTTAGAATGTTGTACTTTGAAACCATTGTGATAAATAGAGCATTTGTTCCTATAGGAGCAAATGCGCTATTTATCACAGTGGTTTCACAATGTGAATTTTATAGATGCGCAAAAATGCGTCACTAGGGGGTAATGTGTTAAGGTAAGTGTTGACTTGAATTTGACTTTGATTACATCATTATTCATTGTAATAATCAAACTGCGTTTTAAACCTGTAAATGATGCCACAATAAAGGGCATCTTTGCAATGTTAACCTTGTAATTATTCGATTATTGCAGACATACTGCCAACGATGTGTACAAATTATACAACGAGAATAATTAGCAATAATCAGACATACGAAAGCGCGTGTCTATTTTTGTGTTATTATTACATTTCACTCGCTTATAATATCGTATATATACCTACTGTTTTATTATACAACATCCGTCTACTCTTGATTATAACTACAGGAACATTTAGATCTTATGACACACCTATTGTTATCAATATTTACAAATACTACAGGTATAAACACTGCATGTATTGTCCTGTTTTATTAACCTGTCAACATTTAAATAATTATACGCTTGCTGAACACGCCATATATAGCTTCGGTTTATATCGATTGTTTCCGCTAATAAAAGCTTTCCTACTTGGCTCATTCGAGTACTTGTACATTTATTGTAAAGCTCGTGAAAAACGTTTAAAACACAGGTTTACCCAAGCTAAATATATCCTTTCGGTGACGTAGCAATATTCACATTTGACAGGTCAATAAAACAGGACAATACAAGGACACAATCAAATATGTTTAAACCAGTCTCTACAGGTGTTGTGGCCGCGTAGCCGAGTGATAATATCAGCCGCTATAATGACACATAATATTGAATATGTTGGTGGTTGTTGATTCGAATATCACAGCAGGCATAAACTGAATTTTCTAAATTTACCTGTACATTTTGATCTGTTTTTGCCATATTACAAACTTCATGTGAATGAGTCGTGTAGTCATAGTAAACAAAGAAAGCAATTGACACGCTGTTGATATGTGCTACGGGCTGGTGGCCATGACTGAGACACAATCTTGTCTTGTTGTCGTTATTAACCATGTATTTGCTTAATATTTATATAAAACCCACATTAGTATGGCTGTTAATTAATGTAATTATTGTATCTTAAATCAAGAAAATACGTTACAATTGCAAAGAGTAATATAAATACGTTACAATTAAACAAACATAGCATACCGCGAGCATATAGTCATGGTGAAATATGTATAAAAGGGACACCTCGGTACTTAATATTCATGTAAGAAATAATGACATCATAAATATTAATTATATTAATTGTCATACATGTGTAATAGCACAAAGGCTGAAAAAGGTTTTACTATTGCAGAAACTGTACATTCATGTATATATCATAGCATAAGCAAACAGAGAACACTCTGATCAGACGGCTCCTATAGGAGCCATCTGATCTGGGTCTACTCTGTTTGCAAAGTCGTAAAGGGGCGTATTTATTATGTAAATACGTGTAGTTAAAAGAAATATATACAAAAACAGCAAAGAACCGATGGTCCTAAAGATTTTGCTCTGACGTTTACCAAGTGTATTGAAACAACTAATACACTGAATTATTTTTATTATTGAAGATTTAATTCAACCTCATGTAGTTAAACTCGTGGATTTGTATGTGCCCTCCGGTCGGGATCTGCACTGTTCGCAAATAACTGTATTTGTTTCCCGCGTTCAAAGGGTTAACATATTTTACAACAAATACAAAATTATCAGTTACTCAATGAGTCTTTCTCTCAAATTTCTTCAAAAAAGACAAGCAGATCATCTATTGTGATACATTTCTATCTTAATTCTGAACGAAAGCAAAAGTAGCAATGCGAAAAGAGAAATTTGCATACTCGGTTTCATTGAGTCTGTTCTTGAGTAGCAATTAAGCATGCAACACTACCCCTATCACCGACTTAAGCGGTATACAATTTTGTATACCACACTAGCATGATCCGAGATGGATCAGCAGAAACACCGAATGAAACATAACACATTTTAAATTGTTTCTCTGAAGTATTGGGTGTAAGTGTTAACTATGAAAGAAGTAGTTTGAAGGGGTAAAACCAATACAGGTCGGATTCAATTAACCCTTATAACTCTGAATGTTCAAATAGATTATTCCAAAATTCAGGCAAAGCTTATGGTGACTATTTGGGGAGTTTTCAAAAGAAAAATGACAAACAGTGCAGACCTTGATGAGAGGACTCCTCTAGGGGCAATCTCATCTTGGTATACACTGTTTGCAAAGGCGATTAGTGATTCGTGTCCCACGCTGTAAGCGATAAGACAAACTGCAAACTTACTTAGAAATGTGGCGTGTGATATGTCACTCTAGATACATTGATTGCTTTAAACTACACAACAAAACTAAGTTAAAAAGACATTAAAATTAAGACAAAAACAAAGCATAAAATAAACTGCAAAAGGTGAATATGGATGCCAACTATTATTGTTATAGAATGCCTTCATATTTCGAAAATGAATACAGTTTATTAACAAAATCAAACCCATCGGATTAACATTTGTATCATTTTGTCTTAATTCTTAATGTATGCCTCTACACTTGAAATACTATTAAAGTATATTCGTCCATTGATGTGAAGTACAAATTACTTTCAGTTTACCCATATCATTTCGACGCACTGGAACTTTGCAAACAGTGTAGACCCAGATCAAAGGGCTCATTAGGGAATTATTTCACATGAATCTGCTGTTTGTCATAAAAATAATTTTAGTCCTTTATATTTTGTATTCAACTTATTTGTTCAATGCATATTGAGAAAGGAGGAGTCATCTGTACGTATTCAGCAGATTAACCTTTAGATTGCTGAGCAAATTATTTTTGCAGAATTTTTCACCTACTACATTTTCAAAATTCAAGCAATTTACTCGGCGTCTTATCTGGATCCAAACTGTTTGCATAGGTATTCACTCATTTTGCATTTTTGAAAACTATTCCAATAAGCCAAGGCTGTGTAATGTTCAATACAGAAAAAAATATCCTACACTTTCTTTTAATTCTATACATCAGCAGTATCCGGTTCAAGTTTATTATCTACCGCTGAAGGCTGAGGGGTATGTTTTAGCGCTGTCCGTCCGCCTATCCGTCCGTGCGTCCCGGACTCATGTTTAAGAAACGGTTTTGAGTTTTTCTTTGAACCAGTTTGTACATGTTAAGTACTATAACGGATTTGAGGCCTGTAAGTATGACTGACACCGATTTTTGAACACTACAGCTATGACCCTTTGTTTGCCAAAATTGTAACGTTTGTGCATGCCCGGAGTCATTTGTCACACACTGTTTGGTATTGCTAAGAAACTGTGTGTAAATGTTATGTAGCATAAGAACATGCGGTCATGCAATTGTATTGACTACGGAGCACCAGAGTCATGGACCTTTGTTTGCGAATATGTAACGTTTTTGTATGTCCGAAGCCATATCTTAGAGTTTTTACTATAAAAATGTTAAATAGCATAAGGTCACGCGGCCCTAAACGTACTGTTTATATTTAGCTTTAGAACACCAGAGTTAAGGTCATTTGTTTGTCATAATGTAACCTGTTCGTCTGTCCGGAAACATTTCTCAGAATCTGTTCTGAAGTTTTCTATGAAACTTTGTCTACATGTTAAGTAGTATAACAGGTATGCGACCCGGCAAGTATTATCTACATTGACCCTGGAATACATTGACATTGGACCTTGAATATCACTCTGTCTGTCCGGAGCCATTTCTCAGAAACTGTTTCGAGTTTTTCTACGAAACTTTGTTTAAATATTTAACAGCATAAGGACACACGGCCCTGCAAGTATCATTAAAATTGACATTGGAGAACTAGACTTATGGCCCTTTGATAGCCAAACAAATGTAACTTTTTGTCTGTCCGGATCATTTCTCTGAAACTGTTTGGAGCTGTTCTATGGTATTTTCTGTAAAGGTTAGGTAGCATTATGAAATGCGGCCTTGAAAGTGTCGCTCACATTTGCAATGGAACACTTGAGTAATTGTCGTTTGTTTAAGGAAAACACGTTTGACCGTCTTACTTATGACGTGTGGAGTGTTGCAATATTGTATACAGAAAAAAATGTGTTCAATAAAAGAATATTCATTCAATTATTTTAATTATTTGTTCAATTAAAAAAGAGTTATTCAATAAATAATATATGTATTCAATGTCAGAAAACTATTTGTTCTAAAAATATAAGTATGTTCTTAAACTATAAGTGTGTGGTTAAAAACAAGTTTTTGGTAAAACAAAATAATTGTTGATAAAAAATTTATATGAACTACACAAAATATGTGTGCGGTAAAACTATTTATATGGACTACAATGAGAATTGTGGGATAGCAGAATTGATCATGTAACAACCCATGCCATTGGCTCGTACATTCCGATCTGGCAGCTCGCAGTATCCAGGAAGGAATCATCCAAGAAGAAATTGATGTGTTTAATGAATATTACGTGTCGTTTTAAAGTGATTAGAGTAAACAGAAGAATAAGAATGTGATTAATTTACTGACATACATCCTTTCAGTATACAACGCGGAAATACGAGGCGCCGGTATACGAAAAATGAAATCCGTGGTTACAAAATTTATTCTGCTAATTCTAATTATAGTCCATATAAAACATTAAGAATCTTCTTCTTTTTTTCAAAACTATTTTTAGACCATATACATATTTTTTCACACACTTAATATTTTTTATCAAAAATATGTTTACCACATAAATATATTTAAAAAACAATTATTTTTAGAACAAATATATTTTCTGAGATTGAATATATATGTTATTTATTGAATAAATATTGTATTATTGAATAAATATTTAAATTTATTGAATGAATATTTTTATTGAACAAATAGTTTTCTTTATACAATATTGCAACACTCCACACGCCATACTTATTCATATCTCAGAAACTGTTTTCAATAAAAGTACAAAAATGAGTCATGCAGGAAACACCACATACAGAACAAGAAGTCGCCCGAACAGCAACACAAAACCTATTGCAAATATTTGGCACTACTAAGAAATGTAGCCCTTCAAATATCACTTACTTTAGAACAGCGTTCTAGTTGTTCCTTTGTGAAAATCTTAACCTTTTGTTCATCTGATCAAATACTCTGAGGCCAGCACTTGTTTGACAGGTGATATCAACTTACGAACAGAGGCCAGGACTTATTGGGGGGGGGGGGATATCAATTCAGCGAATTTGCTTTTTAAAATACGATGCTGAAATAGTTTTACAACAACCGTATTGAATGTATTGAATTCTATCTTGAATTCTCACGTTATTTAAGCTTTACGCTATAAATACGCCGTTCTGTAATACCTTTGCAGACCTCCGGTAGTAGCTGTCGGATCAGGGTCTGTTCTGTCTGCTTATTCTAGGGTTTCTGTCATTACCAAGGATCCATGTATCCATATGCTATTATAACGTAAAGGGATAAACATTGGGTTTTCAAAATGTACCATAGTTTCCTGAGTCTAACCAGCACGTTTTAATTTTCAAATATCTATTTAAGCTTATATAGTAGAACCTGTCTTAGGTGACCGACCTTTCTGTATTATGTTTGCCCTGCATTAAGGCAATTGCCTGCTATTTAAGGTTGTCGTATTCAATAATTGAAATTCACTTAAGACAGGTTCTACTGTATGTGTACTGTCGTAACTACTATCGTAACTATAGGGTTTAACCCATTTATTCCAACATTATCTGAAGAAACCTTGTCCAAATTTCATTGTGGAAAACCTCCATTTTTCATGTTAGGGGGGGGGGGGGGCACTGCTAACACAATGTTTGTAGGAACAAGCCATTGCCGCTGGTGGCTTCAGCAAACAGTGCAGACCCTGATCAGAGGGCTCCTTCATGAGCCCTCTGATCTGGGTCTACATTGTTTGCCTACGTCCCTTTTAAGGAACACTGGGCACACATAGGTTAAACATAACTCGGCCCCTAATCAAGACCCGATTTACAAATGTAAAAAGTGCATTTACTACAGTATTTAAACAAGCCTCAGTTAAGGCCATATTTTCTAGAATATGAAAAGTTAGAGAATGCATGATAGCATTGTGTCGATAGTAGCATTTATGTGTGTTTGCTTGTTTGTCCTCATTTTTGTTTGGGCAATGTTCTTGTGTAAATTACGGAATCACATCTTGTATTTTGTTTTTGATTATTTTGATTGAGTTTCTTATCTGTGTGTGGGGGTGCTGTGGATGTGTGGTAAGGGTGTGTGGATGTGGGGTGTATGTAGAGGTGTTGGTGTGTATGTGTGTGCGCGCGCGTACACTTCGTTTGTGCTTATGTGAAAGCTGTGGAATTTGGTATTGCATGTTTTCTATTTTATCACGCTTTATATAAAGTATATTTTGGTGTTAGTTAGAATCCCATACCGTATTGATGTGTATTAAAGGTCTAGGGAAGAAAAAGAACGGTTCGTCTGTACTTAAATCTCACATCTCGAACTTCCATTAGCACTATATTATAGCAAAAGGTGGGTGTAAAACAATAGCTAATGAACCAAAGCAATTCACAAGGATAGACTTCCACAAAGGTTGAAACTATTTCCGTGCTGATTGACAACACATCCAGTACACAAACAACAATATTTACATTCGCCCTGCAACGTCCTTATATAACCTTATTCTAAAAAGAAAGTTGCATAACCTCATGAACACCGGAAGCACGTTATTCATTTCTTAAATATAAGAAATACAATGGAATATAAATATAAGAAATGAATGACGTGCTCCCGGTGTTCAAGGGTTATGCAACGCATAGCTTTACGAGCAAAGATTCACGTGAAGCCCTTCGGGCTTCACTAACTTTGCTCGTAAAGCTATGCGTTGCATAACCTCATGAACACCGGAAGCACGTCATTCATTTCTTAATTATATTCCTGTTGGATAGTCAACATGATTTGTAAAGTTTGGACTCAAAGTAAAATTATATACAAGAATAGGGTCATTGTAATACACGGAGTACATGTACTTTACAAAATAGTAACTGCTTGGTTGAACAGGCTCCCTATAATGGCATAGTAAAGCTGAGTCTAAAACGAGTTGCTACCTGCATGATTTCGGTTTTGCATATAAGTAGCAGATTACTATATTATGTCCGAAAATTCGAAGGAGGGGCTCCAAACTCTTGCCGAACTACGAAATGTGTTCCAAGTTTCCGTGTTACTGTGTTAACCCTTAGTGTGTTGGATCCGAGTATATAACAATCCTTCGATCAGGGTCTAAACTATTTGTCATAAAATAGTTTCCGTCAGTGATTAACTTACTTGATACAATACTGGTATGCTGTTTGATTAATATTTAGATAAGGTGAAGCCAGTTTTAATTATGCAGCAGATTAAATGCTATGCATACGAATGCCAAACCTACACATAAACAATAATACACATTTCCGCAGTATAACTTAACAATTGCAGTGACAGTCATAATATCCAGAAGTATATTCAGGGCGTAAGCATTAGAATTAAATCATAAGCAAGGAGTGGCATGGCCAATACAAAAACGTTTTCAGAACAGATTATTAAAATGTTATGTCTAGGTTTGTGTATATGGTCAACGAAGGATGCTGGCGTTTATCTGCTTCTTCGGATTGGTGCTAAATCACTAAATCACTGTGGCAGTCTCACTTTCATGCGATGTGACATGTGATTCTTGTAACTCTCCTTAAGCAATCCTTTAAACACTAATTAAATGGTAAATACCATTTATTTAGATTAGTTAACACCTCCACTTCTTTGCAATCTGTGTGCTTCTAATGATGTGCAGCTAATGGCTATGTTATTGTGATGCCCTTGAGTTCTGGTATTGTCCTTATCGTATACTTTTTATGATCAACCATGCGAATGAACATTGCTTAAAAGTTTTTCTGTGATCAAAGATTATCGTACAATATCGTACAACAAAAGTACTGAACTATTGCAAAATGCTAGTTAATTACTTATGAAATATGCTGCTAAGGTATTATTTATGTCTAGCAGAACTAACTTTGGAGACGGGTGAACGAAATAGAGGATGGCAGTTGTCCCGACCCAACTCTATATTTATTGCTCCTGAATCAGTGTTTTAATCAAGACTCAGCCAAGCTGCTTTTGATGCACTAATTACTAACCTATATGGAAAAATAGTCAAACAGGGAGAGCCACATACGAAAACACCATCAAACAAGAAACGACAGAGTCACAAGACAAAAGACAACAGGACGCATATAAAGACGAAATGGTTATATTCTTGTTATGTGTATGATGAGTGTGGGCTGTTCAACGTCCATAGTTTATATATTGGGGCTATTGGGGTTCCATTGCCCTTAAATACCCAGTGAAATACACAGGGATTTGAAGATTATCCTGACACAGGCACCGATAATACCACATACTTAGCGTTAATGGACTTTAAGTCAGGACAGGTAGTATCATTTAGAACTCCTTTGGTATAACCAGGCCGAGGATCGATCCCCGCTCAAAAATCTTACACTATACTGGATGGTTAACCTTTACAAACACACACACAGATGTGGTATTTGACTAACGCGTCAGCGGTATTGAAAATAAAGCTTCATTGCGTAAATAGTTTGATATGGTCGTCGAACACGCCTTTGTAAACATAGTACACCCGAAGCAAACTGTAGCTTGTTGAAGCTGTGTGATCAGGGTTTGCTCTGCTTACTCATAGACTTATATAGATGGTATTTGTCAGTGTATGCCACGGTAAAAGCATACATTCATTACTTGTTACAAATGCTGTTAAAATGTATTGTTAGTTGATTCTGTTAATATGTCTTACATACATATGAAACAGGGGAAGGGCTAACCATGCGAATACTAGTTTGTACAATGTGGAATGATACATGTACGAGCACGTCAGCGTTTAATTAAACGTTTTAATACTATTCTGAATGTAAAACGCCAATATTCTCATGTTTTGCATTCAAACTGTTAATGAATATATTGAAAACGTGTATAAGACTCGATAGAGTTTCCTCTACTTGAAACATAGAGATGTTATAATATTATTTGATGTTTTACAGGCTTTTATATTGAGATGATGTGGTCAAACTAAAGACAGGATTCTAGTACTAAGGGTCATATTCTATTTTATGATATTAGACACTTTCCTATGCAATTTGAAAGGCTAGCAGCAAAATTTGAATTGCCAAATGTCACATTCAGTTTGATGGACTAGCAGTTATATTAGAACTATTAAATGTTTTGTGTAGTTTGATGTTTGCTGTTTAATATTAGAACTGCTAAATTATGTATGTAGTTTGATTGCCTAGCAGTAATATTAGATGTAGTCTGATAGGCTAGCAGTAGTAGATTTGTTAAAGGTCGTGTGTAGTTTTACGGGTTAGCAGCAATATTAGAATTGTCAAATGTCTCGTGCAGTTTGATGGAATAGCCTTAAAATTAGGATTGATAAATGTCTTGTGTAGTATGATGGGCTAGCAATAATACATGTATAAGAATTCTCAGAAGTATTGTGTAGTTTGATTGGCTAGCAGTAATATTAGAATTGTGAAATGTGAGGTGCACTTCGATGGACTAGCAGTAAAATCAGATTTTTAAATGTCTTGTGTAAATTGGGCTAGCAATAATATTAGAAATGTTAAATGTACTGTGAGGTTTGCTGGGTTTGCATTAATATTAGATTTGTTAAATGTGTAGTTTCATTGGCTAGCTGTAAAATCAGAATTGTTAAATGGCCTGTGTAATTCAATGGGCTAGCAGTAAGATTAGAATGGTTAAATGTCTTGTGCAATTTGATGAGCTAGCAGTCATATTAGGATACGGATAGTCAAATTGTCTGTGCATTTTCATGGTCTACCAGCAATAGTAGAATAGTCAAATTGCCTGTATATTTTGATGGGCTAGCAGCAGTATCTTGGATTTTGCACTACATGTCAATATGCATGTGTTTCGTGCAGCTGTAGTCATAAACATATTAATGTTATGATTATTGTGAACTTGTGTGTGAGGCTTGAAGATAATGGTGATGCCAGATTTTAATGTTCATTTTTAACGTAAAGTATATAATTATGTATTCATTCGTGTATGTACGAAGAAACAAGAGCTATATCATTTGTCTCTATTATTGATAAATGTTTTTTTTTCAGTTACGCTATTCTAACAATAATCAATTAGATACAAACTATGACATATAAAGACAACCGGTCTGAAATTAAATATCACTTTCTGTGTAATATTAACTATAATTTATGCTATAACATATTTACATGTATCTGTTTCTAAATACTTAAACCCTGACAGAACAGTGTTCCTCTTGGACAGTAAACTTAAGTCTCCGACTTAAGATATAAATTCAGACAGTAGTGGTATTATACTCAATGAAATGGCGCTGTTGCCACCGCTGTCGAATTACTCGTAGTATATTGACTGTTCGACAGTTGTAAAGTAGCTGTCTTACCTTCCTCCGTCGTATCATGTTTTCTAGTTGGTCCGTTAATCGATGATTCGATGGATATTTTTAGAAACGTTATTTTATTTTTTATTATGTTCTGTGCGACGGTCAATGGTTTCTCAAATCATGAATTAATCGGAAGTAAATAATAGTTCATCTAATTAGAATTTAAGCAGATGCTTTGTCTGCACGATCAATGTTACCAATAAGGAATGCTCAAAATACGTGTGATAACTGTTTTAGAAAATAAAGCATTTCATTTGTTTACAAAATCACTTATGTTTGATTGCTTTCATGCATGACATGTAGTCTTTAGTGTTGTCAAAGGAAAACGGAAAGGCACATGACGACGGTATTATGTGAGCTAGTGCGGGGGAGGTTAATGTAGCGGTCACATGTCACACTTGATGATTTAAGCTTTCATAATATTGACAGGACTAATGTATGGTCTAGTGAGAACAATAGATGGTCCTCGGAGAACGTGAAAATGCTGTGATAGACAGGTTGCCACTGTCTCGAAAACTTTTATAATTCTTTCGTTTCCATGTTTTGTCGTCTGAAAAGTATGCAGCCTGCTTTAGGTTTCATTGCTGGGTTATTTTCTTACTACTTCCTCTATACACTTGGTTATATCGCTAAACAGTTTGGGATCTAATGAGAGTTACACAGTATTTCTTGATTATAGCGCTAAACAGTTTGGGACCTGATGAGAGTCACACGGTATTTCTTGATTATAGCGTTAAACAGTTTGGGACCTGATGAGAGTCACACGGTAGTTCTTGATTATAGCGCTAAGCAGTTTGGGACCTGAAGAGAGTCACACGGTAGTTCTTGATTATATCGCTAAACAGTTTGGGACCTGATGAGAGTTACAAGGTATTTCTTGATTATAGCGCTAAACAGTTTGAGACCTAATGACAGTTACATGTACATTGTACATGTACACGGTATTTCTTGATTATAGTGCTAAACAGTTTGGGACCTGATGAGAGTTACACGGTATTTCATCTAGAAACAAACTACTTTCGCAAAGCTGTAACTCCATTGTTGTTTAACCCTTTCCCTGTTCAATTTTCATGTAAGAATTGATAACATCATAAATATCTATTATTGTGTGGAGGGGGGGTTCAAGAAAATATTTTGCATTGACAGAAACTGCAGAATTAGATCTAGCCGTCAGATCTTGGTCGACTCTGTTTGGAAATGCTTAAAATTGCGTTAATATTAACCCTTCGCTTGCTATTCACGTCAATATACCTACCTGTAAATAGTGAAGACCCAGATGAGACAGCTCCTGCAGGACCTGTCTCATCAGGGTCTGCACTATTTACAAGTTGATTGTGCAACCAGTGCACCCCACAGCAGTGATTACACAGCGAAATAGTTGTAGACAGTGAAGATATATGTAATTATACCACAGGGCATGGGTAAAGAAGGAGACATGTATTTTAAAATTCAGCAAGCGAAGGGTTAAGGAAAGGGTTAGGAATTGGTATATTGCTATAGACGTTCGTTTGGCTGTGATTCAGCAAGTAGACAACAGTTTGACTTCTGATTAAATGACTTACGAACCTTCGAACGACCAACGTTATCGTAAAGCCTAATTCACGACAATCGCTAGTACTCGCATATTGCCCTCTTCTAAAACTACTGCTCTCATCTAATAATATTGCTGTCTTCTAAAACTACTGCTCTCATCTAATGATATTAATGTCTTCTAATGCTACTACTCTCATCTAATGATATTGCTGTCTTCTAAAGCTACTGCTCTCGTCTAATGGCATTTCCCTCTTCTAAAGCCACTGCTCTCATCTAATGATATAGCCTCTTCTAAAGCTACTGCTCTCATCTAATAATATTGATCCCTTCTAAAGCTACTGCTCTCATCTAATGATATATCCCTCTTCTAAAGCAACTACTCTCATCTAATGATATTTTCCTCTTCTAAAGCTACCGCTCTCATCTAATGATAGTGTCCACTTCTAAAGCTATTGTTCTCATCTAATGATATTGCTCTCTTCTAAACCTAGTGCTGTCATCTAATGATATTGCCCTCTTCTAAAGCTACTGCTCTCATCTTATGATATTGCTCTCTTCTAAACTTATTGCTCTCATCTAATGATATTGCTCTCTTCTAAACCTAGTGCTCTCATCTAATGATATTGCTCTCTTCTAAGGTTACTGCCCTAATCAAATTACATTGCTCTCTTCTAAAGCTACTGCTGTCGTCTAATGATATTGCTCTCTTCTTAAGCTACTGCCCTCATCTAATGATATTGTTCCTTCTAAAGCTACTGCTCTCATCCAATGATATTGCTATCTTCTTATAAGCTGCTGTTCCCATCTAAGCACTATCTTGCCAACAAATCTGAGATGGAAAAAGCAGCAATATTTTGTTCGTCGTCTGTATTGAAACCGATTTTCCAAAGAAATACTGAACTATGTGTTTATCTTAAACAGCTTGCCGTCATCCGTGATAACCTATGCCGTAGTTTCAATTTAGCGGAGACGCACGGTGATCGATGTCGATGTCTCATCGGGGTTCAGATGGGTTTACAATTTACCCCTTCGCTTGCTATTCACGTCAATATACCTACCTGTAAATAGTGAAGACCCAGATGAGACAGCTCCTGCAGGAGCTGTCTCATCAGGGTCTGCACTATTTACAAGTTGATTGTGCAACCAGTGCACTCCACAGCAGTGATTGCACAGCGAAATACTTGTACACAGTGAAGATATATGCAATTATACAACAGGACATGAGTAAAGAAGGAGAAATGTGTTTTAAAATTCAGCAAGCGAAGGGTTAATCTGGATGTTTTCACACCAAAGCTTCTGCAAAATTAATGTAACAATCTAGGCTGGTTTTCAATATACATGTAATTCCAAATAACCTGAAGATAGTAAAAGTATTCATCATTCGTATGTACAGAAAACTCATTTCATCAGTTTCCTACAAGATAAGCCGTGCGATTGTTGTTCATGAAATGGTAACCATGGAGAAAATTCATTTCATCTTTATATTGTTGAGGTAGAAATACGACATTTCGTTTATTGCAATCCTTTTAATTAAGGATGTCAATGTATACATAGAAAATATTATTATACCGATCCTAAATTAGAATACAGTAAAGCCTCGATAATTCGAGAATTTAGGCCCTTTTAGGCAGGTGGCTGCTTAATGTATGACGAAAGTCATGCTATAGAAGTTTTCTGCATGACTTCAATCTTGCATTAAGCTGCCACCTGTCTTAAAAATGGATAATGATAGGTATTTATTGTAAGTAAACCTCTTCCTGCTGAGATTGAATTGATTTGCAGGATCCATGCCGTTTGAAATTTTGGCAACAAGTACTCAAACGCTTAAACGAATCGAAAGAAAGAGAGAATTTGTAGCAGGATTGAGCTGAATCAGAAATGTGTATGGCTCCATAAAGACTGTACATTTTAACCCGTTACTCCATAAATACGCCGTTCTATTCCTATGGGAGCCGTCCGACCAGGCTATGCTCTGTTTGCTTATGGAATTATATAGATCTGATTCTTTAGTTTCTGTCGTGGTCAAAATCTCCTATGTTCATAAATATAATTGATATCAATGACGTCATCATTTCAAACATGAATATTCATGGAGGAAAGGGTTAAATCATTCCTGCTAAAATTTGAGATCTAGTGTAATGTCTACAACCTCTGATTCGACAGGGCTCTTGAAAAACTACTGATCTCAAGCTTTTGATTGGTCAGGTTTGAGTTCTCAAGCTTTTGATTTGTCAGATTTGAGCCAAAGGCTCAAATCTGACCAATCAAAAACTTGAGAACGAACTCAGACTCAACTAAAAGTTTTATAAGCACGGATACTGATCTAGTGTCAAACAGCTGGGATGATCTAGATGATAGAGGCAAGTGGTAATTAAATGCTGGGTAATCGTTATGCAGAAAGCTCATATAGAATATTTCATCAGTACTTCTAAATACACATGTCAGTTAATTAAGTGATTGCTTTGGAGATGTGGTCGTGTACGTCCTCTTATATAACTTCGAGATTTTATACAAACTTGCATTTAAGATTATAAATGTGCGAAAAGCAGAGATAGCATCACACGTTTATAAGGGAGATTATGTATAAGAAGCACTCCAGGCGTTATTAGCTACCAAAGACAGTCAAATTTCCCAAGAGTGGTAAAATACTGAGTGACAATCTTATCTAATAATTATCCGATGTGGTGGCGTATCATTTTACTGCTACTTGCTGCTAAACACTTGTCCGAATTTTAATCAGTAGTTGCGCCATTCCTACAAGTTTGCATTGTCCATCAATAATTTATGCTAAATCTTGTTTGTGCTTATTTGTTCTTGTTTGTCATTTTAGATCATCTAATACATAGATAGATGGGCTATGTTTCTATTACTCTACGTCGTCGTCCGTTGTCGACAATTTACAAAGCATCTGCTCTTAAACTACAGTAAAACCTCTCAATAATGGCCACTAAATTGTGTTAATTAGTTGGTATTTAGGGCTGGTGTTACCTTAAAGCAAGTTGAAAGTAAACCAGAACGCTCCTATAGGAGCGTTCTGTTTTACTTCCACATTGCTTTAAGCAGCCACCTGCCTTTACATGTAACACAAAATACTTGATGTAATTTAGTGCCCGTTATAGAGAGGTTTTACTGTACATTGTCAGTTTCAGTCAAACTTCACAGGAGTGACGTTGGAGTTTGTAAAAACAGACAGTTGCTTGCTGTACGACAAAGGCAATGCAGAAAAATCATTTGGGAGCTTTCCGTATAACTGTTGTCCTGCATTGAGCTTACGCCTGTTTTAAAACTTCAGAAATAGACATTTTTTTAGTTGTCGTATTAACGAGATTTTATTCAACAGAGCGGTTATACGTATAAAAAAAGCGTTAAAAATGTGACAGCCTTGGCGTGAGTAGTTTTGAATGTATTATTTTCTAATACAACTTTTAAAACGGTTTTCTTTCAACAAAACAATATTGGTTCGATTTCTGTATACAGTAAACTCTCGCTTACACGACCACTCAAAAGAAGTATATAATTCTAGATTTTTAAAACCGGTATTAGCTTAATGCAGCACAAAGGCTATGTAGAAAGCTACTGTAGGAACTTTCTGCACTTCTGTTACCCTGCATTAAGCAAATACAGACGTCTATGTTAATAAATCATGTTGTCGCATTACCGAGCCTTTGCAGTACAGTAAATCTCATCTAAACCAGAATTCTAGAAGAAAAGAATGAGATACTTTTAGGCATGAGTGAAGTCCTGCAGGAGCTTTCTGCATGACTTTCACCCTGCATTAAGCTGCCACCTGTCTCCAAGGCCTATATTAACCCTTCGCTTGCTATTCACGTCAATATACCTACCTGTAAATAGTGAAGACCCAGATGATAAAGCTGCAGGAGCTGTCTCATCAGGGTCTACACTATTTACAAGTTGATTGTGCAACCAGTGCACTCCACAGCAGTGATTGCACAGCAAAATGCTTGTACACAGTGAAGATATATGTAATTATACAACAGGGCATGGCTAAAGAAGGAGACATGTATTTTAAAATTCAGCAAGCGAAGGGTTAATACCAAATTTTGCGTCCCGTCTAGAGAGGTTTTACTGTATTTTGTACAGAATCATTCTTTGTTGAACACCTATCCCATTCCCAAAACTTCATTTCATATGACAAAAAGACATGGCCGCCATGGGCTGGGTTTGTTTACCATATATGGCTTTATTAGGAAACATTCAAACATAATTTGTTTGAAACTAATGCTTTCTATAGAAAGATTTGCAGATCTGTTCCTTGATTAAAAGATAATCCTAACGTCCTTGACATTGTTTTCATTAGACAAAACAAAGTATGATTTCCATGGTAATTTCTATGATTATGTTGATATATAACGAAACTTTTAAAAATATTCTTCTTAGATAATTGTTTTCTTTACGTGTCAATAAATTTGTATTATAGTGAAAAATCATCTCAGAAACTAATGATCTGCTGAAATGACGACATCTTAAAGGAGGAGCGTCTATCGCTGATGAATTAGGGAATAGTTGTCAAATAGTGTACGTGTCATTACACATTGCGTGCACAGTATAACTTGTATTTAGCCACCATTAAAAAGAGGTCTGCCATAAACATTGTGGTGTTTTAACCCTTTCCCTTATGTAAGCGCATTTTGACGCATCTGCAAACAGAGTAGACCCAGATCAGACGGATTCCAGTGGAATATATATCTGATTCAAGAGCTTTAGCCTGAGCCAAAATGACATGTATTCATATGCCATTATAAAAAATAAATCTCATTAATATTCATGGCGTCATTATTTCCTACATGAATATTCATCAGGGAAAAAGGTTAAGACAGGTGGTAGCATAATGCATGTCAAAAGTAATACACAAGATTCCTTCCGGAGCTTTCTGCTTTTCATTTGTAATGCATTAAGCAACCGCCGCTATTGAGAACTCCTATTTCAAACAATGAATGATCGCTTAAGACAGGTTCTACTTGTGTTAGGAAATAACAGGACTGGTACATACAGTAAAACCTCTCTATAACGGCCACTAAATTACATCAAGTACTTTGTGTTAAAGGCAGGTGGCTGCTTAAAGCAAGGTGAAAGTAAAACAGAAATCTCCCATAAGAGTGTTCTGTTTTACTTTCACCTTGCTTTAAGCAACCATACTTTCACCTTGCTTTAAGCAGCCACCTGCTGTAAATACCAACTAATTTCCGTTATAGAGAGGTTTTACTGTACATTCATTAGTTGTATAATATTTCATCGATCTCTGTTTTTGGTGTTGACGTTAAGTTCTCCAGTTTTACCATGGCTTAGGATTGGCTTTAAGTTCTCCAGTTTTACCATGGCTAAGGATTGTCTTTTTCATATGCCATTATAAACATTAAGCTAATTGATGTCAAACATATATTATATCTGAAATTGATATTCCTGGAGTAAGGCGTAAACCAAACGTCATATGTTCTATTGGTATTCAGGAAAAAAGGACATACAGTTTGTTCTTGTTCTAATAGCTTTTAAGAAAAAAGCAATACATGTTGATAATGTTCTATTGGCGTTCAAGAAAAGAAGTCATAACATATTGTCGTATTTGCTGTTTCTTTTTTATTAAATATAATATTCAATAAAATAAAATATTCAACAGGTTTACAGGAATACGCATAATATCACGCAGGAGTGTAGATCAAGGTTGTTGTTAGAAGAAGGATTCCCAACATGTCAAAACGGCGTATGTCAATATATACTGTAATGTACGGTGTGTCCTCTCTATAGTGACTACTTAACTCTTTCCCTGTTCTATGTTTATTTCAATTTTCAGTACCTAATGAATATTCATGGACCATGTATGCATAATGAAATATGGAAGGTGGAATATTGCAGCCATTTTAGAAAGTAAAGAAAACATATATCAAATTCCATTTGCAAGCAGAACTGACCCTGATCAGACGATCCCTATAGGAGACGTCTGATCTTGGTCTACTCTGTTTGCAAATACACGAAAACACGTTGAGGAAAAGGGTTAACGGATAAACATTGTTGTCCTTTTTTAGTAGGTGGTTGCAAATTGCAGCGAGAAAATAATGCAGTCATATATGGTTGGAGCTCCCTATATATATATATATATATATACATATATATAACATATATATATATACTTATCGTAATGCATTAAGCTACCACGCACTTTGATCCCTTACCTGATGCAGAGGCCATTTGACGCATTTGATAACAGAGTAGAACCAGATCAGACGGCCCCGACAAAAGCCTTCCTATCTCTAATGTTCCTCTTCCATGATGAATCATCAGCAAAATTGTATGCATGATGTCACTATGTCTTACTTAAAATTCATAAAGTTTTAACCCATTCCCTCATATTGACGCCTTTTGACGCCCCTGAAAGAGTCACTTTTTGAAACCATTGTAATAAATAGACCATTTGTTCCATGGGAGCAATGCTCTATTTACCACAATGGCTTAAACATTAAACCATTTTGAAAGTTTCGTTTTCTTTATTGTATACTCTATGTCGGTAGATTTTATTCAAAGAGGTTGTGTCTAAAAATAGCATCTGAGTAAAAGGGACTTAATATATGAGGGAATGGGTTAAACCCCAGAATTATATATTTGAGTGGTAGATTGTAGAGAGCTGTTGACGTATACAAGTTGTGTTTTGTGTACAAGCGCCAACAGCGTTTTGCAAACAATGAAGGGCCAAATCATTAGCTTAGCCAGTGTCTTGGAGACTAGACGGTATATAAGGTATTGGGTATTATCATGTAGCAGTAGTATCTAACTCTCTAATAGCTATCTACATTTTTTAATAAATCTAATTGCCATTTTGAAGGGGAGTTTTGAAGAATTATTTTGCTTACATGACCTTTAGAAAACTAATTGTAAAGCAAAGAGTGTAAACCCTGATTTATCGTTTTGTCTGGATCGGCATTGTGCTCATCTATATCATTTGAACACATTACTCCAAATATACAATTCTTAACGTATTGACAAAAAGAGTAGAACCAGATCAGACGATTCCTATTGGAGCCCTCTGATCTCGGTCTCCTCTGTTAGCATACGGAATAATATAAATGATTTTATGATTTCATGATTTTACATATTCTACCATGGCCAAATATGCATGTGTTCATTGGTCACTATAAACATTTAACTAACTGATATCAATGGCGTCATTATTTCTTAACATGAACATTCACAGAGTAAAGGGTTAAGGGGCATTAAGCACGAAAGGCTGAATTATACAATGTACGGTAAGTATCTCTAATACGACATCTTAGAAAGTATAAGTCAGGATTTTAAAAACAGATGGTAGCTTAACGCAGGACAACACTTATGCAGAAATATCTTACTCGAGTCTTCTACATAACTGATACCATGCATTAAGCACCCACCGTTTGTATCTTAACCCTTTCCTTCATATCCGTAAACGTGTTTTCACGCATTTGCAAACAGAGTGGACCCAGATCAGACGGCTCATATTGAAGCCGTCTGATTATGGTCTGTTCTGTTTGCTGGTGGAATTTTAAAGATCTGTTTCTTTACTTTCTACAACGGCTACAATGCAACACTTTCACTATTTCATTATAACTAGTCTGTCCATGAATATTCATCAGGTATTGAACTTTGGAATAAACAAAGAACAGATACAGTGTTAATTAAAGACCCCAATGTCAATCAATTATGTGGCAACATTAGCGAGAATTTACTGTAATAAACTATGTCTACCCTGTCTAGACAACATTGCTTCACTGAGAACAACATTCGACCTAAGTAAGACATCCTTGGTCGTAAAGGAAAACAATTCAATGTGTCTTTTCTTGAGGGGCGGATCATATCCCCTCGCCAACAATAAAAGGTTGAGACAAATAAAAGTTTGATATAATATAGACTGGCCTTATTCATTACCTCACTGTGAAGCCATAATGTCTGATATAAAATAGACTGGCCTTATTCGTTACCTCACCGTGAAGCCATAATGTCTGATATAAAATAGACTGGCCTTATTCGTTACCTCACCGTGAAGCCATAATGTCTGATATAAAATAGACTGGCCTTATTCGTTACCTCACTGTAAAGCCATAATGTCTGCTTTAGATTGGATCTGGTGCAATTTTGACTACTTCCGATTCGGAAACATTTTTAATGAACTATTGATCGAGCGACAGTCAACTTAGATTCCGACGAGACGCTGAGTTAATTGGTGTCTCGTGTGGATCAAAGCTTTTTGCAAATGTGTGTCAGATTGCATTTAGCGGGATCAGATTTAATACTAAAACATAAGCGGAATCATTAAAAAATAGTAATACCAAGTTTTGCAGACACCAAACACGATATTGAAATGCGATGTCCGGCCAGCGTTTGCATCGTTTGAATGACAATGGGCAATCAACCCTTTCCCTCATATAAACGCATTTTCACGCATTTACAAACAGAGTAGAACCCGATCTCACGGCTCCTGTTTACTAATGGAATTTGACAGATCTGTTTCTTTAGTTTCTGAAATGAATGCAATGTTCCACTTTTCATATTTGATTATAACTATTTTTCCCTTGAGTATATATTGACATTTGGACTAAATACAAAACTGAAACAATGTTAATAAAACGCTGAATTAGCTACTCAATACTTAAATACAGGTGTCAATAAAACGGTGGCTTAGTTCTGGTACGTAGTAATGGGTAAAGTTCATACAGGAGCTAACCGTCTAACTTTCGTCCTGCATTAAGCTACCACCTGTCTTTAACATCCAGAATTATACCTATTTTTGATGGTTGCATTAGCAAGATGATACTGCATGTGATATTGAAATAGTATTCAGGTAACAAACAGAATACAAACATCAAATTGCTCGTTTTACTAAAGATCGTGCGACTGAAATTATTAACTTATAAGATCTAATATATAACGATAGCAGCTGGAAGTTGCAGAACTGTGCGAATAATTTCCGTTGAATGTGGTTAGTCTTAATGCTTTCCTTCATATAAGCGCATTTTCACACATTATCAAACAGAGTAGACTTAGATCAGACGACTCCTGTGGGAGTCGTCTGATCAGGGTCTGCTTTATTTACTTGTGACATGATATAGATCTGATTCTACACATTTTATCAGAGTACATCATGAAAATCCAGCTGATAAATATTTATGATACCGTTATTTCTTACATGAATATTGAATAGGGAAATGGTTAATGCTAACACTTAGAAGGTGTAATAATTCAGCATAGAAGCAGAGGTCGTAAACTAAGACTTACGTGTGTAGGTACGATCTTTAGTAAGACGAGTTCAAAGTAGTTCCTGCGTAATACGACTAATCTTAACCGTTTACATTGACGTGTAGGTACAGTAAAACCTTTCTTTAACGACCACTATATTACATCAAGTAGTTTGTGTTAAAGGCAGGTGGGTGCTTAAAGCAAGGTGAAAAAACGTGCCAACCACCTGCCAAATATTCCAACTAATTAACACACTTAAATGGTCGTTATAGAGAGGTTTTACTGTACTAACAAAATATGAGATTTGTTCTTCTTTAACCCTTTACCCAATAGCCTGTTTCTAGTTTTGAAGACATATGACCACTTAAAGCAGGTTGAAAGTAAAGCAGAATGCGCCTTAAGGCGCATTCTGCTTTACTGTCAGCCTGCTTTAAGCTACCACCTACTAGGATATAGAAAATATTTATTATGCAATATGTTCATGACTGTATGAATTTGAACTATTTTCTTCAGCGGAGGAATAAATCAAACACGCTAAAAGCCGCTTCTATCAGGTAAAGGGTTTATACTATCTTCCAAAACCCTCGGTATAAATATAAGACATATACACGACGTCGCAATGATTCATTTTAATGGGAACAGAGTGCATTTGTATGAACAGTAAGCATTTCATTAAACACACTAAAACAGGTGTGTGTAAAGGTCACTCGTGGCCTTTGAAACATATTTAGTCAAACCCTTTACTTCGTGAATAGAAATTCAGGAAACAATAACATCGTGAATATCAATTAGACTGTTGTTACAATGGAACATGGACAAAGGACCATTTGACTATGGCCGAAGCTGTAGAATCAGATCTTTGTAATCTCACAAGCAAACAGAGCAGATCATGATCAGATGGTTCCTACAGGAACCATTTCATCTGGGTCTAGTCTGTTTTCAAATTCGTACTTATGGAATGTAGGGTTACATCATCGTTGCAACAACTGTTGAGATTGACCCATTTACAATCATGATTCCATAAAGAGGACACAGTCAAACAGTATACAGTAAACCCCCGCTAATGCGACCACCAAAAAGGGGCATAATTCTGGGTGACAGAGGCAGGTGGTAGCATAACTTTCGTCCTGCATTAAGCAACCACCTGCTTTAAACGGCGCCAGTGGCTGTTTATTAAGTGGTCGCATTAGCGGGGTTGTACTGTACATGTATATTCATATCAAATGGTATGCACTATTTGACTAACCGAATAAGGTCAAATGTTTTAACCCTTTACTCCATGAATATTCAAAAAGGAAACTATGGCATCAAGAATATTAAGTAAATTAATTTAAAATGACATATTAACACATGACATTTTTGCCAAAGCAGAAACTGTAGAATCATATTTTCCCCATATGCAAACAGAGCAGACCCTGATCAGACAGTTCCTATAGGAGCCATCTGATCTGAGTATACTCTTTGCAAAGACTGTAAAAGGCGTATTTATGGAGGAAAGGGTAAAATAGCATATACTTTTTAGCAGGTATCCCTCGAACGAAACATTGCACGTTCCAACAGCCAGTTTTGGGCGAGTTTACTTTATACAGTATGGGAGTCAAATACGCAAGAATTTAAGGAGTACAATGATTGGTAAAATGTGTTGGTTGTTATATGCATGCGGTCATATGAAGACAACAAAACAGTATTACATAAGAGATTGTTAAAATGGATAGTATAGATATTAAAGTTTTAGTTGATGAGCAAACTTCTGTCGGTTTTCGACTTCAGTTGTCACAATTTATTTATATTTCTTTTCAACTAAACGATCAGAGTGTTAAACAGTTTGGATCCTAATGAGACGCCATTTTACTCGGCGTCTCGACTGGATCAAATTGTTTGCATATGTAATCAGAGCAACATATAAAGGTGCGTACTCAAATACTAAAATCGTTTTGTTTTCCATCAAACCCTATATCGCGACCACTCTTTAGAATCGTCTCGAAGAGACGATTCTAATGAGTGGTCGCAACATAGAGATTGGCGGAGAAATAAAAAACGTTATTATTGAAAATGTTTTGATTTATGAATCTTATCAAGACCACTCTTTAGAATCGTCTTAACGTTCGGCTGAGAAATAAGAAATGTTCATAGATCGTTGCGCATCTTAACTACAACCCTGGACCTTAAAGTATCAAACCGTATAGAGCCAATCAGAAGCTGTGTTCCACAATGGATGCTAATCTGGATCTACATTGTTTTCAAATATTTTCGCGAAAATGTCGGTTATGATACAGTTCTTATAAGTGTGTCTTGAAACATGTAAAGGAGGTGTTACCAGTCAATTGGTATGTTTTTTAGCAGGAAAATGAGTAAAATATCGTAGATAACACAATACACTGTGTGTCTATTCTAACATTAACGCTTTCGCTGCCAATTTCGCGACTGTGATTACATGTATCTATGCAAATGGTTGAATTCAGATGAGATGCCGAGTAACTCGGTGTCTCATCAGGGTCCTAACTGTTTGTTACTGTGACTAAGTATTTTGAAACAAAAATGAAGGAATGTTACAAACGAAAATTGCAGCAGACGACAAAGGTTGCAGACGACAAAAGTTGGCAGCGAAAGATTTAACAGCTTAATTCATACAGTCCAAATGGACTTCTATAACTTACAACGTGTTCACTGCATATCATTTCTATAAAATACAGTCTGTATCTTTACTACAATGGTGTTCAACCCTTTCACTGCCAATGTCGCATACATGCACCACGGCAAATAGTGCAGTCCCCAGATCAGACGCCGCGTTTTTAAGGTGGCGTCTGATCAGGGACTTCACTTTTTGTCTCGAATTTTATTTCTATATCTGTGCTTTATTCCTTTGAAATTTGTATGTATTTATTTCAATTCCTTATTTTACCAAATGCTTTAACAAAAGTGGTTAGCAGACGACAATTAGAAATTTGGCGCCGAAGGGGTTAACCTTCTGTAAAAGAAGATGACGACCTACCTTTTGATCGGTTACAATGTTCACTTCCTTCCGATTCAGTTAAACAATTGAGAAACTTTGATCGAAATACAACATCTTTGAATAAATCTACCGAAAAGGAGCATTAACTAGGGAAAAGGAAAGGTTTTAGAATTTTGTAGTATGAAACCAATGTGATAAATAGAGCATTTGCTCCTATAGGAGCAAATGCTCTTTTTATCACAATGGTTTCACAAAGAAACTTTCACAGAGTCGTCAAAAGTCGTCAATATGAGGGAATAGGATAACGCGACATAATGGCATTTGCAAACAGCTTGGAACCATGTGACACGTGACGTTCATTAGGATCTAAGCCGTTTGACGCTCGGTCAGTTTTGTGTCTTAGAAAACTTCAACGAAAAAACGACAATGAAAAGTTCAGCTTATAGAATGAGCAGACATTAGTACAGAGGTCCAGATAAGATGCGTTAATTGAAACTTTTCAAGAATAGCTTCTTAATTTCTCCACCAAACCCTTTGTTTTGACCACTCTTTAGAATCGTCTCGTAATATTTTGCATTTAGTGTTGTCATACTGGTCAAGTAGTTTATATTAACAATTTATGTCATATAACAGCTATTTGGAACCTAAACATAATGAATGAATGATAGACTTTATTTAACGAGAGTGGCTCAATTAGTCATAATTACTAATCTACCTTGAGGCCCTCAAACAAAAGCATTTTATACAAAATACAAAACAGTAGAAACACAGATACATATACGCACAAGAAATCAATGTTCATAAACAAACTCATTGCTCTCTAGGTAATGTTGGGTCTGTATAATTAAAAATTGCTGTCTGCTTCAATTTGTAGATATATTCTTCAAGGACACGCATTTGTATCCTTATAAAACGTCGAGTAACTTGGCGTCTTATCTGGATCCAATCTGTTATCATAGTTTTGATTTGCCACTAGCATCCAAATAGTAAGTATAAAGCTGGATCTCATTACTATAATACGAGAAAATATTTTTGCTCAGTTTTAGTTAAAATAAAATGTCATCTGCTTCAAAATTAACACCAAAAAATGCAGTAAGAGTGTAAACTAATTGAACCTGATGAGGCGTTCAGTTATTCAACGTCTCATCCAAACTGTATGAACAAGGTTTATTCTTCTGTCGTAATATACAAACAGTGTAGATCCAGATCTTACAATCTTAAAAGCTGTAAAAATGGATAACACACCAGTTGATATGATGGAATGTACAACATTATTGAGATAATACGGTAATTCATTATTTCACAAAAAATTAATAAAACGGTTAAAAATACACAGTGGAAAGCTACAGCTCAACAGACATATTGAAAAATTATTTTATTAGAAAGTATATCAAACTTTCAAATAGAGTTTTTCCAGATTAAACTTTAGAAAAGGAACTTTCAACTTGGATCTGCTGTATTTCTGGGGGGAATTAGAACTCACGTTCGTTATGTTAAAATGTATAACATACTCATATTTGCTATTGAATAAATAAAATAAACATAGGTAAAAGACTCCTGTGGGAGCTCTAAGATCGTAATATATACTGTTTTGAATTATGTAGACACAATCACATTAATTAATGGCGAACTTTAAACTGAACTTGATAAAATTACATATTTAATACTGGTAATACAATAACCATTATACTGCATGTTACATGTTATCTTATCGTTGAGATCTCAACCAGCGAATAAAGTTAACAGTAAAACTATCAATATTTTTCATGGTTCTTATTGTTTCTGGTATTTTATTCCATATTGAAGGTCCTGAGTATGATATACTTTGTTTAAAAAGTTCTAATTTTGGGCGAGGTATTTTATAATTTATTGAACTTGATGATCGTAAACTGTTGTAAATTTTCGTTTCGTTTTCGAACATATCGTTAATATAAGTCGGAACTAATCCTTTAGATACCTTATACATAAACTTGGCCTTCTGCAAAATAACCTTGTCAGAAAAAGTCAGACAGTTCATTTTCTCTAATGATTGAGACACAGATACGTAATCTGTACCGAATATAATTTAGACCCAGATTAGACTGTCCCTACAAGAGACATCAGGTCCGGGTCTGATCTGTTTGCTTATGAAAGGATAATATTTCTGACGCTACATCTTCTACAAATATCAAAACGCCATGTATACAGCTATATGCCATTATATAGAAATTAACCCTTTCGCTGCCAATGCCGAATCTGTGATTACCTATGCAAACAGTTTGGATCCAGATGAGACGCCGAGTAACTCGGCGTCTCATCAGGATCCAAACTGTTTGTTACTGTTACTATGTTTTTGAAATAGAAATGAAGAAAATAAAAAAAATGAAAATTTGTAGCAGATGACAAAGTTAGCAGACGACAGAGTTTTGCAGCGAAAGGGTTAAACTAATGCATATTAATGATGTCATTATGTCTTACATGAATATATAACAGGGACATGGTTTACTCTTACCCCACTGTGAAAAGAATAATGTCTGCTTAAATTTGGATCTGGTTAATTTTTACTACTTCCGGTTCGATTAAGCGTTTGAGAAACTACTGACCGAGTATCAAACAGCTTGGATCCCGGCCCCGAGGTTATAAAACTATTTGGCTGAGTCTGAGATCATTCTCAAGCATCTGATTGGTCAGATTCTGAGCTTGCTCGGAATCTGACCAAGCAGATACTTGAAAATGATCTCGGACTCAGAGGTTTTATTAATTTGGACCCAGGTGAGACACGGGTTCTCAACTCAATCCACGCTGTTTGCAAATGCGAGACAAGTCGCAAAACTCGGAATAAAGGTTACATGTTCCATCAATTGGAAGGGCATTTGGGGGAAACAAAAGGCTGTATTATAATAGGTGAAGTTCAAAAGAAGTCTATCTGCAAATCCCTGCCACAACGTTATAAAACTGTTGAGTTTTAGCCTGAGCTCATTGCCACTGCCACGTACCTGCTTGATCAGGTGTTAAGTTTACTCAACATCTGATCAGTTAGGTGACTGAGAATGAATTCAGACTCAAGCGAAACATTTTATGACCTCTGACCTCGCATTCATGCCTTTACGTCTCTTTCTAGTTTGTTCTTATTTAACTTTAAATATAGCGTTCCAAAACCAAAGCAATTTGAAAGGCGCTTTCAATATAGTTTTGCAGAAAATAGAAAATCAGAAAGCCGCATGCGTCAGTTAGCCGCATGCCTAATCTAATATTTGATCAAGGCTAAAACTTAGACATAACCTCTCATCCATCAAAAACTACAACAAAAACATGACTACGTAATTACGAAATAAGATCACAAACAGAATGTAATACAGTGAAACCCCGCTAATGCGACCACTTAATAAACAGTCACTGATGTCGTTTAAAGCAGGTGGTTGCTTAATGCAGGACGAAAGTTATGCAGAAAGCTCCTAGTTCTGCATTAAGCTACCACCTGCCCCTGCCACCCAGAATGATTCCTCTTTTTGGTGGTCGTATTAGCGGGGTTTTACTGTAATTGGAAGAATCAAAACAATATACAACGATTCAAAAAGACTTTGAGTGTAACACGAAACAAATCTAAACATGATCTTAACCCTTACAACCCTGATTTTTCAAATTGACTATTCCAAAATCCAAACGGGTAAAGCTTATGGTGAATATTTAGGGATTTTTCTAAAGAAATGTGTAGCATGACAAACAGTGTAGACCCTGATGAGAGGACTCCTCTAGGGACCCTGTAACCTGGATCTACACTATTTGCAAAGGACATTAGTGACACGTGGTCCACACTGTAAGGGTTAAACCAGCTTTTTCCTTGATATTCCCACGTACATGAGGTCAATCTTCAAAGATAGTGGAGTAACAATTTAACACGTCGGATGGACCACACCTGTCCTCGTCGTTATAACGCCAACGAGAGATTACATCATCATTGCTATATATAAGATTATTCCTGGGCTATGAAAATCTCTTATTTTTCAGCCAAGTCGTATCTTGTTGCAACTTATTACAACCACATCGGAGGATTCAGACAAGATACAGTTGACGGAGAAATATAAAACATCTTCATTAGATTTCTAAATACAGTTCTTATCTACAGTCCTGGTTACTATAACCATCCGCAATAAAAGTCTTGAAATTGGTATATATTGACATAGTTGCAGTCAACAAAGTAGGTCAAAGGGTCTGTCTACCCCGTTGCAGGTAAAATACGCACAAAACGTATTCAACATGTTGCCTGATAAGGCCAACTGACTGGTTTTGCAATAGCTGGGTTTTCTTACAATGTTTATTAGTTTAAGTTAAGTCATTATAATACAGATTGTTGCCAACATTGTTACGGGTACTTCCTAATGTCTAAGTTTGCAAGACGTTGACCATAATATGTTGCGAACAACCATTTTTCATAGACTAGGCTTTCAACAGGCTAATCGATAAAGAAAAAAATAAATATATCACATCACTGCTCGTAGACGTAGTTGAAATAGTCATATTGTCGATCGGCAATCAGTTCTTCTGTTTTCTGGTTTAATTTTAACATTAAATTCTTCAGTTGTGTTATGTAATGGTCCACCTGCAATATAAAAGAAAAATATGATCACTTTACGTGCATTGTAAACGACCAACTATAATGTGTGTTTATTACATTGTAGCTTGACCTACTTACTTTTTATGCCAGTGGTATGTACGATTGTACAAATAGAATGCAGCTTTCTGCAATACTTTTGATCTACATTAAGCTACCAATATCAATTTGAAAATATAAACGTTCTCACATGTATTGCATTGTTATTTATTTTGTTTTTATTGAACATGAAATACGCGGTATATTTATCATACACTCTTGAACAAAGTTGCTCATTCATCGAATTTGTATAATTTTAATGTGGTAGTATTGATAACCCAACACAGAACAATATTACATAACATTTGACTGGTTGATATATATCCATAGTGGCAGAGGTGTAGTGCTGATAACAGTAATATTTCGCTAATCTGATTACTCAAAAAAGTAGCATAATCCTTCATTAACTAATTTTCTCCTATGCTATTTTTAGATCCAACCTTTTTGAATTAATCTACAGAAAAGGAGCATTAACTAGAGAAAAGTATTTATTGGAATTTTGTAATTTGAAACCATTGTGATAAATACAGCATTTGCTCCTATAGGAGCAAATGCTCTATTTATCACAATGGTTTCACAATGTGAATGTTATAGAGGCGCAAAAATGCGTCACTATGGGGCAATGTGTTAAGTCAGATGGTAGCTTAATGCAGGGTGTAGGTCATACAGAATGTCACCTGCCTAAAAGGTTTTTAATGGAGGTTTCGGGTTGTATTGCCCGAAAAAATGTAATTTCGCTATTTTTTTAATGAAAACTCTTATCTACTTTCCTGTGTTCATTTACTTGTTCAAAATACAATCAAAACTGCATCTTTAACGGTTTATTCGATTTATGGTGCTACCGGGGTCCTGTTGATTTTTAACGTATTGTCATCAGCCAATAAGAGCTAAGGCCCCATTTGTGAAATTGTGGAATACAGACGGGACGAGGTGTGGATTTTATATGTTCGGATGTACATGTAATACCGAAAGCAGTATGAAAGCCATGCAGAAAGCTCCTCTAGAGGTGTTCTGCATGACTGACATCCTACATTAAACAGACATCTCATAAGGCAGCCAACAGCTCTCCATTCTTCATCACTAAAACTTCAAGCTATCTATGTTTTACTGCATTTACTGAATTCTAAAATGTCTGCAATAGGCAAACAATAATATGCATAATGTCATTATTTCGTGCATGAATATTCATGGGATAAATGGAGTGTCATCAGCATCAAAAACTTTGAAGAGAAATATTGTGCAGCAAAAATGCTAAGTGGCAAATTCGCATACATTATTATTATTTGACATAATTTGACAGAGTAAATATTTCTTGATAAACGACAACAACATATCTATTTGTACAATCATTTTTGATCCTGATGAAAGTCCTAGTTACTCGGCGTCTCGTCTAGATCAAACTAGTGCAAATGTTTTCGCATATAAATGTACATGTACCGGCGATTTTGCTATGACAAAAAAAATGTATAAATTTTATTATACCTTAATGGGACTAATATTAACGTAAATCGGGGTTTTCCGATCGGGGGTTACCTCTTATTTGTATTGAAATGACCCTTATATTTTACAAATGGTCCTCAAACTTAAAAGGGTATTTACTCTATAGTGCGGGGGTCATGATGACTCTCAAACTTAACGTGTTGATGTGATCCAGGGGAAACACTGGTAAATATGCATCAATTTGAACGTCCAGGGATAAATTAGCAACATAACTGCTCACAAATCAAAATATTTAAGAACGTTATTGCTCAACATCTAATAAATAAAGAAAACAATATAAATAAATATGAAAACAATATAAATAAAAAATATGAAAACAATATAAATAAATATGCTCATCAGTCTGAATTGTTCGACAGTAAATCATAAAACAATTCCCTCCTAATGATCACTTTTTGTACTAGACTCATATCCGACAGCTCCTATAGGAGTCACCTGATGAGGGACTTCTCAATTGTTTGCTTATTAAAGTATATAGATCTGATAATACAGTTTCAACAAAAGCAAAACAAAAAACGCCTGTCTATACATACCATTATGCTAATAAATATCTATTATGTCATTATTTCTTACATGAATATTCATGTATGGAAGGGTTTAGGAAGTAAATCATTCACGGTATGGTATGCGTCAAGTTTCAAGTCCACCTGTCGTGAAAAAGTGAAACATAATACAGTAAAGTTCTGCTAATGCGACCACCTAAAAGAGGTATACTTATGGGTGCTATATGCAGGTGGTAGCTTAATGCAGGACAAAAGTAATGCAGAAAGCTCCAAGATGAGCTTTCTGTATTACTTTTGTCCTGCATTAAGCAACCACCTGCTTATAAAGGCACCCATGTTTATTCATTAAGTGGTCGCATTAGCGGGGCTCTACTGTATGAACGTCAAACAGTTTGGATCCTGATAAGACACCGAGCAAGTCGGTGGCTCATATGAATCCAAACTATACTCACATGCTTGATTATGACTGCAAACATATTCAATCTTTACCTCATTAATATTCATGTATGAAATAATGACATCATGTATATTAATAAGCTGATTTTATCAAAATTATTGTATAGGAAAATACGTATTTGTTAGAAACTTTATAATCACTTCTAACTTCTATACTTCTATTGTAATTTTCTAAGCAATCAGAGCAGACCCTCCTCCGGCGGCCTCTATATGAGTCGTCCTATCTGGGTCCATGCTTATAAAGCTTTTAGTTGAGTCTGAGATCGTTCTCAAGCTTTTGATTGGTCAGATTTGAGCCTTTGGCTCAAATCTGACCAATCAAAAGCTTGAGAACTCAAATCTGACCAATCAAAAGCCTGAGAACGAAACTCAGACTCAACTAAAAGCTTTATAAGCAGGGACCCTGAAGTTATTAGTACAACATGTATTAAACTTTTAGTATGCCGCTCGCTCGTGACATTGACCACGATATTTATACACTTTTCGCGGCAGTCTGATGGAGGTAAAGCGCAAATTGTTAACATAAATGCACAACAATTAGCTGGTTAACCCTTTATCCATTTAATATTCATGTATAGATGATGACATCAAGAATATTAATTATATCGACTGTTATAACAACGCATGGACACGGGAAGTTTTCGCCATGGCAGAAATTGTAAAATCATACCTATATATAATATTATAGCATACGCAAACAGAGAAGGCCCTGATCAGACGGCTCCTATAGGTGCTGTCTGATCTTGGTCTTCTCTGTTGGCAAGGACGTAGAAAGGCATATTTATGGAGTAACGGGTTAATTAAGCTAATGAATTAATCATTAGCTTAATGGTTCAGCTATTAGAGTGGTAAATAATTAATTATAGTTTAATGGTAATGAGAAATGTTTAACTTACAGCATTTTGAAACAAGCAAAGCATCTTTAATGTTAAAGTGTAATGTTCAACTTACCTTATTATGAAACAAGCACAGTGCGGATCTTTTTTATATATTGGCATTGCGAATTAAACATTTTACCGGATCTTAATGCATATGAATGTTAATTTCACATATACTTAATTGCCTGATATGGACATAGCCATATAAACAATTCGTTTCTTCGGCAAAAAAGAGTAATGTTCAACTGGTTCCCTCATATGCTGATTTTAGATCCATGTCCTCATCGGCTGTTTTCTAGACCCACCCGCTTTAAATATTTATTTTACAAAAAAGACCATTTATTAGAAAAAAATAAACTTTTTTTTAATTATGTATTTGTAAAACCGTTATGATACAAAAAGCATTTGCTCCTATGGAGCAAATGCTCTGTGTATCACAATGGTTTCAAACGTGACTTTTACAGAGGCGTCAAAAGGGGTCAATATGAGGGAAGCAATTTGAAACAATCTCAGTGCGGATCGTTTTAACTAGCATAGTGTAATTAACACATTGTCGGGTCATACATGTAATACATCTCAATGTTAAAGGGTAATGTTTAACTTACAGCATTGTGAAATAAGCACAGTGCCGGATCTTCGTCTTCTCCGTTTGGACAATGCAATTTTCGATCACACAGTGAATAATAGTTGATGCAATGTATTCTTTTGAACATATCCGGCGTTGGGCACGGTAGCATATCGATGTTGTCTTTAGACTTTGGGCATTCTGAAATCAGAAAGAAAATCTGTTGAGATCAGTAGACGATACACACATGAATCGTTAGCTCCATGGATACGAATTTCTAAGATATTTGCAAACAGAGTAGACCCAAATCAGGGTCTGCTCTGTTTGTTAATGAAATGGTACATGTATAGTGCCAAACTTTTTTGTGTTCACATACAGTTAACGTCTCTATAGACGTTCACATACAGTAAACCTCTCTATAACGGTCACTAATTACATCAACTATTTTGTGTTAAAGGCAGGTGGCTGCTTAAAGCAAAGTGAAAGTAAAACAGAACGCTCCTATAGGAACGTTCTGTTTTACTTTCACTTTGATTTAAGCAGCCACCTGCCCTAACTACCAACTAATTAACACAATTTAATGGCCGTTATAGAGAGGTTTTTATTGTACCATTATAAATAAAGATATACATGTAGTTAGCGTTCATATTGTCATAATTTCTGGAATGAATGTCCGTGGAGTGAAGGGATAATCATTTATCTCATGAATAACTATTCATAGTGTTTATCAATTAGTTATGAATGAATAATTAATGAATAATCAATTATCATTTTAAATTTATGAATATTAATTGACTCAATTAATTTGTAATGACATATTTAGCTTTGGGAATTTAGGCCATAAGAGAAACTGACTTTTCTCAGTTTGCAAAGACACTGAACTGCGTATCTTTTAGGTAATGAGATAAAAGCAGACAGTTGTTTGCTACAAAATGATTTTAAAGCAGAAATATATTATGCATACCTTTAAACCTAAATAAAGTCACTGCCTTTCTCAAAGACCTAGAATTAGACTTCTTTCGAGTTAGAGTTGTGGAGAATGTTACTACAAGTGTACAACATATTCGTTATGCTTAGCTGCATTAACCCATTCCCTCATATTGACGCCTTCTGGTGCCTTTGTTAAAGTCACTTTATGAAACCATTGTGATAAATAGTGTTAAAGGCACAACTGTTTAAAAACTACACAATTCTAAATAAAATCCTTTTCTCTAGTAAATGCTCCTTTTCGGTAGATTCGTTCAAAGAGGTTGGGTCTAACAATAGCCTATGAGGGAATGGGCTAAGCAGGTCTTTGGCAGTTAATATAGTATTTGTAAATTATTGAAGAATTCCTTTTTTAATTTATACTGAAATTACGCAATGCAGATCATGTACATGTATCTTGGTGCTGCAAAGAAGGCACTAAAACTAATGTCTTGTCTGGATCTAAACTGATTGTAAAGAGTATACCAGATTAACACATAAGATCTATATTGCTTACAAGTGTTATTCGAAATTTAGACTCAATATATAAGTTACTTTCAAAATGGATTGTTAATTTACACTAAGTGTACTTAAAATAAAAATAATGCTAGCACTGAATGGATTCATGAATGTGCTGCATATTTGTAAGATAAATAGAAATAGAGCACACCTTCTTCACTGGACACACACAGAGATCTATTTCCGGGTAATTACAAGTTGTGAATGGCAATCAAATATTCTCCAGTAGCCTGATACATATTAACCATACAGAGCTATAGATAAGGATACGTACCAAAATACTCCACCAAACCCTATACTGTGACCACTCTTTAGAATCTACCCGAAGAAACAATTATAAAGAGTGGTCGCAGCATAGGGTTTGGTGGAGTTATAAATGATTTATATTTGAAAATATTTTAATTTACGCATCTTATCTGAAAATATGCATTTACCTGGTGAGATAAGGATACGTACCAAAATACTAAAATCGTTATTTCTCCACCAAACCCTATACTGTGACCATACTTTAGAATCGTCTCGAAGAGACAATTCTAAAGAATGGTCGCAGCATAGAGTTTGGTGGAGTTATAAATGATTTATATTTGAAAATGTTTAAATTTACGCATCTTATCTGGAAATCTGCATTTACCTGGTGAGTTTTCATGGCAGAAATAATGACTTTATGAACATTTACTCGATTGATTCTGTTGGTGATATATGAACTAAGAATGTGTATAATCGCAAAATATCCTATATGAGTTGTCTTATCTGTGTCCATCATGTTTTCAAATGCGTTAATCTCTTAATGAGATATATTTACAGTAAAACCTCTCTAAACCGGAATTCTAGTTCAGAAGAATTTCGATATGTATAGAATAATCATGCAATTGATAACTACGACCATTCATTTATTGACCGTACGAGTTTCAAAAAGCGGTTGCTTAACCCATTTGCGCCCGGTGGATTCTTCCATGCTTATATATTGGATTAGTCCATTTTTTATCTAAGGGCTGCCTGGCCTAAAATTTCAATTTGGTTTTGTTTTATATTGAAATTCCTATCAGCAAAGAGTGTAGACTCTGATCAGACGCCGCATTTTACGGCGCCTGATCAGAGTCTACACTGTTGCCTACGTCCCATATATGGGATCATGGGAGCAAATGGGTTCATGCAAAGTGGAAATAAAGCAAAATTCTGCAGTAAGTGTTTTCTGCATTACGTTCGACCTGGATTAACCCATTACCTCATAGGCTATATTTAGATACAAACTCTTTGAATAAATCTACCGAAAAGGAGCAGTAACTAGAGAAAGGATTTTTTTAGAATCTTGTAAGTTGAAACCATTGTGATAAATAGAGCATTTGCTCCTATAGGAGCAAATGCTCTATTTATCACAATGGTTTCACAAAGTGACTTTTACAGAGTCGTCAAAAGTCGTCAATATGAGGGAAAGGGTTAAACAACCATCTATCTTAAAGACCCATAATTAGACATATGTGTAATAGTCGCTTAAGACATGTCCCGCTGTACACCTGTAATCAAAGTATCGAACGAGACACTGTTAGAACAGAACAATATACCATGTCTTCAAGTTAGTGCACCAAATGGGATTTCAGAACACTATAATGCTATAAAATTGCTATAAACTTATATCTGTTGTGAACATCACTATTAACATCCTGACTGATATGTCAACATTTACATTATGTATTCTCATACTATTTAACCCTTTACTTAATATAAACGTGTTTTTACGCATTTCCAAACAGAGTAAACCCAGATTAGACGGCTCGGCTCCTGTAGGAGCCGTCTGATCAGAGTCTGCTCTGTTCGCTAGTGGAATTTGATGAAAAAAAAGGTTTCTTTACTTTCTAAAATGGCTACAATATGTCCCCTTCCATATTTCACTATAAACTATTTTGTACATGAATATTCAGTAGGTTTTGAAATTCGGAATAAATATAGAACAAGGAACGGGTTAAAGAAAAACAAACGTCCAGGGTCAATGCTTATAAAGCTTTTAGTTGAGGCTGAGTTTCGTTCTCAAGCTTTTGATTGGTCAGATTTGAGCCAGAGGCTCAAATCTGACCAATCAAAAGCTTGAGAACGTACTCAGACTCAACTAAAAGTTTCATAAGCAGGGACCCTGATCTGATTTAGAACCCATCCATTTGCCATATATAGGTGACAAAGAAAACAAAATATTCGTTAGAATAAGCCATAGACGTCAATGAGTTCAGCAAACAGTGCATACCCTGATCAGAGGTCTCCTTCGGGAGCCTTAGGGCTTGGTCTACGCTATTTGACTACGTCTATTTTTACGGTAACGTTATTTCAGGTAAATAGTTTCTAGCGATGTAACAAATTTATGCTGTAACATATTTTCCAAGTGAAATCTTTGAATCTATCTGTTAATATTTCATGCTTACTTGCAGACATTTGGATAAATGCTGACTTAACGCTTGTGATGTTAACAAATATGTTTCCTCAAATTATGATCCTGGGCGATATTCACATTTTTTCCTATTCGTTTAAGCTTTTGTGACGCTACAGACCTAGTGTCTGACAGCTTGGGTCCTCCTGAGATATCTACAGTTGAACTTCGATATCTCGAACTCGGACAACTCGAACTTCAGGATAACTCGAACTAAAAAGTTAACCCTTCCAAAATTTACACTACATGATATTTTCTAAAATATATCAATACACATATCTAGAAACACACGTGACAGCTTAATGCAGGTCTAAAGTAATGCTGAAAGCTCCTGCAGGAGCTTTCAGCATTACTTTAGATCTGCATTAAGCTGTGAACTTGAGATATTTGTCAGATTATAGATCGGATGAGTCGAACCTCTCTTCTCTCGAACTATTTTGTATGGTCCCTTGATGTTTGAGATATCGTAGTTCAACATCTAGTTACAACTGGCTCAACCAATTCCAAACTGTTTTCAAATACCAGACAGGTGGCAAGGATGGTAAAGGTTAATTGTTTCAGTCACATTGAGACGGGTCTTTGATAGCATATGCAAACATTTTGAATCACGATGAGACGCCGAGTAATTCGGCATCTCATCAGGATCCAAACTGTTTGACACTATGTTCATTGTTTTGTAAAGAAATTGAACAAGCTTCATCCCTAAAACTTAAAGCAGACGAAAATGTGTCCAGCAGACGACAATGCTGGCATCGAATGGCTTAAAATATAAAATTCATAAATTGAACTACATGTGTATGTGCTTGCTTTCCAGTGATTTCAAAGAACCTTTCGATTACATAGCAAGCAAGATGAACATCATCGGAAGTCGTCTGGGCCTGCAATAAATTGTTGATTACATCGGAGATTAATTGTTACCTTTCGTTGCCATGTAATGTAGTCTGAAAATATGTCGTCCTTTTTTTAAACTAACTCTTGAGTTCTCCTTGTTTGAAACTAACTTTTATATTCTCTCAAGAAACATTATCGAGGCATCAAACAGCTTTGACTCCGATGTGAGGCTGTGTTACCTGGGGTCTAATCTGGATCCAAACTATTTACATTGGTAATCACAGATTCGCCGATGGCAGCAAAAGGGGTATAAAATTATATGTGTTGTTACAGACCTCCGACAGACACGTGCTTATTGGTGTGTCTACGGGACAATAAATGCCGCGAGGACATAACGCCCACGCTAAATCTATTTGTACGGCACAAACGGAGAAAATAAAACATTTTAGTAGACTGCCTGTAGAAATGGAAAACAAGTTTGAATTTAATACTCTCACCTGAATCACAACAGTCTATATTTAATTTCATGTACAGCCATTTGAATGTTTATATCAAGTGAAATACAGTAGATCATGTCTTATCCCTTTCCTTCATATAAACTTGTTTTCACGTATTTGCAGACGGCTGATCAGGATCTGTTTTGTTTACTAATGGAATTTGAAAGATCTGATTATTTACTTTCTAAAATGGCTACAATTATTCCACCTTCCATATTTCATTACAACTAGTTTGTCCATGAATATTCAATAGGTATTGAAATTTAGAATAAACATAGAACAGGGAAAGGGTTAGGCGGCCATTCATTCATTTATGATGTAAAACATAATGACGTCATGAATTTTGTTATAATCGCACTATGACACGTGCATTTTTGGCCATGGCAGAAACTGTATAATCATATCTATATTATATCATAAGCAGACAGAACAGACCATGAGGAGCCGTCTGATCTTGGTCTTCTCTGTTTGCAAATGCGTAGAAATGCGTATTTACGAAGTAAAGGGTTAAAACTTTAAATAAAGAAACTATTGTTTATAAAAGGACAAGTATTAGGAACATATAATTGGTTTGCTTTAGCAACGAAAACAAACTTATGATGACATTAACCCTTGTCCCGTCCGCTGTGTAAGTATAAGTGGGCAATATTGACTCATATTGATCAATCCTTTGCGAAACTATTGACTGAGTGTCATACGATACGGCGAGTTACTCGGTGTCTTTTCTGGGCCCATTCTGGTTGCGTTTAGAGGGCAAGGGGTTAAAGCTGTTTAACTTTGTCAATAAATCGATAATTATTTTTAGAAGTGCTAGTTTTTTCAGATGTACAAATGTGATTTTTATGGTCTTTTGGAAAATAGACTATTTCTGTCGTTGTATGAGAAGTATTGCAGTATGTTCGTTTGCTTCCGTAATTGAAATGCTGCCGGTAGTATTGTAAACGAAAAGTAAAAGCCAAAACACGACACTATTATGGGAGTAAACCCATTTCCCGGTGTTACTGCGGGGGAGGATAACGTGAAGAACACAAATCAATCGGAAAGCAATAAACACCCTTATAAATGTAACCTTCATAATAGAGACATGAATAATATATTACTGTTAAGAACAATAGAGTGTCTTGGGTAGAAATAGTGATGTTGTGGTAAAACAAATATTATTATATGGAAAATCAATTTCAAATCCATTAATGCTTTAACAGTTGAACCACTGCGAAAGAATGTTTTTGTGGGTGTAATTGGTTAACATCAGGAATGGTGACATTGTCATTTCAATAATTTATCATACAAGTCGGACAGTTCAGTATTATTGCTTTACATGGCTGAACGAAGATTGATTACGAACATGTCTTTGGCAAGATTCCGTTATAAAGAATTGCAGCCTCTGAAATAGTTTAAAGCCATTTCGATCCGGTTTTCTCTTTAGCAGAATTTTATAAACAATATTAACAACTTTTCTATCTTCTATTCCAATTCCAATCTCAAGGTACAGTAAAAACCCTCTAAACTGGAATTCTAGTAGTGAAGAATTTAGATTCTTTTAGGCAGGTGGCTGCTTAATGCAGGGTGAAAGTCATGCATAAAGCTCCTCGGCCGGTGTAGTGGTGTTTACTGAAGACAAGCTGAAAGCACCCAATCTTGCTGTAATAATCCGTTTTATATTCATATGCATATTCAAATACTATAATTGTCATTTCTCCGCCGAACCCTATCAGAGACAAAACTAAAGAGTGGTCACAAAATAGTGTTTGTTTAAGTTATTACTAAAAACGTAAAATTTCAATTTACACATTTTATGTTTATCTATGAATTTAAATCATGACTTGGTCATTTCAGGGAAAGTAATTCATATACTTTTTATACTGTAAATGTGTTAACCCTTTCCTTCATATAAATGCGTTTTCACGAATTTACAAACAACGTAGACCCAGATCAGACGGCTTCTATAGGAGCCGTCTGATCTGGGTCTGCTCTGTTTGCTAATGGAACTTGATTGATCTGTTTCTTTGCTTTTACGTTCCACCTTCCATATTCCATTATAACTTTATTGTCCATGAATATTCAGTAGATATTGACATTTGGAATAAACATAGAACAGGTAAAGGGTCAAGGGAATTTTAGATTATCTGTAGAATTCCATCAGCAAACAGAGCAGACCCTGATGAGACGGTTCCGCTTATCAGCGTCTACTATGTTGGAATAGGCAAAGTTTTGTGTTTCTTCTATCAGGTAAAGGGTTAAAGGTTTATATCATTTAAATGTGATGAACCATCGTTTGTCCTCCTGTCGTTGTGTTCCCCATAAGGGTTCATAGTTTTAGTGTCCATGCTGCCGGCATTATTTTTTGCCCACCAAAGTATAAGATATAAATGAAAACAAAACCAAACTGAATGTGAGTTTGAAGACAAAGATCAAACGATATCAACTGTCCGATTTGTAACTTCGCTGTATGCTAATGTAGTCAATGGTCATGTTTGACATCACACCCCAGTTTAGCATGATCATGCGATGTATTAGGACAGACTTACACATATATGCATATACAGTAAAACCTCTCTAATGGAAAAGTAGTAAAGTCAAGCAGACAAAGCCACATACAAGTCGCAACCACCACCAAAACACCGATAGACAGCATGACACACAAACACACACCCAAACGCACACTCACACACGAGATGAACACAGAAAACACCAACAGACACACAAGAACCAGAGACAAACACTCCACACATGAAAAAAATCACAAGCACAAAGACGCAAGGTAAACAAAAGGAAGGGTGACAAAGAGAGTACCGCCTTGGCACGGTCAGTAGCAAAAACACTACTGGGGGTTTAAACCGGTTTACGGACGTCCTAACCTCACACTTCTCTCAAAGTCACCCTAGCTTTACAAATAGTGTCAATAAAGGTATCCCCGCCGGACTTACCCACAACATAGACGACGGTGAACACAGGACAACATGTAAAACATAGCATAATAACTGTGACAATCCGTCAAATATGTACTCAATGACTTTGCTGAAGTTAGAGCACCTGCAGGTAAGCCGTTAAGGGCACGACAGGGAAAAGGTAATACATGAGTGTGGTAAGCTCATCCCGTATCTGAGTTTAAGAGTATACCATCATAGAGTACTGCCCTCGGCCTGTCATCGCGCAATCAAAGAGTGAAGAGTAGCTACCAACTGTAAAAGGGTCGATAACCAAACATGCATTGCGTTGCAATATAATGGGATCATAACCTTTCTTCTAAAATGTTTTAATGCGTTTTATAAACAAATCATAAAAATGGATATGACCCCGAATTTCCCTTAGTTTGCAGATAACATCCCCATAAAAGTATGGTTTATAAATGCCTTGTTGCAGTAACGTCCGTAGATTGCAATTATATTTACTAATGAGTGGTAAATTTCGATAATAAAATTTAGAAAATGTTTTCCGAAGTTTGTGATATCTGTAACTATGCTTAAGAAGTTTATCAGTTATAACTAAATTACGACTGTTAAAATCTTCAAGCAAAGAACAGGCTCGGGCAAACCGAATAAGTTGAGAAATATAAACCCCATAAGATGTAGAACGGGGCACATCTCCATCTAGAAAAGGATAATTAACAATTTTAAAATTAAAATCTTCCCTTTTATCGTATATTTTGGACGAAACTTTATCATTTGTAATTGAAAGATTCAAATCTAAAAATGAAGCTATAATGTCAGATTGATTCACTTTGTTTAGTGACAGTTCTTTGGGGTAAATTGAAGAAATCATAGTTTCAAAATAAGGATTATCTAAATTCAAAATATCGTCTAAATACCTTGAAGTTTTATTAAAACCATTAACGATATCGGTCTGTGTATCAGGTTTTAAGCTAAGCATAAAATCCCTCTCATAGCAATACAAAAACAAAAAAGAGGGGCACAACATCAAGGCAAGTCCACATTGTGTAATGTTCAACTTCTGAATTCGAAAAGAATGAACTTTGAACATTACAAGAAATGAACATTTTGTTTTCTCTGGCAATGGTTTCTTCTATTAGTTTAATCAGTTTATCCTTTATAAGATGGTGAGGTAAAGTAGTATAGAGTGTAGAGAAATCACAAGAGCTCAGTGAAGAAATGTTATACTGTTCATTTTCAAGTTTCTTCAAAGCATCATTTGAATTTTTTATGGACCAAAAAGCATTAATACCAGAATTATCATATATTTCATCACAGTAATTTTTACATGTTCTCTGATCGTAGTAAAAATTCTGAAGGGTGGTGATCCCCCGGAAGCAAAGATTGCAACACAAAAAGAGAAAATTGCAGACTCGGTTTTATTGAGTCTGTTCATGAGCAGTAATTGAAAGTGCAACACTGCTCACGCCCCCTAGCACCGGCTTAAGCGGTATTCAATTTTCAGAACAAGAAGTACTTAAATTCATGATCTCGAAGGATCAGAAGGTATAACAACACTGAGAATGAAGTACGGGGCGACGTTTTACGGCCGCCACACAAGCACTTAACACCTGCTGTTGTGAAGATTATAAATTCTGAAGGGTGGTGATCCCCCGAAAGCAAAAATTGCAAGAAAGGACGTCAACGATTTAGATATAGATATCGGTCTTGGAGACAGGTGGCAGCTTAATGCAGGGTGAAAGTCATGCAGAAAGCTCCTAGAGGAGCTTTCTGTATGACTTTCATCCTGCATTAAGCAGTCACCTGCCTAAAAGTATCTAAATTATTTCTCTACTGGAATTCCGATTTAGAGAGGTTTTACTGTAGTACATATCCAGATCAAACTGCTTCTGAGGGAATAGTTTGTTCAGGGTGTATGCTGTTTCTTCTATATCAGTCATTAAAGTTATTAAAACGGTATCAGCTAGACTTTAATCTGTTTTACAGCACTATCTAAGATGAGGTTGTCAGTACACGTGTCAATATGATGTAGTGTAACAGTTACAAGTCTTTCATATTTGTTTAAACAATCACATATTGTAATCAAATGAATTTCATCGAAACTATTCCGAGACGTTTTTGCCATTTGTATTCTATATTAACTTTTACATTTAATTTCTCTTCTTATTGGTGGAACATAGAACACCTGAGCTTTTATTGTAATCCTGGGAGGGACCTGTGTTGTGAAATATCGATTACCAAAACAATCTTAACCCTTCTCTTGCTAATCACGTCAATATACCTACCTGTAAATAGTGAAGACCCAGATGAGACAGCTCCTGCAGGAGCTGTCTCATCAGGGTCTGCACTATTTACAAGTTGATTGTGCAACCAGTGCACTCCACAGCAGTGATCGCACAGCGAAATACGTGTACACAGTGAAGATATATGTAATTATACAACAGGGCATGGGTAAAGAAGGAGAAATGTATTTTAAAATTCAGCAAGCGAAGGGTTAAATCCTAATTCCTGAAGTTACATTTTAATTGGCAGCTGGCTTTCAGTGGCCGGTGGACTATTCGTGGAACAACTCGCTAAAGTGATCGAACATTCTAACAATGTATTTCCGAATGAGGTCATGGTAAGATGCATAAATAAAACAGTTTCAAGAATAACCTCTTTATTTCTCCACCAAGACCCTGTGTTGCGAAGTCCTACTGTTAACCCTTTACCCAATAGCCTGTTTCTAGTTTTGAAGACATATGACCACTTAAAGCAGGTTGAAAGTAAAGCAGAATGCGCCTTAAGGCGCATTCTGCTTTACTTTCAGCCTGCTTTAAGCTACCACCTACTAGGATATAGAAAATATTTATTATGCAATATGTTCATGACTGTATGAATTTGAACTATTTTCTTCAGCGGAGGAATAAATCAAACACGCTAAAAGCCGCTTCTATCAGGTAAAGGGTTAAGAATCGTCTCAAACAAAATAGGGTTTTGTGGAGAAGAGACAATTTTAATATTTGAGTACGCACGTTTATCTGTTGCTCCACTACGAGACAAAAATTCTCGCTTATTCTAACATTCGACGATCGCAACATCCACTTGCGATCATCGTTTGTTAGAATTTAGAATAATTTCAGTCTTATGACTTTTCCTAAGACGGGGTCTTACTCTGTAAAGAATCATTTCTTTGTCATTTAAATCCTATCACGGTGCATTAAGCTACCATCTGCCTTGCAATCCAAACTTATATTGATTCTCTGTGGTGACTTTAGAGGAGTTTTACAACTTTTATTGTAATTGCTTACAGCAAGAATGACTGCAACAAGTATTTTATAGACAAAAATACATTTTATAAACAAGAAAACCCCGAAGTTATTAGCTGCTTTAGACAGTCAGATTTCCCAAGGGTGATGACACATTGAATAACGATTTCATTCACTGAATTATTATCTGGGGTAATGACTTATATTTGTCCTGCTTACTGTTACTGATTTTTTTTTACAAAAAAGCGGTTCGCATCTCGATTCTGAATAAGTAAAGGTCGGATCAAAATATCAACATTGCATTGACACTTTGTACCAGTCATCAGCTGTTCAAGTTCTTTATCACCAATCCGAACCTCTGCAGTTTGGTGACCTGGAATCGAAGTGTGTCTATTTGTTTGCAGTCAAATAAGGGATAATTTGTGACTTCAAATTTCCACTGAGACCATTACATGTGTCATTATATTCTTAGAGATTGAACTTAGAGTAAATTTGCCCAGGCAAACAGTAGAAACGATCTTATGCGGCAAACAAATATGGGTCTATTCATGGGTTTGTAAGACAAGTGGAAACATAATGCAGGTCAAAAGTAATGCAGAAAGCTCCTATAGAAACTTTCTGCATTACTTTTGACCTGCATTAAGCAGTCATCTGGCTTTGTTAGACTCCTATATTCAAAAAAAGAATGGTCGTTAAGGACATGTTAACTGTAAAATTGATGCACATTAACTTTATCCCGAAGTGAAAATCTTAATGCTTACATTTGATGTAATTCTGACTACTTCCGATTCGACGAGAGTTTTGAGAAACGGTTGACTGGGTGCCAAACAGCTTGGATCCTGATGAAAGGACGAGTTTCTTGGCGTCGGATCTTGGTCCAAGGTGTTTGCAAATGCGAGTCAGGGCACGAGCAGTATAATGAGGGTTAGATATATCAGAGGATTGTAAAACAACCATTAACCCTTCGCTTGCTATTCACGTCAATATACCTACCTGTAAATAGTGTAGACCCAGATGAGACAGCTCCTGCAGGAGCTGTCTCATCAGGGTCTGCACTATTTACAAGTTGATTGTGCAACCAGTGCGCTCCATAGCAGTGATTGCACAGCGATATACTTGTACACAGTGAAGATATATGTAATTATACAACAGGGCATGGGTAAAGAAGGAGAAATGTACTTTAAAATTCAGCAAGCGAAGGGTTAAAATAGATTAGTGAGGTAAGGTTAACATTTTAATTCGATAAGTAGAATTAGATAAGTAGAATTGAGACACGAGGTTTGTCTCAAAGTGCCTTTGGAACGTAGGGAAGAATAAGTGACATATGGAGCAAGCTCCCGAAGAAAACATGAGCATTACCTTTTACAACTTGTTTAAAGTGATAGTTTCTACTAGCAACGCGTTTTAAAAATGCCTAAAAATACAAAAATCATAATTATGTTCATACACTGAAAAGTAGTACAGTAGAACCCCTCTAATGCAACCACTTAATGAACTAACATGGCCGTCTTTATAAGCATGTGGTTGCTTAATGCAGGACAAACGTTATGCTCCTCTTTCTGCATTACTTTTGTCCAGCTACCGCCTACATCTAGCACCCAGAATTATACCTCTTTTAGGTGGTCGCATTAGCGGGGTTTTACAATATATCGCAAACAAAATCCAATAACACTTTCATGTGTTTGATATCGAAGATCCGATGTTATTCGCCAATGTATTAGTATGTATTCGGGTTGCGTTTTAGTTTCGTAAATGTTCGAAACAGGCCGATAATATTTTGTTGTACAACACTAAAGTATATGTATCGACAGAATACGGTTTAATTTGTATCACAGGGGTACATATGTTTTTTTTTCAAATTGACAATCTTCATAATAATGGTTGAAAATAACAATATTATTGAAATTATACGTTTGATGTATGGACTATCCCTTTAACCCTTTCCTCCATAGGCTATTTTTAGACCCAAGCTCTTTGAATGCATCTACCCAAAAGGAGCATTAACTAGAGAAAAGGACATTTTTAGAATTTTGTAGTTTGAAACCATTGTGATAAATAGAGCATTTGCTCCTATAGGAGCAAATGCTCTATTTATCACAATGGTTTCAAAACGTGGTTATTACAGGGGCGTAGAAAGGCGTATTTATGGAGGAAAGGGTTAATTATGCCCAAGATGCAGCGATGAATGTGTACAACGAAAGTATAAAATTGACCTTAATTTCTTTAGTGAATGGTCAAAAGACATGTAAAAATAGAGAATTTATGAATATCAATTAGCTACTTCTAAACCCCTTACTCCATGAAATATGATACCATGAATATCAATTTGATTTTTTTATAAGGACACATTAACACATGTATAATTGGTCATGCCAGAAACAGTAGAGTCTTATCTATATCATTTCATAAGCAAACCGAGAAGACCCTGATCAGACGGCTCCTATAGGAACCGTCTGATCTAGGTCTACTCTGTTTGCAAAGGCATAGAAAGGCATTTTATGGAGTATATGGTTACGATGGCATATAAACATGAGATCTTTGGCCATGGCAGAAACTGAAGAATCATATATGTATCATCACATAAGCAGGACAGATCCGAATCAGACGGTCCCTACAGATGTGTACAGCAATTAATCTTTTGAATGCGATAAACGAAGTGTGCCGTCACTTGCAAACAGTGTAGACCCAGATCAGAGGGGTCCTAGATGAGCACTCTGAATAGGGTCTGCACTGTTTGTCATTCAAAATCGTCTCACAGATTATACCCTTTCGTACTGAATGAACTCTAGACTTTTATATAAGGTTGGATTATTCCACTTTGAATATTCATTATTAGGTTATTGCAAACATCGCACGACAGAAATGATCGTATATTAACCACAGGGGTCTAGACGGCTTCATGGGGGTCTATATGTACTATATAATAACAATGGTTCCAACTAGCAGAACGGATATCCGTGTACCACGAGTACAAATATAACTGTAACTCTTACAATTTAAATGATAATTTCGTAATTCTTTCGGCTATTGAAAGCCAATATATTTTTCTATCGAATAAATATAATCTTATAACGGTAACTTATGAACAAGTATCAATCCAACAATGATTTTCTCGAATTTCACGTGTTTTTAGGGTCATTGACAAACGTTCGTTCACTCCGGTTTCACTATATCACAGCAATAACCTGGCAATTTGCAGTTCAAAATCAAATACCATAAGCAAACAGAGTATACCCTGATCAGACGGCTCCTCTATGAGCCGTCTGATCTGGGTCTACCCTGTTTGCAGATGTATGAAAACACGTTTATATGAGGGAAAGGGTTCAGACCTCTATGTTCAATAAATTGACGCCCGCTTAGCATAGTTTCTGCTGTATGCTAGCATATTAGACTCATCTCTAACTGATGTCATTTTTCTCTGTAATTGTTTATAAATACTAGATTTTAATCAGGCGCAGACGTATTAATTTACTTTCTTCAGTATGATAGGACATGTGTGTGCATAGGGACAATATTGGGAATACGCGCCATTCTGTCAAACAAACAAGTCTGCAATACTGTTTATTGTCTGGGACAGAGGACTTATCTATACGCCTTAACCCTTACAATGCTGAATATTCAAATGGACTATTCCAAAATTCAAACAGATCAAGCTTAAGGTGAATATTTAAGGGTTGTTAAAGAAAGGTGTAAAACACGATAAACAGTGCAGCCCTCTCATCTGGGTCTACACTGTTTGCAAAGGACAAAAGTGACTCATTGAAGCAGACGATATGCTTCGCATTTTTTTAAATGTTATGTTCAAATAGTAATAAGAAATTAACGTATAGGGGCGAGCAGATAGAGAAATCAATATGTTCACGATTAATTTTTAGCGAGTTCCAGGAATGTATCGTCTGTGTCTGTCTTTGCTTTCTGAGAGAAGTGTGTCGAGTGTCAAACAATTTGAATCATAAATAATGAGCCGTGTTATTATCCTCCCAAGTTGACCAGAGACTCGATTAAATTTCGGCGTGTTTATCGGGATTGTTCGTAATACTCTGTGACAAAACATAGCAAACCAAAAGCCGGTAATAATCATGTTCCACGAGGAATGTACAGTAAAACCCCTCTAATGCGACCACTTAATTAATAAACATGACTGTCTTTATAAGCAGATGGTTGCTTAATGCAGGACCAAAGGTTATGCAGAAAGCTCCTACAGGAGCTTTCTGCATAACTTTCGGCCTGTATTAAGCTACTAACCTGCCTTTGCCACTTTGAATTATGCCCCCTTTAGCTGGTCGTATTAGAGGAGTTTTACTGTATTTTTATAGCGCATTCTTATACCTTCGGAAATTTATTCGAAGATTACCGACGATAATACACGGAATATGCACGAGTCTCAGGTCAAATTTGTAGGATAATACAATATAGGCTTATCTGGAGTGAAGGTTTGCAAAAGGACCAGTATGTAATACAATTTGGTTTAGAAATAAAACCAAAATACGAAAAGAATTACCTTTATCCCTCAGTGAAAAAAATAATATCTGCTCAAATCTTGATTTGTTACATTTTCGATTCGATGACGTTTTGAACTAGTCTCAAACGGTTTGGATCCTGATGATAATCGATGATGTTTGCAGAAGTGAGTCAAGTCGCAAATAGCAGGACAAGGGTTCACGGAAATGTGCAAATAATACTTGCGCAAGTGCTTATTATTAATTACTGATACAATTGCACATCATTAGAATGTTTCATAATACTAACACTGTTAGGTGTATGATAAAACATGTTGTTAAATGAGAGTCAGCCAGTGACAATAAGCCTTTTGGAGAAGGTGACATGTATTGATAATTTACTGTTATGTACGTAAAAGATATACGCGTAGTCGTGCGTAATTACTTTTAACGGTAAACCACATTAAAGTGGCCAATTTATGATTAAGTATATGTGACTTTAAATTCAAATGGTTGCTTAACGAAGGACGAATGTAATGCAGAAAACTCCTATAGGAACCTTCTGCATAATTTTCGTACTGCATTTAGCTACCACCTGTCCCCTGGGTCTAGAATTTTACGTCCTTTTATGGTCGCTTTATAGGGGTATAACTGTTTTTCTATTTCGCATGTCTATTGAGTACAGAGGCAATTCAGTCAAATCACGTCTTTGTTGCATCAAAAGTGCCTGTTATGTTTGTCGTACAGCTATAGACATGGGAATGCTCTCTGATTTAACTCTTTCGCTGCCTTTGTCGCATCTGTGATTACCTATGCAAACAGTTTTGATCCAGATGAGACGCCGAGTAACTCGGCGTCTCATCAGGATACAAACTGGTTGTTATTGTGACTATTTTTTAAACAAAAATGAAGAAAAAGAAAAGAAAAAGAAAATTGTAGCAGACGACAAAATTTGCAGACGACAACATTTGTCAGCGAAAGCGTTAAACACTCAGTATGCGCCGTTCAAACTGTATTTTTCTGCAAAACGGTTTAGATCCAGACGAGACGGCGAATAATTCAAGGGCTCATTAGAATCTACATGTTGACACTCGGGCCACCTTTTACAGAGACACAAAAGAGTTTGGCTTTTTTTTTATTTTATAACAAATTAGAATGAAAGTTTTAGCAGACGACAAATTAATTGGTCCGTTAAAGGTCAATCGGAAGCCCACGATGACGTACGTCCCAATGGCGTGTTCATTACCGGTGTGTATAGTCGTGAAGCTATTTTTATACAACCCCCGCATTCCACTTCAACCAAATTAACCCTTAGATTGTCTATCCAGACACACATGACTCGGGGACATGGGTTGGATCCAGATCAGAGGCAGATCAAGCGGTACTCAAGGGTATTCTGTTGTCGATAAATCTTATATATAAAGACGTTAAAACAAATATACTGGACGTTGCTCGGATGTAGTCGACATTCTCGGTAGATAGCAAACAGTGCAAAGTAAATCCCCTCTAATGCGACCACCAAAAAGGGGATTAATTCACAGTGGCAAAGGCAGGTGGTAGCTTAATGCAGGACGAAAGTTATGCAGAAAGCTCCTATAACTTTCGTCCTACATTTAGCAACCACCTGCTTAAGAAGAGAGCCATGTTTGTTCATTAAGTTGTCGCATTAGAGGGCGTTTACTGTAGTTGTTTACTGCAAAAAAATCATTTTCTAAACGATCACTTTGAAGAGAAATGCAATTTGTTCTGTTCATAGACCATTTTGTAGTTAAAATTAATGCAATTTGCATATTTCCTCAATTACACAAACAATTTCAGTAGTTGACACAACTCTAATCATTCGCATCATGCATGTGAATAAAACATCAAATGTAATTCTAAGTTTACCCTTATACTGCTTGTATAGATACATGTAATGTCTGATGAAATTAGGATCTGGCGCAGTACGGACTACTTCTGGCTTGACTAACCGTGTAGACCAACAATTGACCAAATGTCAAACAGCTTTGATCTTGTTGAGACGCCTAGTTATTCGGCGTCTCATCCGGACCCATGCTATTTGCAAAGGCTAGACAACTGTTATCAATTGTACCGTAGCGTCACTTGTTGATACAAGCATGCACAACATGCCCTAGCAAAGGCGACAACACTAACAATTGCAAACACCCTTCATAACGATTAGACAGAAGCGTAGCTGAGTCCAAATGTAATGTACTCACCGTGGCTATAGGGGTCCGGGGGCATGCTCCCCCGGGACATTGTGTAGTTTTGAAACCATTGTGATAAATAGAGCATTTGCTCCAGTATTTGCTCTATTTGTGACAATGCTCTATTCTCACAATGGTTTCAAAAGGCGACTTTTACATTAAGGCTTCAAAAGACGTCAATATGAGAGAGAGGGCCTATGATATCATATAGTTTTTATATAAGTTCTACAGTTTTTGATATGGCCAAAGCTTCCTGTGTTCACGTTCTATTTTAACAATTCATCTAATTTATATTGATGAGGTCGTTATTACTAATATGAAACATTCATCGAGTAAAGAGCAAAACCCCAGTGGGCAAATCTTTGATTAGCATTACAAATAGTTTGGATTCAGATGAGACGCCGGTTGACCATTGAAATAGCAACGGACATCCACTTACAGCAGACGACATTGTTTGCAGACGAAAAATATTTGGAGCCAAAAATGAAAAAAACAACAATCATTATTGGTGCAAATGAAACGCAAAAGCACTAAATGCCATCGTTTCCGATAACTCTAATAAGAGTATATTACGTATGAGGCAACATTCTTAACTCGTATCCCTATATGCGCAAATTCACTCGCATTTGCAAACAGCTTTGACCCAGATGAGACGCCGATTAAATCGGCGTCTCATCAGGGTCCAAGCTGTTTGACACTCGGTCATTAGATTCTCAAAAGCTTGATCGAATCATCGGCAGTTGTCAAAATTGCTACAGATCCAAATTTGAGCTGATTACTATGTTGTTCGCAGCAAGCTAAGGGTTAATTTTCTGATTCCCAGTTTGTTTACATTAACATATCAACTGTTGGTCATATTTGTTCCTTTTTCATCACTTGGTCTAGTTCTTTTGTATAGGCAGAGCGATGTTGGAATAGAAAATGAGAATTCAATGATCTCGAAGAACGAAGCTTTTGTAAGCAGCCTTTTCAATGACAATCCCCAATGAACTAGCGTCACATCCATGACGCATTGGAAGAATACGTAACAACAAACGACATATGCATCTTTAGTGTGTTCACGAAAACTTGGTCTGCTTTTATCAATCTCTACCCTGCTTTGGCTAAAATGGCATGAACTCTGTAACAGCGCTCTTAGTATGTGTAGCCATCATATACAAAGTTCAGATCACGAGGATTATTTTTGTATATTAACTTTCGTATTGCTACATGTATGTGTGTCGTTTTCATTAATATTAACCTCTGTAGGCTGGTTTTCCAATGGGATTCCGGATGAACAAGATTAATCACCCGAGGTTTCGCTCACTCAGGCGTCTGCACTTTCTGAATGAGCACAATTCTCGGAACGACCGCTCCTGCCAATTGTGTAAATTCTCGGAGACATCTCATGCTTGAGCTCATCAAGTGCCCTGAAATGACTTTCTGTTAACATATACTATTACGGGACATTATGTATGGGCTCTTCGCACTATCAAGTCTATTTCCACAGGCTCCTACTTGCTTGTTTTGAGGACGAATACAGTGCGAGGGCAACTACAAACATTGCAATATCATGAAGTGCTCTAGGTACATTTGCCCCGTGACACTCATAATCAATCTTAACAAAGTCTCGTTGACCAGGTCCCGAGGTTATAAAACATTTTGCTTGATTCTGAGATCATTCTCTTGAAATCATCTAATTGGTCAGATTCTGAGCTTGCTGATTCTCTAGCATCTGGTTGGTCAGATTCTGAGCTTGATCAAAATCTGACCAATCAGATACTTGAGAATGATCTCAGACTCAGAAGTTTAATAACCTTGGACCATGTATTGTCTTCCAGAGTATACCCTCGTTATAGCGACCGTATAATTTATCAACATATGAGTTTATCAACAAACGAAGGTGGTTGTGTAATGCAGGGCAACAGTAATGCAGAAAGCTCCTATAGGAGATTTTCTGCGTTTATCCTACATTCTATAGTGATAGTCTCTACATACATTTCTAAAGATAAATTATTTGTTTATATATTGAAAAGATATATATCGGAAGCAAACCAATTGAAAAAAAACAACAGAACAATTGTATAGGGAATATTCCGGGATTTGTAAAACAATGTTACATGACAAACAGTGAAAACCCTGAAGCGAGGGCTCCCATCGTCATCTGGGTCTACACTATTTACGAAGAACATTAGTGACGCATTCCCCCTCACTGAAGGGTTAAAGATCAACTCTACAGACCGAACAGTACAGCAAGCACATATGAGTCATCTGACACATTTGCAAACATAGTTGACTGAGATCAGACTGGTCGTCAGATCAGGGTTGCACTGCTTGCATTATGGAAGTATATATAGCTGATTCTACATTTCAAACATTTTGCGTTCATATGATATTATAAATATAAGGTAATGAAATATTTATGATGTCATTATTTCTTACATGAATATTTACTGCGTGAAGGGTTTAACCCTTGCCCTCATATAAACGCATTTTCACACCTTTGCAAACATAGTAGGCCCAGATCAGACGGCTCCTTTACAGGAGCCATCTGATCAGGGCCTGCTTTGTTTGCTTATGAAATAATATAGATATGATTACATTTTCTGCAATTGCCAAACGTTCCTGAGTTCATATGCCATTATAAAATTTGATCTAATTAATTTTCTTGCATGAATATTAACTATATGTAAAGGGTTTCATACGTGATCGTCATTGGATATCCCTTTCACTCATTATACATTCTGTATATGATATATAGTTACAAAATCTTATACCTGTTAAACCCTATCCCAGTTCAATATCCATGTAAGAAATAATGACACCATGAATATTTATTAGATTAATTTTTCTAATAAAGACCTTTCAAGGAAATGCTTTGCTTTGGCAAAAACTGTAGAAATAGATGAAGATGTGAAAAACAAACAGAGCAGAACCTAATCAGACGGTTCCTACTGGTTTATACGAGGGCAAGGGTTAAAAAAAACATTTTCTTATTATATTTTATTAATCATAAGTAAAAAGAGCTGTCTGATCTGGGTTTACACTGATTACAAAATTGTAAATATGTTTCAGTCAGATGCAATATGATTGACGGTGATAAGAGTATGTAAAAACGAGAGAAAGAAAATACGCTATGATGCACAATCATGTACGCCTATTTGTATAATAAATCTCTGCTAAATCTACACGACTGATTAATTCACAAGCGATTCGCATGGCCATTTGTATGGTAAACGTTTATACTGTTTCCATGTCTAAGATCTCGTCCAGCTTAATTATAGATGTATAAATGTATCAATACAGCACTGATAACACTGCGTCATCCATTTTCTTGTTTGAAGTAAGCTTCTCCAATAATTACTCTTTCAACACCAAGGAGCGTTCGTCTCTTAACATATTCTCAGTTTACAGTGGAACATGTCTTAACCCATTCCCTTGTATTGACGCCCTTTGGCGCCTCTGTAAGTCATACCTATTCCCTTGTATTGACGCCCTTTGGCGCCTCTGTAAGTCATTTACTGAAACCATTGCGATAAATAGAGCATTTGCTCCCATGGAGCAAATGCTTTATTTATCACAATTGTTTCAAAACTATACAACTCTAAAATATTCCTTTTCTGTACTAAATGCTCCTTTTCGGTGAATTTATTCAAAGAGGTTGGATCTAACAATAGCCTATGAGGGAATGGGTTAAGCGGTCATTAAAAAGTGGTATATATCTGGTTCTTTAAGGCAGGCGGTAGTTTGATGCAGGTCGAAAGTAATGCAGAAAGCTCCTTTTTGAGATCAAACAACCTCCCTGCTCATGCTTTTAGAGTTCAAACAACCTCCTGCTTTAAGCAACCTCCTGCATTTTAAGACTCTTATATGAATATTCAATAAAGGAATGGTCTTCTATGACCGGTTCCTCTGTATTTCGATTATTTTCTCTTTCTTCTTAATACCTTATATCCGTCTAGTTAGGGTCTACTCTGTGTTAACCCTTCCCTTCATATCAACGCATTTTCAGTAGATCCAGATCAGACGGCGCCTATAGGAGCCGTCTGATCAGGGTATGCTCTGTTTGCTAATGGAATTTGATAAATTAGTTGCTTTAGTTCCTAAGATGGCAACACTGTTCCAGCTTCCTCATTTCATTATAACTATTATGTCCATGAATATTCAGTAGGCATTGACATTTGGAATAAACAAAGAACAGGGAAAATGTTAAAATACGTTCCTATGAGGTACAGGCTTACTTGGCACGTATGACAACAGCTTCAATCATGATCAGATTCACTGAATACACTGTGCGGATGTAAGTAAAACTGTTTGCCGGCCGCACGTAAATCAATACACTGCGGATGTAAGTAGAACTGTTTGCCGGCCGCACGTAAATCAATACACTGCGCGGATGTAAGTAAAACTGTTTGCCGGCCGCACGTAAATCAATACACTGTGCGGATGTAAGTAAAACTGTTTGCCGGCCGCACGTAAATCAATACACTGTGCGGATGTAAGTAAAACTGTTTGCCGGCCGCACGTAAATCACATTGGGAAACGCTTTTTTGTCATTCGGTCATTTCTGCTAGTTTGAAGATCATTCTGGCATTTATGTTCATATTTGACAACAACCAAACATTTGGTCTTTACACCAGGGTCAGAAAAACTTCCACTTGTTCAAATCATAAAATGTTGAACCTTTTTACGCAACATTTAGCCTACGCCTTTTAACCTTTAACCTGCTAAGCGCGACCAATTTGACATTTGCAAACCACTTGGATCGAGGGGGTCATCATTACTTACATGAATATTCATCGTGCAAAGGGCCTATCTCTCAAACATTCCTTTACGCCTTTGCAAAAAGAATAGAACAAGTAGGAGCCATCAAATCAGGGTAGGTTCTGTTTACTTAATAGCCCTTTCGCTGCCAAACTCTGTCGTCTGCTAACTTTGTCGTCTGCTACAAATTTTCATTTTTTTGATTTTCTTCATTTTTATTTCAAAAACATAGTAACAGTAACAAACAGTTTGGATCATGATGAGACGCCGAGTTACTCGGCGTCTCATCTGGATCCAAACTGTTTGCATAGCTAATCACAGATACGGCATTGGCAGCGAAATGGTTAATGAAATAATATACGAGTAGACCTAATTTTACAGTTTCTGCCATGGCCGAAACTCCTATGTACATAAATATACTATAATAAAAATTCAGCTAATAAATAATCATGCTGCCAGCATGTCTTCCTTAACACAATCCCCCTTCAGAGGCCACGTTTTGAAACCACTGTGCAGAGCATTTGCCCAATATGATCAACGGTTCTATTTATCACAATGATTTAAAAGCTACACACTTCTAATGTTTCATTGTCTCTCCTTTTCGGTAGATTTATTTAAAGTGGTTTGGAGTAAACCAGCCTGTACGGGAATGGGCTAAAACTTCATACGGCAAAAGATTAATGGAGGTATAAAGCATGACCATATTTGAATGTCAAAGATTAGTCTGCCACGATCCATTTAAGTTCTATGAAGATTAAATTCTCGTTTACATGTAATAACGTAATAGCAGAATCCATAATCAATATATGCATCATGTTATTGATATACGGAGTTATCAGTCTGCCATAAAACAAGCACAACGGTGCCACATCTCTTGTTCACTATATCGATCGGCTGAGCGATATTTGATATGAAATATTGATACAAATTCAAATTTCAATTTAATCAAACCACTACTGTAGAGTCTCTCTACAAGCCGCACCAATGAGTCCTAAATAGTAGACCGTTACCGAATCCTTTATCTCATAGGGGACCCAGATCAGACAATCCCTGTAGAAGCTGTTTGATATTGTTCTGTTCTCTTTGCTAATGGAATAGTATATATCTGAGTCTACATTTCCTGCTATGGCTACAAAGAATATATTCATATAACACTATAAATAACCAGTTAATAAATATTCACGGTGTCCTTATTTCTTACACAAATATTGACGGGTTAACGATGAGGGGTAATGATTGAATGACACAATCATATACAGTTTGGTTTTTATTCTAACACTAATAATGAACTCCAATATAACAATAACTGGTTTACATGTAGTACCACGTAAAATACATTCCGCGAATCCTCATTCTGTATTTAACTTTATTTATTGATATACAGTACACTCATCTTAAAGTGACCACCTAAAATAGACCTAGTTATGGGTCTTAAATACAGATGGTGCCTTAATGCAGGCCAAAAGGCATGTAGAAAATTTCGTTCTACGTCACTTTCGTCCTTCATTAACCCATTCCCGTATAGGCTATTTTTAGATACATGTACAATCTCTTTGAACAAATCTACCGAAAAGGAGCATTTACTACTAAAATGAAAATTTTAGAATTGTGCGGTGTTGAAACCATTGTGATAAAAAGAGCATTTGCTCCTATGGAGCAAATGCTCTATTTACCACAATGGTTTCACAAGGTGACTTTTACAGAGGCGTCAAAAGGCGTCTATATGCGGGAATGGGTTAACCCTTTCCCTCATACTGACGACTTTTGACGACTCTGTAGAGTCACTTTGTGAAACCATTGTGATAAATAGAGTATTTGGTCCTGTAGGAGCAAATGCTCTATTTATCACAATGATTTCAAACTACAAAATTCAAAAATTTTCCTTTTCTCTAATTACTGCTCCTTTTGGTAGATTAATTTAAAGAGGTTGTATCTAAAAATAGCCTATGAGGTAATGGATTAAGCATTAAGAGAGTTTCAGATAAAGGTGCATATCCAAACACTAAAATCGTAATTTCTGCAACAAACCCTATAATGTAACTACTCTTTAGAATCGTTCTAAAGAGTATTCACAGTACAGGGTTTGGTGGAGAAATAAAGGAGCTATTCTTGAAAATGTTAAAATTTACGCATCTTATCTGGACCTCTGCATTACTGTCTATTAAGGTACGTTTATTCTTAAAATGGTGGCGTCAGAGGGGTTTTGCACTTACGAAATTTGGATATATTGAAGTAGATCATATTTCATATTAATCTTTATACGCTTAAAAATATTCGATTATTCGAACACTAAAATACGTATCATTATCATTATCCTCTAGGAGCTTTTTGAATGACTTTCACCATGCATTACGCAGCCACCTGCATAAAAAGGTCTAAATTCTTATAATCGAGATTTTACATATACAACTAACATCTGTTTCTTATGATAATGATACTTATTTGGATGTTCTGATTAGCAAGTGTTTTCTGTAAATCAGGTTATCGCAGATTCGCCTATGACTAGGAAAACCAAACAGAATGCAAATGGAAGCGAATTTTAACAGATTGGATCATTGGAAGACACCGAGCAGTGCCTGTCCTTGGTGAAAACTGTTTGCAACTGTCCTGATTTCGACACTCTTAGCTGTTTACGAAGTAAGGGTTATTTTGTATATTTCTCAGTAATAAAATTATATACAGTTGAACTTCGATATCTCGAACTTGGATAACTCGAACGTCGTGATAACTCGAACTAAAGGTTCAGTGCTTTTAAAAAAATACAATACATAATTGCGCTTAAATATATCACCCACGCATATCTAGAAACACATGTGACAGCTTAATACAGTTCTTAAGTAATGCTCCTATAGGAGCTTTCAGCATTACTTTAGACCTGCATTAAGCTGTGAACTTAAGACATTATCCAAACCAGAAATCGGATAACTCGAACTTCTGTTATCACGAACTAATATGTGTGGTCCCTTGAAGTTCGAGATATTTAAGTTCAACTGTATAACTGTTTTATGACATTAAATAAATTTTATATGGTTGTAATAATAAAACAATACAGTAGAGTCGGTCTTAAGCGGCCATTCAATTAGTGAACAGGGGAGTAGTAATAAGCATGCAGCTGCGTAAAGCAGGACCAAATTAACCCATTTGCTCCCAGTGGATTCGTCCATGATTATATATTGGATCAGTCTATCGTTTATCTAAGGGATGTCTGATCAGAGTCTACACTCTTTGCCTACGTCCCATATATGGGATCGTGGGAGCAAATGGGTTAAGCGGCCATTCAATTAGTGAACATAGGAGTAGTAATAAGCATGCGGTTGCGTAATGCAGGGCCAAATTAATACATAAAGCTCCTATAGGACCTGCATTCACCTACTACCTGTCTTACGGATCCATAATTAGACCTCTTTTTGAGGTTCTATTTTATATCAGGAAACGTGTTAACATCGTTATGCCGTACCGTGTACAAAAACAATGTACAGTATCTTGTTTGCATGTTCCTTTCAAACGGAATAGTCAATCTTGGTACATTGTATAGTCAGTTTGCAAATCATTGAACGCCATTCCTCTTGTTTACGTTAGCATGGGCAATAATGCGTACGTATGATAAAACAAACCCCATAAAAGTAATGAAGAACTTTTCATGAAATATAGTTTATATGATACAGGCCTCTTCACTATTGTGGGGATTTGTGTCTTATAATCCATCATAAATAAGGTAATTCGTGTACGACTAATGATATTTTACTGCAGCCAACCTACGTTTGGAGATTCAATGATGATACATAGGTGGCACGTATGGTATTAACCATTTCCTTGAAAAAATGCTTTTTCACTCATTTGCAAACATAAGAGGCCTAGATCAGTCGGCTCCTATAGGAGCCGTCTGACCAAGGTCTGCTCTGTATGCTTTTTACACGATATAGAAACTGATTTTACTGTTGTTGTTAAACCAAAAAAACCCTTGAAAAGTTTACATAGTACAAATTAAGTCAATAGATACATGTATCAATAATGTTGTTACGTTGGAAACACGTTTACATGAAGGAAAGGGTTGAGGGTTAAACAAACATTTTTACAACAGGACAAGGGTTTAGGTCTTAAGGACGAAATTAATACGGTTTGACGTTCAACGTGAAGTCGTCTATCTTTGTATAACGATGGACAATTCGGTAAGAGAAGGTATAATTTACTCAGTTGAAGTCCCAACCAGAGCGTCCCACTAGAATCCAAGTTTTTGTATGTCGGTTCACCCTTATTTTTGAACTTTTTTCCACCAGTCATGTCGTGCTTAGCCGGATAAGAGTTTTGATATGAAGTCATTGTAAGATATTAATTACTCCTCAGGTGTACCAGTAAATATATTTCATTAATTCCAAGATACTCTGACTTATGAACTAAATAAATGTGCTTGAGGTCAATTCCCATTCTCTGGTTACAAACCTTCATACTGAAATAACGTTTTATGCCTGTTATTAGCCTTCCATCAGCCATAAACATGGCGCCTGCCTAAACAATTCTATTTACAGAGCTACAGAAAAATTGTACGTACTTAAATACTAAAATCGTCATTTCTCCACCAAACCCTATGTTGTGACCACTCTTTAGAATCGTCTCGAAGAGACGATTCTAAAGAGTGGTCACAACATAGGGTTTGGTGGAGAAAATAAACAAGTTATTCTTGAAAATGTTTTAATTGACGCACCGTGTCTGGAGCTCTGTATAATTTATCTTTGAGTCTTTCAACTTTAGAGAAACTACTAACCGGGTGTCAAACAGCTTGGATCATGACTTATTACACGTCTGCTCTGAATCTAAGCTGTTTTCAAAAGCCAGTCTTGGTCAGAGGTTATAAGATATCTGTATCTGCATTCATTCTTAAGTGTTTGACTGGTCAAACAGATGCATGAGAATGATCTCAGACTCTTGAAAGCAAAACGTTTCATATAGAAACATAACACCGGGACCTGGTTGTGCTTAGCAGGAAAAAGAATAACAAAAGTCATGATTGGTGTCTCTATTAAGTCTGTATTCGAGACCATTAAGTCTCTATCAAGTATCTATTACACCAAACCGACCAATTCATTACAGTACATCGTGTATTAATTCCTCTCTTGCTGAATTTTAAAATACATTTCTCCTTCTTTACACATGCTCTGTTGTATAATTACATATATCTTCACTGTGTGCAAGTATTTCGCTCCTGCAGGAGCTGTTTCATCTGGGTCTTCACTATTTACAGGTAGGTATATTGACGTGAATAGCAAGTGAATGGTTAAACGGCCACCTGCTAGATATACGTAGACGTATTAAAATGACGATGGCTGCTTAACCCTTGTCCCTCATGAATATTCATGTGAGAAATAATCACTATATGAATATTAATAGGCTGAAGTTTTATAATGATATATAAACAGTGCACAGTAAAACCTCTCTATAACGACCAAGAATTTGTGTTGATTAGTTGGTATTTAGGACAGGTGGCTGCTTAAAGCAAGGTGAAAGAAAAACAGAACGCTCCTATAGGAGCGTTCTGTTTTACTTTCACCTTGCTTTAAGCAGACACCTGCCTTTAACACAAAATATTTGATGTAATTAGTGGACGTTATAGAGAGGTTTTACTGTATGCATAAATAAGAGTATCAGATCAATACTGTTACTTAGGCAAACAGGGGGTGCCTTGATCAAACAGCTCCCACAGAAGCTATCTAATCTGGGTCTACTCTTTTTGCAAATGCGAAAAGCGGTCCGATAACGTAAATGGTTAGTATGACATACATGTATATGCATGTTCTTTTGAGCACATTTGTAATCTGCTATATTGTTTGCATCTGACAGAACGTTGGGGCAGTATATTACAGTAAATCCTATTGAACCAAAATAGCATTCAAATTATAGTTCATATATCTAATGAAATTTACTATCAAATAATTACAAAAGGAGCCTTAAAATATCCAGCGCTTCAAACCGATAGTCGTCTATGATTGTGTACTGAGTATCAGTGGGTGGGGTAATCGGATACTATGAACTAGATTTCAACAGCAAATTTGAACCCACAACCTGATTTTAGACCTCTTAAAATTTTGAAGTTGGTGTCTGTTTCAAAATATGATATGGGGTAATTCTATATACTTTCATTTCATTCCAGCTGTTTCAAATGTCAATATTAAAGTGGCATTTAGCAAGATGAGCCCTGATATTCCTTAACATTTCACTCCGTAAATACGCATTCCTACGCATTTGCAAACAGAGAAGACCTAGATCAGTCGACTCCTGCAGGAGCCGTCTGACCAGGATCTGCTCTATTTGCTTATGAAATAATATAGATATGATTATACAATTTCTGCCAAGGCTAATATTCCTGAATGTATGTGCCTTCATAAAATAAAATAATCTAATTAATATTCATCATGTCATTAGTTCCTACATAACTATACATGGAGTAAAGGTTTACATGTAACTCTTTTTATGCATCGTATTGTCGTCTGCCAAATGTATCTTCTGTGTCAATTTTCCCCTTTGACCTTTCTGTCCGTTTTATTTAAATCTCTGAACACTGGCGGCGAAACTGTGATTACCTATGCAAATAGTTTGGATTAAGACATTTGACACTTTGACCATGTAGTCGTAAAGAAATGAGAGAAATTTGATTTTAAGATTTGACGCAGACGACAATTGTTGCAGACGAAATATTTGCACAAGAGTTAAGATATATATATATATAACCACAGTAACCATTATAGGTACGGAGTCATCGAGTTACTTCACATTTCATCTGGATCTAATCTGGTTATGTAAAGCCATGTACATATACAGGAAAACCCCGCTAATGCGACCACCTAAAAGAGGTACAAATATGGGTGCTAGATGCAGGTGTTTGCTTAATGCAGGACAAAAGTAATGCAGAAAGCTCCTGCATTACTTTTGTCCTGTATTAAGCAACCACCTGCTTATGAAGGCAGCTATACTTATTCTTTAAGTGGTCGCATTAGAGAGGTTATATTGTATATACGCCTAATGCAGTATAACTAGAACAAAACTTCATAATATTATGCGTACCAAATTGGTTCTAAATTTAAAAAACAGCAATGTTTAAGCCCCATGGCGTATTACATTGTAATTTCGCGGAACTCTCGTGGCCTGACAAATGATGACATTCGATCAGTGAGTGTATCGATTGGGTGTTAGATTTATATCAAACACATTGTATCATTCCTTTGAGTGGCATGTCATACCTCTCTACAATGACGTTGATGTCGATTGATGATGCTTTTTTGACATTTTAGCCTGTCTTATTTCTATGCGCGTATTGGCCGGTATTTGCAAAGAGCCTGGATCCAGATGAGACACCGAGTAACTCGGCATCTTTTCTGGATCCAAACTGTTAGGCACACTGTCAATAGTTCCCCTAAGTCTCGGAAGTCAGTGAAAATTTCACCAATCAGAAATTGGACAGGCATTATAGTTTCAGCATGAGATGGGTTAACCGTTCGCTTGCTATTCACGTCAATATACTTACCTGAAAATAGTGAAGACCCAGATGAGACAGCTCCTGCAGGAGCTGTCTCATCAGGGTCTGCACTATTTACAAGTTGATTGCGCAACCAGTGCACTCCACAGCAGTGATTGCACAGCGAAATACGTGTACACAGTGAATATATATGTAACTATACAACAGGGCATAGGTAAAGAAGGAGAAATGTATTTTAAAATTCAGCAAGAGAAGGGTTAATTTGCGTCGTGTCAGCGAGCCAATTTAGTATCGACTGAAGTATATATCCAATATCACTACTGAATATTTAAATTCAAAGTGGAATGGTCCATCTTAGTTTAAAGGCAGTGTTCATTCAGTATGAAAAAAATTAATTTATTAGAGGGTATGGCATGAAAAACAGTGTCCTTGGAGATACCCTCTGATCTGGATCAGCACTTTTTATAAATGTCAGTTAGCTCGTGTCCCTCATTCAAAGGGTTACATATTGATATAGATTTACCTGCCATGAATGTTACTCGTGCGTGGGTGGGGTTGTCTAACCATTGTTCAGCTATTGTACGAGTTATGAATATGGCTCTTCAAGCTCAGATTTTCAAGTACAAATATTTGCGTTTACTTAGAGCGCTGCTGACGACGGCATGGCAGCTGGTGCTGCAGTGTACGGTCCCCGATAAGTCTGTACCTTGAGCCTGGTCTAAACCGACGCATTATATCCTTTCTTAGCCCTTTCCCTGTTGAATATTCATATTAGATGACACCATAAATATATATTAGTTGTACATATGAGTGTTTGCTGTAGAGTCAGATCTATCGTAATTTCCTAAGCAAAAAGCCGACCCTGATCAGACGGTTCCTGTAATTCATATGTGTAAGAGTTTGGTTGCGAGTTTGAAATTAAATCAAATGGAGAAATAGTTAAAGTAGTGTTACTAGTGTTACTCGTTCTCCCCTAAGCGCGACCTGACGTCAGTTGCAACCATCTCGGATCCAGATCAGACGCCGGGTAATTCAGCATCTTATCAGGATCTAAGCTGTTTAACCATTCGCTTGCTACTCACGTCAATATACCTACCTGTAAATAGTGAAGACCCAGATGAGACAGCTCCTGCAGGAGCTGTCTAATCAGGGTCTGCACTATTTACAAGTTGATTGTGCAACCAGTGCACTCCACAGCAGTGATTGCACAGCGAACTACTTGTACACAGTGGATATATATGTAATTATACAACAGGGCATGGGTAAAGAAGGAGAAATGTATTTTAAAATTCAGCAAGAGAAGGGTTAACAAACGTCAGGCATTTCTCAAAAGTTTTGAACGAACTGGAAATCTGTAGAACTTTAAACAGATTGGAGCTGAAACAGACACCATTTTACCGCAGACATATGAGTAAGATTGCCAAACAAAATATGCTGATGGAGATCTACAGTTTAACTATGCTAATGCTACCACTTAATGAATCAACACTTCCGCCTTTCCACACAGGTGGTTGCTTAATACAGGACGAATGTAATGCCGAAACTTCCTGCAAAAGGAGCTTTCGGCACTACTTTCGACCTGCATTAAGCTATCACCTGTCTTTAAGACCCATAATTAGATTTTAGTTGCCGTTTTAGAAATGCGTTACTTGTTTTCATAGTGTGGGACTGTCAATCCCTTCTGTTTGATTTCTAAGACACCACTTTTGTCTATTGTCTACTAGACATGTGTAAATGTCACGGCTGCCACTTGAATAAAGACAATGTTGAATCATACTGAACTCACTCCTGTGTTTATATTTTTATTCATCAAGTCAGACTCTTATCCACGTGGTTTATACTTTTGTAGTATTTGACTGTACATAATAAAACAGGTTTGGACAAGACTGTGTTGGTGGTATATAATTCAAACGAATAGTATAGATTGCACAACTATCGCAGGAATGTTTCAAGTTGAATATATGAAAATTAAGCGCTCGAAAAGGCAACACTTTGTTTCTTGCAAAAATGGTCTTATATTAATAATTAATTGGTTTGACGAATGCATGAGAGCCGTTTTAAGAAATTGACAATCTGTGACATTAAAGAATATTTTTAATGAACTGTTATAATAAAACATATACATGCATGTTAGAAACCCTAGTAAATGACGTCCAGATAATTAGAAAACTTAAGTAAATTGAATACCGCGTAAGAAGTGCTAGGGACATGAGTAGGGTGCACCTTAAATAACTTCTCATGAGCAGACTCAATAAAACCGAGTCTGCAATTTTCTCTTTTCACATTCCTGCTTTTGTTTTCGAAGGACCTCTTACTTTCAGCAGTTATATATCAAATAGTTCGAGTACACAACGTACTGGTATGTTAGAAACCTGGAGTAAATGACGTCTTGGTATATTAGACAACTCGAGTAAATGACGTACTGATATATTAGAAATCTCGAGTAAATGACGTCCCTGGTATATTAGACAACTCGAGTAAATGACATCCTGATATATTAGAAATCTCGAGTAAATGACGCTCCTGGTATATTAGACAACTCCAGTAAATGATGTCCTGATATATTAGAAATCTCGAGTAAATGACGTCCCTGGTATATTAGACAACTCGAGTAAATGACGTCCTGATATATTAGAAATCTCGAGTAAATGACGTCCCTGGTATATTAGACAACTCGAGTAATGACGCCCTGATATATTCGAAAATGACATCCTGGAATACAAGACAAATTCAGTGCATGACATTCTGGTATATTAAATGACCCGAGTAAATGAGTAAATGACGTTCTGTTATATTAGACAACTCGAGTATATGAGGTCCTGTTATATTCGACAACTCGAGTATAAGAAGTCCTGTTATATTAGACAACTCGAGTAAAACGTCCTGTATATTAGGCAACGCGACTAAATGACGCACTAGTATGTTAAACAACTCGAGTAGATGACGCCCTGTATATTAGACAACTCGAGTAAATGATATCCTGTATTTATGAACACATACACGTGGATTCGTGTAGCACGACACCACTTTCATTTTTTAAAGAAATCGATAATTTCAAGACCATTGATATTGCCCATTTGTAATATCCTTCAGTACATCTAATAACAACATGATACAGTAAAACCCCTTTGAAGTGGCCACCGGAAAGTGTTCTTTTCTGTGTGCTAAAGTCAGATGGTAGTAATGCAGGATGGAAATTATTCAGCAATACCTTGCAGGATGTTTCTGCATTACTTCCATCAAGCATTCAGCAACCACCTGTTTTTAAAGACACGAATATCTATTCAAAAGTGGTGGTCGATTTAGAGGGTTGAACGGTATTTATAATAACATGAAACTCATATTAAACACGATCGTAATAGTTATTTTAATCTTGATGAAAATATGTTTTTCTATATGAATTTCCCTGTACGGATATATTGGATGTTTTATATTGTTGTGCGGGATTTTTTAGTAATTAATATAGAGATTGATATTTTTATGTTGTTCGTGTCTTTAACCTTTAGCGAGTGACATACTCATCCGTGAATAACTTTGCAGACATTTGCGATCCAGATTTTATGCCGATTAACCCTATTCCCTCATATTTGCTCCTTAGTAGCAAATGCTCTATTTATCACAACGGTTTCTAAACTACACAATTCTAGATTTCCCTTTTTCTAGTAAATGTTCCTTTTCGGTAGATTTAATAAAATAGGTTGGGTCTAAAAATAGCCTACGAGGGAGTGTGTACAGTAGAACCTGTCCTATGTGGCTATCAAAAGACAGATGGTAGCTTAATGCAGATAATGCAAAAAGCTCCTTATAAGAACTTTCTGCATCACTTTTGCCCTGCCATAATGAACCATCTGCTTTTTAAGACTTCAATGTTTGCTAAATAAATGGCCGCTTTAGACAGGTTCTACGGTGCTACCATATTATTATAACCATATAAATGACATGCAACAGATATAGCAGAACCCTGTAAATCGGAAGAATTTATATACTTTTGGGCAGTTGATTGCTTAATGCATGGTGAAAGTCATGCAGAAAGCTCCTAGAGGAGCTTTCTGCATGACTTAACCCTGCAATAAGCTGCCACCTGTGTTACAGATCAATAATGCTACGTATTTGAGTGTTCGAATAACCGATTTTTCACTGTATTACATGTATAAATCCGTTACATGTACCGCATGGATATTCAAGTTAGAAATAATGCCGTCATGAATATCAAAAATGTATTATACATGTATTTCATAATGGCACATGAACACATGAGTTTTGGCCTTGACAGAAACTGTAGATTCATATATATCTATTATAGCATAAACAAGCAGCCGTCTGATATGTGTCTACTCTGTTTGCAAAAACGTAGAAAGGCATATTTATGGCGTAAATGGTTAATTATTTACGATAATAATGACGATATGAAGATTAATTAGCCTTACTTTTTTAATTGCGTATTAGCAAGATCCGTTTTAGTCTTTGAAGAAATTATAACCAATAAGCAATCAGCGCAGGATATTATCGGACGACTCCCATAAGGGGCTGTCTGATATGGGTCTTTAATGTTTGCAAAGGTGTTCATATTTTTTCCATTAGGCAAAGGATTAAGAGACAATTTAATAGAGGTAAGATTGTATTTCTTGAAGACTGGCGATAACTCAGCGTATTGCAAATGTGATTGCTTGTATAATTCCCGTTCTGTTCTTAGCAGTCATCTCTCTTCTAACCCTTCTCTTGCTATTCACGTCAATATACCTACCTGTAAATAGTGAAGACCCAGATGAGACAGCTCCTGTAGGAGCTGTCTCATCAGGGTCTGCACTATTTACAAGTTGATTGTGCAACCAGTGCACTCCACAGCAGTGATTGAACAGCGAAATACTTGTACACAGTGAATATATATGTATTTAAAAGGAGAAATGTATTTTAAAATTCAGCAAGAGAATGGTTAATGAACTCATGGTTTACAATAAAACCTCGCTAAAACGAGCAATCAAGTAAATAGCATTGCCGGACTTCAGATTAGGTAGCACTTTAACCCTTTCCTGTATATAAATGCCCTTTCACGCATTTTCAAATAAAGTAGACCCAAATCAGACGGCTACTATAGGAGCCGTCTAATCAGAGTCTGCTCTGTTTGCCTTTGGATTGATATAAATTTGATTCTGCGGTGTTTTTGTTTTCAAAGAAACTCATTCCCTTGAAAATGTTACATTATTAAATTCAGCTAATAAATATCCATGATATCATTATTTCTTACATGAATACTGAACAGGGAAATGGTTGATACTTTAATGCTTCTTTACTAAAAGTTCGGTTCGGAGAGGATTCAGCTTATCATTAGGAGGTATTGTTACACATGTTATATTGTATTTCATTATCAAGTGATCAATGGCGCAATATTGTACATTAGTTGGGTCAACATGGTTTGTATAGGCCTGAAGGAACATTTGATTTATGAGGATGTGACAGGTCAGCTCGATAATCAATTAAGTCCGAAATCGCCGGCAAGCGACTCACAGAGATGTCTGTTATAGGCAAATACAGTAAAACCTCTCTATAACGGCCACTAAATTACATCATGTATTTTGTGTTAAAAGCATGTGGCTGCTTAAAGCAAGGTGAGAGTAAAACAGAACGCTCCTATAGGAGCGTTCTGTTTTACTTTCACCATGCTTTAATCTGCCACCTGTCCTAAATACCAACTAATTACCACAATCTAGTGGTCGTTGTAGAGAGGTTTTACTGTATGTGATTACTTTTGCAAACAGCTTGGACTCAGTCTCTCTTTAGGATCCAAATTGTTTAACATACCGCTAAGGTTTTAGAGGAAAACTTGAAGGAGAGTCCAGACACTCTAAAACCTAACGCAGCCAACATTGTTTGCAGAGGAAACATATTTGGCGCCAAAAGAGTTAACTGTGTCTCTTGGAGGCATTTCGGAAATGGGAAATGTGTATACGAACGTTATAAAACCCAAATGAGACACATTAAGATATAAGATGTATCCTAGAGGATTGGCATGTAAAGTATGTCAGTATGAAAATACCAGACGATGAGCCAAAGGCACGCCAACTGACCAGCGTCTACAGAGTACGTTTGGATTAATACAATGTTGATAAACCCCCATATAAATCACCACCGCATAAAAGGGGGATATTTTATGTCATAAAGACACACTGTAACTTAATTCAGGAAGACAGTTATGCAGGTCACTCCTACAGGAGCTTTCTGTATTTGTTTTCACGCCGCATTATGCTTCGCCCTGCCTTTAAGAAATCTACCTGTCCAAAAGGTTCTCAAATCATCTTTACTCAATGTTTGGATTAGCGAAGGTTTATAATTAAAGAAAACGAAGGCTAAAAGTGTGAACAAAATAAAACCTTCATTTTAAAAACAAAAAGGGTATGTTGTGTCCTTTTTCCTTCGTAAAAGATGTAGACTCAGATTGGTTACTATACGTCAGAGAAGCACCATCTGATAAAACAGAACAAAACTGATAATTTATTAAAGACTCGTCAAGACGTACGGACTGGCCTGTGTATCAGGATTGATGACACATTTTGCAGCTAGCAAGTGTGCAATAACTCCTTGTCTCATAAGAGAAACAATAATGTTCTGTTTGAAAAAAAAAATGAAACACGGATTTACGCTGAACATTAAATATGATGTTATTTTCTGTGGAGGACATCTTGTTCAGCATGACACAGTAGTAGTACGTATATAGATAAGATGCAGATACAGTAAAACCTCTCTATAACGGCCACTAAATTACATTAGGTATTTTGTGTCAAATGCAGGTGGTTGCTTAAAGCAAGGTGAACGCGAAACAGAACGCTCTTATAGGAGCGTTCTGTTTTACTTTCATCTTGCTTTAAGCAGTCACTTGCCCTAAATACCAACTAATGAACACTATTTAGTGGCCGTTATAGAGAGGTTTTATTGTAATTCAAAACATCTTATTTCTCTGCCCTACCCTATATCTTGCTGCAACTCATTAGAATCGCCTCTCCAAGGTGGGTTTGGCCAAGTGATATTAAAAACATACAGTAGAACCCCTCTAATGCGACCACTTAATGAAAAAACATGAGTGTCTTTATAAGCAGGTGGTTGCTTAATGTAGGACAAAAGAAATGCAGAAAGCTCCTCTAGGAGCTTTCTGCATTACCTTTGTCCTGCATGAAGCTACCACATACATTTAGCACCCATAATTATATCTCTTTTAGGTGATCGCATTAGCGGGGTTTTACTGTATTTTATTTAGATTTACTAAATATGTGTCTTACCTACAGTCCTAAAGATGTTAACCATTTCCCTGTTTTATGTTTATTCCAAATTTCTACAACTACTTAATATTCATGGATAAAAAAGGTTTTAATAAAATATTGAAGAACAAACATTGTAGCTATTTTTTAAAAGTTAAGCAACAGATCTGTCAAATTCTATTAGCACACAGAGCAGACGCTGATTAGACGGCTCCTACTCTGCAAATACATGATCACGCGTTTATATGAAGGACAGGGTTAAGTGCTGACTGATGTCTCTAGATTAATTCATTTAACTTGCCTATCCCAACACGGCTGTAAGCTATAAACGGCCGCATGTTAATATCATACGTAATATGTCACACCTCCAATATTTGTGCATTTAGCAACGTTTTTAAGCTGAATTTATATAATGGCATATGTACACAAGATTCTGTGGCATTGGTAGAAACTGTTAGATTTCATAAGAAACCAGAGCACACCTGATCAGACGGCTCCTGTAGGAGTCTGGGTCTACTCTGTTTGCAACGGCGTAGAAAGGCGTATGGCGTAAAGGGCAAGGAAAAACCAGTCCCGATCTTAGTTTGGTACCCATCCATTTTTCATAATTAACCCATTCCCTGATATTGACGACTTTTGACGACCCTGTAAAGGTCACTTTGTGAAACCATTGTGATAAATAGAACATTTGCTCCTATATGAGCAAATGCTCTATTTATCACAATGGTTTCAAACTACAAACTTCTAAACTAAAAGGGTTAACATGAATGGGTTCAGCAAACAGCACATACCCTGTTCAGATAGCTCCTTCTGGAGTCCTCTAATCTGGGTCTACACGAATTGCCTATGTTCTTATCAAGGGACATTGGGCACAAATGATTTACATGTAATGTTGTCATTTTCAGATGTTTGTGCAAGAATTATGTTGCCGATGTGACCTATGGAGAACAATAAGCGAAGCATTTCAGTGCACATCCAGGTCAAAAGTCTATAACAGGATCAATCTGATCTTGTCTACAATTATAACATCTAAATCATGTCACGTTGTTGAGATTTGTAACTCTTTCAACCTTTTATTATCAAATGGTTTACATATCTAGGTAACCGAAGACAGGAACGTAGCTGAATCCAAATGTAATATACGCACCGTGGCTATAGGGGTCCGGAGCCATGTTACCCGTAGAAAATTTATGATTGTATGGTTTTGGAACCATTGTGGTAAATAGAGCATTTGCTCCTATAGGAGCAAATTCTCATTCTATCACAATGGTTTCAAAAGATGACTTTTACAGAAGCGTCAATCTGAGGCAAGCTTACATGACATGACAGAACGTTTATCAAAGGCTGCTCCTTAATCTTGGATTTTTATTCCATTTAAGTCATAATAATGTTTTCACCTTTCATATGTATGTTACGCACGTGCGTAAGTGTGTATTGCTAGATACGTGCCTGGAAGATACGTGTCGCCTCCTCATCAGATTTGGCGACCTTTAACCTTTTACCTGATAGAACGCATGAAGTTAACTCATTTCATCCTAGACTATGTTTAGACCCAACCTCTTTGAATAAATCTACCGAACAGGAGCATTAACTAGAGAAAAGGAAATGTTAGAATTGTATAGTTTTTAAACCACTGTGCAAAATAGAGCATTTGCTCATATACAGCAAATGCTCTATTTATCACAATGGTTTCAAAAACTGACGTTTGCAGAGGCGTCAGTAGGAGGGAATGGGTTAAACAGACTATGAAGATATATCTCCTCCGCTTGATATGTCAAACGCTTAACCGGAATCTAAACAATGTCGGACCCCTGCGTCCAGACTATCAAACCTTTATTCCATATAGTTGCTTTAAATGATTTGGGAATGGATTCTGCTGTTTGCTTATTGCATTATATAGACCTGATTCCATAGTTTCTGTCATTGTAAAAATTGCCATAATGGATCATAATGTCATTTATTTCTTACATGAATATTCATTCGGAAAAAAACATGAATACCGTAACTGGTAAATGTCATATTTTTATCGGCTAAAAGTAGCCGACTGAAGTATCACATGTCAGCATTGATTATTTGAAATGTTGTTTTTTATTTACATTAAGCAATTTGTTTTCAAGGGCGTGGGAGGAAAGTTCACTGTCGAGGTTCTTTTGTGTAGCGTATTAGTATGGTAGTAATATGCGCCTAACTAAATATTTGTACTATCCTACATACCTTTTTGAGGATATCTCTTTATGTAGGCCTACCCTTACCTGATGTGTATTCTTCAAAACATTCCACTCATTTTGAATACTAGTTATTTTGATTCTTTTTATAAAAACAAATATGAAATATGGAAATATACTGCTGTGGTAAACAGTAGATGCTACAGTAAAACCTCTCTATAACGACCACTAAATTACATCAAGTATGTTGTGTTAAAGGCAGGTGGTTGCTTAAAGCAAGATGAAAATTAAACAGAACGCTCCTATAGGAGCGTTCTGTTTTACTTTCACTTTGCTTTAAGCAACCACCTGCTCTGAATACCAACTAATAGACACACATTAGTGGACGTTATAGAGAGGTCTTACTGTATAGGCAAACACGGTTCATACAGTAGTTGTCTGATCTGGGTCTTCTCTGTTTGAAAATGCGTCAAATGCGCCTCTATTAACTCTTATAAGGCTGACAATATATGTCTTCTAAAACTCTGATATGTTGCCTGTTTTACTTACTTCTGATTCGTACACGCGTTTTACCAAACGTTTTACCGATGAGTGGTCGAGTTACTGAACCAAGCTGCTTGTAAATGCCACTGAGATCGCGCTAAGCATACAAACGTCAATTAATGATTAACCCCATTCCCTCATATTGACGCCTTTTTACGCCTCTGTAAAAGTCATTTTCTGATACCAATGTGATAAATAAAGCATTTTCTCAATAGAAGCAAATGCTCTATTTATCACAACGGTTTCAACAATACACAAATCTGAAAAAAAAAATGATTTCCTTTAGTTAATGCTCCTTTTCGGTAGATGTTTTCAAAGAAGTAAGATCTAAAATAGCCTATGGGATAATGGGTCAACTATCAAGGGCTTGGATCTGGGCTATTGTGACTACATAATGTAGGCATATATTGGAGAAATCATATTTGACACCAATATTATCCGGTGTTTCACCAGGATCCAAACTGTGCGTTGCTCTAATTCTAACCATTGCATGCCTGGTAGGTACATTGTAAGATGTGTAGATAAAACATTGCATTAGCTTGTTCGTTGTTAATGTCGCATCTTTGATTACCTATGCAAACAGTTTGGATCCAGATGAGACGCCGAGTAACTCCACCGAGTAAACAAAAATGAAGAAAACTAACAAATGAAAATTTTAGCAGACGACAAAATGTGGCAGCGACATGCAGCCTTTTATTGACACCCTTTGACGCCGCTGTAAAAGTCATTTTTGAAACCATTGTGATCAATAGAACATTTGTTCCTATGAATGAAATGTTCTATTTGAGGCATTGGTTTCATAACTAAACAATTTTTAAAAAAAACCAATCCGTTTTCCTAGTAAATGCTCCTTTTCAGTAGATTGTTTCAGAGAGGTTAGGTCTAAATTGGTGTAGGAGAGCATTGGTTAACCTCTAGCCTGCTGATCAAATTAGTTTTACTGAATTTTTCATCTAATACAAAATGCAATCAGGGTATCATACAGTTTGGATCCTGATAAGACGCCGAGTTACTCGGCGTCTCATCTGGATCCAAACTGTTTGCATATGTATTCACTCATCCGCCCATAGCGGGCTAAATGTTAAGAATACTTTTTCACTAGAGCTCCTCTAAACCGCAAATTTCTTAAAGAACAATTTAGGTCTTCTGGGCAGCTGGTTGCTTAATGCAGGGTGAAAGTCATGCAGAAAGGAATCTCCTTTGGCAGCTTTCTGTATGAGTTTCAACCTGCAATATGCTGCTGTAAGTCCCAAAGACCAGTTTTGATACTAATTGCAATGTCCGGTTTAGAAGGGGGTTTACTGTACATGTTGAACCACTCCTTAGATTGTCTGTTTGAGGATATTCTTAAAGGTAATAACAACATGTGGCTAAGTGGAGAACTGGTATTTTTGTCTTTGAAATATATCACGTTATATATGCCTCTGCACAGTCTCAAATAGTTCTTTATATGATTTGCCAACAAAAAAGGCAATGTAACGGCTAACACATTTTGCCAGTTCTATTTGTGCTATTCCTGGCACACTATTTCTTCAGTAAGTGTAAATGTCACAGGTCTCATTTGAATTGTGTCGAACAAAGTCCTATGTTTATTGTCTCATTCAATGAGCAACAAATCCAGGCTAAGACATTATTACATTACATTATACTGTATACAATAAAACCCCTCTAAACATGACCGACACATTAGTGACAATGCCGGTCTTAGAGACAGGTGGTGGCTTAATGCAGGATGAAAGTCATACAGAAAGCAAGCTCCTTTTGGAGCATTCTGTATGACTTTTGGCCCTGCATTAAGCAACCACCTGCCTAAAAAATAAATTCTTCATTTAGAATTCTAGTTTTTACTGTTTATAATGTTGTACTTCGCAATAAGGCAAATGCAAACTTGAATCACAGTTCAGTGCATATTGAGGATACTAAAGAGACAAACTATTGTTACACATAACTTTTACACAATGTAAGCAATCTAGAGGCTTGTGATCAAAATCTACACTAGTTGATAATATGCTTATCCCGTGCTAGACAATACACACAAATCATAAGTATATATAGAGTTCATTTTCGACTAAACAAATCGGGGACCCAGACTATTTTGTCACTTTCCCTGCTTAAACTCAAAATAAATACATTGATGCTACAGTGTCTGGATCGATTTTGGAACAATTTTGTCACAAGCTGACGAATCTGTGCTGACTTTTGCTAACATGTTGGGGGTCAACATGAGACGCAGAGTAATTCGGTGCATCGTCAGGATAAAAAACGAACTGTTTAAAATTCTAATCAAGCTTATAAAAAAACAAATAAGAAAACACCCATTGGAAAACATGAAGCAGATGATGCGTTTAAAACTCAAGTCAGAAAAACACAAGGGGTTACCAATACCATTTTTGAGTTGTTGGTATGAGCCTGAATCGAACCATCTGTATGTACCTTTCACTTCCGACTTATCTGTTTAACCCATTTCTTCATGGGCTATATTTAGACCCTACCTCTGTGAATGAATCTACCGAATACTGTAAGACCTCTCTATAACTACCAATAAATGGCGTTCATTAGTTGGTATTGTGGGCAGGTGGCTGCTTAAAGCAAAGTTAAAGTAAAACAGAACGCTCCTATAGGAGCGTTCTGTTTTACTTGCTTTAAGCAGCCACCTGCCTTTAACATAAAATACGTGATGGCATTTAATGGTCGTTATAGATAGGTTTTACTGTAGAAGCATTTACTAGAGAAAGGGATTATTTTAAAAGTGTTTAGTATTGAAACTATTCTAATGAATAGAGCATTTGCTCCTATGAAGCAACTGCTCTATTTATCACAATGGGTTTAGAAAGTGACTTTTACAAAGGCGTCAATATGAGGGAACGGTTTAAGCGAGTATTTCTGGATCGGAAAGTGTAAAACGCCATCGGTAATTTTCATTGCAATCGTTTTATTATTCATTAACCTTTTGCCTGTTAAGCGCCACCTGGAGGGCATTTGAAACGGATTGGATCCAGATAAGACGCCGAGTATCTCGGCGTGTCATAAGGATCCAAGCTGTTTAACACTCGGTCAATCATTTCACAAAATGTTTAATGAATTGAAAGTAAGTTAAGATTGTAGCAGATTTTAGTTTGGGTAGAGAACTTTTTTCAGCCGGCCAGTGGTTAATAGCTAATTCTTTCTACCGAGAAACATGGAATGCGCCTCGAGATATAGGAATACAGTAAACACGCTCTAAACCGGACGTTCAATTTAGTATACATATCGGTCTTGGAGACAAATGGCTGCTTAATGCATGGTGAAAGTCAAACAGAAAGCTCCTGGAGGAGCTTTCTGCATGACGTTCACCCTGCATTAAGCAGCATCCTGCCTAAAAGTATCTAAATTCTTCTCTTCTAGAAGTCCGGTTTAGAGAGGTTTTTGCTGCAATGTGTTTTGAAAGAATTTCCACCCTCACATTTCGCCATCAATTCCATTGGGAACTGACGACCGTAATATACAAATTATTCATGATTAAATATGACCACCGGAAGCGATTGGCATTTCGTAGCTGCATAACATTTTACTGCGGGATGTTCTGTATAATTTTATCAACAAAACATGAACATCTGTGAGTGTTTTGTGATAGACGCAATTGTAGAAGACAATTGCATTGGCTGGTAGTTTTTTCACTGCTCCTGTTTAAATGGCTAAATAATTCGATACGAAAACTGAATAGTATTTAATTGCACGTTCGTGTGACATTTGCACAGGAACAGTGCATGTTTGATTTTCTTACTGACAATTTGAGAAAGAGCCTTACATGTAGATGCAAAGAAAGTCTTTGTTACCATATTAATTATTTATGATCCGGATCTATACTGCTTAAAGCTCTAATTTCAATAAGCTGTTTTTTATGGTTTTTATTGTTTGTTTGAATGCTGTTTTAGAAATGTAGCAAACGAGACATTTGAAGACAATAATTTAAACTGGCTTGCATCATTGCAAAAAACTGTTTTTACTCAATTACTCATTTGAATGCCTTTGCAGACAGAAGAGACTCATATCTCTTGTAGGAGTCGCGTCTGGTCAGGATCTGCTCTGATTATTCCGATTCTTGTTTAACCTTCCTGTATCTATGTGTCATTATAAGAATTAATCACCTTAATATTCGTAATGTCATTTTTTCTTACACGAATACAGTAAATACCCTCTAAACTGGAATTCTTGTACAGAAGAATTTAGATACTTTAAGGCAAATAGCTGCTTAATGCAAGATGAGATTTATGCAGACCTTTCTGTATGAACTTCACCATGCATTTTGCTTCCATATGTCTCCAATACCGATATTTATTCTGAATTTAACATCTGGTTTGGAGGAAGTTACCTGTATTCATGGAGTAGATGGTTATATCGAACATGGTCGCTGAAAAGAAGGTCTACTGTATCTTGGTATGGGTCAACGAGTTTGAAACAATTTCATTTAATGAGTGTGTTCTCATTAATAAGTCTGACAGAACAAAACCGGATTACAAATGATATTTTCCTGTGCAGAGATATTTCTGGTGTTGCAATCCTTTGTTATAAAACAATTCGATTGACACGACAAGTCGTTTAGATCTTGTCTCAGCTTGATAGAATTGAGTTCAGATATAAATAAACCCAGAAGACCACGTTTTGTATAGAAATTCAAAATATATTCCATGGAGATTTCATCGTGTAGCTGATACTTCCGGAAAGTCTGTTTTTCAAACCTTTTGTTAGATGGAAAATCAAGAACATTACCTTATCTTAATCAATCTATATACCGCTACCCATGACCTGTCTCGTATTTGCAAACAACTTAGACCCAGATCAGAGGCCGAGTAACTCAACGTCTCAATAGGATCCAAGCTGTTCAAAGGTTGTTGTTTTGTTTTAATCCTTTCCCTGTTTATTACAAATTTCAATACCTACCGAATAGTCATGGACAAAATACTAATGATGAAATATGGAAGGTGGAACATTGTAGTCATTTTAGAAAGTAAAGAAGCATATCTTTCAAATTCCACTAGCAAACAGAGCAGACCCTGATCAGACGGCTCCTCTGGGAGCCGTCTGATCTGGGTCTACTCTGTTTGCAGATGCGTGAAAACACGTTTATATGAGGGAATGGGTTAAAAAAGAAATTAAAAAAATCATCATTTCTCCACCAAACGTAATTCATTAAGTATCTCGACTAAATCTGGAACATTTGTCATCCAGACTTGACGTGAACCTTCTCAATTCTATACTCTAAAATCTATTTCCAGGAGAAATATAGAAACAAAATCATTTCTATTCATCAGAAGAAACAATGATTTTGTCAACCATTTTGTGAATGTCACATGAGCGAATCTGATCTGTGAATGACTTTGAAAATAGTTGGATCAAGATGAGGTATTAGAGTCTTTGAATTCTAGCTGGTATTTCGCAGAAACAGAGCATGATGCTCTAAACTGAAATAATGCAGACAATATAAGTCTGATACATTTACAGTAAAACCTCTCAAACCGGACGTTCAATTTAGTTTAAATATCGGTCGTGGGGACAGGTGGCAGCTTTATGTAGGGTGCATTAACCCTTTCGCTGCCAAACTCTGTCGTCTGCTAACTTTGTCGTCTGCTAAAAATTGTCATTCTTTTGATTTTCTTCATTTTTGTTTCAAAAACATAGTAACAGTAACAAACAGTTTGGACCCTGAGGCGACGTCTCATCTGGATCCAAACTGTTTGCATAGGTAATCACAGATCCGGCATTGGCAGCGAAAGGGTTAAGCTGCCACCTGCCTAAAAGTTTCTACATTCTTCTCTACTAGAGTTTCGGTTTAGAGAGGATTTACTGTACACCAAAACTCTGAGCGTACAGAACACTGGTCAAACGAAACTCAGAGCAGACAGAGTTTAGCTGACGAAAAGACGTGTTTTTGTTTTGTTTGGTTTGGGTTTTTTTTGTTTTTGTATCGGGCTTTACGCCGCTTTAACTCTTTTTCCTGTTTAATATTCATGTAAGAAATAATGACATCACGAATATGTATTAGCTGAAAACTTATAATGTAATTTTTTCAAGAGGTTTGTTTGCTTTGACTCATATATATATCAAGTTATAAGTAGTGAAGACTTTGACCGGACGGCTCCTACAGGACGTTCAAAGGCATGTTTGCAATGGCATAATAAGCGATTATATGAAGGAAACGGTAAACAGTACTGTACATGTAGTCACCGGAAACGACGAAGCTAAGCAAACGATGATTCTCTAAGCAGACGAGCTTAAGCTGACGACAAAGCATCGAACAATCGAAATTTATCAGAAAACAAATCTCTGAACAAACGATGCTTGGGTCAAAATGGTTATGAAACGGACATAGAGGATCTGTTGCGAGTTGTCTTTTAAGATCACATGTTCCTAAACGAGCCTTAGAAAATGTCATTAAGTGAGCCTTGGCGAGCTTAATAACATTTTCTTGGTGAGTTTAGGAACATGTGATCTTAAAAGACAACGAGCATCAGATTCTTTTTCGCACATATCAAAAAAGTGTATTTTCGCAGTTTAAATGACATGTAAACATAGGTGTCCATGGCGTGACGTCATATATGACGTCATACGTTCTAAAGTGATCTTACACGTGTTACAGATAAGGAAATCTTAACCTGTTGTTCTAACTCGGAGATAAGGGAAGGTATGTGAGAAATACATTTTCTCTACTTGCATCGTGTTTTTAAAAAAAAGTTTAAAATTGCATAAATCATTTGTTAACCCTTTACTCCATAAATACGCCTTTCTACACCTTGGAAAACAGAGTAAATCCAGATGTGACGGCTCCTATCTGTTTGCTTGTGATATTATATAGATATGATTCTACAGTTTCTACTATAACAAAATCTTCCTGTAGACATGTGCTATTATAACAAACTAATCTAAAAAATATCCATGACGTCATTATTTCTTACATGAATATTCATGGAGGAAAGGGTGAATATGTTGAAAAGACATATATCTCAGGAAAATCCATCGGATAAACGCCGATGAAGACAAATTTGCATGTACAGTTGAACTTCGATATTTCGAAATCGGATAACTCGAACTTCGGAATAACTCGAACTAAAACTTCGGTCCTTCCGAAACTTACAATACAGAATTGCTCTTTAATGTATCACTAAACACGGGTGTCTAGAAACACATATGTCAGCTTAATGCAGGTGCGGGAGCTTTCAGCATTACTTTACACCTGCATTAAGCTGTCAACTCGAGAAATTCTCCAGACTAGAAATTCGATAACTCGAACTTCGTTATCTCGAACTAATCTGTATACTCCCTCGAAGTTAGAGATATCGCAGTTCAACTGTATTTGATATCGAAGACCCGGTGGTATTCGGCAATGTATTAGTTTTTATTCGGATTGCGTTAGCGCTCCGTTGACTGTTCCACAAAGGCCAGTGATATTTTGTTGTAGAATAAACATCGATGAAACGGGTTATTTTGTACCATAGGGGCATTCAAATGGACAACCTTCATAATAATGATTGAACACAACACATGCCAATTTTTATGATGTTGTTAAAACATCCGTTTATAGTAGGCACTTTTCCTTTAACCCTTTCCTCCATAAATACGCCTTTCTACGCCTCTGTAAAAGTCACTTTATGAAACCATTGTGATAAATAGAGCATTTGCTCCTATAGGAGCAAATGCTCAATTTATCACAATGGTTTCAAACTACATAATTCTAGAAAAAATCCAGTTTTCTAGTAAATGCTCCTTTTCGGTAGATTTATGCAAAGAGGTTGGGTCTAAAAATAGCCCATGGAGAAATGGGTTAAGCTGTGTTTCACTGTCTTCCTTAACGCATTTGCAAAGAGCTTGGGTCCAACTTGGAGTTATTCGGCGTCTCATCAGAATCCGAGCTGTTTGACTCTCGTTCAATAGATTCGGGGTAGTACTAATAACGCCAGATCCAATTTTGAACAGACCAATTTTTTACACATAGAGTTAACTCTTTTACTCCTGCATAATGTATCGACTGCTATTCAAGTTCAAAGGAATCCATGAACACTGCAAATGACATTTGGGTAATAGGCTTTAATACATTCTCTCATATTGACTCCCTTTGACGGCTCTTTAAAAGTCACCTTCTGAAATCATTGTGATAAATTGAGAATTTGCTCCATTGAGAATTTGCTCCATGGGAGCAAATGCTTCATTTATCACAATGGTTTCAAAGGTACACAATTCTAAATAGTTTTAATTTTCTAGTAAAGGCTCCTTTTCAGTAGATTTATTCAGAAAGGTTAGTCTAAACATAGCGTTTGAAGTAAAGGGGCTAAAAATAGTCTGTGAGGGAAAGGGTTAATACTGCATGAATCTTCAGTTGCTCAAACTTGGTACATTTATATACAACTTTTGTCTTGGTACACACTTGCTACCATAGCTTTTAACCCTTCGCTTGCTGTTCACGTCAATATACCTACCTGTAAATAGTGAAGACCCAGATGAGACAGCTCCTGCAGGAGCTGTCTCATCAGGGTCTGCACTATTTACAAATTGATTGTACAACCAGTACACTCCACAGCAGTGATTGCACAGAGAAATAACTGTAGACAGTGAAGATATATGTAATTATACAACAGGACGTGGGTAAAGAAGAAGAAATGTTTTTTTTAAAAAATATTCAGCAAGAGAAGGGTTAATAATCAATATGCGAATGAGATACAGCTTTGATCCTGATGAGATGTCAAGTCATTGTTTCCAAATTTTAGGATGGTGAATGTTAATGATGGTGTTAATAATGGTATGAAATTTGAAATAATATTAACCCTTATCCTTAACCCTTTCACCGCCAATGTCGTATTTATAAATGCACCACGACAAATAGTGCAGTCCCGGATCAGTGACTTTACTTTTTGTCTCAATCTCTATTTCTATATAGTGAAACCATTGTGATAAATAGAGCATTGGTTTCAAAACAACACAATGCTTACAAAACAGCACAATTCTAAAATTTTCCTTTTTCTCTAGTAAATACTCATTTTCGGTATATTTATTCAAAACTCTTGGGTCTAACATAGTCTAGGAGGGAATGAGTTAAACATTCGAAATTTCAAATGCATACCAGTAATGATAGTTGTGCATATTTATTGACGATGCAATAGAAGATGCTTTTGTTTGTCTGTGTTAACTCATTCTCTCCTACTGACGCCTTATTGCGCCTATGAAAACTTTATTTTGTGAAACCATTGTGATAAATAGAGCATTTGCTCCTATAGGAGCAAATGCTCTATTTATCACAATGGTTTCAAACTACAAAATTCTAAAGTTTCCCTTTTCTTTAATTAATGCTCCTTTTCGGTAGATTTATTCAAAGAGACTGGGTCTAAAATAGTCATGGGGAGAATGAGTTAACGTCCGTTTCTGCTCATTATGGTAACCCTTTCCCTTTTCTATGTTTATTCCAAATTTCAATACTATTGAATATTAATGGACAACATAGTTATAATGAAATATGGAAAGTGAAACATTGCAGTCATTTCAGAATGTAAAGAAACATATCTATCGAATTCCATTAGCAAACAGAGAAGACCCTGGTCAGACGGCTCATATAGGGGCCCTCTGAGCTAAGTCTACTCTGTTTGCAAATGCGTGAATACGTGTTTATATTAGGGAAATGGTTGAGATGAGTCTCTATGAAGTAAAGGGTTGAGACTTGTACATGACATATCGTCTTTAACACAAGATAACTCAATTACAATATCATGTGTTACATGTATGTGTTCTACCAGACATGTAGATAAGCAGCGTATTTAGAAAATCTGATTAAATATTTTAATAGTTCCCCACCAACCCTATCTTGCTACAATTCATTAAGATCGCCTCTCCCGAGCGATTCTAATGAGTTTGAGCAACATTGAGATGTTTATAGATCAGTACTCATCTTATTTACAGCTCTGAAGAATTACAGCAAACCAGATATAAAACACAACGATAAACTACATAATGGCAACCTTCAAAGGATGGTGCACTTTTAAGAAACATATTTAAATGCTTATAGTTGCCTTCGTTTAGTATCAATCCCCAAACTGCGTGTATAAGAACCACAATAACTTTGTATATATAACCAAAGCATATTGACTATTCGTATATTTCAAATAGTTTATATACTGAAATAAGTATAGAAGTATGTGAAAATCATTACCAGGTATGCATTATACATGTACACTCGTATATTGACTGGTGTATATCCCCTTTTCTCTTAATGACGCCTGTTGACGCCTCTGTAAAAATTGCCTTTTGAAACCATTGTGATAAATTTGCTCCTATGGAGCAGATGTTCTATTTATCACAATGGTTCCAAAACTACACCATTCTAAACGTTCCCTTGCTGCTAGTAAATGCTCGTTTTTGTAGATTAATTCAAAGACGTTGGGTCTAAAAATAGCCTATGAGGTAATGGGTTAAGCCGGGTATTGATGTACACTCAATGGTGTGTAAAACATAATTAAAACATACAACTTTATACTTATTTAACCCTTTACTCCATGAACGTCCATGTAAGAAAAAATGGCGTCATGAATATTTCATTATTTTTTATAAGAGCACATGGACACATGGATTTTAGATCATGGCAGAAACTGTAGAATCATATCTATGTTATGTCATAAGCAAACAGAGCAGTCCCTGATCAAACGGCTCCTACAGGAACCGTCTGACCAGGGTCTACCCTGTTTGCAACGTGTAGACACGCGTATTTATGGAGAAAAAGGTTGAATGAAATCCAACATTAACACTTTGGGCGCCAAATAATTATCGTCTTCACTCATTTGTCCCTGTTGGGGGACGTGCTTTTAATTATTCATAAAACAAATTTTGAAAATCAATAGTTTGGATCCTATTGAGACGCCCAGTCGCATCTGGGTTCAAACTGTTTATAAATGTAAGCACAGATTCGCCAAATGAAGGAAGCCCTATCACCCACTTTCTGGCGACATTTAATTTGCCATTTTCTGTAACAATTTCTACATACAAATGTTACTCGTATTTGCTCCATATTTTTTATCTCTATTGCTCTCAGACTTTAGTACACTAACCTTAATATAATTGTGCAATACAACTCTTTGAACCGGACCTATCAAATTGGCACCAATGTCGGTCAAAGACAGGTGATAGCTTACTGACAAGTACTGACAAGTGAAAACCATGCAGAAAGCCCTCTTTCACCCCGCAACAAGCAGTCATCCACCTTAAAAGATCTAGATATAGAGGGATAAAAGTCCGATTTAGACGGCTTGTACTGTATTTACAACACATCGTATGATATAACCATTATTGCATTGAAAAGGTGTTGCTTTTTATTTTGCCATTATATTATATTCCATACACACAATTTATGTTTTAATATTTAATGCAGAGCTCAGTATTATTGAATTATTTCTCTTCCCAAATGTAACATAAACAGATAGTATCTCAATTTAAAGCTATTGCTCTTTTGACTAATACATATTTTATGCGGTTCTGTTCAACAAATAAAGGTTAGGTCCCTTACCCTGCTGAAAAAATATGTTTGCTTAACTCTTTCCCTCATATAAATGTGTTTTCACGCATTTGCAAAACAGAGTAGACCCAGATCAGATGGTCCCTATAGGAACAATCTGATCAGGGTCTGCTCTGTTTGCTAATGGAATTTGATAGATCTGTTTCTTTACTTACTTAAATGGCCACACTGTTCCACCTTCCATATTTCGTTATAACTGTTTTGCCTATGAATAATCAGTAGGTATTGTATTTGGAATGAATACAGAACATGGAAAGGGTCAAACATCGATGTATGCAATTTCTATTCACTTTCGATTCGGTGAGTTACTCATGGTCCCTTCTGAAACGAAACAGATCACGATCTACAAGGTAAGGGTAACACAGGGTTTTTAATGGACTGTTGTGTCGATCAATGTTATTGGAACCATGAAAAGTAGTAGTAGTTGTAGTCTATTTTAAGAAATAATATATAACGTTTAAAATAAGTAGTAGTTATAGTCTATTTTCAGAAACAATATATAATGTTTAAAAGTAGAAGTAGTTATAGTCTATTCTAAGAAATAATATATAATGTTTAAACGTAGTAATAGTTGTAGTCTATTTGAAGAAAGGAAATAAAATGTTTAAAAGTAGAAGAAGTTGTAGCCTATTTTAATAAAGGAAATATTATATTTAAAAGTAGTAGTAGTTGTAGCCTATATTTAGGAAGAATATATAATGCAGTAGTAGTTGTAGTTTATTTCAAGAAAAAATAAATAATGCTTAAAAGTAGCAGTAGTTTTACTATATCTTAAGAAATATAATATAATTTTTAAATGTAGTAGTAGCTGTAATTTATTTCAAGATAGAAAATATACTATTTAAAAATGTTGATTTACTCATGTGAACATTTTGCCTTGTTTAAAAAGTGTATCGATGCACTACATTTTTCACATAATTATATATACAGTCTTGGCGAATTATTAGTTATTATTCATGCAGATATATGCCAAACTATGTAGATCTTGATCAGAGCCCAAGGTAAGACCTCGGGGGCTGGTTAACCCCTTCTTTCATAAAAACACGTTTTGGCGCATTTACAAACAGAGTAGACCCAGATCAGACGGCTTTTATAGGAGCCGCCTGATCAGGGTCTGCTCTGTTTGATGATGGAATTTGAAAGATGTGTTTTTACTTTCTAAAATGACTTCAACATTATATCTTTCATATTTAGTTCTAACTATTTTTTCTAGGAATATTGATAAGTAGGTTTTTAAAATTGGACTAAATATAGAACAGGGAAAGGGTTAATTAATGAGAGCATTACAACAGACGCTAGTCCGATACAATACTTTGTACATACATGTAGAACCGTTCTAAAGCCACCATCAAAACGTTTGTCTTATTGCCTGGTTCGCTTGCTATTCACGTCAATATACCTACCTGTAAATAGTGAAGACCCAGATGGAGCTCATCAAGGTCTGCACTATTTACACGTTGATTGTGCAACCAGTGCACTCCACAGCAGTGATTGCACAGCGAAATACTTGCACACAGTGAAGATATATGTAAATATACGACAGGGTATGGATAAAGAAGGAGAAATGTATTTTATAATTCAGCAAGAGAAGGGTTAAGGCAGGTTTCAGCTTAACGCAGGATGAAAGGTGTGCAGAATGCTCCAATAGGAGGTGTGAAATTGTCTCTAAAGGATTAATGTTCCACTGCTTACAATAGTTTAACTGAATATCAAACGCTACATGTAAGTGCTTCTTTATGATTTATCTGTATATTTCCTGGAAATTTTACTGATAAAATAACAGCTTACAGCTATTTGTGCAACGCTGAAGAAGTAGAACATTAATATCATATGTGTTACAAATCTTGTAAAGTTACATTATTAATTAGTAATTAAATAAGTGTGTAATAAATCCTGTAAAATTGTATTGTGCGAAGCTTCAGAATCTTCATTTCAAGTTCACCACAAAATACTATAATCAAAAGTACATGTAATATAGAAACGGAACTTAAATGGAGAATTGACACTAAACCTAGTTTGAAAGCTTATATTAACTCTTTATCTGATGAATATTCACGGATGATCATAGCCAGGATGAACATAAATGTGTATTTTATTTTAATTATTGTATTAAATGTATAAAAGGACATTTATTGGCATATACCATATAACACAAGGAACTGTCTGAATCGAATGTGATACATGTATGACTACGAAATCATCAAAAGGCATCATTATCAATTTAAGGTGTATAATTATACATTGTATTTTCTTTTTCAGTATTGTTTCAACTGGAACTTGTTTAACATTCTGATACTGAAACTTAAATTTTGTTAATGTTTTACAATATAAAATAACTGAAAACTTACATTTGAATCACTTAACTCTTAACTACATGAATACGTCTTTCTATGCCTTTGCAAACAGGGTAGACTCAGATCAGACGGTTAAGAGTCCTTTTAGGGCCGTCTAATCAGGTTCTGTTCTTTTTTGCGAATAGAATATCTTAAAGCTGGCTCCATCTTATTTGGCATAGCTGTGCATTTAATTAGTTTTGTATAACAGTATGAAAAACGTCCACTGAAACTTAATGGCGTGCACACTTTCAGTATTACTTGAAACAAACGGAAGGTGGCGGTGCCATTGGCGTTAGACACTCAATTACAAATACGAACTAACACTGACTTTCCTTATCGATCTAGGCATGACATTTACTCAGCACTGAGTGTGAAATACGGTCTAATAAAATCAGGACATGTTTATGTTCCGTCATCAGGTTGTATCGTCGAGCTTGTAACGGCTCATCAGTTCCTCTTGATGTGTCTGGGTTTCTCGTAGTGATGGGTATACATGAATACATGGGTGCTTACATTCTACAAATAAGCGCATGGCCGGAGAAATGATATCTGCAGTGATTATAGAAATCCTTACCTCCATGAATATGTATACAATAATTACGTTATGAATATTAATTAGATTAATTTGTTATACAATGTAATAGCACATGGACACTAGATTTTTTTGCCATGGGAGAAGCTGTAGAATCATATCTATAGTACATGTATAACATAAGCAAACAGAGCAGATCCTGATCAGGATCAGACGACTCTTATAGGATCTACGTTGTTTGCAAAGGCATAGAAAAGCGTATTTATGGAGTAAAAGTTTGCTCTGTAGGAGCCGTCTGATCAAGGTCTGTTCTGTTTATTTAGGGAATAGTTTTTACTCGGCACGAACTATTCATCATGTAAGGGTTTAAAAAACTTAATGACAAGAATCTCAATGGAGTATGTTCGTGTAATCCGTGTATTGTCGGGACATATTGTGCTGTTTCATGCACGCATTTGTTTGTTATGCATATTTAGCATTAGCTTAGAGGAGATGTTCAATATAACAACACCTTTCTTTATCCTGCATGCCCCATGCCAATCGCATTTGCCTGGTCTATGTTAATCCTTTCCCTGTTCAGTATTCATGTAATAAATAATGACATCATGAATATATTTTAGCTGACTTTTTATAAGGTAAACTTTTAAAGGGACATTTCTACTTGTGACAAAAACTGTAGAATCAGATCTATGTCATGTCATGAGCAAACAGAGCACGCCCTATATGAGCCGTCTGATCTGAGTCAGATGCGTGAAAAGGCGTTTATATGAGAGAAAAAGTTCATACAATACTCCGCCTGTTTTGAATATTATTCAATTTAAATATTGACATAAGGTGACATGGCAAATAGTAGAGAATCAGTTTTATTATGATCATACAGTTCCTCCCGGAGCTATCTAATATTGGCCTAATCTGTGTGCAGATGCGAAAAGGCGGAATTATAAGTAATTTTTTATCGTTCATGTCTCGTACAAGCTTGGAGCATGGTAAGACGTCGAGTAACTATACGTTTCATCAGGATCTAAGTTATTTGACACTCGGTCAATAGTTTCTAAAACTTTTCATCGATTTGGAAGTAGTCATAATGGCACCACAACAGGTTAAGACATGCCTTTACCTGGTCGTTCTGTGAATCAGTAATTCTAGGCACAGATACAACACTTATTTATTTATGTATACAGTAAAACCTCTCTATAACGACCCCTAATTTGTGTTAATTAGTTGGTATTTAGGGCAGTCGGTTGCTTAAAGCAAGGTGAAAGTAAAACAGAACGCTCCTATGGAGCGTTCTGTTTTACTTTCATCTTGCTTTAAGCAGCCACCTGCCTTTAACACAAAATATTTGATGTAATTTAGTGGCCGTTATAGAGAGGTTTTACTGTAATGTAAACAATGTTAGAATGACAATAAAGTCTCTCTAATATAACCATTCAAAAGGAGCCTACTACTGATGTTTTTAAACATGTGGTATCTTAATGTAGGACAAAAGTTATGCTTTTTGTATTACATTTGCCATGCATTAGGCAACCAGCTGTTTTACAGATCCTATATTAAAATAAGTATTTTGTCACACTAGTGAGATTCTTCTGTAATTAGATTTCACCACAGTTGTATGTACAAGCTGCATAGCATTGACAGTTTTGATGAAATTTCAATACCTACTGAATATTCATGGACAAAATAGATATAATGAAATATGGAAGATGGAACATTGTAGCCATTTTAGAAAGTGATGAGACAGATATTTCAAATTCAATTAGCAAAAGGAGCAGACCCTGATCAGACGGCTCCTCTAGGAGCCGTCTGGGCTGGGACTACTCTGTTTGTAAATGCGTGAAAACCCGTTTACATGAACGAAAGGGTTAGGTAATGTTGTAAGATTATTGCATTGCTGTCTTTCTGTTCAGATATGATACACTATAATATAGTAATATATAATATAGTAATGTGAATTTACGTTGTACCAGATAATGTTAAAATATACTCCCTCCTGGAGGGACCATCTTATCCGTGTCTGTTCTATTTGCTGATGAAATAATAAAGGTCTGATTCTACAGATTCTGACATGGTAAAACTTTCCCTTGCTCATGAAGCCATATGAGCACGCAGCGGATTAATATTAATACACTCGTATTTTCCGATATGAATATTCATTAGGTAATAATACAGTAAAACACTGAATTACTAAGTGAATTACTAGAGGAGCCGTCTGATCAGGGTCTACTCTGTTTGCTATTATGATTTGATAGATCTGTTTCTTTACTTTCTAAAATGGCAATAATATTCCACTAAATTACATCAAGTATTTTGTGTTGAAGGCATGTGGCTGCTTAAAGCATGATGAAAGTAAAACAGAACGCTCCTATAGGAGCGTTCTGTTTTACTTTCACCTTGCTTTAGGCAGCCACCTGTCCTAAATACCAACTAATTAACATAATTGAGTGGCCGTTATAGAGAGGTTTTACTGTAAATCACGTCGGAAAAAGACTTCTTGCAGAGGCACCCCGTGAAACGAAAAGTATGTAGTTTATAATACATATATATGTATGTACAAATGCACTTAGAAAATGAGGCCACAATTAATTGTATGCACAGTAAAAACCTGTCTTAAGCGTCCATCAAAAAGTGGTCTAATTATGTGTCTGTAAGGCAGGTGGTAGCAATGCAGAAAGTTCCTATAGGAGCTGTATGCATTACTTTGGTTCTGCATTAAGCAACCACCTGTATTTAAGACTCCTGTGTTCAATAGATAAATGGCCGCTTAGGAAAGGTTCTACTGTATACAACAACATGTTTGGTAAAATAGAACACAATAATACACTTTACACGTACAGCTTTGCACCAATGTACCTTGTTGTATAGCAGCAGCAAAAGCATGTAGCTTCTGCGCATGTTGATGTTACATTACCCAAGTGCATTAGAACTCTCAACCTGTCCTCTCCTTGAGTTTGTAAAGATGAATAATTCAATTTCGATTACTATAAATTAGACTGTCATAGTAACACATAGTGAATACCCTGACCAACTTTTCCCTCTTGGGCTGTTTGACCTGGGTCTGCACTATTTGTAATCGTTCTTAGTATACTAAAGATAAGAAAAACATTACTTCAATTTGCTTTTAAAATAGTTGATGTTACTGAAAATTAACCCTTTGACTGTCGAACATGTATGCACTGCAATGTAGACCCCGATCACTGCGCTTCTACAGGATGCCCCTGTCCATGCAGGGTGTTACAATCAGCTTGCAAGTTTAATCCTTGATATTAGGGGGACTATTTAGTTAAATATTGATGGGCTATTGCAGTCTGATACAGCATTGAAAGGGCTAATCGTTCATTCTTTCGCTGCCGAATTGTGTCGTCTGCAAACTTAACCGTCTGCTACAAGTTTAATAGTTTTATTTTTCTTCATTTTTTATTTAAAAGACAATCACCGTAACAAACAGTTCGGATCCTGGTGAGACGCCGAGTTACTCAAAGGATCCAAACTGTTTTGCATAGGTAATCACAGATGTGACACTGGCAGCAAAAGAGTTAATAGAAGGAGTGTTTCTGATCGAGCAAAGAATGAAGAACAAAGACGAATAAAGCATATTGATTCTTTGCGATGTCAAAACCAACGTTAAGATGGTGTGTTTTTTGTCTGCTCTCTCTTTTTTCATAAGATTTCATTTTGTTAAAACCATAAACAGATCGCTCTTATCTCTTTTGAACAGAATTCTTTGTGATCAATAAAAAGCTATCTGATGTTCAAGTTAATTGAATTTCTGCGGAATACGTCGGGTTTAATTAATGAAGCTTTCCAAAGAAATGTTTAGGCATCTTTCTGAAGCATTAAATCATGATAAAATTTATTTTGGGGGTAAATAAATGCTTAACCTTTACAATCTAGGCAACTTATGTGTTCAACTGGTGCTTAATAGGAAACTATTCCCATTCTTAAAGTACATTTTACTAATAGAGATTTGAGTTTTACACTTATCCCGCTATTCGCGACCTTCTGGCATTTAAACACAGCTTGGATACAGTTTCATTAGGTTCCCAGCTGTTTGACACTCGGTCACTAGTCTCAAAAGCTTAATTGAATCGGAAGATGTCAATGTTGCATTAGGTCATAACATCAGGACACATTATATTATCAGCGGACAAAGCGATAATACATGTACAATCAAATTGTATGAAAGTCTGAATCCTAACGAAAATGTAGCTTTTTTCAACTACATTTACATGTAATAGCGGTGTACAGGATTCGTAAAAAAGTAAGATGAATAGACCAATAGTTTGGATATGGCTACGTGTAGAGTAACGTTTCTCTAATACGACCACTCAAAAGAAGGATTTTTAAAAGTGGCGGTAGCTCAACGCAAGACAAATGTTATGCAGAAAGTTCGTGTAGGAGCTTTATTCTGCCCTGCGTTGAGCAGTCGCCTGTTCTTAAAGTTTCCTTTGTTAATGAATTATATTGATCGCTTTAGTGAGAGTCTACAAAACAATGTATATGCATACAGATGTAAGCCAGTTGATGAATATGGACTTGAGATTGTAAAGAAAAGCCCGTCAATTTGCAAACAGAGGTCTAGATAAAATGCGTCAATTCAAACCTTTTCAAGTACAGTAAAACCTCTCTAAACCGGACATAAATATATATATATATATAAGTATAAATATAGGTCCTTGAGACAGGTGGCAGCTTAATGCAGGGTGAAAGTCATCCAGAAAGCTCCTCTAGGAGCTTTCTGAATGACTTTCACCCTGCATTAAGCAGCCACCTGCTTTAAAGTATCAAAATTCTTCTCTACTAGAATTCCGGTTTAGAGAGGTTTTACTGTATACCTTCTTTATTTCTCCACCAAACCCTATGTTGTGACCACTCATTAGAATCGTCTCGATTCTAATGAGTGGTCACAACATAGGATTTGGTGGAGAAATGGCGAGTTTCGTATTTGAGTACGCGCCTTTATATGTTGCTCTGTCAACTATCGTAAGGTGTTATACAAAATTATGGCTTCTCAAGAAGTATTATCATTGTTCAACTCACATGATTTTGAGATTAAGTTTGTTATAATGTAACTAATAAAAACGATATTTTAGTAGACTTATATGTAGGTATAAAAATAATTTCAAGCACATAGACTTGTGTGAAGGTCATAGATGTTAACCCGTTCACTCCATGAATTCTTTTATTTTATGGCTGAATGCATGTAACAAAAATGTGACGTGTATTTTGACATGATAATCTTTGAAAAAGGCCCTTAGTGGTCAAAATATTAGATCAGAGCAATTCAAGTATTTATGAAAATGTTTTAATTTACGCGCATTATCTGGAGCTCTGTGCGTATATATATATATATATACATATGCACATATATGGAATCGATGAAAGATGATATTCATTTTGATTAAAGACAATTGTGTATTAATTAATTGTGTTCTGAACATTTAGAAGCAATAAACACTATGATTTAATCATAGTTGCCGCCTATAAAAAGCATTTTATTATATAAAAACGAACTTATAAAACGGAGTTATTGTATTGGTGCAAGAAAGGAACATAAATGTTATGAAAATAATGGAAATATATACTTCATGAAGTAGAGATCAGGAAACAGTATTCTTATTGCAGAGCTGTAAATAATAGGAGTGCAGTAGAAACTGTCTTAAGCGCTCATTCATTAACTAAAGATGTGTGTCTTCAAAATAAAAACGCCGGTGGTTGCCTAATGCAGGGCAAAGTAATATAGGAGCATTGTACATTACTTTTGTATTAACCTTTCGCTTGCTGAATTTTAAAATACATTTCTCCTTCTTTACCCATGCCCTGTTGTATAATTACATATATCTTCACTGTGTACAAGTATTTCGCTGTGCAATCACTGCTGAGGAGTGCACTGGTTGCACAATCAACTTGTAAATAGTGCAGACCCTGATGAGACAGCTCCTGCAGGAGCTGTCTCATCTGGGTCTTCACTATTTACAGGCATGTATATTGACGTGAATAGCAAGCGAAGGGTTAATGTGCCTTACACTCCCATAACTAGACGAAATATCTGTTTATTTACTATCCAAAATGGCTACAATGTTCCATCTATCATATTTCATATATCATAACTACATGTAGTGTGTCTATGAATATTCAGTGGGTATTGGATTTGGGACAAATATAGAACAGGGAAAGAATTAAAACGAATTCTACTGTACTGACATATCGAAATATCCTATTTCTCAAACAAATCCCGGCGAGACAGAGAGATATGGATAATATCTTGACTTAAATTTCATACATACAGTAACACTTCTCTAAACGGGACTTTATATTAATATTTATATTTAGTAGGGGCAGGTGGAAGCGTAATGCAATGTGAAACCCATGCAGAAAGCTCCCCTGCATGACTTTTATCCTGCATTAAGCAACCACCTGCCTAAAAGTATCTAAATTATTCTCTACTAGAATTCCAATTTAGAGAGGTTTTACTGTACTCTCATTATACGGAGCGTTGCAATCTAGATATACAGATAAACCTCTCTAAAACGACCGCCTGAAACGGACATGTGTCTGACAGTTGGTACCTTAACCCTTTCCGCTCGTCTATATTCATATAAGAAGCAATGGCAACATGAGTACATGTATTTATTAGCTCAATTTTTATAATGTAAACTTTTAACCATTTCGCTGCCAAATTATGTCGTCTGCTGACTTTGTCGTCTGCTACAAAATTTCATTTTTTATGTTCTTCATTTTTGTTTCAAAAACATAGGATCAGTAACAAACAGTTTGGATCCTGATGAGACGCCGAGTTACTCGGCGTCTCATCTGGACCCAAACTGTTTGCATAGGTCATCACAGATCCGGCATTGGCAGCGAAAGGGTTAAAGGGAATGTTTTGCTTTGACTAAATCTATATCATTTCAAAAGAAAACAGCAGACCCTGATCAGACGGGAAAGTCCAATATCAGAATGCAGTAAAATGGGTTTTCCAACTTTCAACTCTTAACTTAACAAAAGTGTTACGCTTGTAAAACATATATCGCATATCATATTGAAGAACTATTCTTCTTCTTCAAAACAATTTTCGAATCATTCAAATACGCAACGGCATTTGTAAATAAATAAAGAAATACGCAAGCACATTGGAATTGCTTAGATGACACCAGAGGGTGCATTTGACGTCATATATTGCTAAGCAACCTACGTCAAATTTAAAATTAACGTCGCAATTTATTAGACAGTTTTGCATTTTTCTTTCAGTACATATATTCACACCTCATGCATGCGTATATATTCTTATCAGACGATAGTGTGTGGCATTCACTTCTATCGTGGTTTTATGAAGGTCTGCATGGTTTGCAAAGTCCTGAGACTTAAGGAAGAACATGTACTTGTCTCATGTATCTGTGAGAGAGGCTGGCAAAAAGAATAAGCCTAACCATTTCACCGCCAATATCGCATAAATGCAGTCCCAGATCAGACGCAGCCTTTTCAAGGCGGCGTCTGATCGGGGATATCACTTTTTGCCTCATTCACTATTTCTATATTTGTGCTTTATTCCTTTGGAATTTGCATTTATGTATCTACTTTCCTTATTGTACCGAATGATTTAACATAAATTGGATTGCGGACGACAATTAGAAATTTGGCGCCGAAAGGGTTAAAAACTGCCTGCTAACAGTCCTATTCGCTGTAATTGCTATGGACTTTCAACTCGTCCAAGCTTATAAGAAACGTTTTACGTACCGAATGACTAAGAGCTCTGGTCGAGATGAGACGCCGAGTTACTCGACGTCTCATCTGAATTCCAAGTTGTTTGCAAATGCCAGATAGGCTGAGTTTAATGAGATGAGGGTAACAATGTAACAGCGCCACGCAAATGGCAATGACTGTGCTCGATTGGGGTTTAGGAGGTGATTCTTGTATGCCATTTCCTCAATCTATTTATCTCGCCTGATGAAAACGGATAAAGACATTAGGGACTTCTAAAATTACATCCATGAATGGCCAGTAGTATCAATATCATTCATCTGTAATCAAATTATAGTCCCCGATGCCTGTGTTATATTAATCCCGACGTGTCCCTTTTCTGTATAACACGGCGAAATAAAAAAAAAACAACCACAGTTCATGACCATTAAGCTGTTGGAAAACATGTTAGATTCGAGTACATGTATTCTTGAAATACAGTCTACTCAGGTTTCGGATTGTATACTTCCGCACTGTTAATACATAGAGTTCATTGTTGTCCTCTGCAAATAGATAATTACACTGTTTTAGAAATAGTGTTTCTTAAAGTGCGCCATACTCAAAGTTCATCCTATTCGAATGACCGTTTGCCATTAATGGCTCCCAACTGCTACAGGTTAATGTGAATACAAGTCAATTCTCCAAATGAATACAGTTCGAAAATTGAGGAACGTTCATATCCCGCCTTTAGTTTATAATCTGTCTTTTACTATCCTTCGCGTTATAAATGCAATGCTCGTTTTCATTAAAAACAAAAGCGAAATCCTTGCTATAAATGATAAGAACGCAGCCAGTTAAAGGCTAGCTCTGGTAAATATCTTCAATGATGTGCTTAAACATTTAAATGGATTAGGAAAGAGAGGAAACCATTTTCTTCTCGCTTTTAACGCCCACGCTGCTTTTGCGAAGGAATACAAACACTAAAGCGCACCAGGGAACGTGCAAGGATAATTCACTTTCACAGATCAATCAGATGCCGACAGTGCCAATATAATAGATGCCAGTTAATGGATGCTCACCCCGTCCTGGCGCTTGGCGTCTCATAAAAAGGTCCTGGCCCCGAGGTTATAAAACTTTTTGCTTTAGTCAGAGATCATTCACAACTATCTGATTGGTCAGATTCTGAACTTGATCAGAAACTGACCAACCAGATGCTTTAGAATGATCTCATACTCAGGCTCAGATTCAGAATTTTTATAACCTTTAACCCTGCACACTCAAACGCATGCTCAGAACATCGTGTTTCTCTTTCGTATACAGTAAAACAGTTCAATGGCGACCATCTAAAATAGACGTTATTCTGAGTTAAGTCAGGAGGCAGCAACTTAAACCATTCCCTCAAAGACTATTAGTAGAAAAACCTCTTTGAATAAATCTACTGAAGGAATATTTTGAGAATTGTATACTATTGAAACCGATGTGATAAATAAAGCATTTGCTCCATAGGAGCAAATGCTCTATTTATCACAATGGTTCAAAAACATGATTTTTACAGAGGCGTCAAAAGGCGTCAAATTGAGGGAACCCTTTCCCTCATATAAACATGTTTTCACGCAATTGCAAACATAGTAGACCCAGATCAGACGGCTCCTATAGGAGCCGTCTGATCAGGGTCTGCTCTGTTTGGTTTTGATATGATATAGATCTGATTCTATAGTATTTGTCAATACAAACAGTTTCCTTGAAAAGTTTACATTATAAAAATTGAGCTAATAAATATTCACGATGTTACTTTTTCGTACATCATTGACCATGAAAAGGGTTAGTTCTCAAAACACACACTTAGAACATGTAATACGGGTTACCTAATATTTTTTATCTAAGGGATGTCTGGTCTAAATTTCTATTTTTGTTTTGTTTTATATTGAATTTCCTATCAGCAAACAGTGTAGACTCTGATCAGACGCCGCATTATGCGGCGTTTGATCAGAGTCTACACTGTTTGCCTACGTCCCATATATGGGATCGTGGGAGCAAATGGGTTAATGCAGGTCAGACGTAATGCAGAAAGTTCCTATAGGATCTTTCTTCATTACTTTTGCCCTGAATTAAGCAACCCCTTGCTTTTTAAGACTCCTATGTTGAATTAATGGATGGCTGCTTAAGACAGGTTCTACTGCAACAGTCCCGCCGCGCATCGCGCTATAAGGGTTGCTTGTTATACTTACACCAAACGTCTAAAATAGTAAATTAGACAAACGGACAGCGGGTATCTACTTCCATTTCAACTCTTCGCGTGCTATTCACGTCAATATACCTACCTGTAAATAGTGAAGACCCAGATGAGACAGCTCCTGCAGGAGCTGTCTCATCAGGGTCTGCACTATTTACAAGTTGATTGTGCAACCAGTGCACTCCACAGCTGTGATTGCACAGCGAAATACTTGTACACAGTGAAGATGTATGTAATTATACAACAGGGCATTGGTAAAGAAGGAGAAATGTATTTTAAAATTCAGCAAGCGAAGGGTTAACACTCATTCCCTTAAACACACACCAACCACCGCGAGCAATTTCTATTTTAGGAAATAATACATTTTACCACATGTGAGCAATGATTGGAATGTTCTTTTTCTTATGAATCAACTACATTGTCGATCAAATTAATATCGTGATACTATGTGGTAAACCTTTCGATAAGAATGCGTTTCAATAAACAATATGCAAATTGTGCCACAATATCTGGCGTTTGGAAATATCACAGATCCGCTAAAAGAACGCCAAGGGCCAAACTAAAATCAATTTGAGAATTCATTAGTTGAATAATGTAAACAGTTACAATTAAGCACTTCCTAACCTGTGTACATGTAAAGCCCGACCTGACTTGAAGTTGCAAACCCCATATACACAGGGAAAACTCTCTCGGTCAGTATTATTTCAAATGCTTCAACGAAGTAAATAAACTTTGCAAAAGCTTGTAGTTGAAGCAGACGTCAATTGTACAGCCAGGATGGGGTTAATATTATCTTGGCAAGGATAGTAATGTATTAACCCTTTCAAATGGACTAGTTCAAAATTTAAACAGGTCAGGCTTTTGGTTAATATTTAGGGATTTTTTTAAAGAAAAAATGTAACATGACGAACAGTGCAGATCTTGATGTGAGAACTCCTCTAGGAGCCCTCTCATCTTGGTCAACACTGTTTGCAAAGTACATTAGTGACCCTAGTCCCGCAGAGTAAGGGTTAATGGGGGGAGTTTTATTAAGACAATGAACAAGATTAATTTGGACTTATTCTTGGTTCACCCTTACGCTGATGGAAATAATGCCTGCTCACAGTCTAACCACGTGAAATGTTTACTCGGCGTCCGATCTGGATCCAAACTGTTTACAAATGCCAGTGGGGTTGAATTTCACTCGAAAACGGTTGAATGTGTCGATACGCAAAAACCACCAAGACTAAAGAGAATTTATTGCCTAAGATTTTCAGAAGTTTTTTGTATCTGTGAGAAGAAAATCGGGCAGAATTAAATATCAGTGAAACGCCTGTCATTCAATTATGTGCTTAATTGCTCTAGTGTGCCATCTGGCTAACTTAAAAAAAAACTTTCCCCAGTTACACGTGACCTGACTTACATTTGCAAACAGCTTGGACCCAGATGAGACGCCGAGTAACTCGGCGTCTCATCTGGATCCAAGCTTTTTGGCATTGGTCTATAGTTTCTCAAAAGCTTGCGTCAAATCCACGTTTGGGCAGATGTTTTTTACAGCAGTATAAGGGTAACACTATAATTCAAATCATCGCCTCAAACATTTTTATAGCAACTTCATATCCAGAAATAGCTTCAGTATAAAATATCATTACAGTACAATAGAGCTCCTCTAATACGATAATTCAATGAACAAACATGGATGTGGTTGCTTAATGCAGGATGGAACATAAGCAGGTGGTTGCTTACTGCAGTAGGAAAGTTATGCAGAAAGCTCCTATAGGAGCTTTCTGCATAACTTCCATCCTGTATCAATCTACCATCTGCCTTTGCCATTGTGAGTTATGCCCCTTTTTTGGGTGGTCGCATTAGAGGGGTTTTACTTTACTCAATTGTATGCTCTGGAAACGTTAAAAGCATGTGTTTGTTCCATCCAGAATAAAAGTTTTGCATTTTAAACCTTAGTTCTGCATTAACTCTTTCAGCTATGGGAATTCTTCATGTACAAACAAAACATTGCCAATTGTGCCAAAATGGCACCGTTTCTTCAAAAGCCTTGCAGAAATACGATCAGAGTGTCAAACAGTTTGGATCCTGATGAAGCGCTGGGTTAAAAGGTGCTCGTCTGTATCAGAAATGTTTGCAAATGTACAGTAAAACCCCGCTAATACGAACACTTAATAAACAGCCACTGGCGTCGTTTAAAGCAGGTGGTTGCTTAATGCAGCACGAAAGTTATGCAGAAAGCTCCTACAGGAGCTTTCTGCATAACTTTTGTACTGCATTAAGCAACCACCTGCGTCTGCCACCCAGAATTATGCCCCTTTTTGGTGGTCGCATTAGCGGGGTTTTACTGTAATCACAAAATCATAAGTAAGACTGAAATGGTTAACACTTTAACTCATAGAAACGCCTTTTAACGCATTTACAAAGAGACTAGACCACGTTCAGACGGGTCCTATACAGAAAAACCTCTCTATAACGGCCACTAAATTACAAGTATTTTGTGTGTTAAAGGCAGGTGGTTGCTTAAAGCAAGGTGAAAGTAAAACAGAACGCTTCTATAGGAGCGTTCTGTCTACTTTCACCTTGCTTTAAGCAGTCACCTGCCCTAAATACCAACTAATTAACATAAATTTAGTGGCCGTTATAGAGAGGTTTTACTGTAGAACCATTACTAATTCAATGAATATTCATTATGCCATTAGTTATTTACATGAATATGCATGAGGTTAAGGGATAAACTACCACCTGTGGTAATTAATTGTATATAGTCAAGATTATAAGAATCCACCTCCACGTCAGGATTCAAACTATTTGACACTATGTACAGTAAAAAAACCTCTAATGCGACCACCAAAAAGGAGCATAATTCACAAACGCAAAGACAGGTGGTAGGTTAATGCAGGACGAAAGTTATGCAGAAAGCTCCTATAGGAGCTTTCTGCATAACTTTCGTCCTGCATTAAGCAACCACCTGCTTATGAAGACAGCCATGTTTGTTCATTAGGGGCTCGCATTAGAGGGGTTTTACTGTATGTGTTGTATCAATAAATTGATGAAACGTCCACATTTAAACGTGAAGCAACAGGAAATGTGTCAAGCAGATGACAATATTGAGTGTATGGTTTAATCGAGTGAACGGCTCGATTGTAAATAAATGAAACAACATACTCTATTCGTAACAAGAACGTTTAACATTGCAAAGACATTGTAAGCTACATGTACAACACATACACTCAATACATTGTAAGCTACAACACATAAACCCAATACATTGTAAGCTACAACACATAAACTCAATACATTGTAACCTACAACACATAAACTCAGTTATAGATACAGTAAAAACTCCTCTAAACCGGACATTAAATTCAGTATAAATATCGGTCTTGGAAACAGGTGGCTGCTTAATGCAGGGTGAAAGCCATGCAGAAATCCCCTATATGAGCATCAAGGGTGTCAATCAGTTTGGACACTGATCACATGCCAAATTATTCAAACTGTTTACAGAGGTAACCATGTATACGCCGGCAGCAGACTAAATGTTAATCGTTCGACGTAAATTAGAGCAGAGTAAAGTCATCTAAAATCTGAATCAGACTCTTTAACCCTTCTCTTGCTGAATTTTAAAATACATTTCTTCATTTTTACCCATGCCCTGTTGTATAATTCATATATCTTCACTGTGTACAAGTATTTCGCTGTGCAATCACTGCTGTGGAGTGCACTGGTTGCACAATCAACCTGTAAATAGTGCAGACCCTGATGAGCCAGCTCCTGCAGGAGCTGTCTCATCTAGGTCTTCACTATTTACAGGTAGGTATACAGGTAGGTATATTGACGTGAATAGCAAGCGAAGGGTTAACACTTTACTCCATACATACGCTGACATGACATAATATAGATATTATTCTATAGTTTTTGCCCTGGCCAAACACTCCTGTGTCCATATGCTATTACATGTATAGCTTTTAATCTAATTAATATGCATGATGTCATTATGTCTTACATGAATATTCATGGAGGAAAAGGTTAACACTTTATTCAACAGAGACGTCTTTTGACACATTTGCAAACAGAGTAGACTCAGACCAGACGGCTCCTGTAAGGACCGTTCTGGTCCGGGTCTATAGTCTGTTCGCCTATGAAATAACATATATCTATTTTTTCACGTTCTGACCAGGTAAACAAATCCTGTTTCGTAATACAATTGTGAAATCTTAGCTATGTAATAGTCATATAGTCATAATTCTGACATAAACACCCATGTAATAAAAGGTAAGACAGATGATGCAAAATGAAAGCTGACTTGAATATGCATGCTGTAATCTTTGAGATGTAAGTTTGTTCTTGTTTTCCTTTTAAACAACATTACTCGGACATGACAAGTTAAACAGGTTGCCAATGTCTTATTCCAGGGAAACAATATTACCAAAAACTTTGTGTGAAAATTCAGGCTCGGCTGTCTCTCCTCTTGGGTCATTTGAAAATGGAACCAAGAGCTCCAGACCACCATTGAGGATCAGGTCAAACAATGTTGCCGGGTCATCAAGGTGTACTGTGCCGCTGCCTGCTACCTGCAGATGCCGTAACAGTACAGTCTTGAGGCACGGAGCTGCTGGTAAAATGAAGGAGCCAGACGAGTGCTTCTCCTCTAACCCGTGTTCTGTAAAAGAAGCCGGTGTCTGAGTTGACACAGAGGCCAAGTAATGCCGGGTGCGTCCACCTGAACCGACATATTTGTGTCAAACGGCTGCGATGGCGAAAAGGCTAATTCAGTGACACGTTTTGCGTCAAAGGGTATGTGCCACACACATCAAAACCTTTAATAACATTCTCCGGATAAAAGTCAGTATAAAAGCAGCCCTGAACAATCTAGACCACTCCCCCACAGACAGAAAGGCAGGCAGAGACAGAGACAGCGGTAGAGATAGAGAAATAGAGAGACAGAGAGAGGCCGTGTTTTATGACTGCCCGATACAGCACACTGTCCGATAATAGACGACTCTACTCTAAATGAATTACCAAAGGAAAAGTAGTATCATAATCTGTATTAATGTTACTGTCATTATTTATTTTCATTTTTGTCACTACAACCAACACATATTTTAAAAAACATCATGAACCTGGATATTATAATATATGAGCCGTCTGATCAGGGTCCGCTGTGTTCTGATTCCACAGTTTTTGTTTAAAGCAAAAATAACCACTGAAAAGTTTACTTTATAAAAATCAGCTAATTAATATTCATGATGTCATTATTTCTTACAGGAATACTGAACAGGGAAAGGGTTGAGGACTGAAGTTAACACTGAAAGAATCGATCTTTGTCTCATGCGTTTGACCAGTTTTTGTTGTTGGGTTTTATTTCAGTGTTATTTCTTATCAGTTCCAGGACATCTCCCAAATCTGTAAAAGCTCTGAAATTGTCTTCTACAAAATTGTCCCAAGTAATCGCTTCTATTTCTCCTACAACACATCAGTCAGACTATTCAACAGTTTGGATCCTGGTAAGACGCCGAGACACTCGACATTTCTTCTGGACCGAACCTGTTTGTAAATTGCTTCCATGGATTCGCCTGTGGCGGCGAAAATGTTAACGCAGGACAGATGCATTTGTCTCAAGTGTCATTCCTAATTCTCTGCTCGCCTAGTGCACATCATCCGAATTAATTGATCGCATCAAAACTAGTAATTTGACTGGCTGTCTTCCTTGGCAGTCGTCAGAGTTAATTCATTGTATCCCAGTCTCTCCGAATCATTTACCAATTAACCCTTATAACACTCTAGCTACTTTCGTCTGGAAATATTGACGTCTGTTTAACTTTATCGGTGCGAGAAATGAGTCACTAGCGTCATTGCAAACAGTGCAGACCCAGGTGAGAGGGCTTCTAGAGGAGCCCTCTCATCAGGAGCTGCACCATTTGCCACGTAACACTTTTTATACTCAATTAGTACGCATGTCTACGCCTTTGCAAACAGAGTAGACCAAGATCAGACAGCTCCTGTAGGAGCCGTCTGATCAGGGTCTACTCTGATTGCTTATGATATGATATACAGTGCTCCCTCCCTACAACGGCCCTCTCAATAACGATTCCCTCTTTACAACAACGCATGTCACTGTTTCCGAAACAGCAAGGCTCCAGAAACAACTTTTTTCCATCGTATTTTCTTTATGCCTCCATCAAACCCTATGTTGTGACCACTCTTTAGAATCGTCACTTTGTGACGATTCTAAAGAGTGGTCACAGCATAGGGCTTGATAGAGGCATGACGGTTTTAGCTCTCGAAATTCACCTTATCTGGGGATCTGTAAACAAGCTAATTATGTTTGATTTTCCCTCCCTATAACAACTCCCTCTGAACAACACATACAATCTTCGTATCCCAAAGGGTGTCGTTGTAGAGAGGGAGCACTGTAGATATAATTCTACAGTATATGCCATGACCAAATCATCATTTGGCAATGTGCTGTTATACCAATTAATCTAATTAATATTCATGGTGTCATGATTTCTTACATAAATATTAATGGAGTAAACGGTTAAAAGAAAAAAATCCTGAATAGTCGCGGTATATTTGACCTGTTTGAATTTTGGAATAGTCCATTTGATAATTCTGGGTTAGATTCTCAAAATAATGTCTGTATCTAGATGAGACAAACATTTATTCTGGGTCTTGCAATGATCCAACCTGTTTACAAAAGTTATTACAAATGTGCCCGTAGTATTGAACGTGTTATCCGTTGACCTCATTCTCTCCTAGGCTATTTTTATACCCAACCGTTTTGAATCTACCGAAAAGGAACATTAATTGTAGAAAAGGGGAGTTTTAGAATTGTGTAGTATTGAAACCATTGTGATAAATAGAGCATTTGCTCCTATGGAGCAAATCCTCTATTTATCACAATGGTTTCACAATGTGATTTTTATAGAGACGCAAACATGCGTCACTAGGGGGTAATGTGTTAATGCTGAAATTGTAAAGTGCAATAGTCCATCATATCTTTATAATAGATGCCATTCAGTATTTAGGAGGATACTTTGCGATATTATTTCAAATAACAAACAGTGCAGAACCTGATCAAAGGGCTCCTCTATAAAGCCTATGTTCTGGATATACATTGCTGGCATATGACAGTGCACGCACGTCTGCCATTCAAAATGCCTTTTACACCTTTGTAACCATTGTAATATACAATGTACAGAGCATTTGCTCCACATGAACACATGCTCTATTTATCACAATAGTTTCAAAACTACACAATTCTAAAATTATCCTTTTTTGTAATTAATGCTCCTTTTTTGGTAGATTAATTCAAAGAGATTGGGTCTAAAAATAGTCTAGGATGGAATGGGCTAAACACTAAATACAAGCTAAAGTAGAAACTCTCTAAAGTAGAAACTCTCTAAAGCAAACGCTTCATAGTTACAATGCTGTCTATTTCTATTGGCATCAACATCACTTAAGAGTACGAGCGTAGAACCTGTCTTAAGAGTAGACCAAGATCACACGGCTCCTATAGATCCTCCAAATTCCATTAGCAAACCGAGCAGACCCTGATCAGACGGCTCCAATAGGAGCCGTCTGATCTGGGTCTACTCTGTTTGCAAATGCGTAAAAATGCGTTTATATGAACGAAAGTGTTAAACAGCAATAAACAGGGTCCAACAGTTTGGATCCTAATAAGATGCCGAGTTACTCGAGGTCTCATCTGGATCCAAACTGTTTGCATATGATATCAGAGACCCGTCTTCACGGCACTGAAGGGGTTAATCCGTGATACGAATAATAGGTATGCAGGTGTTTTTTTTTAATTTTGATTATTTAAGTATTTTAATGATAGTACAAAATAACTCACTTTATATCTACAGTAAAACCTCTCTATAACGGCCCTTAACTTTTGTTAATTAGTTGATATTTAAGGCAGGTGACTGCTTAAAGCAATGTGAAAGTAAAACAGAACGCTCCAATAGAAGCGTTCTGTTTTAACTTTCATCTTGCTTTGAGCAGCCACCTGTCTTTAACACACAATACTTGATGTAATTTATTGGCCGTTATAGAGAGGTTTTACTGTATACCATATAAGGAAAAAAGTAGTCACTGTCCATTGATTAGCCCCTCCAACAGCCGCCTGATCTAGGTCAACTTGGATTGCAAATGGACATAAAGGTGAGATTTTGAAATGAATTGTTGATGTGGAACTAACGTTATAGAGAACGAAATTAGAACAAGCAACAAATATAGGAGTTAGTCGTATTACTTTCTTTCTTGTTCCCTCATAATGTCGCCCTCTGAAGTAATTTTTGAAACCATAGTACAAAAAGAGCAATTGCTGTTTTCTAGTAAACGCTCCTTTTCAGTAGATTTATTCAAAGAAGTTGGGTCTAAAATAGCCTATGCGGGAATGGATCCAAATACAGCCTATGTGGGAATGGGTCTAAAAATAGCCTATGAGGAAATGGTATCCTAACCTATTACTCCATGCATACTACATGTAAGTACGAAGTAATATTATGCATGTACAGTGCTCCCTCTCTACAACGACACCCTTTGGGATACGAAGATTGTATGTGTTGTTCAGAGGGAGTTGTTATAGGGAGGGAAAATCAAACATAATTAGCTTGTTTGCAGATCCCCAGATAAGGTGTATTTCGAGAACTAAAACCGTTATGCCTCTATCAAGCCCTATGTTGTGACCACTCTTTAGAATCGTCACTTTGTGACGATTCTAAAGAGTGGTCACAACATAGGGTTTGATGGAGGCATAAATAAAATACGATGGAAAAAGTTCTTTCTGGAGCCGTTGTTGTAAGGAGGGAATCGTTATTGAGAGGGTCGTTTTAGGGAGGGGGCACTGTATATTCAAATTAACTTATTTTTTGTAATGACATGTATAAAATCATGTTTTGGCCATAGCTGAGACAATAGAATCATATCGATGTACAGTAAAACTCATCTAAACTGGATTTTGATAATTTTAGGCAAGTGGCTGCTTGATGCAAAGTGAAAGTCAAACATGTAACGGTGATTTCTGCATGATTTTCACCCTGTATTTAGCAGCCACCTGTCTCCAAGACCGATATTCATACTAAATTGGACATCCGGGTTAGAGAGGTTTTACTGTAAAACAAATCTTTAACCCTTTCCCTGTTCTTTGTTTATTCCAAATTTCACTACCTATTGCAAATTCATTCACAAAATAGTTATAAAGAAATAGGGAAGGTACTACATTGTAGACATTTTAGAAAGCAAAGAAACAGATCTATCAAATTTTATTAGCAAACTGAGCAGGAGCCGTCTGATCTGGGTCTACTCTATTTGCAAATGCGTTAAAACACGTTTATATGAGGGAAAGGGTTAAGTAAACAGGGCAGATCCTACAAGAGTATTCTACAATGGGTCTACTCTGTTTGCAAATACTTTAAAAGTGTATACATGGACTATTTTTGTATATAAATGCAAACTGAGAAAATAAAGAGTATTTGACTAAAAGTACTTCGATTTCGTTAAGTGGCCGTTATACAGAAGTTATTTTTTCTGTAATTCTGAAGCACTCGGTATGGGTAATGGATAATTCCCAGACAAGTACCGCAGCTGCCGGTGTCCCAGACTATATAATTGTATCGAGATAATAACGTCACATTCACACCTCGCTTCGGCAGGCTGCACGCGACCCGCACACGCCCCCGCTTCTTAACGCTTTGCACGCTGGTGGCGAATACAAGAGAACCTGAGTAAGCAGTTTGGATCCAGTTTAGAAACCGAGTAATGTGTTGTCTCATCAGGATCCAACATGTTTGACACTGCCACTGAACGAATGTATGTGAAGAAAACGGGAAGAATAAGATGACTTTTAGAACTGTAGTAGATAAAAAATTTTGAACATGACACTTATCTATCTTGCAACATCCTTACCCAAACAACCACTTGAATCTGAGATCGTTCTCCGGTATCTGATTGGTCAGGTTCTGAGCTTGCTCAGAATCTGACCAATCAGATACTTGAGAATGATCTCAGACTCTGACTCAGAAGTTTTTATAACATTGTACGCAGCTTTGTATTTTCAACAGCTTGGATCAAGATGACATGTCGAGTAACATGGATTTTCATCAGGATTCAATCTGTTTGACGTTTGGCAAATAGTTGCCCAAAAACCCAATCGACTGCTTAATGCATGATGAAAGTCAAACACAAAACGTTCCTTTGTGATCTTTCAGTATGCGTTTTATCCTGCATTAAGCTGCTACAGGCATTGATACGAATTTTAGCGTCCGTTTCAGGGGTGGGGGGGGGGGGTTACGAAAACGAAAAAGAATAATGCCCACTTCAATAAAAATGAATTTAGATGAAAGTTATATATCAAAGATCCTTTTTATATGTATTAATCTACACGTATTTGGTTACAGGATGCCGTTCAGTGTCTTTAACCCTCTCCTTCATATAAACGTGTTTTCATGCATTTGCGAACAGAGTAGAACCTGATCAGGGTCTGCTCTGTTTGGTAATGGAATTTGAAAGATCTGTTTCTTTACTTTCTAAAATGTCTACAATGTTCTACCTTCCATATTTCGTTGTTACTATTTTTTCAATGAGTATTCAGTAGGTATTGTTTGGAAAAAACGTAGGACGGGGAAATAGTTAATCCGTATATTGCAGGTATGGTCGTCTGCTGGGCACATTGTCGTCTACTTCAAGCTTTAGACAGACAGACAGACAGATATATTTTATTCTTTTCAACTTGTACATAAGTACCTTGTTGCAACACAATTCAGTAATGTCATTTCGGTCACAATACCACTCATCACTCATTCCATCCTCGCCCCCTCTCATCCACCATTTAAAGATGGCGTTTTTTTTCAATTGCTAAATATAAAATATACACATAGTGTCAAACAGTTATTTCCTGATGAGATGCCGGGTTAGATGCCGAGTTACTCGACGTCTATGATATCACAGACGCATCTTCATGGCACTGAAGGGGTTATTGGGGTCAACAGCAAAAAGGATTTCTGTTTAATATCAGAATGAAAACTTCAATCAAAGTGTCTCATCAAACATTACATTAGCTTTAACATTAAGTCTTTGCTCCATGAATATTTAAGAAAGAACTAATGACATTATTGCAAGAATTAGATGATGTTTTAAAATGTTATATGAACACCATCTAGAAAGTTTTGACACACAGCGTAGAATCTGTAGAATCAGATCTATACATAATTATGTAAGCAAACAGCAGATCCTGGTCAGACAGCTCATACAGGGGCCGTCTAATTAGAATCTACAGTAAAATCCCGCTAATGCGACCACCGAAAAGAGGTATAATTCTGGGTGCTAGATGCAGGTGGTAGCTTAATGCAGGACAAAAGTAATGCAGAAAGCTCCTCTATGAGCTTTCTGCATTACTTTTGTCCTGCACTTTAGCAACCACCTGCTTATAAAGACATTCATGTTTATTAAGTGGTCGCATTAGAGGGGTTCTACATGTACCATGTTTGCAAATGCATTAAAATGCGGATGTACAGTAAAACCTCTCTATAACGACCACTAAATTACACTAAGTTGTTTGTGTTAAAGGCAGGTGGCTGCTTAAAGCAAGGTGAAAGTAAAACAGAACGCTCCAACTAATTAACACAATTTAGTGGTCGTTATAGAGAGGTTTTACTGTATGTGGTTAATGGTTGAACATAAATAGGAAATCAGTGTAGACCTAGATTATGGTGCTCCTGAAAGAACCCTTCGATCACCGTGTGTTTCAAACACTAATTTCCAAACGCCACGTCAGCAACGAATTATTGTAGAAACACTTATTCAAATAAAATTAGATTGCTTATAATAAATATTGTGACAATGAAACACCCATTCAAATAAAATTAGTTTGCTCATTTAAATATTGTGACAAGAGCTTAACATTTCAATTGCCGGAGACCAGTCACTCATTTGCTTGGCAAACAGTGTAGACCCATATGAGAGGATCCCTCTCATCTGGGTCTGTACTGTTTGCCATGTTACACGTTTCTTTTAAAACAAACTCCCTGAGTATTGACCGTGAACTTGATCCTTTTGAATTTTGGAATAGTTAATTTGAAAATTCAGCGTTGAAATATTTAAATCGGTTAACCTATTGCAAACGTTAGTCGCCTTGCGTGTGCAGAGGCAATATTGATGCACGTGCCTGGTTAATTCTGCCAATGACACGTATTGTCGTCTGAAATGTTTGTCGTCTCCTTCATTCTAGTTTCAGTTTTAATTTTTGTTTAAATAGAACATAGCCACAGTATTAAACAGTTTTGTTCCCGACGAGACGTCGTTTGCAAAAGTGTAAACACGGATTCACTATTGTCGGCGACAAAGTCAACCCTTTCAAATGGACTATTCCAAAAAACAAACAGGTCAAGCTTATAGTGAATATTTAGGGATTTTTCTAAAGAAAAATGTAGCATGACAAACAGGGCAGACCCTGATGAGAGGGCTCCTCAAAATATGCTGAACTCGTCTACGTCAATGAATTATACTGATATGCATTTTGGTTGCTGTGCCCCCTGATAAACATTTTGGTTGCTGTGCCCCCTAATAAGCATTTTGTTTGCTGTGCCTCCTCTACGTGCAAAATAGATGGACTCCAATATAAGAACTTGGTGGATCTTCGTTACATTATATGGGAATAAATGGGTTAAGTATAGTTTGGTTTATTGGACAATATGACACTGATTGAGGAAACTATTAAATCGTTTACGTGCATAACAGATTCTTAATACTGCAATTATGGCTCATTATTCCATAAAGTAATAGACAATATACCTTAACCTCTGGCATGCTAACCAATTGGCCTTCGACAGAAACTATCGTTCGTATCTTTCTCAGTTTATACCTTTCCTTCATATAAACATCTTTTCGCGCAATAGCAACAGAGTAGATCCAGATCAGACGGCTCATATATAAAATTTACAATATAAAATTGAGCTGGTAAATATCATGATATCATAATTTCTCACATAAATATTGAACAGGGAAAGGTTTAGATAAATGATCTGAGTGTTAAAAAGTTCTCATCCTGGCGAGAGCCCGGATGAATCGTCATCTCATCTGGATCAACACTGTCTGTAGAGGTTAATATGAAAAAGTTCGCCCATACATAGAGTAAGTGTCCCGACGTCATGGAAAAAAACACTTTGGCGTTAGCTGACATGTAGGCCAAAGGTAGCATAAAACATCGGTTTAGTCTTTTACCTCATTAATATTCATGTACGAAACGGCATCATGAATACTTACTAGTTGGACTTTCATAATAATATATGAATACATGACGTTTTGACTGTGGCATATACTGTATAATCAGATCTTTAAAATTTAACCCATTTGCTCCCAGTGGATTCTTCCATGTTTATGTATCGGATATGAGACCATTTTTATCTAAGAGGAGCCTGTCCTAATTTTTCATTTTCGTTTGTTTTATATTGAAATTCCTATAAGCAAACAGTGTAGACTAAGTGCATAATGCGGCGTCTGATTAGAGTCTACACTGTTTGCCTACGTCCCATATATGGGATCGTGGGAGCAAATGGGTTAAGATTCTGATAGGAGCCGTCTGGTCTGGTTCTACTCTGTTTGCAGATGCATCAATGGCGTTTCTGTGAGATAAAGGGAACCGGCGTGTTGTCATCCACTATTGAGCTAATGAATCGCTTATTATTCTTGTAAATAGTGCGTGATGCATTTCCCTCTACATACAGAAACTGTTAACCCTTTCGGTGTCAAATTTCTAATTGTCGTCTGCAATCCAAATTTGTTAAATCATTCAGTAAAGTAAGGAAATGTGATAAATAAATGCAAATTTCAAAGGAATAAGCACATATATAGAAATAGAGATTGAGACAAATAGTGAAGTCCCTGATCAGACGCCGCCTTGAAAAGGCGGCGTCTGATCTGGGACTGCACTATTTGTCGTGGTGCATTTATGCGACTGCGGCGGTGAAAGGGTTAACAACATAATTATTCTAATTGATAGATTTAACATTTATCCTTGTGGCAGCGACCTGAATCGCATTTACAAACAACTTAGATCCAGATGAGACACCGAGTTACTCGGCGCCTCATCAGGACCCATGCTGTTTTACAATCGGTCAATCATTTCGAAAGAAGAGTTATATAGAACCGCAAGTAGTGAAAATTGCATTAACTCCAAATTTAAGGAGACTTTTTGTTTTTCACATCGGAGTAAAATAGCGTTTTATTCAGCCCATTCCCTCATAGGCTATTTTAGATTATACCCTCATAGGATATTCTAAACCCAACCTCTTTGAACAAATCTACTGAAAAGGATAATTTGCTGGAGAAAAGGAAACTTTTAGAATTTTTGAAAACATTGTGATAGATAGAGCATTTGCTCCATAGGAGCAAATGCTCTATTTATCACAATGGTTTCAACAGGTAACGTTTACAGAGGCGTCAAAATGTGTCAATATGAGGGAATGAGTTAAACATATATCCAACGACTCAGTTTAAACGACCCAAATGAAAAGTGTAATACACCATTTCCTTCATATAAATGCCTTTCCATACATTTGCCAACCTCCTATAAGAGTAGTCTGATGAGGGTCTGCTGAATAAATACGCAATTGGTTCTACAGTTCCGCCAGGAGCATCCGTGGCCGAGTGGTTATGGTCTTCAACTGACAATCGCTTAGTTCCTCACCACTGTGTGTTCGAATCCCGGTCTGGGCATTTGGATTTTTCATGTGAGGAAGAGTTCCAGCTGACTTGCGCTAGGTCGCTGGTTCTTCCTGGATGTTATTCTGTGCATGAAACAATGCAATTTGTTCCGTGTACAGAAGAACCTCTGGGGTTATCTCCACCTGTAATTAGCTGGACGTCGTGATATGACTGAAATCCTGTTAAAACGACATAAAACCTGATGTAACCAAAACCAAACAGTTCCGCAATGATAAATTGCACCGTTCTCATAGCGTCAATATAAACATTCGTCTTATTAATACTTATTTATTCATTATTTCATACATGAATATTCATGAGTAAAGTGTTGAGACATATGAAGCTTATTTTGTGACAAAGTTTTAACTCTCATGAATACAGATAATGTTCCCATACCGATTCAGTATACATAAACAAAACTCACAACAAAACAGATTTTAATTCTTAACGCAAAATTTCAACAAACAAAGCTCGTTTACCGATATTCGAGTTTTACCTCCTGGGGGAAAACAATCTCTTCAATTAAAGAAGAGAATTACGCGATACCGTCAGATCTCCCTCAGTCGGACTATAGTAAAGATTAATTTAGATCTTTCTATGCAGGTGGCTATTTAATGCAGAGTGATGAAAGTCATGTCGAAAGCTCCTAGAGGAGCTCCTAGAGGAGCTTTCGTCATGACTTTCACCCTGCATTAACATGTCACCTGGGTTAAGAAGGATGGTGATACTGATTGTAAAGACTAGTTTAAAGCGGCAATACTGTACATACCACAAGTCTTCACAGAATGATGTTATCTATATACATGTACAGGACTGTCTCTCTGAATTACAAGACTATAAACGTGGTGATCGAGAATTCTGAATTCATAGAAAAGATATAAACCTGAGACGATTTCCTGTTGTTCACTGCCGTGTGTAGATTCAAACTGTTTGTCATTGTCACTCCGTGACCATTGGGCTGGCAGAAGAGCATCGCGGTAGAATATAAACTATTTTATTTCAGTTGCTTCACTCTGAAGCGGTTTAACTCTTTCCTTCGTATAAGAGAATAGACTGTAGGAACTCTCTGATCAGGGTCTGCTCTGTTTATTTATGTAACCATATAGATATAATTTTACACTCTCAGCCACATTCAAAACATCCTTTATTCAAAATGCTTTAACCCTTTCGCTGCCAATGCCGGATCTGTGATTACCTATGCAAACAGTTTGGATCCAGATGAGACGCCGAGTAACTCGGCGTCTCATCAGGATCCAAACTGTTTGTTACTGTTACTATGTTTTTGAAACAAAACTGAAGAAAATAAAAAAATGAAATTTTGTAGCAGACGACAAAGTTAGCAGACGACAGAATTTGGCAACGGGTGTAGTCAAAATTACACTAGGTCTACATTTGAGCAAACACTATTTATCCACAGCGGGGTAACGGCGAAGACAGGATGGTAGCTTAATCCTTTACTCCATGACTATTCATGTAAGACATAATGATATCTAGAACATTAATTAGATCTACATTTATTGTTATAATAGCATATGGAAAACAATAAACATTGGCAAAGGCAGAAACTATAGAATCATACAGTGCTCCCTCCCTACAACGACCCTCTCAATAACGATTGCCTCATTACAACAACGCATGTCACTGTTTCCGAAACAACAAGGCTCCAGAAACAACCTTTTTCCATCGTATTTTCCTTATGCCTCCATCAAACCCTATGTTGTGACCACTCTTTAGAATCGTCACAAAGTGACGATTCTAAAGAGTGGTCACAACATAGGTTTTGATTGAGGCATAACGGTTTTAGTTCTCGAAATACACCTTATCTGGGGATCTGCAAACAAGCTAATTATGTTTGATTTTTTCCTCCCTATAACAACTCCCTCTGAACAACACATACAATATTCGTATCCCAAAGGGTGTCTTTGTAGAGAGGGAGCACTGTATCTGTGTTATATCATAAGCAAACAGAGCAGACCCTGATCAGACGGCTCATATAGGAGCTGTCTGATCTGGGTCTGTTTTGTATGCAAAGGCGTAGAAAGGCGTATGTATGGAGGAAAGGGTTAATGCAAGACCAGAGTTCTGCCATAAGCTCAAATTGGAGCTTTTTGCATAAATTTTGTCTAGCATTAAACAACCACTTTGGGAGCTTTCTGAATGACTTCCATCCTGCATTTGGCAGCCACCTGCCTAAGAAAAATCAATTCTTCTTTACTAAAACTCCGGTTTAATGGGGGCGGGGTGCTGTACAGCACATGGGAACAGGATTTTCAAATCAATATTAGAAAATACAGTTTGACAACATGCTCGCGTCAGACACCTGTCAACTCTTTCGCCGCCAAATAAATTTCTTCTGCTCAGATTATCGTCTGCTTCAAGTTTGAAAGTGGAATTGTCTTCATTTTCCGTTTGGAAACCTGATCAGAATAGTGTCATACGGTTTGGTTCCCGATGAGATGCCGAGTTACTCGGCGTTTCATCCGGAACCAAATTGTTTTAAGACTTATCACGATTTCGACTATGGCGGTAAAAAGAGTTTAGAGCTGCCTATCGTTTGACAGGGGTTCTACTAAAGATGCCCGTCGTGCCATTGTCTTTAACCCTTTCAACTCTGAATTTGCAAATGGACTATTCCAAAATTCCAACAGGTCAAGCTTATGTTAAATATTGAGGGATAAAAAAAAAAAAAAACACCAACCAACATGTAACATGATACACAGTGCCGACCTTGATGACAGGGCTCCTCTAGGAGGCCTCTCATCTGGGTATACACTGTGTGCAAAGGACATTAGTGACTCGTTTCCCGCACTAAAAGGGTAAATTCAAGATCAAACTAAACAGATGTTAAAACAAATAAAACTGTTTTAGTACAGTAACCTATTCGATGTTTGATCTAAATCCAGATTGTCTACAAATAATGTGAGATTCGTTTTGCAGTCGGAAGAAAACAAATCCTGTAGATCGGTAAAGCATCCGGTACCGAAATAGAAGGTTGTGGGTTAGAACCACGTTTGGGGCATGCAATGTACCTCTAAATGATATGGCTCCGTCACTAAATCGCTCCGAATTCACATCCTCTGTGTATTTCCCATCTCTTAAAGGAGTCCTTTGGTCAGGGTCTACACTGTTTGTCATTCAAAATCTTCTGGCAAAATTATGCCTTTCATACTTTAAGACACCATCGTTAACCACCTACTCCAAAGAAACACGCTTTGACACATTTGCAAACAGGGTAGACCCAGAACAGGCAGCTCTTGTAGTGGCATTTCGGTCAGGGTATGTCTGTCTGCTTATAGAGTATCTTAGATCTGGTTCTATGCTGTGTGTGGCATAGCTATGTATTCACTGAATTTATATTACAATAGAAAATAATTAGTTAATTAATGTTCGTAGCTGTTGCAGTCTGTTATAAATATACATGGAGTAAAAGGTTAACCCTTTCCCTCATATAAACGTGTTTTCACACATTTGCAAACAGAGTAGACCCAGATCAGACGGCTCCTAGAGGAGCCGTCTGATCAGGGTCTGCTCTATTTGCTAATAGAATTTGATAGATATGTTACTTTGCTTTCTAAAATATCTACAATGTTCCACCTTCCATATTTCTTTATAACTATTTTGTTAATGAATATTCAGTAGGTATTGAAAATTGGAATAAATGTAGAACAGGGAAAGGGTTAAACCATGATGGAGTCTTCCCATTTTAATAATCAGCATCTTCAGTTTACTTTTATTGCGAGAAACGAGTCACTCATGCCCTCAGCAAACCGTGCAGGAGCCCTCTCATAAGGCTCTGTTTGTTTGGTTGTTGTTGTTGTTTTTTACAAAATTCTTTACAAATATTCCAGCATATTCACGGTAAGCTTTACCTGTTTGAATTTTAGAATAGTCCATCGGAACTCAAAACATACTCTTACAAGACATTATCTTTTTATAGCTTAAATCAATACAGTAAGCTCCCTCTGAACCGACCATCAAATGGAGATCTAATTCTGCGTCAAACAGAGAGATAGTAGCTTAATTCAGGACAAACGTTTTACTAAAAGCTCCTGCTGTAGTTTTCTGTATTACTTTTGTCCTGCACAACACAACCGCCTGATGATAACCCATTACCCCAAAGGCTATTTTAGATCCAACCTCTTTAAATAAATCTACCGAAAAGGAGCATTAACTAGAGAAAAGGGAAATCTTAGAATTTTGTAGTTTGAAACAATTGTGATAAATAGAGTATTTGCTCCTATGTAGCAAATGCTCTATTTATCACAATGGTTTCACAAAGTGATTTTTACAGAGTCGTCAAAAGTCGTCAATTTGAGGGAAGGGGTGAAAGACAGGTGTCTTTATTCAAAAGTGGGTTTACTATTTCCCTCATAAAAATGTTTTTTCGTCTTTGCAAACAGCGTAGACCCAGTGTCTGTTCTGTTTGCTATAAGTGAAAGTCCCTACTAAAACTGAACGCATATTTTCTCATTTGTGTTCAATCATTATTACGAAGATTGTCAATTTTGAATTAATATCGAAAAAATGCTCCATGTGATACAAAATAAACCGTTTTTGTCAATACTTATATTGTTTTCTACAACTAAATACTATCTGCCTTTGTCGAACAACTAAATATACTAAAACGCAACCCGAATAAACACGAAAACATTGTTGAATAACATCGGATCCTCGATATCAAACTCATATTATTTTATTTGTTTTTTTTTCGTTTTCGGCGTGTATTCTATTGGGTTTCTTGAGATAAACAGTAAAACCTCTATATAACGGCCACTAAATTACATCGAGAGTTTTGCGTCAAAGCCAGGTGGCTGCTTAAAGCAAGTTGAAAGTAAAACAGAATACTTTAAGCAGCCACCTGCTTTTAACAAAACATACTTGATGTAATTTAGTGGCCGTTATAGAGAGGTTTTACTGTGCATACAAACAGAGCAACTGATCGCATTTGAAAAAGTGAGCCTAATCCAGGTTACCTTTAACCCTTCGCTTGCTATTCACGTCAATATACGTACCTGTAAATAGTGAAGACCCAGATGAGACAGCTCCTGCAGGAGCTGTCTCATCAGGGTCTGCACTATTTACAAATTGATTGTGCAACCAGTGCACTCCACATCAGTGATTGCACAGCGAAATATTTGTACACAGTGAAGATATATGTAATTATACAACAGGGCATGGGTAAAGAAGGAGAAATGTATTTTAAAATTCAGCAAGCGAATGGTTAATACATTATCATTGTAAACCTGAATTAGGCTCACTTGTCCAAAATATGAGCTGCTCTATTTACATGTATTTGTAAGCCTGGGTTAGGCTCACTTATCCAAATACGAGTTACTCTATTTTTCAGCTGCAGGACTTCTTTCCATAATAACTGAGCTGCCGACGTGGCCTTAGGAAAACACTTGCTGAACGGTTCAAAACCTGAACAGATGGTTGCTTCATGAAACTTTGATATGGAGTTTCACTGGATGAATACATATATAATGACGGGGGTTGTAAACAACTTTGATCCAGATGAGACGCCGTGTAACTCGGCGTCTCATCAGAATCTAAGCTGTTTGAAACTCAGTCAACAGTCTCTCAAACCGCTTGTACGAATCAGAAGTAAGAACAATATAACAGTTCAGAATGCTGGAAGACATAATTACAGTAAAGTCCCGCTAATGCGACCACCTAAAAGAGGCATAATTCTGGGTGCTAGATGCAGGTGGTAGCTTAATGCAGGACAAAAGTAATGCAGAAAGCTCCTAGAGGAGCTTTCTGCATTACTTGTGCCCTGCATTAAGCAACGACCTGCTTATAAAGACAACCATGTGAATTCATTAAGTGGTCGCATTAGAGGGGTACTTCAGCACGATAAGGGCTTAAATTGGAACCAGACGATGTTTTGACCTGGCAAAAATTAACACTACATGCTAAAGGTGTGACGTCTTTTCTCCGCTAACACATGTATAAAAACATTTCTATGTTCAATACGCTCTACGGACTATCGACGACCGATCTCTTACAACAAAAAAAGATTCTCAATTACTTTATACAGTCTATACAATTGCCGAGATGTAAAGTATATTCCCTCAAAACCAGACGTCTAGGAAGTTAGTAAAAAAGAATTAAGATATTCTTGTTAGGAAGGTGGCTGCTTAATGCAGAGTGTATGTAACGTACGAGATACCCTGGGGGACTTTGTTTGCATGACACTCACCATGTTTAACTCATCCCCCCCCCCCCTAGACTATTGTAGACACAACCTCTTTGAATAAGTCTACCGAAAAGAAGCGTTTACTAGAGAAAATGAAACAATATAACTGATTAGTTTTTAAACCATTCTGATAAATAGAGCATTTGCTCCATAGGAGCAAATGCTCTATTTTTCACAATGGTTTCCAAATATGACTTTTACAGAGGCGGCAAAATGCGTCAGTGGGAGGAAAGGGGTTAATTCATTCACCACCGCAGTCGGCCAGGGCTTGCAACAGTGAGCGAATTATCAGAATCATTTTTTTAACACACCATTTACGGAAAATCCACTCTGAAACTCAGAGCAGACGGCATTGTTTTTGGCGCCAAAATATTTGCGTTTTTACCGACATTGAAAATTTGAAATTAGTGTTTAGAAAGGGTTTATTATAACTACACGTACAAAGTCTTCTCTTACGCCTACTGGTCTTAACCCTTACAACGCTGAAAGGGTTTAACAAATCGGACATAAATAGAAATGTAACAGGCAAAAGCATATGTCGTTTTTAGCACGAAAAGCGATAACGCACCATATCCTTTGTAGATACTTTTTCGATGCTTTACATCACGATGATACATTTGATGCAGCTGACCTACCGCTGGGAAACGATACGTTTCGCTATCAATTAATTACAAGCTGAGGGACAAACAAATGGAAATTAATGCTACTTAATTGCTTTAGCGTAGGACTATTTTAATCATCACTCGCAGCAAAGCAACAAGACTCTCTAGCCAATACCTCACCACGGCAATGCACGATATGTTTATTAACCCTTTCAATGCGGGACACGAATCACTAATATACTTTGCAAACAGTGTAGACACAGATGAGAGAGTTCCTAGAGGAAGGCTCTCATCAGCGTATGCACCGTGTGTCATGTTACACTTTTATTTAGAAAAAAATCCCGAAATATTCTCCGTAAATCTTTCTGACCTGTTTGAATTTTGGAGAAATTACCATTTACCTCATATAAACACCTTTTCACGCATCTGCAAACAGAGTAGACTCAGATCAGACGATTCCTATAGGAGCAGTCTGATCAGGGTCTGCTCTGTTTGCTTACGGAATTTGATAGATCTATTTCTTTAGCTTCAGAAATGGCTACAATGTTCCACCTTCCATATTTCATTACAACTATTCTGTCCATGAATATGCAGTAGGTATTGAATTTTGGAATAAACATAGAACAGGGAAAGGATTAACCCTTCGCTTGGTATTCACGTCAATATACATACCTGTAAATAGTGTAGACCCAGATGAGACAGCTCCTGCAGGAGCTGTCTCATCAGGGTCAGCACTATTTACAAGTTGATTGTGCAACCTGTGCACTCCACAGCAATGATTGCACAGCAAAATACTTGTACACAGTGAAGATATATGTAATTATACAACAGGACATGAGTAAAGAAGGAGAAATGTATTTCAAAATTCAGCAAGAGAAGGCTTCACGCGTATCTGCTTTGAACATGTGGCATAGTAGTCATTGTACACACAGCGTTGTTTCTACAACCATATCAAACCATGTCTGTATGTACGAAGTCAACAGACCTGTCTAAATATCTCATTCTCCGGCCATAATCTATCTTGTTGGTTCTAGCAATGTAGTCTATGGCGGAGAATTAAAAATCAAATATTTAGATCTCCTAAAACAATATTATGTTCTCCACTGTCATTTTCTCAATCACTTAACCCTTTCCATGCTCTATGTTTATTCCAAAGTCCAATGCCTGCTGAATATTCATGGACAAAATAGCTATAATGAAATATTGAAGGTGGAACATTGTAGCCATTTTAGACAGTAAAGAAACAGAGCTGTCAAATTCCGTTAGTAAACAGAGCAGACCCTGATCAGACATCTCCTACTGGAGCCGTCTAATATGGATCTACTCTGTTTGCAAATGCGTGAACCACGTTTATGTGAATGAAAGTTTTAACCCTTGATCCTGTATTCGCTACCCCCAGCGCGTTTCCGAAAAGCTTGGATTCAAATGAAATGCCGAATAATTCGGAATCTCATCAAGATCCACTGTTTGGCACCCAGTCAATAGCTATTCAAAAGATCGAATAGGAAGTTGTCAAAATTGCACAAGATCCAAAACTGAGCAAACATTATTTTTATTACCTCAGCGGTGGTAAGGACTAACACATGGTCCGACCGTCTCTTAAACAGGTAATAGCGACTGATTGGATTATTGAGTGGACAAAACAGGTTGAAAACAGTTCTTACCGATTTTTGGAATGTCATATCCTGCAGATTCTTTTGCATCGTACGTGGCAAATTTAGCATCCTTTGAGTTGTGTAAGGCCTTGAGCGTAATTCCTATTACATTTTTTCCCGGGTTCATAGCCTTTGACAATTCTTGTAGAAACCGGAGTCTGTTTGTTTTATATTTACACCGCCCAGAGCGGCATCCTCTGGACCTATCCTTCTCCGCGACAATCTGAGTCGTTTGAAAACAAAGAAAAGCGGTTGCGACCAAAATGCATATCTTCATCTCCTACTGAATGTTTAGAGAGTTACAACAATAAATAAAATAATTTTCTCAGGAAACAATATTGGTGTTATATATCTTTTCTTTTGTAATTTCTTTCTTTGAAGTCAGAACCCTTTCTTTTCTCACTTTTTTAATTATCACATTTCTCCATAAATTTTGGTTACAATTAAGCTAACTATGCAAAGAAGAGATATGCTCCCATGCATGCATTCGACTCCTGTACAGCCCCTTTCACCTCCAAATTGAATCACCTATGAGCGCCAGTGAGACTTCTTGTAGCGCAGTGACATCAGGCGCTTGTATATTGTCAGTGTCTCTAGTCACCTGCTAGTTACCAATAACGCTGTGAACAAGTATTGGGTGCCTTTCGTTAATTTCATATTTAACCCTTATCCCGCTATGAAAAAATAATGTATGCTCAAAGTGGAGCCTGATTCAAATTTGACTACTTCCGATTAGAAATAGATATGGAGAAACTATTGACCGATCGTCAAACAGCTAGGATCCTGATGAGACACCGAGTTACTCGGTGTCTCATCAGGATCCAAGCTGTTTGCAAATGTCAGTCAATTCGCGGATAGCGTGACAAGGGCTAACAGTCATCATTTGAAAACAGTGTGCTTCATTCACACTGTATTAAGCTAGCCGCTATCGGTACGAACAACATAGCCAACCAGTTATTGTGAATCTCGCGAACCACTGTAACGGAATCAATATGGGGAAAATAAACTTATTCTCAAGCCAAACCAGTGAACAGAATGACTTGTATAGAAAACTCATTTGTTACCATAGTGAGTATAACATGTCGCTTGAAAGTATAATAACAGTATACCAGAGGTCCAGATAAGATGCGTAAATTTATACATTTTCAAGAATAACTCCTTTTATTTCTCCACCAAACCCTGTATCGTGACCATTCTTTAGACTCCCATTGAAGAGACGATTCTAAAGAGTGGTCACAGTATATGGTTTGGTGCAGAAATGGTCATTTTAGTATTTGGGTTTTTATCTGTAGCTCTCTTCAAAGACCACTGTAACTATGTCTAATTCTTAGTTGCAGATAAGTGGTATTTTTCTGTACTATAAAGTGTATGTAGAAAGCTCCAATAGGATGTCTCAGCGTTATGTTTGGTCTGTATTTAGCAACCACTTGCTTTTTAACCCATTCCAGCATATTGATGCCTGTTGACGCCTCCGTAAAAGCCACCTTTCTGAAATATTTGTGATAAATAGAGCATTTGCTCTATAGGAGCAAATACTATATTTATCGCAATAGTTTCAAACATACACAATTGTAGAATTGTTATTTTCTCTAGTAAATTCTCCTTTTCAGTAGATTTATTCAAAGAGGTTGGGTCTGAAAATAGCCTATTAGGGAATGGGTTAAGATAGCATTATTTATCCATTATGTGGTCTATATACAACAGTTCTATTCTATATAAACAATTAATGTGCCCTGCTTTAGAGTAAAACAATCAGTTCAATCAATTCATTTTAGAACTGTATAATCAAACAAACAGACCGGCATACTGCCAAACAATACTCACATGTATTTACAAAACAGCCAAAACCTTGCTTTAGTAGCTGAATCGTTGTTGTTCTAAATATGGAAGTAAAAACCTATCGTCAAAACATCAATATGCTAAACCTTACTCCTGCGTAAAAAAGATAATGTCTGCTCAAATTTTGATTTGTTGTAATTTTGACTACTTCCGATTCGATATTTATTCCGAAACTATTATTTAAGCGACAAACAGTTTGGATCCAGATGAGACGCCGAGTTACTCGGCCGAGTTACTCGGCGTCTCATCTGGATCCAAGCTGTTTGCAACGGTGTGGTAGGTCCCATATCATGGATTTAGTGCTAAGTCAATAGCAAGGCTTACTTTTCGTTAGTAAGTGTGGAGTATTTATGACACGAGACGATATTCTGCAGGTTACGCTGAATCAGACTGGTTCGCTCAGTGTTGAAGGGAGATAATCCAAAGAAAACTATAAGAAAAGCATAAACGATTGCAAACAACAGATGGCTCAAAGAAGAGTTATTTCCAAAATGGAATTTCATTCACATGTTATGAGAATTACCAAGAAAACATGTACAGTGCAGTCTCTATAGAGGCAACATAATGCACAATGTAGTCTCTGCATCGGTCTCGTAATGAATAATGAAGTGTCGATAGTAGCAACATAGTCTATATTATGGCAAAATAATGGGTAATGGTGATTGGAGTCCATATTATGCCAGTATAATGAGAAATGGAGTCTCTATAGCGGTCACATAATGAATAATAGAGTCTCCGAAGTGGCCACATACTGAACAATGGGGTGTCAATAGTGTAAACATCATGAAAAATGGAGTCCATGTTATGGCCACTTGATGAATAATGGAGTCTGTATAGCGGCCACAGAATGAATAATGACATCTCTATAAGTGTTACTTAATGAATTATGGAGTCTCTATGACGGCAATATAACGAATAATGGAGTCTCTATAGCGTCTATACAATGAATATTGAAGTCTCTATAATGGTCATTTAATGAATAATGGAGTTTCTAAAGCGGTCATATAATGATCCATGGGGTCTCTGTAACAACCATATAATGAATAATGCTTTCTCTATAAATACCATGTAATGATTAATGGAGTCTCTATAACGGCCATACAGTAAAACCTCTCTTAATCGGAATTCTAGTAGAGAAGAATTTAGATATTTTAGGCAGGTGACTGCATAATGCAGGGTGAAAGTCATACAGAAAGCTCCTCTAGGAGCTTTCTGCATGACTTCCACCCTGCATTAAGCTGACACATGTCCCCAAGACCGATATTTATACTAAATTTAACGTCCGGTTAAGAGAGGGTTTACTGCATAATGAAGTCTCATCGCAGTCATATAATGAATAACGCAGTCTCTTTGCGGCCACACAATGAACACTGGAGTCTCCACAGCAGCCACGTAATGATTCATTGAGTTTCAAAGGCGACTGCAGAATAAAACTGGAGTCTCTATAACGGCCAAATAATGAACAGAGGAGTCTCTACATCGGCCACAGGATAAATAATGTAGTCTCTACTGAGGCCATAATGAAAAATGGAGCGACGAAAGCGATTGTATTTAATGGATTCTCTGTAACGGTCACTTAACTCATTCCATACTAGACTATTTTAGACCCGAACTCTTTCAATTAATCTACCGAAAAGGAGCATTAATTATAGAAAAGGAGTATTTTGGAATTGTGTAGTTTTTAAATCATTGTGATAAATATGAGTTTTACAGAGGCGCAAAAAGGTGTCAGTAGGAGAAAATGATGGTTGCATAATACGGGGAAAAGTAATGCAGTAAGCTTGATCCGAAGTGTTCTCAAATTCAATTAAATAAAGGTGCTATTGTATGTTCGAGAACTGACCGGCAATGTTGAAATCGGACGAAGCTTTCAGTTTGTACCGAAGGGGTCACATACGTAGATTAGAAGGAGCATTTAATGGAAGAAAATGAAACTTTAGAAGTGTGTAGTTCTGAAAATGCATAAATGGTCTAAAATGACGTATAGCATACAGAGGTTTGAATCTTCGTGGATAACACGTGTCTCATTTACAATGATTCAACGTGAAATTTGCTGCAATGTGTCATAACGTGGGTGTATTAATTATAATAAAAGAAACATCGTTGCGTTACTAGTAGAAGAAAAAAATATTATTCTAGGAATGTCACAGAGTTATAGTTTGAAAAAACGTGTCAGCTGATACATAAATAGTGCCATGGGTATACTTTTTGTTGTGATATCATATAATATTGCAGAAAATAGGTTTTGCAGTATAAAATCGTTTTGTTAATCAAGAAAATCACGAAGATGAATTACATTTCGTGTCTATTAACCCTTTCCTCCATTAATATTTATGTAAGAAATAATGATATCATGGATATTTATTACACTAATTGTTACAATAGCACATGGACATTGGAGCATATCATATCTATATTATATCACAAGCAAACAGAACATACCCTAATCAGACGGCTCCTATATATAGGAGCAGTCCGAGCTTGATCTGCTCTGTTTACAAGCGTGTAAAAATGCGTATATATGGCCCCTTGAATACGACCACCAAAAAGGGGCATAATTCACATTGGCAAAGGCAGGTGGTAGCTTAATGCAGGACGAACGTTATGCAGAAAGCTCCTATAGGAGATTTCTGCTTAATGTTCATCCTACATTAAGCAACAACCTGCTTATGGAGACAGCCATGTTTGTTCATTAAATGGCCGCATTAGAGGGGTTTTACTGTGTATGGCCCCTTGAATGCGAAACAGTGTAATCCCATATCCTGGACGAGTCCTCTGGTCAGGGTCTGCACTGTGTGTCATTCAAACTCCTTTCGCAAAATATCCCCGTTTCAGATTGAATGGACTTTATCGTTAACTCTATCCCTCATAAAACTCAGCAAACAGAGTAGACCCAGATCAGACGACTCATGTATACATATAGGAGCCGCCTGATCAGGGTCTGCTCTGTTTGCTAATGCAATTGTAACATACATATATTAAAGATGACTCTATATTTACCAAAATGTGCATTATGTGTTATTACATGTGCAATTATAGAAATTCGACTGATACATATTCATGATGTCACAATCTCTTAAATGAATATTCATAGAATAAATTGTTATGGGAATAAATGGGGAAAGGTAAAACAAAGATTAGCCAGTCCAAGTGACGTCATCAAAATAGGTTGTAAACATCAATTAAATAACAGAGCAACATTTTGAATTTATTTCTACAAGAATAAAACATTACGGAAATTTTATACCGAATGATATTATAAAGGATGTATTGCAGATTAAGTGTGCAAAATGGTGGAACGTAAGACAAACTGTAATACGTGAATCACTGATACTTAAAGTCAAGTGTTTTCGCGGTACTAGATCCATTGTGTCTTTTGGAGGACAAATATTATCAAGGACATGTGCTTTTTGAAAAATGACATGGGATCAAGTTTACCTTTCAGGTGTTGAGATTTTTTGTATGGTCTCATGATGTAAAAACATTCTTGTTGATGAAAATATTGTTATTGTAAAAAGGATAAATTGAAATGGATTTTGGGACGTAAAATCATGACGTAAAAACTGTCACGCTTGACTGATTTGCAGTATAACTTACGTGGGCTCTTCAAGATGGGGGACGATTTAAAAATCAGTCCCAATGGGATATTTTATGATATGACTGAAAGTGACGTTAAAACCCATGTACAATTTAAAAACTTTTCCTTCTTAAAATACAGGCAGATTTCCAGCTATCGGACGAAGTGCATGTCCATAGACTTCACACAAGAAAACAAAACAACAAATGTCACCTAATCCTTAATAAGATTGCGAAAACTCTAGAGATATCAGATACAGGACACATATCTTGGAAAGAAGAGTTCATGACAAAAACTACGCCCTGTCTGCTGGAACAGCTAGTTAATGTAACAAATTCAGACATAGTCAATGAATCCAGTAATGTAGGTCTAAATCTGCTAATTAACGAACATTTAGAACAATCACCACCCCAAGAGCAGTCAGACTCTGGCAGTGTATTTTATGAGTGTAAAGACAATGAAGAAATTATTAGTATACTAAAAGCACTTACGGAAAAAACAGATGAACTTAAAAAAGACTTAGACAACATAAAATATCGTACAGGTGATTCATCAAATTAAGACATGGCGGCATCAGACTCTGGTTCAATAGTACGGTCTGATAAGAACTCCGATCAAAAATCATCCAACGGTTCTTAACCAGCCAGCATCTCAAGCTCTTCCGAGGAAAATACCTACAGTTACAAATAATATCTTATTGATGGGAAGTTCGATTTTAAGTAAGGTTAGCCCAAAGGGGCTGAAAAATAATGTACATAAGCACGCTGTACCCGGTGAAACTATAAAATCTCTGACTGTGGATGCCCAGTTATTCAATATGAAACTTTTTGACAGTGTTGTAGTTTATATAGGAGGGAATGATGTAGCAAATAATAGAGATATTGAAATTATTGAGGAAGAGTGCGACCAGTTTGTTTCTAAAATGAAAACATCCAATCCAAATCTTAAAGTGTACCTGTCAAAAATTGCACCGAGAGGAGGCATTGATGTATCAGCAGTAAATGCTGTGATTGATAGAATTTCCTGCCATCATGGTATTAAGGTGATAGACATATTCAGTGCCTTTCATGACAACAATGGATCAGTGTGTGAGAGATATTTTACCCACACTGACTCAATCCATCCTTCACAGTCAGGAATAAAACGCATTCTTGGAACAATAGACAGTACCATAAACATGTTTAAAACTTTGACAATTTTGTTTTCATAACAAACAGGAGACAGTTTTTGAAAGAGAGAACTGTCAGTTCAAGAAAATCCAACAATGTACTTAATGTGGAGAAATAAACCAAGAAACTGTCCAATGTCGGCATCGTTCGCCAGTCAACTGTTGGTCATGTGGATTCTCTGGACACAAACAGCAACACTGCTGGAAATATGTATAGTGCCTCGGCAATGATGCCATTTCAAAATGTCTAATTCAGAGTTCTACTTCATGTATAATTTGTAAATATGAACCATGTATTTGCAGAAACGTTTCGTATTTGCAGAAACGTTTCAGGTTCTAATGCCGATTTATTTAATACTGGTATGAATATTTCTGCTCAAAACTTAGGACTATGTACAAATGGTATGATAATTGGTCATTTGAATATTCAAGGGTTACGAACCAAATTTGATGAGCTATAGTTAATACTAAATTCGAATAAAATAGATATTTTTGGTATTACAGAAACAAAAATCAACCAAAATCTTCCTACGGAAAGTTTTGCAATAAATGGTTTTCAATTCCCCATTCATAAGGATAGAATACAGGGTAAAGGTGGAGGGATACTTATATATGTTCGGGATAACATAAATTGTACTCGTAAAAATGATTTGGAGAGTTCTGATTTAGAAAGTATCTGGCTGGAAATAAAAAGTATAAACTCAAAATCCTTTCTAATTTGCATATTGTATAGACACCCGAACTCGCTCTCATCTTGGAAAACATCTTTTGATGATAATTTAGAAATAGCTCAACTTGAAGATAAAGAAATTTTGGTTCTTGGTGACTTCAACAAAGATACCATGAATAGTCGTATAAAAGATGAATGGATTGATACCATGAATAGTCGTATAAAAGATGAATGGATTGATACCATGAATAGTCGTATAAAAGATGAATGGATTGATACCATGAATAGTCGTATAAAAGATGAATGGATTAAGTACACATCATCTCTTGGACTTTCTCAACTAATATCTAATCCAACACGTGTTTATGGTGCTTCAAAAACTTTAATCGACTATATTTATTCAGATAACTCTCAGAATATTATTTGGACATCGGTTCCAAGGTTAAATATAAGTGACCATTATCCAATTTTTTGTTCCAGGAAAATGAACCATAAATACAAAAAATCGTAGCACCATGCTATAAAATACAGATCTTTTAAATATTTTAACGAGAATGATTTTCTTGAAGATTTAGGAAACATAGACTTCAATGATGTAATGCTTATTACTGATGTCAACAAGGCGTTGAAATCATTTATGGTAAAAAAAATTATTGATAAACATGTACCCCTGCGTCATCATAGGGTTAAAAGGACTAAACAGCCTGTTTGGTTAACTGGAGAGATTCTTGATGCTATGAAAGAAAGAGATAAAATAAAATTGAGAAATGATGAAACAAACTATAAATTATACAGAAATAGAGTATCCAATTTAATTCATAATGCAAAGAAAAAATCATATGAAAAGAAAATTTCTGAAGGACAAAACAACCCATCTCCTATTTGGAAAATATTCAAAGAATTCAGGTCACCTAAGCAGGATAAGTGTATTGTTAATAGCCTTTCTGTAGGTGGTATTGATATAACTGATCCTGAACTGAAGTCAGATGAGTTAAACACATTTTCACAAATATTGCAGCCAAATTGAAAGAACCAATTCCTTCTTCCGATTTTACTGATGTTAAAAAATTTGTTAACAGTCATGTGCCAGGTCCTATGTTATTCAATATTCCAAGTGTTGGCAAAGAAAAAGTAAACAATATGCTTTTGAATTTACATATTTCTAAGTCAACTGGCCTCGATGAAATTGGTCCACGGATTTTAAAACTATCAGCTAACTTGATATACCCAGTAATTCATCACATACTTAACCTTACTATATCACAAAGTGTATTCCCTGAGACTTGGAAATCTGCAAAAGGTCACTCCATTATTCATATCAAGGTCTAAACAAGATGTAAACTAGAGGTTTGTTTTTGTCACAAAAACAGGTCTCCCCCTCCAATTCTCTTTCCAATATACAAGTGTAATGTCTGTAACTCCAAACTTATCAGGGTCTAATTTTGAGTCAGGACAATAACTCCAACATTATCAGGGAGAGACAATTCAAACAACCCAGGTACACAACAACACATGCTGGTCAACATTCCTGTGAAGTATGGTGACTCTAGTACTAGTGATTTCAGAGATACACACGACACAAAGTAAAGTTTCTCTTATTTTAAGTCATAAGGGGCAGTAACTCTAAAGTTATGAGAGGGAGATAATTAAAAAACCCAGATGCACAACATCTTATACTGGTGAACATTCCTGTGAAGTTTGGTGACTCCAGCCCTACTGATTTTAGAGATACGTGCAGCACAACGTTTCTCTAATTTGAAGCTAACATATCAGGGGCAATTACTCAAGAATTATCAGGGTAGACAATTAAAAAAAACCAGGTGAACAACAACTCATGCTGGTCAACATTCCTGTGAAGTCTGGTTACTCTAGCCCTAGTGGTTTTAAAGACATGCATGACACAAAGTTTCTATATTTTTAAGTAATCATATCAGGGGCAATAGCTCCAAATTTATCAAGGGGAGACAATTTTAAAATCCCAGGTGCACAACAACTCATGCTGGTCAACATTCCTGTGAAGTCTGGTGACTCTAGCCCTAGTGGTTTTAAAGACATGCATGACACAAAGTTTCTCTAATTTTAAGTAATCATATCAGGGCCAATAGCTCCAAATTTATCAAGGGGAGACAATTCAAAAATCCCAGGTGCACAACAACTCATGCTGGTCAACATTCCTGTGAAGTTTGGTGACTCTAGCCCTAGTGGTTTCAGAGATATACACGACACTAAGTAAAGTTAATTTAAGTCATCAGGGGCAGAAACTCCAAAGTTAACAGGGGGAGACAATTCAAAAACCCTAAGAGCAAAACATCTCATGCTAGTAAACAATCCTGTGAAGTTTGTTGACTCTAGCCCTACTGGTTTCAGAGATACGCGCGACACAAAGTTGTATAAATTTAAGTGTTCATAACAGGGGCAATAACTCAAGAATTATCCGGGGGATTTAAAAAAAACATAGGTGCACAACAATTTATGCTGGTGAACATTCCTGTGAAGTTTCGTGACTCTAGTACTAGCGGTTTCAGAGATACGCGCAACACAAAGTTTTTCTAATTTTAAGTCATCAGGGGCAACAACTCCGAAGTTATCAGGGGGGACAATTCAAAAACCCCAGGTGCACAACAACTACACAAGTTTGTGATGGTCAGACAGACGCACTGACTGACGGACAGCGCCCAACTCTGGCAAAAACAATATGTCTCTTCATAAATGGGGGAGACATAATGACTACAGGCCTATCTCTATACTTCCTACTTTATCCAAGATACTAGAGAAACATGTTCATGAAAGTTTTATGATTTACCTTAATCATTATAAGCTTGTCATTCAAACTCAAAGTGGGTTCAGAAAAAATCATAGCTGCGAAATCGCCCTTGTACATATTATAGACAAATGGCTAAAAGCAATCAATAATGGGTATATTGTAGGGGTAGTTATGGCGGATTTTAAAAAAAGCATTCGATTTGGTTGATCATAATATTCTTTTACAAAAATTAAGCATTTACATATGTTCAAAACGTTCTTTAGACTGGTTTAAATCTTACTTGTTAAGCAGAAAACAAACTGTTTCTCTAAACGGAGTTACATCTTCAGAACAGAACATATCATGTGGTGTGCCTCAAGGCTCAATCCTCGGCCCACTAATGTTTTTAGTTTTTATAAACGATTTGCCTCTTTCACTCTCAGCAGAAATAAGTAAAATTGACATGTATGCAGATGACACTACTATACATGATATATATTACTCATCGGCGCGAAGCGTCTATATGTAACGCATTAGGTTGAATTTCACTGGTAGGAGGGCTGATTTATCAAGACTTGTGAAACTATTGTGGAATTGTAATTTGTGGTTTATGAGTGTAAAAACAGTATGGCTGGAATAATACAATTATATGTAGTTGGAAACAGGTCGACAAATTTGTTTCCACTGTATAATTGTATGTATTTTGGAAATGAAAATGTTAGAAAATGATTTCCCCTATGGTCGGGGCTAATACAAAATGTATATACCGCAACGGCAAGATCATCAAGGATGATCACCGAGGAAATGACTAAGATGTTGCGAAACCGAGTATGCCTAAAAGACGAAAGGATGGCTTCGGGCGAAAGGAGGCGAAAGGAGGATTAAAAATTAATAACGGCTATTTATTAGTTATTATAAAAGATATGTATATCATTTTTATATTTTAAATTTATTTGGCATTAATAAACTGATAGAAGCCTGAATATATTAACACATCATTAATATATTGATGACATTTACAGGGAAAACGGATCACTTATTCCTTTCGCCAAAGTAAATCCCTCGAAAGGAGTGTAATTGAGTGAAGAATTGCGGGTTATTAATAATATGTAATAATTAGTGTTTTCAATTAACATATACACATAGTTTATGCTAGAGCATGATTTAAGACCCAGGCACAACATTTTACTTCATAGATACATCTTTGCAAACAGGGTAAACCTAGAGTGGACTCAAAATAATTGGTCCCGGGTCGTTTCGGACGCAATCCGTTTCGACCTTTGTCGTTTCGGCCACGATTGGGACCGAAACGACCAAGGAATACGTGGAATATATCACAGATGTCGGAAAATGGACCCTTGACAAGAAATACAGAACACGAAGAGAAATACAGTCAGATTTGACAGTTCCTAAATGTCAACTATTGCACTTAGTTATTCCTCAACAGTCCCATCTGTTTCCACTCTATATGACGAAAATAAACCCACGAGAAAAAAGTATTTGATGTTTGCTTAAAAATGCTACAGATATTGATAATTGCTTAAATTTGTAATTATATTAATGATTTTGTAAACTATTAGTCAAAGATTTTACAGAATCAACGATATAGACAGTAGATAATGGTTTATTGTAATTAAAATATAACCTTTATAAGTATCAAACAAACAAAATCAATCGCTGTTTGAATTATGTTGTAATAGCAAATTACTGTTAATGGTGGTACCTGTTTGCACTAGTGTCATCAGAGATGTTTATAGCCGCGACAGTTTGTACTAATTATTTAATTGGTTATTTCTTTGATGATGTATCACTCAATTTAACGGCATGTATGATCGGATTAATTTTAATTATGGGTGCACATTTTTGGTTGAAAGTTTTTTTTACACAAATGTTCACCCGCTATATGCAAGCAAGGTGCCAAACAGTTTGGATCTTGATAAGAAATTGAGTTACTCAACATATCATCTGGACCCAAAGTGTTTGCAAAAATAATCATTCATCCGCTAGCAACAGGCTCAAGGCTAACATCTAACAACAACATATGTCCTTATTTTTTATTGGATTCATTTCTGCATATATCATATCACAATTGCCATTTATATATGGCTCCTACTGAATCTTCTCTGTTTACTTATGAAATAATATAGACACTCCTTGGCTTTTCATTTAGACATACAGTTGAACTTTGCTATCTCGAATTGGATAATATACAGTATGAAATGAATACTATTATGTCTAAAAACCTATAGGAATTGTCAGCATTACTTTCGACCTGCAATAAGCTGTGAACTTAAGAAATTGTTCAGATTAGAAATTAAATATGTGTGTGCTCATGCCATTATAAAGGTGGGATAATAAATATTAATGATGTCATTATTTCTTACATTAATATTTTGCCTGAAAAGGGATAAGGGGTCCAGTGTGAGACTGAAAGGGTATAACTAGGGTCACCCGACTGAAATGGCTGCCGATTCAAGGGGTCTTTGTGATGAAACTGGTGATTTTTTAAGTTACTAAGGCCATATGAGTAGTTTAAAACATTTAGACATTTTTTTGGCATTACTTAAATATTATATTAAAAAATATGACGTCACTTCCACTTTGTTATGTCCTGATGAAGATGTAAATCGAAACATGTATGCAGTAAAATAAAAAAAAATGTTGGTTGTTACATTACCCCATATTTAAATATTATATAAAATAGGTTTCATTATAATTCAGTAATACGCGCCTTTTGATGCTTCGCATCAATGATTTTCTTGTTGGAAACTGTAGAAAGAAACCTTCAAACCTGTTTAAACAATCTTGAAACATGGTGTAACTCAAATGGAATGATTCTCAATACTGATAAAACCAAAGTAATATTGATTACTACTCCTCATAAAAGGACGCGGCTTACAAATAGTTCTCTGTCTTTGACTTTCAAAAATGTTGTTCTTCATGGAAAAGTAGTAAAGTCAAGCAGGCAAAGCCACATACAAGACGCAACCACCACCAAAACACCGATAGACAGCATGACACACACACACACACAATCACACACCCAAACGCACACAGTTATCCAAGGGGAAAAAATATTGGGAGTAAGTCTCAATGAAAATCTTAAATGGGATGACCATATCAATAAAGTAAGAAGAAAACTTTCAACAAATACATATATGGTTATTATCTAGAATTAAATGGTATGTTCCACTTCATTCTAGAATCATATTTTATAATGCCTACATTCAACCTCATTTAGACTTTTTCAATATTGTTTGGGGAAGTTCAAATACAAGCAGTGCCCATAGATTATTTTCATTACAAACAAGAGCCTGCAAAATTATATTCGGTATAGATTACGTATCTCTGTCTCATTCATTAGAGAAAATGAACTGTAAAACTTTTACTGACAAGGTTATTTTGCACAAGGCTAAGTTTATGTATAAAGTATCTAAAGGATTAGTTCCGACTTATATTAACAATATGTTCGAAAACGAAACGAAAATTTACAACAGTTAACGATCATCAAGTTCAATAAATTATAAAATACCTCGCCCAAAATTAGAACTTTTTAAACAAAGTATATCATACCCAGGACCTTCAATATGGAATAAAATACCAGAAACAATAAGAACCATGAAAAATCTGATAGTTTTACTGTTAACTTTATTCGCTGGTAACATGCAGTATAATGCATGCAGTATAATGGTTATTGTATTACCAGTATCAAATATGTAATTTTATCAAGTTCGTTTTAAAGTTCGCCATTAATTAATGTGATTATGTCTACATAATTCAAAACAGTATGTATTACGATCTTAGAGCTCCCATAGGAGTCTTTGACCTATGTTTATTTTGTTTATTAAATGGCAAATACGATACGAGTATGTTATATATTTGAACATAACGAACGTGATTTCTAATTCCCCCAAAAATAGAGCAGATCCAAGTTGAAAGTTCCTATTCGAAAGTTTAATCTGGATAAACTCTATTTGAAAGTTTGATATAAATTCCAATAAAATATTTTTTTCAATATGTCTGTTGAACTATGGCTTTCCACTGTGTATTTTAACCGTTTTATTAAAAAATTTATTCAAGTAGATATGAAATAATGAATTACCGCAGTTGTAAGATCTGGATCTACACTGTTTGTATATTAAGACAGAAGAAAGAGTAAGAACGCCAAAAACATGCTTTTGTCATTCGTGTTGTTATTAAAACTGTTCCAAATCTTATTTATATTATATGTGCTCATTGCTCTTCTTATTACACTAATTGTTCACGGAAATATTTGTATGACTTGAAATTATAGTTTTAATATTCATGAAAACTAATTGCTTTTCATCTATTGATAACAAATAGAGTAAACCCATATCAGACACTTCATGAAGGAGTTTCTGATTACGGACTTCTCTGTTTTTATGAAAAGATATTTTAGAAAAGGGTACTGTACACATATAATTAATACACTGTTATTAAATATGCCCTATTAATATGCTATTTATTTGTTTAGAGTTGTCATATTGTATGAAATGTACTTATTTTGAGGGCCTCGGGGGTAAATTAGGTTGGATTTTTTTTCAGCTAACCGAGCTACCCTCGTAAAATAAAGTGTTTCATTCATTCATAGACACAGGGCGCAAATGGAATGGATCCATGTAGGAAACTTCCCACAGAAGTTTCTCGCTTCAATGGTTCATTTCTATTTGAAACATTGTTTATATTTTGAAACTTTGTTTATGTAGTTTATATAATTATGCTGATTTCATTTTGCGTTATTGAAATGGTTTAGCGTAATATCTGCATTGGACACAATTCTTATTATGTTCTGTGATTGTTATTTTTGCATATAAATGTATGAAATGTACTGATTAACAAGGCCCCGGAGCCATTAGGCTAATCGAGCTACCCTCATTCAATTAAGTATTTAGCATTCATTCAACAATTTAGATTAATTGGGTTACTCTCAAGCTTTTCATTCATTCATTCAATTCGTAAAAAACCCTTGTTCATACAGTTTGGATGAGACGTTGAATAACTCAACGCCTCATCAGGTTCAATTAGTTTACACTCTAACTGCATTTTTTTAATTTTGAAGCAGATGACATTTTATTTTAACTAAAACTGAGCAAAAATATTTTCTCGTATTATAGTAATGACAGCGTGGGTAAATGACGTCACAAATATGTAGTTTTAATAGCGCGTGCATTCATCCACCTGAATCGGGGTCAAATGTCATTTATGCATTTCATTTGTGCAACAGTTAAGTTAGATCCAGCTATATACTTACTATTTGGATGCTAGTGGCAAATCAAAACTATGATAACAGATTGGATCCAGATAAGACGCCAAATTACTCGACGTTTTATAAGGATCCAAATGCGTGTCCTTGAAGAATATATGTACAAATTGAAGCAGACAACGATTTTTAATTATAGATATAGACATAGTTTATTTGGTAACTTATACACATAGTATCTCGTTACATCAGCATATATAAATCAAAATGGATTAAACAGGTCAAATACTATCACGTAACATGCATATTTATTTGTGATATCAACTTAAACCAAAATTTCATAGTTCCTCGAGTAATTTGAGGAGAATGAACACATTTTACAAAGTGTCCAAACGTTAAAGGAAACTCTAAATGGAAGAATTAAATTTAGTGAATAATTACGAATTTGAAAACAGATATTGTTATACAGACCCAACATTACTTAGCGAGCAATGAGTTTGTTTCTGAACACTGATTTCTTGTGCGTATATATCTGTGTTTTTACTGTTTTGTATTGTGTATGAAATGCTTTTGTTCGAGGGCCTCAAGGTAGATTAGTCATTATGACTAATTGAGTCACCCTCGTTAAATAAAGTCTTTCATTCATTCATTCATTCATTCACTGTACATATTCAGCATTCATAAGTTTTGAACATTAAGTGCTAAAATATTTTTTTAAAAATCAGCCACGAAAACAGCTTTGTTAGTTTGGATGGTTTGCAAACAGCATAGACGCAGCCATCGCATCTTAGAGGCACGGAAGTTTCTTATAAGAGATGGAATGTATTGTATATCAGGTACGAGGGGTGTTCCATAAATAATGTCATCTGTGCTTTATTTCGCGGAAATCGTGCAATTCATGCACAAAACCACCTCGTGTCGATTGAGTGATCACTGGCTCGTGACACAGGTAAATATCTCGTCCACACGTTCACTTGCCTCGGTACAGTGTACATCGTTTCATAGCCTATTCGTTAGACTATACACAAAATGACAGGAAAACGAGCTGAAAATGTTCTTGAAATTAGAGCCTATATAAAAGGTAGGTCATTTCCCTTGACTAACTTCCATGTCCATAATATAAGAATAACAATAGACATATTTCAATTCCCTTTATTGAAATGCACTAAAGCACCTGGACGATGACCGATGCGTGTTATTCACTTTTAACATGCTAAAACATGACAAAAACTTGATTCCATACACAGAGAATAGAAATCTGACAAATTCTGCATAAGTCTCCGATGTAAACTTATCAAATACTAAAATACCGAATTCACTAGGATAATATTCAAAAACTTCAAAGAGATTGCCCAATCTTAAAATACTACAATTATAGAAAAATAATCTGCTATCTCATTCTCTGTTCTTGGAATCCACTCTATATCAGAAGATATTGAAATACTAATGCGCAATTTAACTATGCTCATCATAAAGAAAACTATCCTCTCTCAAATAATCATAATTATAATAATCTAAATGTAAGTACATGTAATACTACTCGATCCATCGACAATGAAGTTAAACAAAAAACAAACTAAAACACACGTCTTATCCAGTCAGGAGTCCAGAGCTGAATGACCACGCTGGCAATAACTGCACGTGTTAGACGTGCACCAGTACGCCGCCTATCGGACATTACACCCAGCAAAGGGAAATCAATTTTCTTCTAATTCATTTCAATCAACCGAAGAAAATTCCATTTCCCTTGACTAACTTCCATGTCCATAATATAAGACTAACAATAGACATATTTCAATTCCCTTTATTGAAATGCACTAAAGCACCTGGACGATGACCGATGAAACTTAAAGAACGGGGAATTAGAGAATTGTCGATGGATCGAATATATATTAAACACAACGTAACTCCATATTCAGATATACATAAAACTTAAACACAAGAGTTAAATAACCATCCTTTGCACTCTCACTTATCCAACGACCATGCCTCTTAAACATTCTGTCTGGTACACCATTGTTGGCTGCTGCAGTAGCACCACCTGAGCGTAGCGAGTGCAAAGCAAATTTTGAAATATCTTCAACATGAGGAACTAACACCTCCAGAAACACTTCTCTTAAATTTGTGTATGACATCTTAACGTGATTCTTCCTAACTTTATATCCAGATTTAGTTGCACATATGTTACAAAATATAAAATTATCATGCACTAGCTCAGCCCAGGAAATAAATTTTAACACATTTTCCACAGGGCACAATTTAGTGCCCGTCTTGGCTATCATGATCCATGAACCATCTCTGTATTTATCAGTTTTACTGCACTCTATAAATATGGACATATAAGTGGATTGGAATATAATATCCGAAACTTTAATGTTTAACAATTCGGCACTACGCATAAAACCAGAATAGCCAATTAAAATTGCACAAATCACTCGCTGTGACTTAATATTTCCCTCTTGATACAGTCTATTGTATACTGCCGAAATAATGTCTACATTGATGGGTTCTTTCTTAATTGTCTCTTTCGCTAAAATTCGCTTCCCTGATTCCAAGACATTGCGTACAAGTTTGGACTCCGTAGGAGATTCCAAACCATAAATATCGTGATACCACTTGATTGCATAAAATGCAGAAACAACTGAACTATTCGTATTAGAAGTTTGTATCAAAGAAGCCAAATAAATGGCAACTGTTAAAGGCCTAGCAGGCAAAACGTCCCCACTCCCTAAACCGTTACACAAAGCCCATTTATGATACCTTATAAAAGCACTTTCGTATTTCTTTGTAGTACTGTTGGCTCTAGATTTCTGTAACAGCTCTGGGAGAAGGCACGCCTTGTCCACCAGTACTTCAGGCAACACTTGTAGATCAGATTCATGGATCTGAAAAAACATATGTAAAAACAAAAGACTAATAAGAAATAATTCTTGGCACTCATAACATGAACTATACAAAAACATAATGTACCAAAGATCCTACTAAGCGTGCAATGCGCACAATATATGGCATGAACAGCACTCAAAAATATACATACAAGAAACCACTTATCACAAATCTGGTAAAGCCCTTGACAATGCTGTCTGGCTATAACAAAGCAATGCTGCTTTATATTCCGGCAATGCTGCCTGTTTGTAAAATGTACTTTGCTCATAAATGGCAATGCTGCCTCAAATACATAAAACTTTAGACAAATGCTTCTGAATAACAAGGCAACCCTGCCAAATTTTTTGTATAAGAATATTGTTACACACTATACACAAACCCACATAAAGCAATACTGCTGTACATAATGATATAGCACTGCTGCTTTATATGTCTTCAAAACACTGCTGCTCTATGCTAAATCCTCTTAACGGATAAAGGGAGATAACTCTTGCTAAATATTACCAACGTCTATGCAGAGTTATTTCCCTTGCCCCATCACTGAAAATCACAATTCAATGCTAACATGCTGAACTGAAGATCTGCATTCCCAAAAATGCCTTTTCCATTTTTACATTTCACATAGCATTCTTTCTGAGTAGGCAAAAATATCCAATGCAGTACTTCTTTAATGAAAAAACCATTAGGACAAAGTAATGGCCAAAAAATAGCAGACATCCAATTAGGGATGACTAAAACTCCCCTAGCATTATCTGCCTGCATTTTCTTCAAAACTTTATGAATAATAGAAATTGGAGGCACAAATAAACCAAATTTGTCTCCCCAAAACTCTGAGAAAGCATCTACCCCCTTAGAAGATGGATTCCAAAAGCGAGAATAGAACTCTGGCAATTTTGCATTACTCTCCGACGCAAACCAATCAACTTCTAAAGTGCCAAATTCTCTTTGAATAATATTCAAAACTTCAATTGAGATTCCCCAATCGTCATAATCTATAATTCTAGAAAAATAATCTGCTTTCTCATTCTCTGTTCTTGGAATCCACTCTACTTCAAGACATATCGAGTTACTCATGCACAACTTAAATATGCTATAAGCAACTGACTGCAGTTCTGGTTTCATAGAACCCTTAGTCACAATGGATTTGGTACCCTGGTTATCTGTGAACCACTTAACGTTTTGATTTTTCAAAAAATCAACCAATGAACTCAACACTCTGTATACAGCAACTAATTCCCTCCAAGTAGAGGACTTAAGTGACTCTTCGTCAGACCACATACCATGACTAACTCCGTTAAAAGTGTTAACTTCATAACCTGCATAACCAGTCGAACTGGCATCTGAAAAAACAACTTTGCTGCACTTATATAACTCACATATGTCTCTTGAATTAACTGATCTTAGGTTAGCTGACCAAAAGATGAGTTGCTGCAAACTCTCATCTGAGAGTGGTATAAACTGATCCCAGTGGTGAGCTGTGAGTACATCCATACTCAAACACCTAGTCATGATCTGTGAAATGTGACCTATTACAACACTCATAGAAATGAGTTGACCGACAATACTTGCAACTGTGCGAACAGAAACTCTCCTGTGACCTTTAATGCTCGAAAATATACTTTCTATGGTGGTTAAAGCCTTACCAACCCTTCTATCTGTGATAGATACCTTACCATTTAAAGAATCTAAAAGAACACCCAAAAATTCAAGCATCTGAACAGGGATCCAAATGGATTTGGATACATTTGGGACAAACCCGGACTTTAACAAGTCTGTTTTAATCTCTTGGCTAAGATTTACAGTATTTTCATACCCATTAGCACATCCATACCCATCATCCAGAAACATAGTAACACGCTTACCCTCTCCACGCCATTTGTTTACCAATGGCCTAGTCAATTTTGTAAAGAGGTAACAAGCACTTGAAATACCAAACGGAAGAACTAAAAACTTGTAATATACCAAATTACCATTATGATCATGCCAAGAAAATCCCAGAAATTCAGTATGAGCAGCAAAAATCTCTACAAAATGATATGAACTTGTTAAGTCAAATTTAATTTGAAAGTAGCCCTTCTCTAAAAAAGAAAGTGCAATCTTTATATCCTCAAATTTAACTGGCTGTTTCCACAAGTGCTTGTTTACCTCTCTGAGATCTAAAATTAATCTCTTTTTCCCTGAATTTTGTACAGAAACGGTCAAAGGATTCACCATATATGGTGGATCCTCACATTTTTCAATTAACGCCCTATCTAATAGATCTTGAATAGCCTCTGAAACAAAAGCTCCGTTTAGAAGAGCCGATCTGTTATTTTTGCAAAACAATCTGTTTGGCTGAGTGAAAAGCGGAAGCTTATAACCATTATCTATGACATCTAAAATAAAATCGCTAGCACCTATAGATCGCCAAAAAGAGATATTCTTTTTTAACCTGTTTCTAACAATTATGCTTTTTTGACCTTGTTCGAATTCATAGAAATCATGCGTAAACCTGTCTAGATCAAAATACTCATCTTTAATAAGCTGCTTATTTTCTGGTTGGCATAGATCCTTGTTCTCCAGTGGGGGCTGTTGACCTGATATAGGGACAGTTTCTACGGAAGTGTGAGAACTCTCCACAAGCGAAGCATGGTCCCGGGGCTGGTCCGTAACCGCCAATGCGTCCTGAAGCTGGTCCGTAACCGCCGACGTTACTATGGCCGTTGGTATAGCTTTGGCCACGAAAAAGTCGCCCACGTCCGAACGTCTGTAAACTGCCAGGATTTGATGCTGTAGAAACCCATGAGTTGGAAATGCCAGCACCAGTATTAGAAGAACGAGTGCTGCTCCTGCCACGTGAAGTTTTGCGCTTTTTGAGGGCGCGGGTCTCTGCCCTGTAGATTTTGGACTCGTCTTCACTCCCACTAGCAATGGGATTGGATTCATACTGTCGCACAGTTTCCCATCCACCGGCGGAGGTATCAGCAATGCGAATGTGTTTATTACGCACGCGTAGCTTCTCTTCTACCTCCCTCAATTGTTCTACACAATAACCAAGTTTCTCGTGCTCCACGGCCCAAAGCGCTTGCTTTACAGTGTCCAACATTTCACCATTAAAGTCATATTGGGTTTTATTACCTTGAAACCGCCACTGCAGGTCTTTCTCAGTTTTCAACTTTTTTACTTCTGTTGCGACGTTAACATTGGTACCGCGAACCTCCTTCTTCAGACTGTGCAATTCCGACAAAATACAAGACAGCTGACTCTGTACGTCGTTGTTACCTTCGGCCATGTTACCAAAAAAACAAACTAAAACACACGTCTTATCCAGTCAGGAGTCCAGAGCTGAATGACCACGCTGGCAATAACTGCACGTGTTAGACGTGCACCAGTACGCCGCCTATCGGACATTACACCCAGCAAAGGGAAATCAATTTTCTTCTAATTCATTTCAATCAACCGAAGAAAATTCCATTACTCGGCATAAAGGCTGTAGATATTCACCGCGAGGTGTGTGACATTTATGGGGAGGGCCAAATGTCCCACAGGACTGTTTGTAGGTGGGTAGCTAAATTTAGTGCTGGGCAGCAGCAACTGAAAGATGCTGCTCGCCCAGGTCGTCCTGCAACAACTACGACCAAAGGTAACATAGAAAAATCCGAAATATCCTCAAATCTGATGCTCGATTCACCGTAAGACAATTGGCTCGAATGACAAACTTGTCGTTAGCAAGAGTTCATGCAATTTTGAAGAAACACCTAAAGGTTAGAAAGATAAATGCAAGATGGATACCCCATTTGTTAACGGATGAGCAAAAGAAGACGCGTGTAACAATGGCAAAAAAACTTCTCAAAATGTACCCAAAATATAGTAAAAAGGCTTTTGATAATATAGTCACTGGTGATGAGACCTGGGTGTATTATTTTGAACCAAAGCGGAAGGTTTCCAACCGAATATGGGCCACTAAAAATGCCAGACGCCCAAGTATTGCCAAACGAATACGAACGGTAAAGAAGGTTTTGTATGCTATTTTTTTCACTAATAAGGGTCCAGCTATTCAAATCCCGGTGCCAAAAGGCAGAACGGTCACAGGCAAGTTCTATAAAAACGTTGTTCTGAGAAAATTGAAGAACTACTACAAAAGTAGCCGCCCCAAAACAGGACTTAAGTATGTCCGACTTTTGCATGATAATGCACCCGCTCACAAGGCACGTATTGTGACTGACTTTTTGGAGTCAGAGAAGGTTACCGTCCTTCCGCACCCTCCGTATTCGCCAGACTTGGCCCCCTGCGACTATTTTCTCTTTCCAAAACTTAAATATCATTTATCTGGAAGGAGATACAATTCGAAAAAAGCCCTTGGATCTGCTGTTTATCAGTGTCTGATGGGTGTCCCCATTGAAGAGTATGAAAAATGCTTCCAAAAATGGATTGACCGGCTAAAAAGGTGTATTCTGGCTGGCGGAGAGTATTTTGAAGAGCAGAGCAAATTAAAATGAACAAAAGCACTTCCGCTATATGAGCACCGATGCAAGTGACATTATTTTTGGAACACCCCTCGTAGTCTATAATAATACAACGGGGTCCCCTAACCCTTACAACGCTGAATTTTCAAATGGACTATTCTAAAATTCAAACAGGTCAAGGTAATTGTTAATATTTAGGGATATTTCTAAAGAAACATGTAACATGACAAACAGTGTAGACCCTGATGAGAGGAGACCTCTCATCTGGGTCAACACTGTTTGCAAAGGATATCAGTGACTCGTGCCCCGCACTGTAAGGGTTAACACTTTGTTTTATATAAACGTGTTTTTACGCATTTGCAAACAGAGTGGATCCAGAGCAGACGGCTCCTATAGGAGTCGTCTGATCAGGGTCTGCTCAGTTTGGTAATGGAATTTGAAAGATGTGTTTCTTTCTTCTGAAATGGCTACAATGTTCCACCTTCTATATTTCATTATATAGCTATTTTTGCCCATGAATATTCAGTAGGTACTGAAATTTGGAATAAACAGGACTTATGCCTAATGCAGGAAGAAAGTTATGCGGAACATTCCTGAAGGAGCTTATTGCTTTACCTTTGTCCTGCCTGGAACAACAGTCTGCTATTAAATACACCCTTGTTATACCCCCCTTTTGAAAAAATGGGGGTATATTGCTTTGCACATGTCGGTCGGTCGGTCGGTCGGTCGGTAGATCGATGGTTTCCGAACGATAACTAATAAACCACTTGGCCTAGAATCTTCAAACTTGCTGTGGTGGTTAGTCATGACAAGTAGATGACCCCTATTGTTTTTGAGGTCACTAGGTCAAATGTCAAGGTCACCATGACCTAAAATGGTGAAATAGTTTCCGATCAATAACTGCTCAAGGGTTTGGCTTGGGATCTTCAAACTTGCTGTGGTGGTTGGGCATGACTACTAGATGATCCCTATTGATTTTTAGGTCACTAGGTCAAAGTTCAAGGTCACCATGACCGTAAATGGTTAAATAGTTTCCGATCAATAACTGCACTAGGGTTTAGCTTAGAGTCTTCAAACTTGCTATGGTAGTTGGTCATGACCACTGGATGACCCCTATAGATTTTGAGGTCACTAGGTCAAAGGTCAAGGTCACCATGACCTTAACTGGTAAAATGGTTTCTGATCAATAACTGCTCAAGGGTTTGGCCTAGGATCTTCAAATTTGCTTAGGTGGTTGGTCATGACAACTAGACGAGTCCTATTGTTTTTTAGGTCACTAGGTCAAAGGTCAAGGTCACCATGACCTTAAAGGGTGAAATGGTTTGCGATCAATAACTGCTCAAGGGTTTGGCTTAGAATATTCAAACTTGCTACAGTAGTTGGTCATGACAACTGGATGACCCCTATTGTTTTTGAGGTCACTAGGTCAAAGGTCAAGGCCACCATGACCTTAACTTGTAAAATGGTTTCTGATCAATAACTGCTCAAGGATTTGGCGTAGGATCTTCAAATTTGCTTAGGTGGTTGGTCATGACAACTAGATGAGCCCAAAATTTTTGTAGTTGTAGGTCACTAGGTCAAAGGTCAAGGTCGCCATGACCTTAACTGGTGAAATGGTTTGCGATCAATAACTGCTCAAGGGTTTAGCTTAGGATCTTCAAACTTGCTGTGGTGGTTCGTCATGACCCAATATATAACCCCTATTATTTTTTAGGTCACTAGGTCAAAGGTCAAGATCACCATGACCTTAACTGGTGAAATGGTTTGCGATCAATCACTGCTCAAGGGTTTGGCTTAGGATCTTCAAACTTGCAGTGGTGGTTGGTCATGACAACTAGATGACCCCTATTGATTTTGAGGTCACTAGGTCAAAGGTCAAGGTCATCATTACCTTAACTGATGAAATGGTTTCCAATTAATAACTGCTCAATGGTTTGGTTCGGGATCTTCAAACTTGCTGTGGTAGTTGGTCGTGACCACTAGATGACCCCTATAGTTGTTGAGGTCACTAGGTCAAAGGTCAAGGTCACCATGACCTTAACTTGTGAAATGTTTTCAGATCAATAAATGATCAGTGGTTTGGCTTAGGATCTTCAAAGTTGCTGTGGTGATAGTCATGACCGCTAGATGACCTCTATAGTTGAGGTCACTAGATCAAAGGTCAGGGGGTCTGGGGGGTATACATGTTTTACAAACATCTCTTGTTTATTCATACAGTGGTCATATTAGAGGGTGTCCACCATACAATAGTGCAGATGCTGATAGGAGTCAAAAGATGAAGAACCATATGAGTATACACTTGTATAACGCAGGTTACTTGTCTTGGTCAGCATTGTTTCAAAATACTTCTTATCAGGACGACACCCGACATTCAGATCATTTTTGTTGCAAAGTAATGGAGGCAAAATAATTTTAGAAAATGCAGTTGTGAAATTTTCTGTTGACGTGAAATTAGGAATAGGGAGATTGTAAATTAGATAAAGGGAGGTAAGTGTCAACAATGCGAGTCTTTGGTAGTTAAGTAAAGGGAGGTAAGTAGCAACAATACGGGGCATTAAGTTAGTACTAACAAAATAAATCATTGTAGATTAGAAAAAACGAGAGTAGAAATGTACCAACAAAACGAGTCGTTGTAATTTATGAAAAGACAGATAAATATCAACATATACACGAGTTGCTGTAAAGTAGAAAAAGTTTGATTAGTACTAAAAGTACGAGTAGAATAGATAGCGGGATATATGTATTTATAATACGCATACAATAGATAACGGGATATATGTATTTATAATACGAGTAAAATAGATATCTAGCGGGATATATGTATTTATAATACGAATACAATAGATAACGGGATATAATTATGTGTTTACAATACGAGTAAAATAGATAACGGGATGCATATGTATTTACAATACGAGTACAATAATTAGCGGTATATATGTATTTGCAATACGAGTAAAATAGATAGCGGTATATATGTATTTACAATACGAGTAAAATAGATAACGGTATATATGTATTTACAATATGAGTAAAATAGATAGGGGGATATATGTATTTACAATACGAGTAAAATAGTTTGCGGGATATATGTATTTATAATACGAATACAATAGATAACGGGATGTATGTATTTACAATACAAGTAAAATAGATAACGGGATATATGTATTTATAATACGCATACAATAGATAACGGGATATATGTATTTACAATACGCATACAATAGAAAACGGGATATATGTATTTACAATACGAGTAAAATAGATAGCGGTATATATGTATTTACAATACGAGTAAAATAGATAGCGGGATATATTTATTTACAATACGAGTAAAATAGATAACGGGATATACGTATTTACAATACAAGTAAATAAATAACGGGAATATGTATTTATCCGGTAGCATTTGTGTTAGAAATGATGAATATTAATAAAATTAATTTTTAATAGTAACCTTTACCCTCATATAAACGCGTTTTAACGCATTTGCAAACAGAGTAGACCAAGATCAGATGGATCCTACTGGAGCCGTCTTATCAGGGTCTGCTCTGTTTGCTAATGAAAGTTGATAGTTCTGTTTCTTAATTTCGAAAATGGTTACACTGTACTACCTTCCATATTTCATTATAACTATTTTGTCTATGAATATTAAGTAGGTGTTGTCATTTGGAATAAACCTAGAACAGGGAAAGTGTTAACACGCGACTTTTTTTATCGATGCAGACACTGTAGAATCAGATATATATTATTCCATAAGCAAACAGGGCAGACCCGAATCAGACGGTTCATATAGGAGACGTCTGATCTGGGTCTACTCTGCTTGCAATAGCGTAGAAATGCGTATTTATGGAGTAAAGGGTTAATTAACTCTTTCCTTGATATAAACGCCTTTTCACGCATTTGCAAATAGAGTAGAGCCAGATGAGACGGCACCTATAGAAGACGTTTCATGGTCTGCTCTGTTTGTTAATGGAAGTTGATATATCTGTTTCTTTAGGTCTACTTTCTAAAATAGTTACAATGTTCCACCTTCCGTATTTCATTATAACAATTTTGTACATGAATATTCAGTATGTATGGAACATGGAACAGGGAAACGGTTAATAAAAGCAAGCGAGATAGATACTAGCAATGCAAGATTGTGTTAATCATTAAAAGGGAGACCGGTACTGGTAATGCAAATTGTTGTCAGGTTTTGAATAGAGAAGTTCGAACTTTCGGTTTTACACGAACGGCAATAACATCGGCCGGGCAAATGTAGTTTTATTTCACTGGGTGGGATCCGTCACCATTTCTATATGTTAGGAAACTCCAACACTTATATGTAATAATAATACATCTACAAACTATTCTTAGTTTGGATTTCACAAACTGGATAATTATGTTCTATGTGATCGGATGCCCGGCAATAATACAAATAGAATACTCTAACTACATGTGGTGTGGATTTCTACACAGGACACTTACTTGGATACGTAACCCTTTCCCTCATATTGACTTTTGACGACTCTGTAAAAGTCACTTTGTGAAACCACTGTGATAAATAGAGCATTTGCACCTTTAGGAGCAAATGCTCTATTTATCACAATGGTTTCAAACTACAAATTCTAACATTTTCTTTTTCTCTAGTTAATGCTCCATTTCGGTAGATTTATTCAAAGAGGTTGTATCTAAAAATAGCCTATGAGGTAATGGGTTAAAGTGTACAGATGAACTTTGACACTGTCACATGTGGTTTGGAAATTCTAAATACAATACAGAAACTATAAATGTCTTCTTCATTATTTCATGCCGGACTTGCCGCCTCCTTACATTATACTTTAATTCGGATATATTTACAATACGATAGTTTACATAACATGATTAGCGTTACAACGAGTTACACAAGTGAAAGAAAACATGCAATAAGCGAGGTAACTCGTACAGGCTTAAACTTAAAGCTTAGGAGATATTAACTGTCGGGCAAATCAGTTAACCAACAAGTACGCAATTGCTGCAAGATTGCAGCAAAGGAATTGTGCACGGCCTAAAACACATGAGAGATTTCATGTTGGTAGCTATTGACTAGGTAATATACTTTTTGAGTCATGGACCGGACCAAAAGGTCGTATGAAATCTCTATGATTTGACTTGTCAATGATTGATTGATTGATTTCGATTTAACGTCGCTTTTAACAGTATTTCAGTCATATCGCGACGTCCAGCTAATTACTGGTGGAGGAAGACCCCAGATGCCCTTTATACACCTTTTTCATGTACAAATCAGCAATTGGGTAGAACCACCGACCTTCCGCAAGCCAGCTGGAAGGCTTTCCCACTTGAAAAGTTCGGACTGGTCCAGACCGGGCGCGAACTCACAGCGGTGAGGATGTGAGTGATTGTTAGTCACAGTGACCGTAACCACTCGGCCACGACTTGTCAATGAAATCATGTTAAAGCGGCGATTTTACTGAGTGGTGAAAACATATGGGTGGGTTGAAGCTTGGAGCAATAACTTTTGCAAATAAGTGGCTTACAAATTTGTATTTGGGGTACTGAATATCTGAATTTGAGATGATATACAAAATACTGTTTTTAACCAAGTAGACAATGAATAATGTTGAAATACAGTGTTTCAAAACTATGCAAAAGCTGTGGTGACAATTAGAATGTTTACTTAGACTAGTTGAAACTTGGCACTAGGAGTGATATAATGATTATAGAATTGTTTGTAGTACGTACATAAGATATGATACATGATCTGTAAATATATTATATGGAGTTGTGTTGTATTTTCGTCAAACATAACATAACTATCATTATAAAGGAACACAATATTTGGCAAGTCTACTGATCATTAGTACAATATATATACATGTACAGTATAACCTGGCTTATCCGACACCTGGTTAATAAAAACCTGCTTCATTCGACAATGATGTTCGGTCCCAAATGTTGAATACCATACAGTTGAACCTCGATAACTTGAAGTCGCTGAAGTCGAACTTACCCTTACTTGCGAGATAAAATGTGGCTATGCCACGTGTTAACTTTGAAGTAAGAGTAAGTTCGACTTAAGCGAATTCAAGCTGTGTAAACTCAACTAAAGTAATACTGTTCAGTTGGACTTAAGCGATATCTGCTGTAACTGACACACTGCTTTATCCGTCATCCACAGTTGGTATTGAAGGATGTGGGATAAGGCAGGTTATACTGTATAAGGAAAACAAAATATAAACTAATTAACAACATGGCAATTAACATGTGATTGTATATAAGCATGACTCATGAATAAAACTTGGAGCAGAATTTGTTATGGGGGGGTTAAAAAAATATTATAGGAAGGAAACATGACTGATGTAAATGTTAGGAGTTATTCATGGAACGATTTAGCTGTTTTGCATTTACTTTGTCACTGAAATAGGATATAGTGAGCTTTGCATCGTAGTGCAAATAGAACTGAGTCTGTGATTACATGCATATTCATGTAACATGCTTATATCAATTGTACAGGTGCAGATATATAACCATTAAGAACATATTTGTTTAATAGTATGGTATGAAATGAAAGACGGTGCCCATTTGAAGAACACATTTTTTTTATAAATATGCAAACCCCTGTGATGTGACTACTTAATGAAATCATATTGAAGCAATCATTCCATTGAGTGGTCAAAACATGTGGTTTGGTTGAAGCAGGAAGCAAAAACTTCAGTGAAAAAATACAGTGAAATGTCGATACTTCGACATCGCTTAAGTCGAACTAACCCGCATTTCTTCAGCTAAATTTCAACGATTCGTACTCGTTTATCATATACATTGGGAAACATGACTGTAATGTATAAATTAATAGCAGAAACGGGGGAATGTTTTAATAGCCACAATGCATAATACCTGTGTATGACACCAATAATACACATTACGTCACATATCAATGTTATTCATTTGCTGAAACACACTGACGTAGAAACCATTATCACATTAAGTGATGTTCATAAGGCATACAAACTCCCATACTTACTGTCTACATGAAATTATTCGAATAGGTCGACTCAATGCCCATTAACTTTTTCACTTATATTGTCCCCAAATTAAGGACAGGTTAGTATAAGATATACATTTAAATTGAAGCACATTCATGCAAAATGGTGAAATATGCAAAACAGTCAACAAAACCACGAGTAAAAGGTCTCAGCTAAATAACTTTACCAAAGCCAAAATGCAAACAAAAGACTTATATTTTATGTACAAAATGATTTTAAACCAAAACACGTATATGGCGAATCGCCGTGACGTCACGCGCACCTGTTATCTTAGCCGAGAAAAGCTTGGTGGGCAAAAAGACTGAAAGCTGATATGTAAACAATAACAGAAACATTGACAGCACTTTGAAAACTTCTGTTAAAATCAATAAAAAACGATTATGGTGCAATCGTTGATGATAATTACATCGCTAATACGTGTAAAAACATAAACATGAACCGAAAATTGATTCTGGAAGATGAATTAACAAGATACAAACATCTTTATTTGGAGTCGGTTGTACAACAAATAACATGACGGGTCTAAAATAAACTATTTACCGACTATGTAACAAAAATAACAACAGTTTAACATGACAACCTGTGGAGTTGTAAAGATATAAGCGTTTCGAAGCATGGGTAATACACAGTACAAAATTATAATTAGAAAAGGTTAAATATTGATAAAATACACAAGTATAAATTAACTGTATTTGTTAAAGGCTCATATCTAAAGGGTATAATACTGATTAGAGTTACAAAAGTCCATGCATTTCTAAAGATGTGTCACATAGTTCCTATCACAGGATACTATACTGTCAATCATGACAAAAATGTTATTTGTTGCAAATTTATATAAAATCATAAGGCGTGCAATTTCGCCCAGATTTAAGAGTTGACATCGTAATACATATAAAAATGACTGGGACCCTTTACTACGTGAATAGTCTTGTAAGAAATACTGATATCATGAATATTTATTAAATTAATTTTTATAATAGCATATGTACTGAGGGTGTTTTGGTATTGGGAAAAAACTGTAGATTCATATCCAACATAAATTCATAACCAAACATGCATTCATGGTGCATTCAAGGCTCGTCTGACAGTATAGATCATAACCAGCCAATGCTGTGAATGTTTTTAAATGTACACTGTATATATATGTATAGCACAAGTGATTGGAGTTTTTTAAAAACTCCTTTTTTAATCTTAAAGGAGCTTGGCTCTTTTTGGCTCTTTTGACTGTTTTCTAAATCTTCTGTTAATATGCGCGCACCCCAACAGTCAGTAAGATGACGGCGGTCGTCAATTGGTAGAAGTAGAACAGAGAATACCCTGATCCGGGTCTACTCTGTTTGAAAGCATGTGAAAAAGCGTCAATGTTTTCAGAACTTTTACTGCTGTTGCCGGGTCATGTCATGTATACATTTTTAACTGAATTCGTAACGTAAGGTTGGTTGTCGGTGGTTTTTAACCCTTTCCCTGTTGAATATTTATGTCAGAAAAAGATGACATCATTAATATTTATAAGCTGATTTTCATAATGGTATAGAAACACATGCCTTTTTTGGTACTGGTAGAAATGAAGAGTCAGATCTGATATAACTTCATAAACAAACAGAATGGGTCCGATCATCCGACTCCAATAGCCTTCAGATATTGGTCTTCTCTGTTTGCAAAGACATGAACATTGTTTATGTATGGTATTAACATTGTTTATGTATGGTAAAGGGATAAGCAAACAGAGCAGACCCCTCCTGATCAAACAGCTTCTATTTGCACTCTGATCTGAGTCTAATAATTTGCAAACGTGTTTATAAAGAGTTAGGAGGTTTAAACAAATGAACATTTTTTTTATGAATTGTATAACTAAGAAAACATTCTTGTTATTCTGTTACTTTGTGATGATTAACCCTTTCCCTGCTCAGTATTCATGTAAGAAATAATGATATCATGAATATTTATAAGCTTATGTTTTCAATGACATTTGTAGACAGGCTTGTTTTGTTGGTAGAAACTGTAGAGTCGGACCTATTACAATTTCATAAATAAACAGAGCAGACCCAGATCATACGTCTCCTGTAGGAGCCACATGATCTAGGTGTACGCTGTTTGCAAATGCATTACTCATGTTTACCGTTTATATTAGAGAAAGGGCTACATTTTTGAATGCTTGAATTTTAAGGTGGAATGGCCCGTCATTGTTTAACTGTAGATTCCATTCATTATATAATAAAACTTTGCTATATGATTTTGAAGGTTTACGGACATTTGCCCCCGGACACTCCCCCCCCCCCCCCGGACCTTTGCCCCCTTATTTGGGCATGGGCGGATATTTTCCCCCTGGTGTTTTAGCTTGGGCGGACATTTGCCCCAGACAGATGCCCCCTGTTGGACTTGGGCGGACATTTGCCCCCCTAGCGGTTTATCTTGGGCGGACATTTGCCCCCTTTTAATTTTCTCGAGGACGGACCTTTGGTGATTTTTTTTCATCATCAGCCTCCCTGAAATATTTTACAGGAAGTTGGGCATTTAAAACAACAAAGTGTTTATACATAAAAATTACATTCAAATAGCTACTAACCATTCATGGGGTTTCCCAATCTTTTACAAACGAGTTTAATTGAGGCCTCTTTTTTTGCAATGATCTGATGCGTGTAAATGCCTCAGTATTTAATTCGGCAGCCATTTGCAAAAAATTGCAAACACTGAACAGGATATACGTCATGAAAACATCATTAGAAAAACCCAGGATTATATATAGCCAGGTCAGAGGTTATATGCAGAAAAGGGTGTGTACCCCTGGCCAATCAAATGATTCTGCGACATCAAATGTGACCTTTCATTTTCTGAAAACGGTGACCTTTCATTTTCTGAAAGCACTGACAGCCATATTTATTGTTTTAACACACAACGGTGTATGCAGCAGAACGTGACCTTTCACTTATTGTCATTATGTTGTTATGCGTTAAAAACACAGCAAGTGTTAATTGGATTAGGGGTTTGACTAGCCTAAAGGCAGTGAAAAATTCTATACGAACGAAATTCATTTACTGTCGGCTTACCTTTTATGATAAATATTTGTTTGAAAACTACGAATTATGCTGACTTTGATTCACCCGACACAATTTTCAACAATAAAAAAAAGATCTGGATCTGGAGGTGATATGTATACATCTGTTTGTTATTTGAATACAAAATTACTGATTTAACAACAAAAAAGTAATTTACTTAACTTAGATATAAGCAATTATTTAAAATAGCTACATTTCTGTATTAGAGCAATTTCTAATGAATCTGGATGGAAGTCTCTGGCTTTTCTGAGATCGAGTAACACAATACATGTGGTGGCAAGACCCGGGGGGGGCAAATGTCCGCCCAAGCTAAACCACTAGTGGGCAAATGTCCGCCCACGTCCAACAGGGGGCATATGTCGGGGGGGGACAAATGTCCGCCCAAGCTAAAAACGGGGGGGGGGGCAAATGTCCGTCCATGCCCAAATAGGGGAGGGGGCAAAGGTCCGGGGGGGGGGGGGGCAAGTGTCCGGGGGCAAATGTCCTAGAATCGATTTTGAATAATAAACAGTGAAGACCCTGGTCAGACGGTTCCTTTTTTTAGCTATATTGTCTGGGTCTACATTTTTCAAATGTCAGTACCTATTATTTCTGCATTCAAAGATTTTAACAATACAAACTATGGGCTTTGGCGGCCGTTTCACTCAGTGGCGGTTTGTTCATCGCCCAGATATGGAAATTCCTCAGGATATTTACTTTTCGATACACATGTGAATTTTTAAGCTGACATAACAGCTTCTGTTTTTCCGGCATTTTTAATAAATGCCCCTTATCAAACTCACCTGTGTCTTTTCTCGTTTCTAATTTCCCTTACATAGTTCGTGCTGGCCCGCCAGATCAAGTCCTAATACGAAGTAGAGCATAAATAGATTTTATGGAAAACATAAAAGTATTTATGCGAACAAGATCTCAAATGTTATACATATCCATGTTACCTCATTAGCATAACTAGCGTACCCACTGATGCAGCTGGGAGCTGTAGCCAATCACACATCAGATCGATGGCACATGGCCTTTCTTAGCCAATCAGCAGCCTCCGCTACCAGTCTTTGTTTTGGAACTGAGAGAGGAAGGCTGCTGATGGATTAGTGTTTACAAATTTTACCTCCTCCCCCAGCCTCCTCCTCAAATTTCGATGTGCATGTCATTATTTCAACATTTTCTATATATATTTGTTTCATACATTTTGAGGCGGTTTGTTCATCGCCCAGATATGGAAATTCCTCAGGATATTTACTTTTCGATACACATGTGAATTTTTAAGCTGACATAACAGCTTCTGTTTTTCTGGCATTTTTAATAAATGCCCCTTATCAAACTCACTTGTGTCTTTTCTCGTTTCTAATTTCCCTTACATAGTTCGTGCTGGTCCGCCAGATCAAGTCCAAATACGAAGTAGAGTATAAATATATATATATTTGTTTTGAATACTGAAAATTAATTGTGTTAGACAGTTGGAGACTATATTACTACGCTAATTTACTAACTAGACCTAGGAAAAGAGTAACGATCAAAGGTGCCAGATGCATGGTCAGTAAATCCCCTAGTTTCTCAGCAGGGGACAAGGGTCAGCGATCACACAATTGCCATCTATCACACACTGTCTTATCAACAAAGTTATGAACTATTACGTAACAGGAATGCTTCTAATGGGGCCGTGCAATAATAACCTGACTGATATTTGCAAATGGCCGATATCAAGATTAAGGTTCATGTAAAGAGTTTTTGGCCTGTTTTTTTGTTTCAATGAGAGTAAAGTTATTTCTGAACCAATATTAAAAATGTATATACCAAAATGTTTGTCTAGATACAAGGTAACTTTTGGTGCAAGTCTACACAGACCAAAACAACAAATGAGTTTGTTTGTGAGTAAAATGATATGATGCCAACATTAAAAAAATTAAAAGTCCAAAAAAATATTCTCATAATAGTAAATATATGCTTAATGTGAGGTAGTGGGAACTGAACACTGTAAAAATATATTTAACCAATAGGTAATACAGCTCACTAAATATTTTCATTTTTCATAGATCTATCACAATGACATGTGGGTACTACTTTTTTAAAGAAACCGTATGGTGGGGGAAAAGTGCCAATATTCTCCAAAGTGAATTTTGTTAAAGACTCATGACCTTTTCGTGAATGATTAAGGTATTTTCAAACACTGTGTAGACATATATCGTCAAACATGAACGAATACTATCCAAAGGGTATAATTTTGACTGTGTTAACGCTTTACCCTTACAATGATCAAAGTATAAAAATTACCTCAAAGATCCACAAATTTCACAGACTTTTCCTTGAAATCTTCCACAATATGATCTATTTCATATATCTCATTGTCCTTATCATATATTAGACCTACTTCATATACGGCATCGTCTGCACCATCAGTTCCAGACACAAGTGAAAGGACTGTCCCAATAAACCATTCTGTTGTATCAGCTGCAATTTTCCAGTTGTGGCCAATCCTGCCGCCCAACAAATTTGGTTCTTTCTGTGGCTGAACGTCTAAAATAAAAAAAATATTTTTTATCTATAATATACATAATTTAAGGAAATTCATAACAACATGATAGAAAGTTTAGATTTGAAGAACAGTTAAGTTTCCCCAAAATATTTGTTTATGTGTAAGTCTTGGGAAGAGGATGTTTCAAGCTGATAAATTATTATCATCCAAACCAAAAACAGATACAGACAGAGACAGAGGTGTCACCTTTTCATGCAAAAAGTTAGCCTAACCCTTTATTCAATAGATACTCATTTTAACACAACCTTTTTTCTCCAATCCAAGAAATATTTCCAATTTGTACTGTCATGAATATGCCCCAGAAGAAATGTCCTAGCAGATGGTAGCTTAAAGCAGGCTGGGAGTAAACCAGAATGATCCCAAAGGAGCAGTCTACTTGACTTTCAGCCCGCTTTTAGCTATCATGATCTGTATTCAATATTGAAAACAAGCTATGAATGAAAGGGATAAATTAACAAGGGTGTTTGAAGTTGGTGTCTCACGGCCTGCACCCAAGGCCAACTTAGGTAACTGAGCAAGCTGACAAAGGTATAAACATATGCTGTAATGAATGGTGTGTGTCACTGTGAATTCAATTTTTATATTTTTTATAACACTATTAGTGCTACCTTTTACTTTGGAAAGAAACGACGTTCTCCGGTGTTCATGAAGTTATGCAACTCATAGCTTCAGGTGCAAAGTAAGCGAGTCCCGAAGGGGTTCACGTTTAGCTTTGCCTGTGAAAGCTATGAGCTGCAAAACCTCATGAATACCGGAAAACGTCATTTATTTACATTTCTTCTAATGTTTAAAAACTTGTGTCAGACTATTGTTTGTAAGATTTAGCAGTAGTGTGGGGAAACTCGCTTGGTGTTGAGGTGCCGGGTGTCCGACACTCAATAATTGGAGAACTGAAAACCGAGATCCAAGTCCCTTTTACAATTTATTCATAAAAACACGACAATCAGTGTTGGCATCGAAAGGCAGACGTATTAGTAAGATATTAAAACAGTTTACGTAACTTATCATGATCAACTTTCCATAGATACAATGTATACGGAATCAAGTACGCATGTAAACAGACTGTTACTTAATGAAGAGAATATTATATATATAGATCATATTTATGTCTGTAGCTCAACAGATGAATTAATACAATGAGCTAGATGAATAAATACAATCTTTACTTACATCATATTCCAAATCTTAATTGTTAATCGTCAAAATACATCAAATGCAAAACGGAAAGGTACAATAAGAATCAGCATCATTTCGTCTGTGGAAATGGCTAAAAGGGAGATAATCAGGCAAGGGAGACAATCGTATCGTATTCGTACCCATCCGATTCACATTCCATGCATAAAGAACATGTTCTAAGTTCTAAGCAATAAACGATAATTTAGATATTATAATACTGTATAATTTCTTTCCCTAGTTAATAAAGTCAATTTACGTATCAGGCTAAGTATTAAAACATTCTCATCAAAACACCTAATGCATATTCATTAACCAGTTGTCTAAATCAGCTATATCCTTTACATAAGCATGTCAGGATCCAAACAATGACTTGTACCAATTCTTCAAGTCAGAATTTTACATCGAGTAATTAGTTTAACACAAAATGCAGCCAGTCAATAAGCTATTCAGTAACAAGAGCATCTTAAGGAATGAATGCATCATGGAATAACAACTGGCGAATTAATAAACTATTCAGTAACAAGAATATCCTAAGTAATAAATGCATGTTCGAATAATAACTCTGAAAATAACATAAATGTATTACTAACCTGAAAACCGAGATCCAAGTCCCTTTTACAATTTATTCATAAAAACACGACAATCAGTGTTGGCATCGAAAGGCAGAAGTAACTCGGGCTTCTAACCTCTCTGCCAATATAGGACTTGGATCACGTCACTCGGGCTTCATTGACCAATCAGATCTCGCTATTTTATTATTGTGGGGACCAAGATTTGATTATGAGAATGACAGGTAATCTGGCATTAACGCAATCCACACATCAATTAATCTGCATAGCAACTATGTTAGTTTTAGAGATCTGAATAGCAATTTTCGGTCTAAGTGTCGACTTATTATACAACGAGAAATTTGATAAGAGTTAGCTCCGAGTGCTGTAAGCAGGATAGATTCCCGGCAACAGATCTTGAAGCCAACTGTCTTATGGCTTGACAGATAAATATGTAAATATAGAGATAATCTGCATGGTCTTTATGTAATCTGAAATCTACATCTTATGCCCCAATGATCAGTATACAATCTATGTTCTATCTAGTGACGCCTTATTTAAAAGAATATTAAAAGTTGAAACACAAATATATATATATTCAATCTTGAATTAATTAACATTGAATAGTTTATGTACAAACTGTCAACATCTAATAACAGAAATTATTTAGGAATGTTTAACATAGTTTTTGATGAATTCTTCATTTATGTTGAAGAGAGAGGATATGAGAAACTGTTCAAGTATGAACAGTACAACACTTGGAAAATTAAAATGTAGGAGAATATGTTTAAAATACTTTTACAATATTCATATATGCCGGCTGAGCAAAACTGTTAGATGTAACAGCAGACGGCTGCGTAAATTGCCCGTCAACATATTCTTCTGAACGTGACGTCAGATGCGTTCAGAAATAAATTTGAATAACCTAATGGAACCGGGATTTTAACAATGAAATGGTATCACAAAACTGTTTGTATCGATTAAATATTTGACTGATGAGACGTTTTAGCTTTGGAAATGAACCACTATCAATTCAATTGTGGACGGTCAAACCGGTCCCAATGTTGATATTTTTTCAGTGATTATACTTCGTAAATACCTAGTCTTGTCTCTCTTTGAAGATGTGGGTTTATCACTGCTCTTGGTGCTGTTCTCAATACGGTGCAATGCCTTCAGCATTCTTCTTCCACCACATTTTGGATCTGATTTGTACTGAAACAGATGTTTTTTTAAAATATTATGCATTCACAAGCAACTAAAAGAACTGATTGAAAAGATAATAATTTTAGACTTATAATGCACAGTGAAGCCTCTGAAAAGCTGACTTATTAATACGAGAATTCTGTAAACAAACACATTTGTAAGGCAAAACATTGACGTTACTTACTTAACACTTAAAGAAAATGTACATAGAGTTCATAACATAGGTAGCTGCTGTAAGAAGGAAAACAGTATTGCATTAAAGTCATTAAAAACAAGTTATATAACAATGCATTTATGCTGACATTCTTTACGCAGATACCTGTGCTATGAGCTCTGTATTCCTCTCGACTTCATTTTCATAGGGCAGTTTTACAGCAAAACCTCTCTATAACGGCCACTAAATTGTGTTCATTAATTGGTATTTAGGGCAGGTGGCTGCTTAAAAGCAAGGTGTAAGTAAAACAGAACGCTCCTATAGGAGCGTTCTGTTTTACTTTCACTTTGCTTTTAGCAGCCACCTGCCTTTAACACAAACTACTTGATGTAATTTAGTGGCCGTTATAGAGAGGTTTTACTGTATATCTATCTTTTCAGTAAAAACTTCTAAACCAACCTTTGAACTTTCTGAAAAGATTGCATACTTAGATTTTGAGTATCATTCCTTCTAATCACAGCACAAATTTTACACTTACATTTGACGATTTCGTCTCTCTGGAGACATCCTGAGAACTGCCTAACTGCACGCTTTGACGGGCATGACGAGAGAGCACGCAGTTAGGCGGTTCTGAGGATGTCTCCAGTGAGAGACAAAACTGTGAAATGTAAGTGTAAAATTTGTGCTGTGATCAGAAGAAATTATACTTAAACTTTGTTTTACCAGCATAATGAACTCTTTCAAAGATCTCGTATTCAATTTTTATTCTACTTGTTTTTACAATTATATGACATTAAAGGCAGCTGTTTCAGTCCATTACTCCATATATAGACCATTTTATACCTATAGCTATTTCTACACTAAGAAAGTATTCCTTTCCTAGAAAGTCCTGAACATAGAATAAAGGTTTTTTTATTAATGTGACGGTGTTGACATGCTGTATAAATTTTTACAATAGATTAAACAAGTGCCTGATCAAACATTCAGCCCTACTGACTAGTACACTGCTCCCTCTCTACAACAACATTAACTGGGATACAAATACTTTCTGTGTTGTTCAGATGGAGTTGTTATAGGGATGAAATTGAATACTAATTATTTTGTTTTCATAACTCAAAGACAGATTAAACTTTCGTAAAACATACATGTTATGATAACTATTCATTTCCTTAATGAAAATGACCTGGTAAACAAAAACATGTTTTGCATATAGATCTAATGTGGTTTTTACCCAAACTCCAGGCTCTCTGATGCCAGGTACTTTTCCATGCCTTGGAGAACTTAGCTCAGGCAACAATGCCAAGTTGTAGAAAGTCTCTAGTTTTGGAAGCCATGAACTCCATACAGTTAAGTCTTTATGTATTCTTTCTATGTGGAGCTGGTAAGGGTTCATGGTTCTTACCACAAAGTCTACCCATGACATGTTGGTTATGTGCAATAGTCCTTGTCACTGGTAATAATAATTATGGTTTGCCTCAAGTTTTAATTGTCCAGCATCTAGAAAAAGGAAAAAGGTTTTGTTTTTTGTCGCTGCTTCAGTTAAATTGAATCTCTTGTTGTATAAAGCATTTTTAGTTCAATAAGACTTTACTCCATCAATATAAACAATGCCATCAGGACTTCCACCTAGAAATTTGTTTTCTTGATTTATCACTAAACCACTGCTCCTCACCTCCACATTTGTGCCTTCTTCGGCTTTCTTTAAAACATACTCATGGATAGTCATTCTTTCTTGGTTATGGCCAATTCTTGTCAGTGCAGTGCCTTTAAAAGTGGAATACAACATCTGTGCTATGATTTTTTTTACTGGAATGGAGGGATTTCTTTTAACTATTGAACCAAACATTGATGCAGTTATGCGTTTCTTTCGTTCCTCATGCCATACTGATGAAAGTAACTGTTGGACTGTTATTGACTGTATTGCGGCAATTTTATCTGAAGAAATGTTGATATGTTTTTGATGATAAGATGATATTTTGGATTTAAGAAAATGTTGAGGAATAGCTGGTTTAATATCAGTTGCTTCTGGGCCATAGGATGTCCTGGCAGATTTTGAAACGCTGTCTTTAATGGAAGACATTTTTCTTTTCCATCGCTGTGAGCAGGCTGCTGGCTTCTTCTTGGAGTTGTTAGAATGTAACAACTGAACATCTCTTTCAGAATACAGCTTCTGAAAGAGATGACCATGTGTTGAAGCTGTCGCTTTCTGTCGCTTTGGTGACCATTGCGGTCCAATGTTCCTACGAAGGCATCCTCCATAGCACCGTGTATGCCACGATGAACGGTTGCACAGGTTGTACAATTTACCACCAACAAATTTTGTCCTCATGTGCATCCAACACTCGGCTAAATGTGTGGTGGTGTTATAAATTAATCGATTACTCTTGCTGGCAATCCGGTCGAGCAACACTGAAATGTCATGAAGCATGCTTGAATGTAGATCACTATATTGTAAAGATGATGCCATTCTTGAATTTTCTTGACCTTTTATAGATGATCCCTCTGACCATAATAGCGCTGTTTGGGTGCAAACATCAGAGGGACTATATTCATCTTGTAAGCTGAGATTGTCATCTGAATGTTCTTCTATTTCTTTGTCAATAATTCTGGCCTTACAGAAATTGGAAAAGTTTTGATGATTGCCGAAAATGTGGTGTATTGAATTTCTTATGTCTTTTTGAAGTTGTATTGTTGCTGCTTGTTTATCTGGCTCCTTTGACCTCATTCGAATTGCACATCTTACTGCACTTACAATTCGAACTCGTACAGCTTTTGTCAACTGTTTTTTCCTTTCTAGGTTGCTTCTGAGGCACTTGCACATATGATTTGCACATTCAATTTTGTTAACATATGTTCCCCACACAGGCACTTATTCCTTAATCCTGGCAAACACAGATGAGTCCCCATCTCCAACAAGCCACAAATACCGCAACCCATGTGCTTTTTCCGCAGTTTTAAACCCCTCCACAATTACATCTGTTTCCATGGCTTGAGAAGTGCCTGTCCAATTTTTGAAACAAATATGTTCTGTTGGAATCTGGTGTGTATTTTCAGCATGAGAACATAAATTATATAGCAATATTTATTGCGCACACCAATAAACAAACTTTTCCCGGCCTCTTTTCCAATTATAATTCCAACACCACCTAAAGCATTATAAGAGTGTTTATGGATTCTCTTACTCCACCCTCCATCTGCAATAACACTTACACAGGGAACACCTTGATGGTACTGATTCTTCTCAATTGCTATTCTTCTTTCCTCTGCACCTATTTTACAATATACAAACTTTAGTATATAGAATAGAATAGCTCAAGGTCACTGCAGTCAAATTTTAGGAGAAATACATGGTAAAAAACTAGTATTGTTCCGATTACTCAATTAAGTCGACGTCGAATCATTTGCCTGCAGAAATCAATTATATGACCAATAAAAATAATCAACTCCAAAGTGACTAATAAAAGAATGCAGAAGCATAGATATATTGTTGGAACCTGTAAATTAATGCCTCACAAGATTTGTGTCTGACTTCTATAACCCCTCTCCAACTTTGTTTACGGGCCAATACGGGGGTATAAATATAAAGGTGAAAGAATTTACAGTGAATATTACAAGAATAATAATGAGTGAATAATTATAATTTACCTGCTGCTAGCAATTCTTCTTGATTGAGGCTTTCCCACCAAGATCCAATATTTCTTTCAATACTCGTAAATGCAGGCTGTGATAGACTTGGGGCATCCATTGTAGCCATCATTCTTTCAAGTGAGAAGCTCCATTGCCGGTTACAATGGACCCCCAAACTGCCCTCACATTCACATCATAGTTTGTTGAAATGTCTGTTTTCAACTGCGGACTTTTGTCGAAAGTGAAGTCTTTCCCACAAGCTGCACAAGAAACAATCAGTGTTGAGGCCAAACCCTGAGTCCTTTTCTCTGAAGATATTTTCAACAAGGGTTTGTCTCGTTGAACGTGAGCTTTGGCTTTTTCACACACAACACTATGTGCTATAAATTTGTTCATGTTTTCTTGCAAACAATCCAGGTATATCATCCTATAACCTTTTGCACTGATAGGCTTTACTCGTGTGATGACACATTTCAAATCCTCATTTGTTCTGCACTTATACAGAGAAGCATGGGTTGCAAGTTGGGTGAATTTCCTCCTTATATGTGATTCCTTAGAATTACACTTATATATCTTCAATTTCATAGAAGATAAAGATTTACATTTGAAGTCCAAGGCTTTTCTTTTCACTTTCCGGGCCTTGGAATGCTGTAGCACCATGGGACTAATATATAGCACGAACGATCGTATAGTGGTTTTCTACATTTTAATATCTAAAGAGTCGTAGCCAGTGCTACCTAAGCTCTCAACGGTTCCAAAAGTTCTCTGAGTTCTAAAAGTTCTACCAGTTCTACCTGTCCAAGCGTCCGCTCCTGCTACTTAACGTCCAGCCTAACAGTCACGTGGTGATCAGTCACGCCCCCATCAGTTGGACTGCCCTGATCATGAATTTACATCATGATCAACGCTGGCAGCAGGCCATTGTGTTACATCCGTCCCCCACTATAAATAAGATTTGTGACACAAATCTTCAGTGGAAAACAGATAACACGATGGACGCCTGACACAAGAAAAATTTCAATTCATTAAATAAACACATCTTAACTATATAAAACACAAGTAAAACAACTGTAAACACATGCACAGTTCAGATTAAATATAACTTCAAACAAATAACACATGAAATAACACACTAATATAAATATAGTCCATTAGTTAAATCCAATGCCACATGTCTTAATGTCCTCCGTTTCCCTCTTCACCCGAGTCTTCGTCACTAATCACCACTAAGCGAATACCCGACCGTATCGGTAGTCTCGGAAGTCTTAACATAACTTGTCGCTCCCGCTCCCGCAGAATGTGTCGTATGAACGCCCGTGCCCGGGGCCCTGGCATAGGTCTGTCTGTCGCTTCTCACCCGCGTCCTCGTCCAATTCCCGCCGTGTTGAATGACGCCGTCGTCGTGTTGAATGACGCCGTCGTTGTTGTTGTCGTGTTGTTGCCTGTTGCTCGTGGCGTTGGCGTGACGGTGGCGACCGAACGCGTCGCTGGCGTTTGTTCCTGCTCCTGCCTGTCGGAGTTCATGGTCAGCAGTGTCGCCAATTCCATGTCGATGGACGTGGCCATTGACGTGATTCTATCTTCTGTGACGCTATCATTGCTTAGATGCGTCAAGATCGTCGTGAATATCAATCTGAAGAAACGGTTGAAGTAAAACTCCCAAGAGCACATGATTGTGGCTATCGGTGTATCTAATGTGTAGTGACCACAATTTCTTAGGTTCCCCATTTTATAGTCTTAGTTGGGAAGTTATTGTCTGATAATCGGTATAATTGGCTAAGTTGTCAATTATCACCTCATTAATTGGCGATTATCATTAACACCCCATCACTCGGACCCTCACGGATTAGGAGTCATTAATTGTCACTTTTATGAATGAGAACTATTTACATGGTATTTTACATGCCTATTATACCAGACTCTGCCAGTACAGAGGTGCACTCTCCGTACTGTCCTAATTGTCAGTCCTGTCGTGTTGACGGTTTATACACGTACGGGTACAATCGTTCAGCAAACGTTTGCGTTGATTCCCTCGGTGTCGTGTTTTCCACGGGTGGACCCATTTCGGCTGGAGGTGCGTTTCCCCCATTCTCCAATGGTCGGAGCTCAACTTGTCTTGAACCGCATGTCGTCCAAACCCAGTCCTTTCACGTAAACAATTTGGCAGGCGGCTTTTCACAGACGCATATCTGTTTTTACAATGTTTCTTAAAGCAGCAAATGACAGTAACTATAACCACTGCAATACCCAGTGAAAGGCTAATGTAATACCAAACACTTAACCCTGATTGTGTGTCTTGATAGTCAACTAAAGCTAATTCCTTCATAAATTTATTAATGGGTACATTCTTTATCTCTTGCAATGTGGGTGGAATTTCTATTTCGCTTTGAATTGGAAAATTGTCTGTAAATTCTTTCCAGATAATTGTTTTTGAAAAGTCTGCTTGTTTCAAAATTCTATACCCCTCTTGCAAGTTTTTAGTTTGACCGATCACAAATGGTATTGCCAAGGAGAAATAATTGGTGGTTGCTATGCATTGTGATTCTACTTTAATTATGTCAACAGGTGGTTTCACTCTACGTTCGCTGCGTTGGCCACCGCATACTACTGATAAAGTTAATACCTCTCTAAAAATTATTACCCACGTATCATCAAATAAATGTTTGCTAATTGGCAAGATGTCCCGCATTACTTTAATCTGACAAAATTTCGAGAGAGCTGATTTCCCCGAAACAAACATGTTTACGATACACGTTTTCGAACTACTTAGCGTGTACAATGGACTTTAGGCTGGGTCCTAGTAGTGGTTACCGTAGCATCCCCCCTAGACTTTTTTCATGGGTACCAAATTGTTCGTTGGGGTCCTCAGAACACATTTTGAGCATGCCCCCAAAAATAAGTTTGTCCCAGCTATGTTTTAATTAACGGTTTCCATGGTAACCCGAGGTAATTTTCGAAACTACCTTGGTTCAGAAAATGCGCCATAACTTTGTTTTTAGAAGCAATAGAAGGACAAAACAAGTACCAAAGTAAAGCAGAGACATATAGCTTGAATATAATATATAATTTTATTAATATTCATAAATGCATTCTTATGAATATTAATGAGGAAGTAAAAAATGTGATTTTTTTAGAAAAAAAGGAGTTTGTTGTTTTGTCTGATAGGCTTATTAATGCACACAAATTATTGAATTCAGGTTGAAATTGTTTGTTTGGTTCATCAGAACACATTTTGAGCATTCCCCCAAAGTAATTTTGTCCCATCTATGTTTTATTGAACGGTTTCCATGGTAACGCGAGGAGGTAAATTTCTGAACATCATTGGTTCAGAAAATGCATAATAACTTTGCTTTTAGAGGCAATAGAAGGACAAAACAAAAAACAAAGTAAAGCAGAGACATATATCTTGATTATGATATATAATTTTAATAATATTCATATATGATTGCTTATTAGCCTTAGAAACCGTTCAATAAAACATAGATGGGACAAAATTACTTTGGGGGAATGCTCAAAATGTGTTCTGATGACCCAAACAAACAATTTAAACCTGAATTCAATAATTTGTGTGGATAAGTAAGCCTATCAGACTAAACAACAAGCTCCATTTTCTAAAAAACGCATTTTTTTTACATTCTCATGAATATTCATAAGAATGCATTTATGAATATTAATTAAATCATATACCATATTCAAGCTATATGTCTCTGCTTTACTTTGGTACTTGTTTTGTCCTTCTATTATCTCTAAAAGCAAAGTTATTACGCATTTTCTGAACCAAGGATTTTCGGAATTTACCTCTGGTTACCATGGAAACCGTTTAATAAAACATAGATGGGACAAAATTATTTGGGGAAATACTCATAATGTGTTCTGAGGACTCCAACGAACAACTTAAACCTAAATTCAAGCTATATGTCTCTGCTTTACTTTGGTACTTGTTTTGTCCTTCTATTGCTTCTAAAAACAAAGTTATGGCGCATTTTCTGAACCAAGGTAGTTTCGAAAATTACCTCGGGTTACCATGGAAACCGTTAAATAAAACATAGCTGGGACAAACTTATTTTTGGGGGCATGCTCAAAAGGTGTTCTGAGGACCCCAACGAACAATTTGGTACCCATGAAAAAAAGTCTAGGGGGGATGCTACGGTAACCACTACTAGGACCCAGTCTACTTGTAACGGTACAAAACTTCACATCGCCGTGACTACTACAAGCAATTAATTCATTTTCGGTCAGTAATTGGTATTTTGTTCTTTCTTTATTTATCAGTATACCTGGGCTTTCCAGCTCTACCATACCCATTAAATCATAATTATCTTTACCACTCTTCGTAGGTACAGGAGCAATTATCCTGATAATAATAATCATAATAATAATAATAATGATAATAATGGGTAATGAGAATATTGTTTTATAGACCTCGAACATTTGGTCAAGCCTTATTACAGGTATTGAGAGAATTATCAGAATTTTGCCATCTGCGAATAAGTCATTAAATGGCGATAAAACGACCAGATGTTTGTCTTAGGATCACTAATGAGAGTCATTAAATTTGGTAATTCTTTCTGAATTCTTACTAACAGTGATTGTAATCTTAGCGGGTTAATAATTCTTGTAGACAATTTTCCTAAAGCCAAATGATCAACTTGTGCTCGCAAACCAATTATGTACGATCTCGCATTTAATAGTAATAATCTTGTTTCTTCCAAAATAAGATCAATTTCAGCCATCATTCCAATGAATTTACGGTTTTCAAAGATTCCTTCAATCACGAATTTAGATAAGTTACTAATTTTTGCATCTAATTGCTGCAGTGTTTGAATCATCATATTTATGGATTGTCTATTTTCTTTTATCATAGTTCGGGATTCATTTAAAATCCTTACACTCTCTGAAACTACATGTACCATTTGCTTTTGATTTATTACTAAATTTCTAACTTGACGTCGAATATTTTAAACATCATCTTCAGTTACTGTACCTACAAGCCATGAAAAAATTGAACCAACAAAAGGTACTAAAGATCTCTTTGATCTTCCGCGAATTTTCCTTAACTCTCTAATTTCCGTTTTCATGTCAGAACGCATTTTATCCATATAGTCAATTTCATGTGTTAATCCTTTAAAGGCGTTTATAAACGAACTTTTTTTATGGGTTTTTATTGCAACATCTATTGCTGCTCTTGCACGGTGAACATATCCATTTATGTTTGCCATAAACCTATCGAAGTGATCGAAATCTATGACAATTGTAGCCAGCCATTTTGCACGGGTAGTGGCTATGTCATTTTACTCAGGGAGCCAGTAGTGCCTACCGTGCACCCCCCCCCCCCCTAGACTTTTTTTCATGGGTACCAAAATGTTCAGAAAAGTGTCCTGAATCAGAATCGCGAATGTACTCAAACTTAAATTCTTTTAGGCTATGTGTATTTTAACCGTTTCCATGGCAACCCCCCAGTTTTCGTAATGATGACCCATACCTACAAATTCGCCCATATCACAGCCAGTTTTTGTCCTAAAACTATAAAACTGGTACCAAATGGAAGATAAGACATTGTGCTTTTATTTCTAACTTGTTTTTTTAAATTACCTTATTTGCATACTCATGAATATTAATGAGAACATTAAAAATAGTAAAAAAGTATCGAAATAACCTAAACCTTTCATTTTTTTATCCTACAAATATCAGACAATAACTTCAAATGCAGTTTAACATGATGACGAAACCCCCAGGAAACAAAATATCCAATTTGAGGACCATAGCATTAATTTTAAGCACCATTTTCACCGTTTCCATGGCAACACCTGAGAACAACAATGAGAACATTAAAAATAGTAAAAACAATATAGAAATAACGTAAATAATGTAAACTATTCACTTTTTATCCTACAAATATCAGAAAACAATTTCAAATGCAGTTTAACCTGATGACAAAATCCTCAGAAAACAAAATATCAAATTTGAGGACCAAAAATTAAACTCTAAGTAACTTTTTAACTGTTTCCATAGTAACCATTCATTTCACTCTGTTCACACAGTTTTGTTAGTCGACACCTACCTGCAAAAATCTTCCATATCACATGAAGTATTTGTGCTAACTGCATAAAACTGATACCAAATTAAAGCTAAGACAGTGTGCTTTGGTTTAAAAGCTATAATTAGGAATTACCTTATTTGCATACACATGAATATTAATGAGAATAATTAAAAAATAACAAAAAAATACAGAAATAACGTAAACCTCTCAATTTTTATCCTACCAATATCAGAAAACAACTTCAAGTGTAGTTTAAAATGATGACAAAATACTCAGAAAGCTAATAATCTTAATTAATACCCAAACAATGAACTGTAAGTAAGATTGTAACGGTTTCCATGGTAACCGATCCTTTCACAAATTTTGGAAAGTTGACATCCAACTGTAATACTCCGCTAGATCTCAGTTATTTTTGATGAATCTGCGAAACATGTTATTTTCAATAGTGTTTCTCTTTGTTTTCTTATCACTAATTAATATTCATGAGGATGCAAATAAGGTAATTTGCATAAAGTGAACCTAACATTAAGATTCATACATCAACTACCGGGTATATGTATATATCTTTTATAATTATCGCCCAAGAAGGCAGCAATATCTTTGTATGTTCCAGGTATGTAAACTCTCTGTAATATGAACAATGAGGTTAGAATGGTTGCCTAGGAAACAGATATATCACCATCAGTGCTATATAATTTGTCCCAAATTTATTTATGTAACAATCTTGGTGATATTCAGTGATCATAGTAAACTTTACCTAACCATTTTCCATATTTGTTTGCTTTATAAGAGAAAGACTGGTGTCTGTCGAAAATTTCAACATTACTGTTCTCATAAATATTCATACATATGCAAATTAGTTTATATCAGAAAAGTAATATTTACTATTAAAGCAATGCCTCATATCTATGTTTGTAACAACTGATTTCATGATTCATCAAAAATAACCGATATCTAGCGGAGTATTACAGTTGGATGTCAAATTTCCAAAATTTGTGAAAGGATCGGTTACCATGGAAACCGTTACAATCTTACTTACAGTTCATTGTTTGGGTATCAATTAAGATGATTAGCTTTCTGAGTATTTTGCATCATTTTAAACTACATTTGAAGTTGTTTTCTGATATTGGTAGGATAAAAATTGAGAGGTTTACGTTATTTCTGTATTTTTTTGTTATTTTTTAATTATTCTCATTAATATTCATGTGTATGCAAATAAGGTAATTCCTAATTATAGCTTTTAAACCAAAGCACACTGTCTTAGCTTTAATTTGGTACCAGTTTTATGCAGTAAGCACAAATACTTCCTGTGATATGGAAGATTTTTGCAGGTAGGTGTCGACTAACAAAACTGTGTGAACAGAGTGAAATGAATGGTTATTATGGAAACAGTTAAAAAGTTACTTAGAGTTAAAGTTTTGGTCCTCAAATTTGATATTTTGTTTTCTGAGGATTTTGTCATCAGGTTAAACTGCATTTGAAATTGTTTTCTGATATTTGTAGGATAAAAAGTGAATAGTTTACATTATTTACGTTATTTCTATATTGTTTTTACTATTTTTAATGTTCTCATTAATATTCATGAGTATGCAAATAAGGTAATTTAAAAACACAAACTGGGAATCAAAGCACAATGTCCTATCTCCGATTTGGTACCAGTTTTATGACAAAAACTGGCTGTGATATGGACGATTTTGCAGGTACGGACCATCATTACAAAAACTAGGGTGTTGCCATGGAAACGGTGAAAATGGTGCTTAAAATTAATGCTATGGTCCTCAAATTGGATATTTTGTTTTCTAAGGGTTTCGTCATCATGTTAAACTGCATTTGAAGTTATTTTCTGATATTTGTAGAATAAAAAAATGAAAGGTTTAGGTTATTTCTATACTTTATTTACTAATTTTGATGTTCTCATTAATATTCATGAGTATGCAAATAAGGTAATTTAAAAAAACATGTTAGAAATAAAAGCACAATGTCTTATCTTCCATTTGGTACCAGTTTTATAGTTTCAGGACAAAAACTGGCTGTGATATGGGCGAATTTGTAGGTATGGGTCATCATTACAAAAACTGGGGGGTTGCCATGGAAACGGTTAAAATACACATAGCCTAAAAGAATTTAAGTTTGAGTACATTCGCGATTCTGATTCAGGACACTTTTCTGAACATTTTGGTACCCATGAAAAAAAGTCTAGGGGGGGGGGTGCACGGTAGGCACTACTGGCTCCCTGAGTATTTGTCTTATAATATACAACTGAATCACGAATAACAATATTACCGCCTTCTTATGTGACTAATAATGTCACCGCCAAAATGCATAACGTGAATATTTGCATGATTACCTAAAACGATAAAAATAAAAATTCATACCATCAACAACTCTCTTTTTCTATACACAGGACATTTTAACGTATATGCTTCTATTTTTTTAAGCCTATACACAGTTAATCTATATGCTGCAATATCACAGCACATGTTTTCGTTTTTTTCTGCCATCGTGTAAACCTCTTAACCCCAGCATTGATAACATTCACTGACATTTCCTCCCCATCCAAAGATGATAACTCGGAGGTGTGATCATTAATCCGGGTTCATTCTGAAAGCACTTAGAACTGAAGGGTGTAATCTCGTATAATTGGCTGGAAGGAAACTCTGGGTGGTGTCTTACCTTACACGAAGAGATAAGAGCGGTCTGTGGAGGAATAATGACCTTGGACTTTAACCGAATTATGGATGCTACATGTATATCATCGACCAGAGGTACATACGTCTCATGTACTCGTATACAAGACATATCGTGGTACACTCGCACTCCACGTGATTGAAGCCAGTCCAGACCAAGAATAACATTTCTGTTCAGATTCCGCACAACATATAATTTATGACTCATTTGTAACCCATTAAGAGAGAACTTAACCTCTGCATATCCATCTAGATACAAGAAAATCATTGATGCGAAGCATCAAAAGGCGCGTATTACTGAATAATAATCAAACCTATTTTATATAATATTTAAATATGGGGTAAAGTAACAACCAACATTTTTTTTATTTTACTGTATACATGTTTCGATTTACATCTTCACCAGGACATAACAAAATGGAAGTGACGTCATGTGTTTTTTAAAATAATATTTAAGTAATGTCAAAACAATGTCTAAATGTTTTAGACTACTCACATGGCCTTAGTTACTTAAAAAATAATCAGTTTCATTACAAAGGGCCCTTGAATCGGCAGCCATTTCAGTCGGGTGACCCTAGTTATACCCTTTCAGTCTCACACTGGACCCCTTATCCCTTTTCAGGCTAAATATTCATGTAAGAAATAATGACATCATGAATATTTATTATTCCACCTTTTATAATGGCTTGAGCACACAAATATTTAATTTCTAATCTGAACAATTTCTTAAGTTCACAGCTTATTGCAGGTCGAAAGTAATGCTGACAACTCCTGTAGGTTTTTAGACATAATAGTATTCATTTCATACTGTATATTACCCAATTCGAGATAGCAAAGTTCAAGTGTATGTCTAAATGAAAAGCCAAGGAGTGTCTATATTATTTCATAAGTAAACAGAGAAGATTCAGTAGGAGCCATATATAAATGGCAATTATGATATGATATATGCAGAAATGAATCCAATAAAAAATAAGGACATATGTTGTTGTTAAATGTTAGCCTTAAGCCTGTTGCTGGCGGATGAATGATTATTTTTGCAAACACTTTGGGTCCAGATGATATGTTGAGTAACTCAGTTTCTTATCAAGATCCAAACTGTTTGGCACCTTGCTTGCATATAGCGGGTGAAAATTTGTGTAAAAAACAACAACTTTCAACCAAAAATGTGCACCCATAATTAAAGTTAATCCGATCATACATGCCGTTAAATTGAGTGATACATCATCAAATAAATAATTAGTACAAACTGTCGCGGCTATAAACATCTCTGATGACACTAGTGCAAACAGGTACCACCATTAACAGTAATTTGCTATTACAACATAATCCAAACAGCGATTGATTTTGTTTGTTTGATACTTATAAAGGTTATATTTTAATTACTATTAAACCATTATCTACTGTCTGTATCGTTGATTCTGTAAATTATTTGACTAACAGTTTACAAAATCATTAATACAATTACAAATTTAAGCAATTATCAATATTTGCAGCATTTTTAAGCAAACATCAAATACTTTATTCTCGTGGGTTTACTTATTAACTGTATTATTCCAGTCATACTCTTTTTACACTCATAAACCACAAATTACAATTCCACAATAGTTTCACAAGTCTTGATTAATCAGCCCTCCTACCAGTGAAATTCAACCTAATGCGTTACATATCGAAAGCTAAATCGATTTGTCAGGCGTAATTGCAATATTTTTATTGGATTTGGCATTTCAGTCTATATAGGTCAGCAATTATGAAAAAAGCACGGGTGTTTCGTCATTGAAGATGGCTCGATTACTGATTCCCAGGATCAGCCAGTTGGAGGTGGCGAAATATCCGTTTGCAGTTAATAGGTATTTAATATGGGTGTTTCGTCATTGAAGATGGCTCGATTACTGAATTCCCAGGATCAGCCAGTTGGAGGTGGCGAAATATCCGTTTGCAGTTATTTACTTGGACTGCCTTTGGGCAGAAGACAATTTTGAAATTTGACTAATTCAAAGCCTTTTGTGGCATATTTGATTGAAGCCTTTTGTGGCATATTTGATTGAAGCCTTTTGTGGCATATTTGATTGAATTTGATTGAAGCCTTTTGTGGCATATTTGATTGAAGCCTTTTGTGGCATATTTGATTATAGCCTTTTGTGGCATATTTGATTTAAGTCTTTTGTGGCATATTTGATTTAAGCCTTTTGTGGCTTTTAAGGATTGCTGTCAAAGGTCGCCCTTTACGACGATTTGTCCGGTGTCCTGTTAACCAATTGGGTTAACAGATGGAAGCGTGAACCATGCCCCATAATAGCCAAACCATGTAAATAGGGTCAGATTTGTTTCTTTGTGAACTTTATTGTATACACCAGTTGAATAAATATTTGTATGTAAATTGAAATACAATGTTGTTGTTAGTTCGGTGGATCAAATGCTGTGTAAAGTGTCAGATGGGTGTGAAGCAATTGCATAATTCACTAAGTATTGGTAAATATATGGCCTTCACCCATGAGATACAGTTTGACATCTTTGCTTGGCACTTGGTTGACCTCGAATCTCCCAATAATTGCGGTTATCAATATGGATAACCAGCTGTTATTGGAGTTCGGATATTTGCGGTCCGGTTTTCGGCGTATTATGGGTAAATTATTTAGTCTCTGCACATGCCACTTCCTTTCGCCATACAAGATCAGCAGTGGGGTCGGAAGTAAATTTGTTCTCGAAATTTAGTGGTAATCCTTTGTTTTTAAACCCACCCGCCAACACCCATTAGGAAGAAAAACTTGTTACATATCATGCAGTCATTTGTTTACCAATTTCTTTGTTTAGTTGCTATACTGACACTGAACGATTGTGCATATATACTTGCATTTTCTTCATAAGTATGAATGTTCCAGTTTGCATTGATAAATGACTTTTTAAGTTTGCTTTGATTGATGACTTATCAAGTACCCAACTTGTTCTCTAATCAAGTGCTCGGTTCCTTTAGTGTCAGTATCTATAGGTATATATATATGTCTATATTCATATTTCATTTAGTTTTGTGTTGAATTATTGCTGTGTGCTGTTGTTTTGCTTTTCTTTTCAGTCTCGTCTGTAAGGGCATTTCCAGAGGTTGTGTGATAGCATGGGACACTCCTGGATTCTCCGGCATGGTTCCCTCAGCAGAACCTAGTTTTATGGAACATTTGGGAGTTTATAAGGGATCTTTCGTCAAAGGTTTGACTGGCAGACAGCGAAGTACAAACATAAATCGATTTGTCAGGCGTAATTGCAATATTTTTATTGGATTTGGCATTTCAGTCTATATAGGTCAGCAATTATGAAAAAAGCACGGGTGTTTCGTCATTGAAGATGGCTCGATTACTGATTCCCAGGATCAGCCAGTTGGAGGTGGCGAAATATCCGTTTGCAGTTAATAGGTATTTAATATGGGTGTTTCGTCATTGAAGATGGCTCGATTACTGAATTCCCAGGATCAGCCAGTTGGAGGTGGCGAAATATCCGTTTGCAGTTATTTACTTGGACTGCCTTTGGGCAGAAGACAATTTTGAAATTTGACTAATTCAAAGCCTTTTGTGGCATATTTGATTGAAGCCTTTTGTGGCATATTTGATTGAAGCCTTTTGTGGCATATTTGATTGAATTTGATTGAAGCCTTTTGTGGCATATTTGATTGAAGCCTTTTGTGGCATATTTATACCCCCCTTTTGAAAAAATGGGGGTATATTGCTTTGCACATGTCGGTCGGTCGGTCGGTAGGTCGGTCGGTCGGTCTGTCGGTCGGTCGGTAGATCGATGGTTTCCGAACGATAACTAATAAACGACTTGGCCTAGAATCTTCAAACTTGCTGTGGTGGTTGGTCATGACAAGTAGATGACCCCTATTGTTTTTTAGGTCACTAGGTCAAAGGTCAAGGTCACCATGACCTAAAATGGTGAAATAGTTTCCGATCAATAACTGCTCAAGGGTTTGGCTTGGGATCTTCAAACTTGCTGTGGTGGTTGGTCATGACCACTAGATGACCCCTATTGATTTTGAGGTTACTAGGTCAAAGGTCAAGGTCACCATGACCTTAACTTGTAAAATGGTTTCTGATCAATAACTGCTCAAGGGTTTGGCTTAGGATCTTCAAATTTGCTTAGGTGGTTGGTCATGACAACTAGATGAGCCCTATTGTTTTTTAGGTCACTAGGTCAAAGGTCAAGGTCACCATGACCTTAAAGGATGAAATGGTTTGCGATCAATAACTGCTCAAGGGTTTGGCTTAGGATCTTCAAACTTGCTGTGGTGGTTGGTCATGACCAGTAGATAACCCCTATTATTTTTGAGGTCACTAGGTCAATGGTCAAGGTCACCATGACCTTAACTGGTGAAATGGTTTGCGATTAATAACTGCTCAAGGGTTTGTCTTAGGATCTTCAAACTTGCTGTGGTGGTTGGTCATGACAACTAGATGACCCCTAATTGATTTTGAGGTCACTAGGTTAAAGATCAAGGTCATCATGACCTTAACTGATGAAATGGTTTCCAATTAATAACTGCTCAATGGTTTGGTTCGGGATCTTCAAACTTGCTGTGGTAGTTGGTTGTGACCACTTGACCCCTAAAGTTGTTGAGGTCACTAGGTCAAAGGTCAAGGTCACCATGACCTTAATATGTGAAATGTTTTCAGATCAATAAATGATCAGTGGTTTGGCTTAGGATATTCAAAGTTGCTGTGGTGATTAGTCATGACCGCTAGATGACCTCTATAGTTGAGGTCACTAGATCAAAGGTCTGGGGGGGTATACATGTTTTACAAACATCTCTTGTTGATTATAGCCTTTTGTGGCATATTTGATTTAAGTCTTTTGTGGCATATTTGATTTAAGCCTTTTGTGGCTTTTAAGGATTGCTGTCAAAGGTCGCCCTTTACGACGATTTGTCCGGTGTCCTGTTAACCAATTGGGTTAACAGATGGAAGCGGGAACCATGCCCCATAATAGCCAAACCATGTAAATAGGGTCAGATTTGTTTCTTTGTGAACTTTATTGTATACACCAGTTGAATAAATATTTGTATGTAAATTGAAATACAATGTTGTTGTTAGTTCGGTGGATCAAATGCTGTGTAAAGTGTCAGATGGGTGTGAAGCAATTGCATAATTCACTAAGTATTGGTAAATATATGGCCTTCACCCATGAGATACAGTTTGACATCTTTGCTTGGCACTTGGTTGACCTCGAATCTCCCAATAACGAAAGCTAATGCTTTCGCGCCGATAATGGTGTGTTGCCCGCAGTAGCTAAATTTAGATTATGTTTGCATAGTTTTGGCTTAGACGTTAACCCATCATAACCCCGACGGTGAATCAGAGATACCTCTGCTCCAGATTCAAGCAATGCCCTATACTTCTGTTTCTCAATTTTCATCAGTAAAGAGTTAGAGCTCACGTTGGCAGAATTAATGAAAACTTTACGGTTATGTTTCTGTGTACATTGACTTCCCACTACGGCTTCATTTTGTGAGAAGGACTTAAGTTTAAATGCTGATTGCCATTTTGCCCTTGTCTATTTTGATACTGTTTCGGACATTCTTTGGCAATGTGCCCTTTTTGTCTACACCTGAAACACACGATGCTTTGCCTGTACTGTGACTCAGTCCTTTGTACCTCAGTAGCATTGACATGATTATCCCGTTTACGTTTTCTACAATCCTTAATGTGATGTCCCGGTTTTTTACAATAATGACAGCTCATTTTCGGACGCATGTGATCCACTTCAATTGGCATTGGTAGAGAATCATCTCGCTGGTAAATATTTATTTCACCCCATGAATGACCTGTTCTTAGCTGAAACCTTTTGCGCAAATTTTGTACCTGCGTGGCGCACCTAACAGCATCGCTAAAATTATCTGAATTTGCTCTCATAACTTTCATTTTAACCCATTCCCTCATATTGACGACTTTGACGACTCTGTAAAAGTCACTTTATGAAACCATTGTGATAAATAGAGCATTTGCTCCTACAGGAGCAAATGCTCTATTTATCACTATGGTTTCAAAGTACAAAATTCTGAAAAATTCATTTTCTCTAGTTAATGCTCCTTTTCGGTAGATTTATTCAAAGAGATTGTATCTAAAATAGCCTATGAGGGAATGGGTTAAGATAGCTATGGCATTTCCAGACAATGTCATGTATTTCTCAATACTTTTAACCCATTCTTTGAATTCTTTAGGATTCGACCCATCAAAAGTTTTGACTATTTTAGCTACATTTTGTGCACCCATTGAAGTGGTTAATGTTGTCATTTGCCTGTCAACTGAATGAAACATTTCTAAAAATATTTGACCTGCACCAGCTGCTTGATCTGGTGGTAAAGGAATTTGTTCTGGTGGTAAATGAGGAGCCGCCATTCTACCAAATTTCGTGAAAAGAATAGATAGGACTTACGGTTTTGTTGACTGGAAAAACCCACTGCTAACGGCACAGGAGAAACACAGACACACGTTCACTGTCCATCAGTGTCCACATTCACCTTATTACCTCACGGTTTTACCCGCTACAACCATACCTCACGGTTTTACCCGCTACAACCCAATTTCGACATTTATCCTGGTTTGCACGGCACCAAATTAATTAGCCCATGTAGCACCATGGGACTAATATATAGCACGAACGATCGTATAGTGGTTTTCTACATTTTAAGGCACTTCTTTCTTAATCCTGGCAAACACAGATGAGTCCCCATCTCTAACAAGTCACAAATACCGCAACCCATGTGTTTTCCGCAGTTTTAAATCCCTCCACAATTCAATCTGTTTCCATGGCTTGAGAAGTGCCTGTCCAATTGTTCTGTTGGAATCTGGTGTGTATTTTCAGCATGAGAACATAATTATATAGCAATATTTATTGCGCACACCAATAAGCAAAAGTTTCCCGGTCTCTTTTCCAATTATAATTCCAACACCATCTAAAGCATTATAAGAGTGTTTGTGGCTTCTCTTACTCCGCCCTCCATCTGCAATAACACTTACACGGGGAACACCTTGATGGTACTGATTCTTCTCAATTGCTATTCTTCTTTCCTCTGCACCTATTTTACAATATACAAACTTTAGTATATAGAATAGAATAGCTCAAGGTCACTGCAGTCAAATTTTAGGAGAAATACATGGTAAAAAACTAGTACTGATCCGATTACATGTACTCAATTAAGTCGACGTCGAATCATTTGCCTGCTTAAATCAATTATATTACCAATAAAAATAATTAACTCAAAAGTGACTAATAAAAGAATGCAGAAGCATAGATATATTGTTGGAACCTGTAAATTAATGCCTCACAAGATTTGTGTCTGACTTCTATAACCCCTCTCCAACTTTGTTTACGGGCCAATACGGGGGTATAAATATAAAGGTGAAAGAATTTACAGTGAATATTACATGAATAATTATAATTTACCTGCTGCTAGCAATTCTTCTTGATTGAGGCTTTCCCACCAAGATCCAATATTTCTTTCAATACTCGTAAATGCAGGCTGTGATAGACTTGGGGCATCCATTGTAGCCATCACTTCTTTCAAGTGAGAAGCTCCATTGCCGGTTACAATGGACCCCCAAACTGCCCTCACATTCACATCATAGTTTGTTGAAATGTCTGTTTTCAACTGCGGACTTGTGTCGAAAGTGAAGTCTTTCCCACAAGCTGCACAAGAAACAATCAGTGTTGAGGCCAAACCCTGAGTCCTTTTCTCTGAAGATATTTTCAACAAGGGTTTGTCTCGTTGAACGTGAGCTTTGGCTTTTTCACACACAACACTATGTGCTATAAATTTGTTCATGTTTTCTTGCAAACAGTCCAGGTTTATCATCCTATAACCTTTTGCACTGATAGGCTTTACTCGTGTGATGACATTTCAAATCCTCACTTGTTCTGCACTTATACAGAGAAGCATGGGTTGCAAGTTGGGTGAATTTCCTCCTTATATGTGATTCCTTAGAATTACACTTATATATCTTCAATTTCATAGAAGATAAAGATTTACATTTGAAGTCCAAGGCTTTTCTTTTCACTTTCCGGGCCTTGGAATGCTGTAGCACCATGGGACTAATATATAGCACGAACGATCGTATAGTGGTTTTCTACATTTTAATATCTAAAGAGTCGTAGCCAGTGCTACCTAAGCTCTCAACGGTTCCAAAAGTTCTCTGAGTTCTAAAAGTTCTACCAGTTCTACCTGTCCAAGCGTCCGCTCCTGCTACTTAACGTCCAGCCTAACAGTCGCGTGGTGATCAGTCACGCCCCCATCAATTGGACTGCCCTGATCATGAATTTACATCATGATCAACGCTGGCAGCAGGCCATTGTGTTACATCCGTCCCCCACTATAAATAAGATTTGTGACACAAATCTTCAGTGGAAAACAGATAACACGATGGACGCCTGACACAAGAAAAATTTCAATTCATTAAATAAACACATCTTAACTATATAAAACACAAGTAAAACAACTGTAAACGCATGCACAGTTCAGATTAAATATAACTTCAAACTAATAACACATCAAATAACACACTAATATAAATATAATCCATTAGTTAAATCCAATGCCACATGTCTTAATGTCCTCCGTTTCCCTCTTCACCCGAGTCTTCGTCACTAATCACCACTAAGCGAATACCCGACCGTATCGGTAGTCTCGGAAGTCTTAACATAACTTGTCGCTCCCGCTCCCGCAGACTGTGTCGTATGAACGCCCGTGTCCGGGGCCCTGGCATAGGTCTGTCTGTCGCTTCTCGTCCGCGTCCTCGTCCAATTCCCGCCGTGTTGAATGACGCCGTCGTCGTGTTGAATGACGCCGTCGTTGTTGTTGTCGTGTTGTTGCCTGTTGCTCGTGGCGTTGGCGTGACGGTGGCGACCGGACGCGTCGCTGGCGTTTGTTCCTGCTCCTGCCTGTCGGAGTTCATGGTCAGCAGTGTCGCCAATTCCATGTCGATGGACGTGGCCATTGACGTGATTCTATCTTCTGTGACGCTATCATTTCTTAGATGCGTCAAGATCGTCGTGAAGATCAATCTGAAGAAACGGTTGAAGTAAAACTCCCAAGAGTACATGATTGTGGCTATCGGTGTATCTAATGTGTAGTGACCACAATTTCTTAGGTTCCCCATTTTATAGTCTTAGTTGGGAAGTTATTGTCTGATAATCGGTATAATTGGCTAAGTTGTCAATTATCACCTCATTAATTGGCGATTATCATTAACACCCCATCACTCGGACCCTCACGGATTAGGAGTCATTAATTGTCACTTTTATGAATGAGAACTATTTACATGGTATTGTACATGCCTATTATACCAGACTCTGCCAGTACAGAGGTGCACTCTCCGTACTGTCCTAATTGTCAGTCCTGTCGTGTTGACGGTATATACACGTACGGGTACAATCGTTCAGCAAACGTTTGCGTTGATTCCCTCGGTGTCGTGTTTTCCACGGGTGGACCCATTTCGGCTGGAGGTGCGTTTCCCCCATTCTCCAATGGTCGGAGCTCAACTTGTCGTTGAACCGCATGTCGTCCAAACCCAGTCCTTTCACGTAAACAATTTGGCAGGCGGCTTTTCACAGACGCATATCTGTTTTTACAATGTTTCTTAAAGCAGCAAATGACAGCAACTATAACCACTGCAATACCCAGTGAAAGGCTAATGTAATACCAAACACTTAACCCTGATTGTGTGTCTTGATAGTCAACTAAAGCTAATTCCTTCATAAATTTATTAATGGGTACATTCTTTATCTCTTGCAATGTGGGTGAAATTTCTATTTCGCTTTGAGTTGGAAAATTGTCTGTAAATTCTTTCCAGATAATTGTTTTTGAAAAGTCTGCTTGTTTCAAAATTCTATACCCCTCTTGCAAGTTTGTAGTTTGACCGATCACAAATGGTATTGCCAAGGAGAAATAATTGGTGGTTGCTATGTATTGTGATTCTACTTTAATTATGTCAACAGGTGGTTTCACTCTACGTTCGCTGCGTTGGCCACCGCATACTACTGATAAAGTTAATACCTCTCTAGAAATTATTACCCACGTATCATCAAATAAATGTTTGCTAATTGGCAAGATGTCCCGCATTACTTTAATCTGACAAAATTTCGAGAGAGCTGATTTCCCCGAAACAAACATGTTTACGATACACGTTTTCGAACTACTTAGCGTGTACAATGGACTTTAGGCTGGGTCCTAGTAGTGGTTACCGTAGCATCCCCCCCTAGACTTTTTTTCATGGGTACCAAATTGTTCGTTGGGGTCCTTAGAACACATTTTGAGCATGCCCCCCAAAATAAGTTTGTCCCAGCTATGTTTTAATTAACGGTTTCCATGGTAACCCGAGGTAATTTTCGAAACTACCTTGGTTCAGAAAATGCGCCATAACTTTGTTTTTAGAAGCAATAGAAGGACAAAACAAGTACCAAAGTAAAGCAGAGACATATAGCTTGAATATGATATATAATTATATTAATATTCATAAATGCATTCTTATGAATATTAATGAGGAAGTAAAAAAATGTGATTTTTTTAGAAAAAAAGGAGTTTGTTGTTTTGTCTGATAGGCTTATTAATGCACACAAATTATTGAATTCAGGTTGAAATTATTTGTTTGGTTCATCAGAACACATTTTGAGCATTCCCCCAAAGTAATTTTGTCCCATCTATGTTTTATTGAACGGTTTCCATGGTAACGCGAGGAGGTAAATTTCTAAACATCATTGGTTCAGAAAATGCATAATAACTTTGCTTTTAGAGGCAATAGAAGGACAAAACAAAAAACAAAGTAAAGCAGAGACATATATCTTGATTATGATATATAATTATAATAATATTCATATATGATTGCTTATTAGCCTTAGAAACCGTTCAATAAAACATAGATGGGACAAAATTACTTTGGGGGAATGCTCAAAATGTGTTCTGATGACCCAAACAAACAATTTAAACCTGAATTCAATAATTTGTGTGGATAAGTAAGCCTATCAGACTAAACAACAAGCTCCATTTTCTAAAAAACGCATTTTTTTACATTCTCATGAATATTCATAAGAATGCATTTATGAATATTAATTAAATCATATACCATATTCAAGCTATGTGTCTCTGCTTTACTTTGGTACTTGTTTTGTTATTCTATTATCTCTAAAAGCAAAGTTATTACGCATTTTCTGAACCAAGGATTTTCGGAATTTACCTCTGGTTACCATGGAAACCGTTTAATAAAACATAGATGGGACAAAATTATTTGGGGAAATACTCATAATGTGTTCTGAGGACTCCAACGAACAACTTAAACCTAAATTCAATAATTTCTGTGCATTAATAAGCCTCTCACACTAAACAACAAACTCCTTTTTTCTAAAAAAATCACATTTTTTACTTTCTCATTAATATCCATAAGAATGCATTTATGAATATTATAAAATCATATATCATATTCAAGCTATATGTCTCTGCTTTACTTTGGTACTTGTTTTGTCCTTCTATTGCTTCTAAAAACAAAGTTATGGCGCATTTTCTGAACCAAGGTAGTTTCGAAAATTACCTCGGGTTACCATGGAAACCGTTAAATAAAACATAGCTGGGACAAACTTATTTTTGGGGGCATGCTCAAAAGGTGTTCTGAGGACCCCAACGAACAATTTGGTACCCATGAAAAAAAGTCTAGGGGGGGGGATGCTACGGTAACCACTACTAGGACCCAGCCTACTTGTAACGGTACAAAACTTCACATCGCCGTGACTACTACAAGCAATTAATTCATTTTCGGTCAGTAATTGGTATTTTGTTCTTTCTTTATTTATCAGTATACCTGGGCTTTCCAGCTCTACCATACCCATTAAATCATAATTATATTTACCACTCTTCGTAGGTACAGGAGCAATTATCGGTAATGAGAATATTTTTTTATAGACCTCGAACATTTGGTCAAGCCTTATTACAGGTATTGAGAGAATTATCAGAATTTTGCCATCTGCGAATAAGTCATTAAATGGCGATAAAACGACCAGATGTTTGTCTTAGGATCACTAATGAGAGTCATTAAATTTGGTAATTCTTTCTGAATTCTTACTAACAGTGATTGTAATCTTAGCGGGTTAATAATTCTTGTAGACAATTTTCCTAAAGCCAAATGATCAACTTGTGCTCGCAAACCAATTATGTACGATCTCGCATTTAATAGTAATAATCTTGTTTCTTCCAAAATTAGATCAATTTCAGCCATCATTCCAATGAATTTACGGTTTTCAAAGATTCCTTCAATCACGAATTTAGATAAGTTACTAATTTTTGCATCTAATTGCTGCAGTGTTTGAATCATCATATTTATGGATTGTCTATTTTCTTTTATCATAGTTCGGGATTCATTTAAAATCCTTAGACTCTCTGAAACTACATGTACCATTTGTTTTTGATTTATTACTAAATTTCTAACTTGACGTCGAATATTTCAGTTACTGTTCCTACAAGCCATGATAAAATTGAACCAACAAAAGGTACTAAAGATCTCTTTGATCTTCCGCGAATTTTCCTTAACTCTCTAATTTCCGTTTTCATGTCAGAACGCATTTTATCCATATAGTCAATTTCATGCGTTAATCCTTTAAAGGCGTTTAAAAACGAACTGTTTTATGAGGTTTTTATTGCAACATCTATTGCTGCTCTTGCACGGTGTACATATCCATTTATGTTTGCCATAAACCTATCGAAGTGATCGAAATCTATGACAATTGTAGCCAGCCATTTTGCACGGGTAGTGGCTATGTCATTTGTCTTATAATATACAACTGAATCACGAATAACAATATTACCGCCTCCTAATGTGACTAATAATGTCACCGCCAAAATGCTTAACGTGAATATTTGCATGATTACCTGCAATGCAATAATAAAACGATAAAAATAAAAATTCATACCATCAACAACTCTCTTTTTCTATACACAGGACATTTTAACGTATATGCTACTATTTTTTGAAGCCTATACACAGTTAACCTATATGCTGCAATATCACAGCACATGTTTTCGGTTTTTTTCTGCCTTGGCGTAAACCTCTTAACCCCAGCATTGATAACATTCACTGACATTTCTTCCCCATCCAAAGATGATAACTCGGAGGTGTGATCATTAATCCGGGTTCATTCTGAAAGCACTTAGAATTGAAGGGTGTAATCTCGTATAATTGGCTAGAAGGAAACTCTGGGTGGTGTCTTACCTTACAAGAAGAGATAAGAGCGGTCTGTGGAGGAATAATGACCTTGGACTTTAACCGAATTATGGATGCTACATGTATATCATCGACCAGAGGTACATACGTCGCATGTACTCTTATACAAGACATATTGTGGTACACTCGCACTCCACGTGATTGAAGCCAGTCCAGACCAAGAATAACATTTCTGTTCAGATTCCGCACAACATAGAATTTATGACTCATTTGTAACCCATTAAGAGAGTACTTAACCTCTGCATATCAGTCTAGATATAATGGTGTGTTGCCCGCAGTAGCTAAATTTAGATTGTGTTTGCATAGTTTTGGCTTAGACGTTAACCCATCATAAACACGACGGTGAATCAGAGATACCTCTGCTCCAGAATCAAGCAATGCCCTATACTTCTGTTTCTCAATTTTCATCAGTAAAGAGTTAGAGCTCACGTTGGCAGAATTAATGAAAACTTTACGGTTATGTTTCTGTGCACATTGACTTCCCACAACGGCTCCATTTTGCGAGAAGAACTTTAGTTTAAATGCTGATTGCCGTTTTGCCCTTGTCTATTTTGATACAATTTCGGACATTCTTTGGCAATGTGCCCTTTTTGTCTACACCTGAAACACACGATCCTTTGCCTGTACTGTGACTCAGTCCTTTGTACCTCAGTAGCATTGACATGATTATCCCGTTTACGTTTTCTACAATCCTTAATGTGAAGTCCCGGTTTTTTACAATAATGACAGCTCATTTTCGGACGCACGTGATCCACTTCCATTGGCATTGGCAGAGAATCATCTCGCTGGTAAATATTTGTTTCACCCCATGAATGACCTGTTCTTAGCTGAAACCTTTTGCGCAAATTTTGTTCCTGCGTGGCACACCTAACAGCATCGCTAAAGTTATCTGAATTTGCTCTCATAACTTTCATTTTAAGATGGCTATGGCATTTCCAGACAATGTCATGAATTTCTCAATACTTTTAACCCATTCTTTGAATTCTTTAGGATTCAACCCATCAAAAGTTTTGACTATTTTAGCTACATTTTGTGCACCCATTGAAGTGGTTAATGTTGTCATTTGCCTGTCAACTGAATAAAACATTTCTAAAAATATTTGATCTGCACCAGCTGCTTGATCTGATGGTAAAGGAATTTGTTCTGGTGGTAAATGAGGAGCCGCCATTCTACCAAATTACGTGAAAGGAATAGATAGGACTTACGGTTTTGTTGACTGGAACAACCCACAGCTAACGGCACAGGAGAAACACAGACACACGCTCACTGTCCATCAGTGTCCACATTCACCTTATTACCTCACGGTTTTACCCGCTACAACCATACCTCACGGTTTTACCCACTACAACCCAATTTCGACATTTATCCTGGTTTGCACGGCACCAAATTAATTAGCCCATGTAGCACCATGGGACTAATATATAGCACGAACGATCGTATAGTGGTTTTCTACATTTTAATATCTAAAGAGTCGTAGCCAGTGCTACCTAAGCTCTCAACGGTTCCAAAAGTTCTCTGAGTTCTAAAAGTTCTACCAGTTCTACCTGTCCAGGCGCCCGCTCCTGCTACTTAACGTCCAGTCTAACAGTCGCGTGGTGATCAGTCACGCCCCCATCAGTTGGACTGCCCTGATCATGAATTTACATCATGATCAACGCTGGCAGCAGGCCATTGTGTTACAATGCCTTCCTCTGGCCTTTCCAAACCGCAAGCTTGGTCGCCAGTGGTTTTTCCTAATATACACCATGCTGTTGTCCGTACTATGATTCCGTAGCACCCGTATGCCAAATACACCCAAAACATCCGGCCATTAGTACTATACACGAGCTAGAACACTGTTACAGCGATCTAAGCTTTTAGAATAAAGATCGCAATACAAAATAATATAATAATCAACAATGCAATCGTTAGAAAGATGTGAAATACTTACAAAGGAGAAAAAACGACGATTTAAAGGGAAATTCTTACAAGTTTGCATCTTCACCAATTCTGAAAACAACAGCTAGCAGTACATTGCCGGAAATAAATTCGCACAAATAATCCGCTGAAGAATCAACAGTTTTTTTTAGATTTTACGATCGAAAGTGATATTCCGTGTACTTATATTTTGGATTACATACCACAAAGCAATAATGGAAGTAAATTAAAGGTTAAAATACGCAAGTAAAAAAAATGCGAATATGCGGATTAATTGCAAATGCTTTACTTCCGGCAATATCACAACAACACGGTGACAGTGATGTAAATTAACCCAGTAATTGCTGAATTATGGTAGTTTCAGTAAGGTTTTTGAGAGGTTTTACTATATTAAACGTCTATATATTAATAGTGAGAATGGCAACGACGAAGTCTTTCTTTCGTTACAAGCATGTCGTATATATAATGCTTCCATCGTCGTTTTTTAGTGTCAACTTCTCCATCGTGTAAACATTTGACGCCATTTTGAATTGCCTGGCAAACTGCTCGGTGTATATATTGTAGCAGATCTACATTCTTCCCAATACAGATAAGTAATGATGTAGTTATAGGGATGCTGGATACTTACCTTGTTTCCATTATAGTTCCGTAATCAAGAAATTACTGTGCTATTAAGATTGTCAATGAAGCGTTGCCCGCCATCTTGGAGTTATTTGCCTTTTCGTCCAATCAGAATGCAGTAAAACTATTTTCTGCTGCTGGTTCCCTTCGCCAAGGTAGTCCGGTATTGCGAGTCTATCGGACTTGGGGAACCAATTCAGTGGGTATATAACTAGTGCTCGGCACATGGTTTCTCACTCCAGGTTCTGGGGTCAGATAGTTTACTTAGCTTTAGTTTCACGTTAATAGGCACTTGTGCTCCCCTCCCTTTTCAAAACTTCTACTTTTAGATAGTGCTAGTATATTTGTCGAACATACACTGTACTTTCAGCTTATAGCCACATCTTTGAGGGAATATAATTCCTTACAAAGTGCGTTGTCGACGCGCAGTAGGGAGAGAAGACGACGGCTCCAACCCGAAGGAGAATAAAACCTGTTGCCGACAGGTTGTCTCCTAACTCCTTTTTAGTTTAATCATATTTTATTGCTTGCTTTTATCTTTACATAATTACAATATTGCATATTCATACATCAGTATAAAGCAATAGCAAAAGGGTTGGACCACAAGTTATTACAACACTAGAAACGGTCCTTCCCATTGATAGCAGATATTCGTATGTAAACATATAAACAATGAATGAGCTAAAGACATAATACAATATTTCCAAACAGAAAGACATTACAAAGCCAATAAAAAAAACACACACAAAAAGAAAGAAAAAATGAATAAACAAATAAATGAAAAGACTAATCCGTTTTTATTCCACATTTTCACCCGCTGCGCCAAATCCCCCCCCCCCCCCCCCCCAGAAAAACTCGCACAACCTAATTAATTATAACCATCGACGCAGGGCAACTTAAATATTGTTTCTGAACGAGTAGATGGCGCTGTCTTGCTTGTAATTAGCCAAACCTTTTTGTATTTTTAATGTATTTTTGCACATGGAGAAAAAGACGTTCGTTTTCATCATTTGACAAAGTTGGAATACCATACAATAATATATGAGTGCTTAAAGGGTGAACATCGCGGGTATTCTGGAACAGTTCGAGTCTTTGGGTTGAAAATAGTGTGCATTTGAAAAAGAAGTGTTCTGCATCTTCCGTGTCAATGTTACATATACAAATTGCATCGTCACGTAAATGATTTATGAAGAGGTCGCTGTGTAGGTTGCTGCATTTATTTCTAAGACGCGCATTATGGATTGAATAGAAACGATCTCCACATAGATAATATTTCGGTACATTAAAATAAATAAACATGTTATTTATTCCAGATTTGAATGAATTCAGAGATGGACTGTGACGAATGGTTATGTCTAGATCGTTCTAAAGTTTTATTGTTGAGGGAATTGTTGAATTTGAGTATATTTCTGTTCTTCTGATAGGAATTACAAAATTATCACTATTTCGGAGAGCATATTGAGTTGAGGTATCAACTGTTCCGGGAAAGAGTTCATTGATATAATCTGGAGTCGAATGAGATTTCACTTTAAAACCAAAAATGTATTTTTGCATTTTACGCCTGTCTGAAAGAGATGTCCATCCTATTTCTTTACGTAAATTTTCAATTGAAACGGAACACGTCAAACCTGTAACAGTCCTTGCTGCTTCGTACTGAATTTTTTCTAAACGTTCTTTTTCATACAAGATAAGAAAGCATCCTAACTCCTTACTTATACGTGTTGTCGACACGTTGTAAGGGTCTACAGAAAGACGATAGCTCCTCAACAGAAAGCTCCATCCACACACACTGTATGTGCAGAGACAACTTAATTAGAGGCTAGCTTCATTAAATAAAATATTAACTGTTAGTTTTCTTGCTTGACAATTTGAATCCCTCAGGTCTTAAGGAAACACAGAGTCGAACCGACGGGAGAGTAACCGCTCCCTCGGGCCTACCACTCATGCAATTCGGTTACAATATATACATGTTTGTTCAAAAATGAATGCCCTCTGTCGCTAACGAGCGCTCTGTATTCTGAAAACGCCTCAAAGATTCGTCCTTGCGTGCAAAGGGGTACAGACATGAATTGTTTAGAGCTTACCTGATTTATATGATGTGAAATAATCGTGCAATAAATTAAGGTGTATTCTAATTATGAAAGAAAAGAGAATAAGACCAGCAGTAAATATTGCTATTATTTTAATTCATTATGTGAGAAATGAAAGTAAATGGAAATTAAATTTAAAGTAATTTATAATACCATTAATACATCTAAGACATACAGTTACCCTCTCTAAAAAGGACGTTAAAATTAGCATCAATGCTGCCTGTAGAGATCTAAATGGTTCTTTACTAAATTCCCATTTAGAGGCGGTGTACTGTATAATTAACATCAACTGACATGTTTATGGTTGAGATCCGATGGAAGCTCTAATATTAATTATATATTGAGTCCATGGTACAAGTGTCAATTAACAACTATAATTATCTTGACTAATATCCTGGAAGTACTTCACTATATTAAATGCAATTTCGCAGCTACTACCGCACGCATGCCTTTAATTAGTTTGATTTAACCGCTTATTTGATTGTTATCGCTTAAGGATCTTAACCAAAGACAAGATAAGAAAGCATGCTCGCCTGTACGTACACAGATATACAGAACTACAAGCATGTACGAAGGCGAGCAGTCGGTCGGTCGAACGGACGGACAGGTGGAAAGACCGACGAGCATGGATAAATGCTAATAGACATACAAACGGACAAATAGATGAACAGACTGAGAGAGGCAGACAGAAAAAAACAACCGTGACAAACAGACAATCGGACAAACAGAAAGGCTAATAGAGAGACAAAGAGAAATGAAAAAGGCACTCAGGAAGACTGAAAGACGGACAAAAAGATAGCCACACAAAGATAGTCACACAGAGACAGTTACGGTATACAAAGACAATTATTCGGACACACAATTAGAACGACAATGATAAATAAAAACACGATAGACAGACAAATAGAAACCTACAGTCAGACAGACAAATGAATACACATATATAAATACAGATAAATACAAAACTAGACAGACAGACGTAAATTCATACAGACAAACGGATACGAAGATAGAAATACAGATACATGTAAACGCAAAATGAGAGACATACAAATAGAGGCGTGCAGTCAGGTAGACAGATATTTGCTGGTATACAGATAAGATAAAAAATAAATGTGGAGAAAGTAAGACAGGCATACAGTAGAATCTGTCCTAAGCGGTCATTCATTTATTGAACATAGGAGTCGCAAAAAGCAGGTGGTGGCTTAATGCAGTGAAAAGGTACATGTAATGCAATATGAGCTTTCTTCATTACTTTTGACCTGCATTAAGATACCATCAATCTTACACAGCCAAACTTATGGACGTCCATATTTCACTATAACCTTTTTGTCCATGAATATTCAGCAGGTATTAGAATTTGGAATAAACATAGAGTAGGGAAAGGTTAAATGTAATCGAAACATAATATTAATTTGTAAGTCATTATTTCTGCCATTTTTCTGTTCGAAATGTATTGTTTTTTATTATTTCCGTGAAAATTCATTATTAACTCGTTACTCCATGAATACGCCTTTCTACGCCTTTGCAAAAAGAATAGACTCAGACGAGACGGCTGATCAGGATCTGCTCTGTTTGCTTATGATATGATATAAATATGATTCTGCAGTTTCTGCCATGACCAAAAATAGTTGGCATGTGTCAGTCAAGAACGACTACGGAAGTGCGCCTTTGGTGGAGACCGAGGTGTCTCGCCTTTGGTGGAGACCGAGGTGTCTCGCCTTTGGTGGAGACCGAGGTGTCTCGCCTTTGGTGGAGACAGAGGTGTCTCGCCTTTGATGGCTGTACAGTCCGATTCTGGATTTGCAGGTTGTGTGGGAACAGTATAAGAACCAACGTAAAAACTAACCTTTGTCATAGCAGAAAGCGAATGGCTTTTTGAAGTTCTAGGACGAACTTGAGACCATGGGCTTCCTTAAGTTAATCTGAATGTAGGATGACCGATATTTGCCGACTCTCTCTCTCTCTCTCTCTCTCTCTCTCTCTCTCTCTCTCTCTCTCTCTCCGAAAATTCCGCTCCTGTCAGGGACGAGGTGGTCAAACACGTCCATATTTACATCTGTATTTCACGTTCGTAACTTCATAAAAATACTTACGCTTGAGCGTAGCTACGCAAGTGTTAGTAAAACGCAAACTTGAAACTTACGATAGTACTAACACAATCTGCAGGTTACGCTATCATAATCAATTTAGTAAACGTTACCCAGGCATACAAAAGCTGTTGCACCCATTTGCTGGCTTTGCGTCTGCTTTGAAGATGTCTCCACGGGGGCCTACTAGCCGCTGCCGATTCCCAGGACTCAAGTGCAACGTGGCAGGTTTTCAAGTCGCATTAGCACACGTCCTTGTATCTAAGCTTGGGACGATTTCTAGTCCCCTTGGCTAGATAACCATAGAGCAAGTCCTTTGGGATATGCCCATCATCCATCCTCCTGACAAGACCTAGCCAGCGCAGTCGGCGCTGATGGAGAAGAGTATATATGGATGGAATTCCAGCTCTGGTAAGGACATCATTGTTTGTAACCTTTTCCTTCCATGTAATTCCAAGGATCCTGCGGAGACACCATATGTGGAAGACCTGGAGTTTGTGTTGGAGCACGATGCCCATGATTCGCTACCGTACAACAGAGTACTGTTCACGCAGACCATGCAGACAATTATTTTGGTGTGAATTGTCAGGTGTTTCCCATACTCTCTTGCTGAATTTGAGAGGATTGTTGATGCATTGCTTATGTGTTTGTTTAGCTCTGTGTCCAGTGATAGAGTATCTGATGCAGTGGAGCCTAGATACTGAAGCTGATAGTTCCCATTGAGTGTGATGAAAGGTGGAGCTGGTGTGGCTAGACCCATGACTTGAGTCTTCTTGACACTGATGGTGAGACCGAGGAAATCGCAAGTTTCAGTTAATCTGTTCATCAGTCTTTGGATGTCATCTTGCTACTATAGCAGTGTCGTCTGCAAATAGCAAGTGCCTGATTGTGACCGGACATACCTTGGTCTTGGCACGTAGTCTTGAGATGTTGAACAGAATCCCATCAGATCTGGAGCGCAGATAGGCTAAATCTGTTGAGGAGCTCAGAATAGTGCTCGACCTATCTATCTAGCCGCTTAACCTCGTCAGCGATGAAATAGCCTGGTTTTTTATTTTAGTGGGACTGTTTCACTGACCCTGGGTCCAGTGGCTTTTTTGATCCCGTCATACATGTTCTTGATATGTTACTGCACAGTTATGTCCAGTATTCGTTTATAGAAGTACTGACAGTCCTCCGGACTTTGTTCCTTGCTGCTTGGAGAGCGTGCAGTGACTGTTTGGAGGGGTTGTCCTAACTGACCTGTAATACAGCTCGTTTTCCTGCGATGAGTGGCTCCATAATTGTCTGCATACCAGTCCTCCTGCTTTTGTCTTTTTTGTATCCGAAAGCACCAGCAGCAGCAATATATGTAGAATTCAATATAGTCCATTGCTCGGTGGAAGAGAAGCTGAAGTTGCCTTTGAAGTCAGCTGTGAGCAGCACACTGTACTTGACAGAGTAGTCTGAGTGTGAGATTTTGCTGACATCGATTTGGGCCTTTCCTTCTTGGGATTTACGGCAGAAAATTTCTGGATGAAGTTTCACCCTGCAGCAAATTAGAGAGTGGTCCGTGTCACAGTCCGCACTATGGTAGGTGCGAGTGATGAGAACGTCCTTTAGCTGCGTATCCTTTGTGAAGATTAGGTCCAACTGGTGCCAGTGTTTGGACCTTGGGTGTCTCCAAGACACTCTGTGACGTGGCGTAGTTCCAAAGTATGTGTTGGTTACGCAGCACTCGTGGTGAGAACAAAGCTCTAGAAGGCGCTGGCCGTTGTCATTGCACTTCCCGACTCCAGAATGTCCGAGGCAGTTTTTCCAGGCTTTATTGTCGGTACCAACTCTTGTATTGAAGTCTCCTAATACGAATAAAGCTTCATTTTAGGGAAACTTTTGAAGAATTCGTCAAGCTGGCTGTAGATTTGGTCCGTTTCTAAAGGCGCTCTATGGCCTGTTTGCCAAGTTGAATCTTATCTATCAGTGCATTGTTCACTGCGAAAGAAAATGTGTCCATGTGCTATAATAGCAATTAATCTAATTAACATTCATGATGATATTTTTTCGCGGTACTAGGTACAGTACAGTACATCCCGATAGCTCGAACACTAAAACAAGTAGCTTTATTGGTATTTAACCATTCTCTTGCTGATTTTTAAAATACATTTCTTCTTCTTTACCCATGCCCTGTTGTATAATTACATATATCGTCACTGTGTACGTGTATTTCGCTGTGCAATCACTGCTGTGGAGTGCACTGGTTGCACAATCAACTTGTAAATAGTGCAGACCTGATGAGACAGCTCCTTCGGGAGCTGTCTCATTTGGGTCTTCACTATTTACAGGTAGGTATATTGACGTTAATAGCAAGCGAATGGTTAACCCCTCCACTGTTTGAATATTCATGTAAGAAACAATGACACCATGGATATGTATTAGCTGATTTTTAATAATGGCATATTAGCATTTGAAATGTTTGTCAAAGAAGAAACTGTAGAATCATATATATTTTAATTCCATAAGCAAACAGAACAGACACTGACCAGCTGACCCCTATAGGAACTGTTTGACCTGGGTCTACTCTGTTTGTAAAGGTGAGAAAATGCGTTTATATGCAGGAAAGGGTTAAGACATGTGACAGCCTACTGAAGGGCGAAAGTCACGCAGAAAGCTACTCAAGGCGCTTTCGACATGACTTCCACCCTGAATTAAGCAGCCAGCTCCCGAAAACTTCCCAATTCTTCATTACAACAACTTCGATTTATTGCGTGTTTAACGTATAAAAATATTATCGTAAACTTTTTGCAGTAGGGCGAGACGGCAAATTAGAGAAGGCATGGAATGAATAAATAGCTTATCAAATATTATCCGGCTGTGGAAAAAATAACCCTTTCCCTCATATAAACGCAATTTCACGCATTTGCAAACAGAGTGGACCCAGATCAGACGGCTCCTATAGGAGCCGTCTGATCAGAGTCTGCTCTGTTTGCTAATGGACTTTGGAAGATATGTTTCTTTACTTTTTAAAATGGCTACAATATTCCAGCTTCCGCATTTCGTTGTACCTATTTTGTCCATGAATAATCAGTAGGTATTTAAATTTGGAACAAGCAAAGAATGCGGAAACCGCATTAAAGCCGGGTATTTCTGTGTTGACCTTGACCAAATTTCATGTATCCTTGTACCAACTGAAAGGCCTTCACCCAAGCTATCTGCATACCAAATATAAATTGTCTAGCCCATATAGTTCAGAAGTTACAACAACATTTTAATGACAGCCAATGTTTCAAAATAGTGACATTGATCTGATTTCAGATATATTTATGTCATCCATAAGGTCCTTACCAAAGCTATCTGAATACCAAAGGTGAATTGCCTAGCACTTGCGGATCAGAAATTATAGCAAAATGTTAAAGATTGTTAAAAACATTCAAGTTTTCAAAACAGTGACCTTGACCCAAGTTCATCATGGGATGTATCATTGTATCAACTGAAAGGCCTTCACCAAAGTTATCCCCATACCATATATGAATTGTCTAGCCTATGAGGTTCAGCATTTAAGAAAAATGTTGAAGTTTTTCCATGATGGCTAACTTGTCAATATAGTGACCTTGACCGTGACCTGATTTCAAATATCTTTATATCAACTGAAAGGCCTTTACCAAAGCCATCTATATATCAAAGATGAATTGCCTAGCATTTGTAGATCAGAAGTTATAGCAATGTTAAAGTTTGTTAAAAACGGCAAAGTTTTCGAAATAGTGACTTTGACCTTGACCAGATTTCATGTATCCTTGTATCAAGTAAAAGGCCTTTTACCCAAGCTATCGGTATACCAAATATGATTTGCCTAGCATTTGTAGTTCAGAAGTTATAGCAATGTTAATGTTTGTTAAAAACGGCAAAGTTTTGGAAATAATGACCTTGACCTTGGCCTGATTTCATGTATCCTTGTATCAAGTGAAAGGCATTCACACAAGCTATCTGCATACCAAATACAAATGGTCTAGCTTAAGTATTTCAGAAGTTATAAGCAATGTTAAAGTTTTGTTAACGGCGGCAAAGTTTAGGAAATAGTGATCTTAACCCTGATTTCATATACCTTTGTATCAAGTGAAAGACCTTCACCCAAGTTATCTGTATATATCAAAGATGGATTGTCTAGCATTTGTAGTTCAGAAGTTATAGCAATGTCAAAGTTTGTTAAAAACGGCAAAGTTTTCGAAATAGTGACCTTGACCTGATTTCATGTATCCTTGTATCAAGTGAAAGGCCTTCACCCAAGCTACATGTACCTGCATACCAAATATGAATGGTCTAGCCTGTACAATTATCGTCATTACTCTGCAATCTGTTAAAGAACGGGCATAAACTGTGGACTGTTTTACCTTCATCGTGCTATGGGCGAATTTAATAACACATGCAACACATTTGGATACACATATACGAAATAACCCTCCCCCCCCCCCCCCCACACACACACACAAACGCATAAACACATGAGCGCGATCACGCACGCATACAAAACTTTAACACAAATGATGTGTTTCCAGCAACTATAATTCTCTTGTCTGAATGTCGAATGCATAGTTTCCAGTACGTTGAAAATAGACCATTAGTTTTAATACAAATAGTTACCTCAACGGATAGCGTTATGCTTAATGCAGACTGAAATATATTTAGTATGATTCTCTAGTACAGTGTGGGAGTGCATTCATTTCGATAATAATGTATTTACCCTTAAAATGTTCAAATGGACTATTCCAAAATTCCAATAGGTCAAGCTTATGGTGAATATAATATACATGTAGGGATTCTCCTCTAGGAACCCTCTCATCTGGGTCTACACTGCAAAGGACATTTGTGACTCGTGTTCCGCACTATAAGGGTTAAGATATATAGATCTCCGTCGATAATTATCTTTTGAGTGACGCTGTAGACACAATTTACTGCAGCTGATGTTACGCTTTCGATGTTAATGATTCAGAAACTACTTTTAACCCTTCACTCCATGAATATTCAAGCAAGAAATACTTACATCATAGATGTTAATGAGTTGAGTTGAGTTCTTATAATTGCATTATAAACACGGGCAATTCTGGCCATTGCGGAAACTGTAGAATCAGAAGACTAGGTTTTTTTATATCACAAGCAAACAGAGCACACCCTGATCCGGCGGCTCCTACAGGAGCAAGGGCGTGAAAAGCGTTTATAAGAAAATGATTAGCGCCTGTTATGAATTGTATCAGTCTACAAACAATTGAATATCAGTATTCAATTAATGCGACTCGAATGTGTACCTTATTTACACTCAATATTCGGACATCCAATCCCTCCTGGTCATCGGTTTATAAATTTGAATAATTCAGTTTCACGCCACTTTGATAACTTTAAATTAGACTGATATAGTAGCAAATAGTGTAGACCCAGATAGGGTGTTTTGATTGGGTCTGCAATATTTGCCTACGTTTGTCCATATATGGATACTTAGGTATATACATCTAATAAACGGGAAGTTTCTTGCATTTTGCAAACAGGTGGTTGCTTAACACTGACTGAAAGCTATACATAAAGCTCCTAAATTTCTTTATCTAATGGTTTTGTTTGGGGGGGGGGGGGGGTAGCCGTAAGTTTCCCCAAAAGGTAAGAAGGCGATATTATTGGAACCGATATTAAAATTACACAACATAAACTTCCTACAATGTATTAGTTACCAAAACTACATAAATCAAAGCGCCGCAGGCGCTGTAGGCCTGGGTATAAGAAGGGTTGATCGTGTGTTCAAGAAGTTTTCGGGTTTGATTTTCCATGTAAACAATACAAAGTCCAATAACTCTGCAGAATATCATTGAACCGGAACAGGAATAATATATACACAACTAGGCATGGCACTGATCAATCCTACGAAGTTTCAGGAAAATCCTACCAAAGAATTTGGAGAAACCGCATAGACAAAATGTCCCTTGTAAAACATTCAAAGTCCCATAACTCTGCAGAAAATCATCGAGCCGGGACAGGAAAAAGATATGCACAACTAGGCATGGTGCTGATAAATACGGACAGACGGACGTTCTAACATATGTACACTTGTTGGGCAGTTCCTTTGGTTTAATTAACTAATTCTCTCCTACTGGCGCCTTTTTGAACAATTCTAAAATTCTGCTTTTCGGTAGATTAATTCAAAAATGTTGTCAGGATGCTTGGCGATGCCCTACTTACATAACACAGCTTCATACCTCAAAATAATCAGTAGCGATCGTTGAGGTTTGCCCCAGTCTAAGTATTTGTATACAGTTTTCATTAATCTGAGTAAGTTCAGCAAATTAGCATATTAACAGTTTTTTGTATTCTACTATATTTGTATAACTACTTCGATTGTCCAACCGCTTCACACATTCGAATATATACAAAGGACTAATTTTATAAGGTATTAAACAAAGAAAAATGAAGTTTAAAAGTAAAATAACTTTGATACACAACGAATTATTACTAACAGTCAAAAAGGGAGATAATCCTGTATATACAGAAATACATCAAATCGCTTACCAAGCGATATACTACAGGTTTTCTTGACTGAGGTTGTCTCTAAAAATAGTCGGGGGTGGGGATGGAGGGTGAGTTAAATGTACCCAGCAGTGCCACAAAAGTACTCAACAATATCTATAGATGAAATGAATAGAATTTAGCGTTATCTATTGCTCTCCATACATTTCCGTTCAATTCAACCAAGCTTTTCCGTAAGTAATCGGACATTTTCGTGCAATTTCGCATTATATATGTGCACTATGCTGTGCGTAGAAATCTGTAGGTATGAAATAATGCATTTATATGCCAAACTCCTACTCATTGTTTTTTCACTCTTAAAATCGCATTTTTACTAAGTTTTATTAGTAAATGTTAACAAACTTTAAATGTTGAAGCCCAAACAAATTGGAACTTCGCCGATCTATTTGCTTAAGCGTATTGGAATTTTGTGCAAGCGGTAAATCGCACTTTTACTCGGTTTTCTTCGGAAATGTTTGGGCAGGGGTTGAAATTATGGCACGACTACTATGGCCTTCGGCTTGGCAAGCCAACCCAGGCCAAAAACCATATAAAGCGCGTTTCATTGCAAATTCTAGTTCATGTACAACTACTAAATTGTCTATACTTTTGACTTCTTGTTTAACGAAGGTAAAGGAACATGTAAGGTTCTACTGTGATAAGACTTATGAAAATTCTGGAATAAATCTCTTCTGGTCTATTAAGAACTCTTCAGAAGTCTTAAACAAACTTAAGAACAAAAGGTATCTTGCATCCACTGTAAGCACGTACGATTTTTCTACTCTGTACACAACTCTTCCTCATATTTTAATTAAGGATAAGCTTACTAACTTAATCCAGAAAGTATTTGCCCGGGAAAAAACATCATTCTTGGCATGTAATGCTGAAAAAGCTTTCTTTACTGACGAGCAAATGAAATATTACACCAATTGAACTTGCTCAGAAGTTTGCGAATCACTAACCTTTCTTTTGGATAACATATTTGTACGTTATGGGAATGCTATATACCGTCAGGTAATTGGTATTCCCATGGGTACGAATTGTGCACCACTTGTCGCAGATTTGTTTTTATACTGCTATGAGAGAGATTTCATGTTGCATTTGAATCCTCAATCACAAGATGTTATAAAAGCCTTCAATGAAACTTGTAGATATTTGGATGATATTTTTAACTTAGAGAACCCTTTCTTTGATGCTCCGATTCCTACAATTTATCCTAAAGAACTCCAATTGAATAAAGCTAACCCGTCCGACAATTATGCAGCGTTTCTTGATCTCGACCTTAAATTTGATAATGGAATGATCTCTTCTAAAATATATGACAAGAGATGATTTTGATTTTAATATTGTTAATTTTCCTCATCTTGACGGGGATATTCCCCGTGCTCCATCTTACGGGGTTTATATATCTCAACTTACTCGTTTTGCTAGAGCTTGTTCATCTATTGACGATTTTAACAGTCGAAATCTCATTTTAACTGAAAAACTGCTTAAGCAAGGATATAGATACCATAAACTAAGAAAAACTTTTTCTAAATTTTACTATCGAAATCTCTCGCTTATTGGCAAGTACCAATCTAATCTCAAGGAGCTTCTGCGACACGGTGTTTCACATCCTGAATTTTATGGTGATGTAATTTACAAACTTCGTAAAATTATTGGACATACCCATCACTTTGTTCATCAAATATGTTAAAAAATTCATTAAAAAGGGATATGATCCTGTAGTACTACAACATACTGCATGTTTGGTTATCAACCCTTTTACATTTGGCAATCACGCTGGCCTCTTTGCATGTACACCGACAAGAAAGGTTTAGTACTCTATGAAGGCGACCTCTTAAATCCAGAAATGGAAGGAGAACGTCGGATATCTGTACTATTTCGTTTTTGTCGTACCCTTTATTACTTTTCTACAGTTACTCTGTTTGCAGCTCAATCATCGAGTACACTAGCGATAGGTGGATACAGTTTGTTCACTTAAATGTTTTCGTTATACATGCACTTTACCACTGTATTTGCCGTCGCGGTTGTTGTAGATTAGTCGGAGAGGGGATACGTTTATTTACACTGTTTGTCTTTTAGGGTGGGGATGGAATAAGTGTGAGGTTGGGCGCCCATAAACCGGTTTAACCCCCCAGTGCCTTTTGTCACTGACCGTTCCAAGGCGGTGCTTCCATCTTCCCCATATTGTGCGTTTGTTTTGTCTTTGTGCGTCTCTTGTTGTTTTCATAGTTATGTACATTTGCTGTTTCCTTGTGTTGCTGTTCGGGCGACTGTTTGTTCTGTATGTGGTGTTTCCTGCATGACTCATTTTTGTACTTCTGTAGAGTAGGGGCGTTTGTTAGGAGAAATGCACTGCCATGCAGTATTCGTGATGGGTTTCGTTATACAATTATAAGAACCAATAACAACAATCTTTCATAAATTTATTTGGAATCATCACTTCCATGGAACATAATTGTCACCCAATATACACATAACAAGTTGACTCCAAATAACATGTATAATCTAAACAGGAGGGACATGATGACCCTGTATCGCCCTCCTGGTTAACTCATTCTCTCCTAGGCTATTTTTAGACCCAACCTCTTTGAATGTATCTACCGAAGCGGAGCATTAACTAGAGGAAAGGAAAAATTTAGAATTTTGTAGTTTGAAACCGTTGTGATAAATAGAGCATTAATTTTGCTCCTATAGGAGCAAAATTAATGCTCTATTTATCACAATGGTTTCATAAAGTGTCTTTTATAGATGCACAAAAATGCGTCACTGGGGAATAATGTGTTAATAGATCTCGTGTGACCTACTTATGCAACGGACAGGAGTGATTCATGCATACAAATCTGATACAGTTTCACCTACAAATCATTCATGACCTTTGATGAAAATCCAGTCAGTAGTTCAGAAGATGTTTAACAAATGTGTTTGCTACAATCTATTTTATCTTGTGTGACCTACGTATGCAATTGGTTGAAACAACTTTTAAAATATTTTTAAAGGGTCACCTAATGGTCATTTCTGTGAAATTTGGTCGAAATCCATTTATAAGTTTAGTAGATGTTGTATCCTAAATCAAAACCTATTTTAACTCCCGTTGCCTACTAATGCACTGGACCATAACGATTTGTGTATTTTTCATGAGGGGTCACCTGCAGATCATTCCTGTAAAACTTGGCAAACATCCATTCAGTGGTTTAGGGGAGACGTTGTTTAAAGAAATTGATGCCGACACACTTCGCATGACAGACGACAAACACTGGGCGATCACAACAGCTCACATTCGCACTTTGTGCCAGGTGAGCTAAAACGATGGACACCACTAATTTGCTTAGAATTTCACTTAACCTATTCCCTCATAGGCTAATTTTAGACCCAACCTCTTTGAATAAATCTACCGAAAAGAAACATTTACTAAAGACAAGGAAACTTTTAGAATTGTGTAGTTATGAAACCAGTGTGATAAAAAGAGCATCTGCTCCTATGGTTTCAAGATGTGACTTATTAACCCATTCCCTCATATTGACGACTCTGAAACCATTGTGACAAATAGAGCAAATGCTCTATTTATCACAATGGTTTCAAACTACAAAATTCTAAAAAATTCCTTTTCTCTAGTTAATGCTCCTTTTCGGTAGATTTATTCAAAGATGTTGTATCTAAAAATAGCCTATGAGGTAATGGGTTAAAGAAGTGTAGAAAGGCATATTTATGGAGGAAAGGGTTAAAAGTCTTTTACCTCATGAATATTTATACAAGAAATACAGTGAAACCCCGCTAATGCGACCACTTAATAAACAACAACTGGCGTTGTTTGAAGCAGGTGGTTGCTTAATGCAGGACGAAAGTTATGCAGAAAGCTCCTATAGGAGCTTTCTGCATAACTTTCGTCCTGCATTAAGCTACCACCTGCCTCTGCCACCCAGAATTATGCCCCTTTTTGGTGGTCGCATTAGCGGGGTTTTACTGTAATGTCAAATATCATTTAGATGGACTCTTAGCCATGGCAGAAAATGTACAATGGCATCTGTATTAATTCATAAGCAAACAGGACAGACATCAACCAGACATATCCTATAGGAACAGTATGATATTGGTCTACTCTGTTTGTAAAGGCACAAAAGGTTTCTCTATCAGATAAAGGGTTGAATGATTAACCATTACACAGCATTGTCTCTATTGGTTGATGTCCAACTAATTGCAGGTAGAGATAGACTCTCGAGAGGTTTTTTCTGCATATGGAGCGTGTTGTACTGTTCCATGCACAGAACACCTGGGTAGAACCATCAACCTATCACCAGCCAGCTGGAAGCCATCCTCATATACAACATTTGATACACCAGACCAGATACAATGCGTAAATTAAAATACATTTTCAAGATTGGCTCCTTTATTTCTCCACCAAACCACATGTTATCACTACACTTTCTAAAGATTCGTCACAACAAAGGGATTTAGTGGAGAAATTAAGAGTTTAGTATTTGAATGCAGTAGAACCTGTCTTAAGCGACCATTCATTTATTTAATATAGGAGCCTTAAAATGCAGGTGGTTGCTTAATGCAGGGCAAAAGTAATGCAGAAAGCTCTTATAGGAGCCTTACAGACCCAAAATATGACCTATTTTTGATTGGCTGCTAGACTTGTTCTACTGTACACACAGAGCAACAGTAAAACCTCTCTATAACAGCCACTAATTTGTGTTAATTAGTTGATATTTAGGGCAGGTGGCTGCTTAAAGCAAGTTGAAAGTAAAACAGAACGCTCCAATAGGAGCATTCTGTTTTACTTTCACCTGGCTAGAAGCTTTCTGCATTACCTTTGTCCTGCATTAAGCAACCACCTGCTTATAAAGACATCCACCATGTTTATTCATTAAGTGGTAGCATTAGAGGGGTTTTACTGTACTTATACAATCATTATTTCTTACATGAATATTAAACAGGTAAAGTGTTAATTGAAGAGATTAGTTTAAAACATGTTTAACTAATTCGTCCTAAGGCTATATTTAGACCCAACCTATCTGAATAAATCTACTAAAAACTACTAGAGAAAATGAAAATTTTAGAATTGTGTACTTTTGAAACCATTATAAATACAGCATTTGCTCCTATGGAGCAAATGCTGTATCACAATGGTTTAAAAACATGACTTTTACAGAGGCTTCAAAAGGTGTCAGAAGAAGGGAATGGGCTAAGTAATGGCCTCGTATCCAAGGTATGCAATGATGTGTACAATACTGGCTAGAAAGCCGGGCAATGCAACTGCAGTATTTACTACTTTTTCAGACTTTTAGGAAACTAATGACCAAGTGTCAGACACCTTGGATCCTTACAAAATACCAAATTACTTCGCATCTCATCTAGATCTAAGCTTGCAAATACTGGTGAAGTTCGGCTTGGCAGTTAACCCATTACCTCATCGGCTATATTTAGGCCAAACCTCTTTGAATAAATCTACCGAAAAGGAGCATTTACTAGAGAAAAGGAAAATTTTAGAATTGTGTAGTTATGAAACCATTTCGATACATAGAGCATTATATGTCCATACTGGGATACAACAATCATTATTTCTCCAAGAAACCCGATGCTGTTACCACACTTTAGAATCATCTCAAAGCTTAAACATTAGGTTTAGTGGAGAAATAAAGGAGTTAATTTACATTTCTTATCCGGGCCTCTGTAACTGTCAAATAATCTGTAATACCGATGAGGCACAGAGTTGCTTGGCAGCCTAATCAGTTCAGTGTGGGGAAACCAGCCACTAAGGTCTTTTGCAAACAGTGTAGACCCAGGCGGGAGGGCTCCTAGAGGAGTGCTCTCATTAGGATCTGCAGCTTGTCATGTTAGATTTTCTATGAAAAAAAAATCCCTGAATATTTACGGTTGGCTTGCCCTGTTTGAATTTTGGAAAGGTCCTTTTGAAAGGATTTACTGTAACTTATAGTGTCTGACAGGGTAGTTACCATTTTACACGTATCAAAGTAGTAATCAAACCCTTTACTTAAGAATATTCATGTAAGAAAAAAATGATTGTATGAATACTAGTTAGCTAAATTTTGTGTGAAAATTTGTTCCATACAGAAACTGTAGAATTAGATCAACATCATTTCATCAACAACAAAGCAAAACCTGATCAGATGGCTCCTACGGTAGTTATTTGTTCCGGGTCTTTGGTAATGAGTTAACCCTTTCCTCCATAAACACACCTTTCTACGATTCTGTAAAAGTCACTTCTTGAAACCATTGTGATAAATAGAGCATTTGCTCCTCAGGATTTTAGACCCAACCTCTTTGAATAAATAAATCTACCAAAAAGAAACATTTACTAAAGACATGGAATCTTATAGAATTGTGTAGTTATGAAACCAGTGTGATAAAAAGAGCATCTGCTCCTATGGTTTCAAGATGTGACTATTAACCCATTCCCTCATATTGACGACTCTGTAGAAGTCACTTTCTGAAACCATTGTGACAAATAGAGCATTTGCTCCTCAGGAGCAAATGCTCTATTTATCATGTAATGGTTTAAAAACTACAATATTCTAAATTTTTCCTTTTCTCTACTTAATGCTCCTTTTCGGTAGATTTATTCAAAGAGGTTGGATCTAAAAATAACCTATGAAGGAATGGGCTAAAGAAAATGGACATGAACATATCCAATACTACAACAAACACAAAAGTTTATTTTCAACCTGAACCCTTTAATCCATAAATATGCCTTTCTATGCATTTGCAAGCAGAGTAGACCCAGATCAGCTGGCTCCTATAAGAGCTGTCTGATCAAGGTCTGCTCTGTGTGATTGTGATATAGTATTGATAAGATTCTACAGTTTCTGTCATGGCCAAAAACTCCTATGTCCATGTGCTATAATAACAATCAATCTAATTAATATTCATGATGTCATTACTTCTTACATGAATATTCATGGAGTAAAGGATTAACCTTTACAGTGTGGGACACAAGTCACTAACATCCTTTTCAAACAGTGTCGACCCAGATGAGAGGGCTCCTAAAGGAGCCCTCTCATCAGTGTCGGCACTGTTTGTCACATTATACTTTTCTTTAGAAAAATCCCTAAATATTCACCATAAGCATGATCTCTTTGAAATTTGGAAGATTTCATTTGAAAATTCAGCATTTTAAGGGTTAAACAGCTGAATAACATCTTCGCCAACCTTTGTCATTATCAGGGGGCACACAACATTCATGATGGAATTTCGTAATTGTAACTCAGGTCAAACATTGTGAAATCCATTCTTTTGTATTGTCCTCCATAACCATTCTACTTCTGTACTGTCCTCCATGTGTTACTGCCACCCATCTCCATGATTGTACTACATGTACAGTAACACCTGTCTTAACCCTTTCCCTCATATTGATGACTTTTGACGACTCTGTAAAAGTCACTTTGTGAAACCATTGTGATAAATAGAGCATTTGCTCCTATAGGAGTCTGTATCTAAAAATAGCCTATGAGGTAATGGGTTAAATGACCGCCAAAACAGTGTCTGGGTATACAAGGCATGTTGTAGCTTAGGGCAGGACAAAAAGTATGCAGGAGAAACCTCCATTACTTTTTACCCCCCTAATTATCAACCACCTGCTATTTAAGATTCCTATACATGTATATATATATATATAAATGGTCACTTAAGACAGGTTCTCCTTCAGGAACTTTCTGCATAACGTTTGTCCTGCTTTAAGCAACCGCCTGCTTTACAGACAGTCTATGGTCACTACAACATGTTTATGCTGTATTTCTTCAGCCAAATCTGGATTATCTAAAAAGACAAAAATACTTTTTATCATTATAAAAATTAAAAGTACCTAGTTATAGTCTACTTTCAGTCCGAATAACCGCTCAGCCGACTGTACATTTACTCCTCTGGTCGTTGAGTCATTCGTCTACAATATTGAGCACTGCTAACACATGGCGCAATCATGCAGCCGCAGTACAGGCTAGTGACCCTCACAGGTACCAATTTTAACCCCTGGATGGAGAGGAGGTGCGGATGAATGCAGTAGAACTTTTATTTAGTAGCCACCAAATGAATAAACATGGGTGTCTTTAACCCTTTCCCTCATATAAACTAGTTTTCATGCATTTGCAAACAGAGTAGACCCAGATCAGATGGCTCCTATAGGAGCCGTCTTATCAGTGTCTGCTCTGTTTGCCATCAGAATTTGATAGATCTGTTTCTTTACTTTCTAAAATAGTAACAATGTTCCACCTTCCATATATTATCATAACTTTTTTGTCCATGAATATTCAGTAGGTATTGACATTTGAAATAAATATAGAACAGGGAAAGGGTCAACCCTTTATTTGCATGAATATTCATGCAGTAATTAATTCATGCATAAATGTTCAAAAGGGGAAAGGGTTAATCCTTTACTTCATTCCTTTGCTGAGTAAACATCCATCTACCCTAATTCCCAATGTAACCATTTCCTTTGAACCCATTCCCTCATATTGATGACTTTTGACGACTCTGTAAAAGTCACTATGAGAAACCATTGTGATAAATAGAGCATTTGCTCCTATATGAGCAAATGCTCTATTTATCACAATGGTTTCAAACTACAAATTCTAAAAATTTCCTTTTCTCTAGTTCATGTTCCTTTTCGGTAGATTTATTCAGAGGTTGTATCTAAAAATAGCCAATGAGGTAATGGGTTAACCCATTCTCTCCTACTGAAGCCTTTTTGCACCTCTGTAAAACTGATTTTACGAAACCATTGTGATAAATATACCATTTGCTCCATACAAGCTCTATTTATCATAATGGTTTAAAAATTACACAATTCTAAAAGTCTCCTTATCCATAGTTAATGCTCTTTTTCGGTAGATTAATTCAAAGTGGTTGGGTCTAAAAACAGTCTAGGAGGGAAAGAGTTAAACTTTAGTCAACTGAGTAAAACATCCATCTATGTCAATTCTCAGTGTAACCATTTCTTTTTAACTTTTAGCCTGCTAAGCAAACTTGTTAGCAGCAGGCTCAAGCCCAATCAGAATGGCAAAGAGTTTGGACTCTGAAGAGATGTCCAGTTAACCCTTTACTCCATAAATACACCTTTCTACACCTTTGCAAACACAATAGACCCAGATCAGACGGTTCCTATAGGAGCCATCTGATCAGGGTCTGTTATGTTTGCTTATCGAATAATATAGATATGACTACGTTTCCTGCCACTACCAAAATTTCGTAATCTTATGCCATTACAAAAATGAATAATTAATGTTCAGGACGTAGTTATTTGAACGAATATCCATGGAGAAAAGAGTTTGGATCAAAACTGCATGATCCAATAATGTGCAAAGATAGAGATAGATAGATAGATTTTGTTAAAATGTACATGGGGCATAAAAATGTAACAAGAGCTGTCTGATTTGATGCTTGTCCAGCTAAATGAAAAAAACAAGAGGGTCGTCACGGGTGACAAATGCCCCCAAAGTGTTTGACACCGAAATGCATTTTGGTGGAAAAACAATACAATGTAATGCAGGTGTAACATGAAATTTTGATGCTGTTAAAAATGACACAGGAGTCAGTTCTTAACATTAGAAACAGAACCTTTGACGATTATGATAGCTAAGAAAAGAGCCAAGCGTCAAAACTTAGTTAAAAAGGACCCTAAGTCATTCTCAACGTTAAAAAGGACCCTGGGTTGATTGTCAACGTTTAAGGTATAGGAGATATGCTCTGGACAAGCTTTTTGTATCTGGTAAGATATAGGAGATATGCTCCGGACTGTAAAATTGAGGTCAAAGGTCAAGGTCAAGGTCAGTGATCTGAAAATGGTACATGACTCTCCCCCATCCCAAGATGAACTCACAAACCAAATTTGGATTCCGTAGCTGGTAAGGTATAGGAGAAATGCTCCAGACAAGCTTTGTGTAAAATGTAGGTCAAAGGTCAAGGTCACAGTGACCTGAAAATGGTACGCGACACTCCGCCATCCCAAGATAAACTCACACATTAAATTTGGAATCCATAGCTGGTAAGGTATAAGAGATATTCTCTGGACAACCTTTTTTGTAAAATCGAGGTCGAAGGTCAAGGTCAAGGTCACAGTGACCTGAAAATGGTACGCGACACTCCGCCATCTGAAGGTGATCTCACAAACCAAATTTGGAATCCGTATCTGGTAAGGTATAGGAGATATGCTCTGGACAAACTTTTTGTAAAATCGGTCAAGGTCAAGGTTAAGGTCATAGTGACCTGGAAATGGTACATGACATTCCGCCATCCCAAGATGAACTCACACACCAAATTTGGAATCTGTAGCTGGTAAGGTAAAGGAGATATGCTCCGGACAAGCTTTTTGTAAAATCGGTCAAAGGTCATGGTCAAGGTCACAGTGATCTGAAAATGGTATGCGACACTCCTCCATCCAAAGATGAACTCACACACCAAATTTGGAATCCTTAGCTGGTAAGGAATAGGAGATATACTCCGGACAAGCTTTTTGTAGCTGGTAAGGTATAAGCGGTTTTTAAAATCGAGGTCAAAGGTCAAGGTCAAGGTCACAGTGACCTGGAAATGGTACCCGACACTCCGCCATCCCAAGATGAACTCACACACCAAATTTGGAATCTGTAGCTGGTAAGGTAAAGGAGATATGCTCCGGACAAGCTTTTTGTAAATTCGGTCAAAGGTCATGGTCAAGGTCACAGTGATCTGAAAATGGTACGCGACACTCCTCCATCCCAAGATGAACTAACACACCAAATTTGGAATCCTTAGCTGGTAAGGTATAGGAGATATACTCCGGACAAGCTTTTTGTAGCTGGTAAGGCATAAGCTTTTTTTAAAATCGAGGTCAAAGGTCAAGGTCAAGGTCACAGTGACCTGGAAATGGTACGCGACACTCCGCCATCCTAAGATGAACTCACACACCAAATTTGGAATCTGTAGCTGGTAAGGTAAAGGAGATATGCTCCGGACAAGCTTTTTGTAAAATCAAGGTCAAAGGTCAAGGTCAAGGTCACAGTGACATGAAAATGATACGCGACACTCCCCCATCCCAATATGAACTCACACACCAAATTTGGTATCCATAGCTGATGTGACAAAGGAAATATACTCCGGACAAAAGGTACACACACCCACACACCCACCCACCCACCCACCCACCCACACACCCACCCACCCACACACCCACACACACACACACGCACGGTGCGATCACTATATGCCGCCAAAGCCTAGCTTTGGGGGCATAAAAATAAGGGCCATAACTCCAAACTTTTGAAATCAAGAGTTATGATTCTTATGTACCCGTGGACCTTCCCCTCCTTAATGAGATCTGCTAACCTATGAAGTTTCATGCTGATACCTCTTATACTTTTCGAGTAATGAGCTACATTAAAGTTTTTGCACGCCGCTGCAGACAACAACAACGATGCCTACGACCCAGTAATCACAATAGCTCGAGTTTTCATCGAAACAGACGAGCTAAAAAAGGAAATTTATTGCCATGTCAAACAGCTAGTTGAGTCTGAGTTCGTTCTCAAGTTTTTGATTGGTCAGATTTGAGCCTGACCAATCAAAAGCTTGAGAACTCAAATCTGACCAATCAAATGCTTGATAAAAAGCTCAACTAAAAAGCTTTATAAGCATGGACCCAGGTCTATTACATTACTTCAGTGTACAGACAAGACCCTGATCAGACAGCACCTGTAGAAGCTGTCTGATCCAACACAATTTTGTTTGCAAAGGCGTAAAAAGGAAGGACAATCAAGTACAGGGCTAACCCTTTTCTTGATATAAACAATTTTTCAATGCATTTGCAAACAGAGTAGACCCAGATCAGACGGCTCCTGTAGGACCTATTTGGTACTCCATTAGATGTCATTTGAAGTTATCAAAACTGGACATATTCAGCTTTTGATGGGTTTTACAAAATACAGGTAATAGCTTAATGCTGACTGAAAGCAATGCAGAAAGTTCCCTTAGGAGCTCTGTGCATTGCTTTTATTCCGCATTTAGCAACCATCTGTCTACAAAATGCAAGTTTTTTGAGATTATGCGATAACTATGAATTACTTTTACCAAAAAATGTCACTGTAAATACATGTTGTTGTCATCATTTCGGTGCAACAGTGAGAGGCACCAGACCCAGCTGCTGAAGAGTAACAGTCGCTGCCGTAGCCTTGGCTACTTTTTTAGTGGTGTCTGCAATTGACGGCTGGTAGGTTGTGCCATTCACTGTCACCTGAAAAAGCAAAGAGCTGCTAGTTAGTTAGAGGTACACATGGCTAAATAAGATTATCGCTCATTTGCCAGCAGTGTGTTTAACCCTTTCCCTAATGAATATTTATACGACATTGCATATATTATCAATATTATCATAAATTAACCCATTCCCTGTTCTATGCTTAGTCCAAATTTCAATACCTACTGAGTATTCATGCACAAAATAGTTATAATGAAATATGGAAGGTGTAACATTGTAGCTATTTTAGAAAGTAAAGACACAGAACTTTCAAATTCCATTAGCAAACAGAGCAGACCCTGACCAGACGGCTCCTAGAGGAGCCGTCTGATCTGGGTCTACTCTGTTTGCAAATGCGTGAAAACACGTCTATATGAGGGAAAGGGTTAAGTACATTTACTGCCATAACAAAATTGGACAGAATCAGATCTGTTACATAAGCAAATTGGGTAGACCAAGATCAGACAGTTCTTACAGGAGTTGACTGATCTGGGTCTACTCTGTTGGCAAAGGTGAGAAAAGGTAGAATTATCAAGTGACAGGGTAAGCGTTCAATTATCCCTTTCCCTCATATAAACGCCTTTTTAAGAATCTGCAAATAGAGAAGACCCAGATCAGATGGCTCCTAGAGGAGCCGTCTGATCAGGGTTTGCTCTGTTTGTTAATGGAATTTGAAAGATCTGTTTCCTTACTTTCTAAAATGGCTACATTTTTCCACTTTCCATATTTCATTATTTATACCTATTTTGTTCATCAATATTCAGTAGGTATTGAAATTTGGAATAAACACTGAACAGGGAAAGGGTTAATTCAATATTCAGAACTGGGTTATTGCCATGGTCAATTTGGGTTGGTTTGGTTTTTATCAGGTTTTACGTCGTTTTAACAGTATGTCTGTCATATTGTGACGTCCAGCTAATTGCAGGTGGAGGAAAACCCCAGAGGTTCTTCTATTCATAGAACAAATTGCATTGTTTCGTGCACAGAACTGAACATCAATGTAGAACCACTGACAAACCACAAGCCAGCTGGAAGACTTCTTCACATGAAAAATCCAAATGCCCAAACGGGATTCGAACCAACAACAGTGAGGAGCTAAGCGATTGTCAGTCGAAGACTTTAACCATGGAGGCCCTGCGGTCAGTTTGGGTCTTTTATTATAGGAATAACTGTAAGGAATCTGATAAAGTCACTATCTACACCTAGAAGTGTAAGCCAAAGGCTAACAAATAGTCAAATAGCACTCCTCACCCAACTCACCAACTTACCAGATCCTTATTGTCATACTGTGAAAAATGTAACAAGAGGGCCAGAATGGCCCTGACATCGCTCACCAGACAATCAGGAGAGAAGATTTTCAAAGATTTCACTATATGTTTCTATAGAAAACTAGCCGGCCCTGGGGTGGGCCAATTTTAATTCAGAAAGAATAAATTAATCTATACTTATGTTCAAAATTTCAGATATTTTCATTACATCTTCATGAGTTCATATTATTAATATTATTATTCATATCTTATCTTAAGATTGATGTACTTTTACCCTTCCCCTGTTCTATGTTTATTCAAAATTTCAATACCTAGTGAATATTCATGGACAAAATAGTTGTAATGAAATATGGAAAGTAGGACAGTATAGCCATTTTAGAAAGTAAAGAAACATATTTCAAATTCCATTGACAAACAGATCAGACCCTGATCAGACAGCTGCTATAGGAGCCGTCTGATTTGGGTCTGTTCTGTTTGCAAATGCATGAAAAGTCATTTATATGAGGGAAAGGCTTAAGTAAACATATTATAAGTAAATGTATATTGTACACAAAATAAAAAACAAGAGGGCCAGAATGACCCTGAAGCGCTCACCAGACAATCAGAGGAGAAGATTTTCAAAGATTTCACTATATGTTTCTATAGAAAACTAGCCTGCCCTGGGGCGGGGCTAATTTTGACCCAAGAGGCACAATTTATATAACTTTTGTAGAGGACCTGAACATGATGCTATGTGCCAAATATGAAAGCTGAGAACCTTCCAGTTTCAGACGAGAAGATTTTCAAAGTTTTCACTATATGTTTCTATTGAAAACTGGCTGCCCCTGGGGCGGGGCCAATATTTACCCCAGGGCCATAATTTATATAACTTTTGTAGAAGACCTGAACATGATGCTATGTGCAAAATATGAAAGCTGAGAACCCTCTAGTTTCAGAGAAGAAGATATTCAAAGTTCTATTGGAAACTGCCCACCCCTGGGGCGGGGCCAATTTTGACCCTGGGGCCATAATTTATGTAAATTTTGTAGAGGCCCTGAACATGATGCTATGTGCCACATATGAAAGCTGAGAGCCTTCAAGTTTTTAGAGGTGAAGGTTTTCAAAGTTTTCACTATTTGTTTCTATTGAAAACTGCCCACCCCTGGGGCGGAGCCAATTTTGGCCCCAGGGCCATAATTTATATAACTTTGTAGAGGACCTGAACATGGTGCTCTGTGCTAAATATGAAAGCTGAGAGCCTTCCAGTTTCAGAGAAGAAGATTTTCAAAGATTTCACTATTTGTTTCTATTGAAAACTGCCCACCCCTGGGGCGGGGCCAATAATGAATCTTGACCCCGGGGCCATAATTTATACAACTTTTGTAGAGGACCTGAACATGATGCTCTGTGCCAAATATGAAAGCTGAGAGCCTTTTAGTTTCAGAGAAGAAGATTTTCAACGATTTCACTATTTGTTTCTATTGAAAACTGCCAACCCCTGGGGCGGGGCCAATTTTGACCCTGGGGCCATAATTTATATAACTTTTGTAGAGGACCTGAACATGATGCTCTGTGCCAAATATGAAAGCTGAGAGCCTTCTGGTTTCAGAGAAGAAGATTTTCACAGATTTCACTATTTGTTTCTATTGAAAACTGCCCACCCCTGGGGCGGGGCCAATTTTGACCCAGGGGCCATAATTTATATAACTTTTGTAGAGAACCTGAACATGATGCTCTGTGCCAAATATGAAAGCTGAGAGCCTTCCAGTTTCAGAGAAGAAGATTTTCAAAGATTTCACTATTTGTTTCTATTGAAAACTGCCCACCCCTGGGGCGGGGCCAATTTTGACCCCAGGGCCATAATTTATATAACTTTTGTAGAGGACCTGAACATGATGCTATGTGCCAAATATGAAAGCTAAGAACCTTCTGGTTTCAGAGGAGAATATTTTCAAAGTTTTACTATATGTTTCTATTGAAAACAAGGCACCCCTGGGGCGGGGCCAATTTTGACCCCATGGGCATAATTTATATAACTTTTGTAGAGAACCTAAAGATGATACTATGTGCCAAAGATGAAAGCTGAGAACCCTGTAGATTCAGAGGAGAAGATTTTTAAAGGTTGAAATTGTTGACGACTGACGACGCACGCAGACGGACGACGGACATCAGGCAATCACAAAAGCTCACCCTGAGCACTTTGTGCTCTGGTGAGCTAACAAGATGATGCTATGTGCCAATATGAAAGCTGAGAAATTCCAGTTTAAGAGGTGATTTCTAATTTGCACACAGTTTGGATTCTGATCTGGTGCATATGTGAACTTCATATGTGGTTTGTACAAGAGAGTTAATTGTAAAATTTATATGCACTAACCCTTTATTCCATAAATGTACCTTTGTATGCCTCTGTAATAGTCAATTTATGAAACCATTGTGATAAATAGAGCATTTGCCCCATAGGAGCAAATGCTCTATTTATCAAAATGGTTTCAAATTTACACAATTCTGAAATTTTCCTTTTCTCTAATTAATGCTCATTTTAGGTAGATTTATTGAAAGAGGTAAGATCTAAAAATAGCCTAATAGTATGAGGGAATGGGTTAAAAACAGTGTGAACAGACAATAATTCTGAAGCAGACAACATAACAGTGAACAGGAACTTGACCTCTCCAGTAATTGCATAAGACTAACCCAGGCTATCTGCAGTCCAGTGGGAAACCCTTAGACTGTAGAAGTCTATTATAAAGTATAACCAACAGGGCAAGGCAGGGCAGGGCCAAATTTAACCTCAGAACTATGATATTTACAAAATTTATAAAGATATACTAAGTAAATCAATACACTAAATATCTAAGCTCTTGGACTTGTAGTTTTTGGCAAGTAGATTTTTAAAGCTTTCCCTATGCCTACTACTAAGTGAACCCAACACTCTGCTAGTGCTAAAGAAAACTTAAACAACAGTCTGCTTCAAAAAACTGGCCTTCCCTGGGACGGGGCCAATTTTGACCCCAGGGGTATAATTTATATAACTTTTGTAGAGAATGTGAATATGATGCTATGCGCCAAATATGAAAGTTGAGAACCTTCCAGTTTCAGAGGAGAAGATTTTCAAAGTTTTCACTATATGTTTCTATTGAATACTTGACACCCCCAGGGTGGGGCCAATTTTGACTCCAGGGGCATAATTTATATAACTTTTGTAGAGGACCTACAGATGATGCTATGTGCCAAAGATGAAAGCTGAGAACCCTGTAGATTCAGAGGAGAAGATTTTTAAAAGGTTCAAATTGTTGACGCGGGACGACCCACCACGACGCACGACGACGGACATCAGGCAATCACAAAAGCTCACCCTGAGCACTTTGTGCTCTGGTGAGCTAAAAACAAAAAAAAACTCTTGTGACACTAGTGATCAAATCCAAGAAAAACTACAGGTGCACAGGTTCCTACGACAGTCAAAAATTTATCTACAGTAAAACCTCTGTAATTCAAATGTTAGTATGGAAGAATTTTGACCCTTTTTGGCAGGTGGCTGATTGATGCATGGCGAAAGTCATGCAGAAAGCTCCCAAAGGAGTTTACTGCATAACTTTCATCCTGCATTAAGCTGCAACCTATCTTAAAGATCAACAAGAGCTGTGTGCAGCGCCAACGCTCATCTGATTTGGTGCTTGTCCACTGCACACACTTGTCCTCAAAGAGATCTACCAACCTATGAAGTTTCATGTTGATACCTCTTATACTTTTTTATTAATCAGCTACATTAATGTTTTCAAAGACGACGACAATGCCTACGACCCAGTAATCACAATAGCTTGACTTTTTTTTCGAAAACAGATGAGCTAATAATGATACGTATTTAAGTATTTGGATAATCAAGGTTTTACTGTACTTACAAATGGATGGACAGACAACCTGGAATATTGAAACATCATATATCCCCGCTCCTACCCAATATGTTGTTGTTGTTTAACTGTCTTTAATATCACCTTAAATATGTAGCCAGTTAAACATAAACAAATAGTTTAAACCCAGAGCAGAATGATCTGGACCTACAAAACTTCTTCATTTAAAAATACAACAAGAGCAATGCATGCAGGTGCACTAGTGACCAAGTTTTGAACCACACATGATCCACTTTCAATGTTATCCAAGAATTAATCAAGACAATCATTCTGACCAAGTTTCATAAAGATTGGGCTAAAATTGTGACCTCTAGAGTGTTCACAAAGTTTTGCTACTATTTGACCTAGTGACCTAGTTTTCGACCCCACATGACCCACTTTCGATGTCGTCGGAAAATTTATCAAGACAATCATTCTGACCAAGTTTAATGAAGATTGGACTAAAATTCAGAGATGTTGCCAGGATTTCAATTTGGTGAGGGAAATCCCCCATCAAATAAAAAAAAAGTGGGGGACCTACTGGGGAGGGGGGGGGGGGGGGGGGGGGGCAGTTAACGGGCAGTAGTTATTACTAGTTAATGCATCCATTTAAAATTTGTAAGTAAACATATTAGATCTAGTGTTCTTACTTTCAACACACAAAGACACATGTCTATTAATTCTCAAATATCCCTTATACATAATGGGCATTTTCTCCAACTTTGATCCAAGCCATTGAATTTTCAAACATCTAAAAGATTTTAATAGAGCTAGATTCTTTTGCTGTGGGAATATTTTCAATTGCAATATAGGAAGCTGTTCTCATAGCACTTATCACTGCCTCGGTCCTTTCATCCAATTCTGACACCAAGTTTGAAACTTTTAACAACTTACTTTCAATGACAATGTTATGTGATCGGCAAACTCAGTCTGTCTTATTAGAGTTGATGTGCGGTAGTTAACGCATCCATTTGCACAAGTGAACGTGTTGGTTTTCTTTCTTTCAACACACAAAGTAAAAGTATATTTCAAAACTTTGTTCTCCGATGATTTGAGACAAGATAGCTGATATTTTGTGGTCCTTCCATTTTTTCGGATTGGACGTTTTCTTAGGATCATCATCGTGTTCGTTTTTCGAATCTGAAATAGCTGGTGGCTTTTTAATTTTCTGCTTGCATCTCCAAGGTTTCCATAGATGAATTCACCCCGGGGCGAAATAACTCACTTATTTCTCTTTTATTGCTAGACATTTTTTCTGTCGTCTGCAGCATGCACAAAATGTCGGGAAAGGTAAACCGGAATTGGTGTACATAGGCGTTTCCCCGCATCATTCGTTATTTAAATATAGATTTTTCAAAATGCGGGAACCAGTGTCAATTGTCAATTACAGTATCCCACTAGGGAGTTATTGATCGAATGCGAGACCGCTAAAAATAGTGCTATTTGCAATGCCGACACAGACCGTTCTGTTTTGATTTATTTTGCACGCACTGGATAGTATTTTTTGCGGGACAATCATTTTGACTGCAGGATAATGCCCTCACCATTTTGAGAAAAATGGGGGACCGAGGCAAAGATAAGCGGGATCCGCACATCCCGCGCCCTGACAGCATCTCTTAAAATTGTGACCATGTGAGTGTTCAAAAACCATTGTGCCAGGTTGTGCCAAAGACAAAAAGACAGACCAACCGACCAACATACTGACTCTATATACCCCCTCTCAAACGTCATTTGCAGGGGTATAGATATGGATGCCGGAGTTATACTAGCTCGTATTTTTTTCTAAGAAAAACAGACAAGCTAAAAATGCTGCAGAATTGATTTAATAAGTCTTATACATTGTTGGTGAGGGGAGATTGGGCATTGATGGGCTCCAGTAGTACCTCAACAGTATAATTAACATTGCCGGCCCAATAACAATACATTTTGTGGCTTAGAATTGTTATTTACACTTTTAAACAAGATTCAAAAATATATTGTTTGCAGAATACCTTGAATAGAAAATCCCTTCTATGTGAGGGGCCACTCTCGTGCACAAGCTCATATACAGGGGTCCCCATCTCCGCTTGTACACAGCTCTCCAAGGGCAGATACTGGATGTTTTCCTAGGAAGAAATGGCAGCAGGTATTAATATGAAACATACATATATTCAAACATAATAAAATCATAAAACTCCAATACAATGACCACCAATATGAATCTGACGAGTCTTATGGATCTTTTAATAGTTCTAATGGGTCTTTAACCCTCTCCCTCATATAATGCTGTTCCACCACCTTGCAAACACAGTAGACCCAGATCAGGGTCTGCTCTGTTTGCTTATGGAATTATAATAGATCTAACTCTACAGTTTCTACCAATTCCAAGGCATCCTGTGTACATATCCCATTATACAAATTCAGCTAATAAACCTTCATGATGTATTTATATGTTATATATAATATTAAATAAGGACAGGGTTAAAACTGGTGGTATTTTAACCCTTCTCTTGCTATTCACGTCAATATATGTACCTGTAAACAGTGAAAACCCAGATGAGACAGCTCCTGCAGGAGCTGTCTCATCAGGGTCTGCACTATTTACCAATTGATTGTGCAACCAGTGCACTCCACAGCAGTGATTGCACAGCGAAATACTTGTACACAGTGAAGATATATGTAACTATACAACAGGGCATGGGTAAAGAAGGAGAAATGTATTTTAGAATTCAGCAAGAGAAGGATTAATTGCAAGATGAGTTATACTGACATTTGCAATAGATGGTTTCTGCATTACTTTTGTTCCTCATATCAAGGCCTTTTCACGCATTTGCAAACAGAGTAGACACAGATCAGACAGCTCCTATAGGAGCCATCTGATCAGGGTCTGCTCTATTTGCTTATGAAATTTGAAAGATCTGTTTCTTGACTTTCTAAAATGGCTACAATGTTCCACCTTCAATATTATATTTTCATCAGAGCAGACACTGATAAGAAGACTCTTATAGAGCTGTCTGATCTGGGTTTACTTGTTTGCAAAGGCATGAAAAAGCGTTTGTATGGGGGAAAAGGTCAAAGGTTAGAAAAACCCAATATCCCATCTACGCTGTGTGTAAATAAACCAATATCCCATCTACGCCATTTGTAAATAACCCAATATCCCATCTACACCGTTTGTAAATAACCCAATATCCCATCTACACCAATTGTTAATATAAGTTAGTCTGCACCTTTTTACACAATAGATATTCCCTTTAACCCATTCCATGTTCTATGGTTAAATTCAAACTTTCAATACCTACTGAATATTCATGGACAAAATAGGTATAATGAAATATGGAAGGTGGAACATTGTAGCCTTTTAAGATTGCAAAGAAATAGATCTTTCAAATTCCATTAGCAAAAAGAGCAGACCCTGATCAGATGGCTCCTCTTGCAGTCGTCTGATCTGGGTCTTCTCTGCTTGCAACTGCACGAAAACACGTTTATAGGAAGGAAAGGGTTAACCTATTCCCTCAAATTGACGCCTTTTGAAGCCTCTATAAAAGTTACTTTTTGAAACATATTTGGTAATGAGCATTCACTCATTATTAAAGAGCAAATAGTCTATTTATCACAATGATTGCATAACGCGCATTCTAAAATGTACCTATTTACTGTAAATGCTCCTTTTTCATACATTCAATCAAAGAGGTTGGATATGGGGGAATGTTTTAAAACTAACGTACCTGAAAGATCTTTTACAACTTTCGCAGGGGCTGATGAACTTTTCTTTCCTTCACCCTCTGTCAAAAGACCTAGAAAGAAAAACAAATAAAACTATGATACAATTGTGTCCATAGGACATGACTGCTCCCCTTCTGGTGACACTGTCTCTAAATCAAGCACTTCTTTAACCCTTTCCTCCATAAATACACCTTTCTACGCCTCTGTAAAAATCACTTATTGAAACCATTGTGATAAATAGAGCATTTGCTCCCAAGGACCAAATGCTATATTTATCACAATAGTTTCTGAACAACAAAATTCTAAAATTGTCCTTTTCTCTAGTTAATGCTCCTTTTTGGTACATTTATTCAAAGTGGTTGGATCTAAAAATAGCCTATGAGGGAATGGGTTAAAGGAAAATGTTACAAAGTCCCGTAACTTTGGCCAAAAATAGCCATAGAAAAATTTACTTCTTCTGACCATCTTCACAACAAAGTTGTTTATCTGTGAAAGTTTGAACAAATCCTGCCAGTGTTTTATGAGTTGGACACACAACACATTTCACTATATGTTTTATAATGAAAAAAAGTCCTGTAACTTAGTAAGAATAGTTGCAGCAAAAACTTCTTCTGCACTGCCATCTTAACATCGAGTTTTCTCATCTGTGAAAGTTTAAAATAAATCCTCACAATGGAGTATGAGAAGCGGGGCACACAGATTTCTTCACAGAATATTTTATAGTGAAGAAAATTACAAAGTCCAACAATACCAGGGAAACACTAGAGGTTTTTGGTCACAAAAACAGTCTCAATCTAATGGCATGAGCAATATAGGAGTTATTGTCGGACGACAAAGTGTGCAAAAAATGTACAAGGGGCAATAATTCCGATATTAGTGAAGCCAGAGTCATGGACCTTGTGCATGACACTTCCTCTAATCATGCTCTTTCCATGTATGAAGTTTAAGTCCAATGGCATGAGTCATATAGGATAATCGTCCGGACAAAAAAGTGTGCCAAAAATGTACAAAAGGCAATAACTCCAATATTAGTGAGGCCAGAGTTATGGACCTTGTGCATGAAACTCCCTCTCATACTCCCTCTCATTATGCTCTTTCCTATATAAAGTTTAACCAACTGGCCTCAGGCAAATAGAAGTTACGTCTGGACAAAAAAGTGTGAAGGGACAGACAGATGGACGGACAAACAACTCTCACAAAACCAATATGTCTTCCCACTATAATATGATGGGGGGGGGGGGGGGGGGGGGGGGGGGGGGGGGGGGACATAATAGTCAAAGAACAAATCCCAATTTTTACAACTACCTTCACATCAAGGTTGTTCATCTATGAAAGTTATCCTCTATTTTCTATAAAATTCCACAAGCAAACCAAGTAGACCCTGATTAGTTGGCTTCTTCAAGAGTCGTCTGATCTCAGTCTGCTCTGTTTGCAAATGCCTGAAAAGGTGTTTGTTTGATAGAAAAGGTTAAAGGGGAGATGTTGTCTAAAAATTCCCGACAACAAGCAATGCAAGACTGATAATAGCTAATCTCACCAGGTGAGCAATTATTACATTTTTTTGGTAATTGAACTCTTTCTTTCAAATAGTGTTACTCATTAAACACTTTGAACCAATTTTTGACAGCCATTACTCAGTCTCTCAATGAGGATCACAACTGTTTGATACTTATCAGAGGTATTGTTTCATAGACAGAAATGGAAAAGAAAACCTTGAATTGTTGCAGAAAATATTTTGTTTAACCTATTCCCTCATATTGACGCATTTGGTGCCCTTTTTAAACCATTGTGATAGAGAGCATTTGTTCCATAGGAGCAAATGCTCTATTTATCACAATGATTTCAAAACTACACAATTCCAAGAGTTTCCTTTAATAGAAAATGCTCTTTTCAGTACATTTACTCAAAGAGGCTGGGTCTAAAAAAGGCCTATGAGGGAATTGGTAAATGTCCAAGAGTTGAAGTTACCTCTCCTATCAATCTTGAAATCTAACATAATTGGCTCCCTATTGCCCTCATTATTCTTTCCGAGTCCCTCGCCATGTTTCCAACCCATCTTCTTTAACAGGAACATGCCAATCCCTCCACTGACTGGGGCCGCGTTCGTGAACACATCCTGAACAACACGGGTACAAAACAGAACAAGGGTAAGAACAAGCTCCTCACTGCTTTACATAAGCCTTTAACCCTTTACTCCATAAATATGCCTTTCCATGCCTATGCAAACAGAGTAGACCCGAATCAGATGGCTCCTGTAGGAGCCATCTTATCAGGGTCTGCTCTGTTTGGTTATGATATAATATAGATATGACTACAGTTTCTGCCATAGCCACAATTTCCTTTGTCCATGTGCTATTATAACAATTATAATCTAATATATATTCATGAGGTCATTATTTCTTACATGGTTATTCATATAGTAAAGGTTTAACTCTTTACCTGATGAATATTCATGTAAGAAATAATGACATCATGAAGGTGTATCAGCTGAATTTCAATAATGGAATATAAACACAGGATTTATTGGTAATGGCAGAAAGTGTAGAACCAAATATATACATGTACATGTTCATAGGCAAACAGAGCAGGCCCTGATCAAATGACTCTGCAGTAGCCATCTGATCTGGGTCTATTCTGTTATCAAAAGCATTGAAATGCATTTCTATGAGGTACAGGGTTCATTTGGCATGGTCAATATTTGGCAGATTTAAAAACAAATTTACTGACAGAACTTTAATTTCACTGTCTTCACTGCCCTGTACGGAGTAGTGTCAAATCACCATTGATAATCCTAAATACTCTGCTAGACAAATTAGGGCAAATATAGTTCAGACCCAGATAATACTGCTCCTGAAGAAGACGATTGGTATAAGTCTCCTATTTTTACTATTCTGTCATTTTCATTTATATTTAATTCTTCTCTTTACTCCATGAATATTCAGGTAAGAAACATAATGAATATTAATTAGATTAATTTTTATAATAGAACATGGATATAGGAATTATTGGCGATGTCAGTAGCTGTAGAATTAAATCCATATAATATTATAAGCAAACAGAGCAGACCCTGATCAGATGGCCCCTACAGGAGCCGTCTAATCTGGATCCCCTCTGTTTGCAAATGTGTAGAATGGCATCTTTATTGAGTAAATGCTTAATAAAATGCAGAATATTTTAAAGTAAATAGGGTATACTTGAATGAAGGTGAAAAGCCTGACTCTGGATTATGTTAACAGTAGAGTCTGTTATAACCCTTTACTCCATAAATATGGCTTTTTATGCCTTTGCAAACAGAGTAAACCCACATCAGACAGCTCCCATAGGAGCTCTGTTTGCTTATGGAATTGTATAGATCTGAATCTCTAGTTTCTGTTATGCAATGCTTTATGTTCATAATATGCCATTATAAATAATTAATAATCTAATTGATATTCATGATGTCATCATTTCTTACATAAATGTTCATGGAGTAAAGGGTTAAAAGCAGTTACCAAAATGTGTTCTAAGTTCTAACTATGGGTCTGTAAGGCAAGTGGCAGCTTAATACACATCAAAAGCATGTGGTTGCTTAAGGTGGCATTAAGCAACCACCAGCTTTTTAAAACTCCTACGTTCTACTAGAAATATCACTAAAGGTGATGGAATACCCCTGCACAGCAGCCATGATCGCAAATCCAAATACATGTACCCATTTTTCAAGCCAAAATGACAAGAAAATACTCAAACGGAGATAATTCTGCAATGCTTAGCGGTAAACAGGTTAAAAATACATTTTGCACATCTACTATTCCTGGTTATTACATGTATGTATACCAAATATAAAGTCAATAACTTAAGGATAATTTCGCTACCCCAGTCACCTACGTTCAAATGCCAATGGACAGACGGACCAACCCCCGACCACCAGACAGGGAGATTCCATTATAACCCCTCAAACAAGTTTGCAGGAGTATAATATAGTAAAACCTCCCTATAACGACCACAAATTTACATCAAGTATTTAATTTTGTGTTAAAAAGCAGGTGGATGCTTAAAGCAAAGTGAAAGTAAAACTGAACGCTCCTATAGGAGCGTTCTGTTTTACTTTTACCTTGCTTTAAGCAACCACCTGCCCAAAATATCATCTAATTAAAACAATTTGGTGGTCGTTATAGAGAGGTTTTACTGTACATGAATGGCCACTTAGGACAGGTTCTATTGTAGTCCATATAAACAAAACTGTTAGTAAAGTCAAATTAAAACTACCATTTATACAAGTACAGTAAAACCTCTCTACAACGACCACTAAGTTGTGTTAATTAGTTGGTATTTTGGGCAGGTGGTTGCTTAAAGAAAGGTGAAAGTAAAACAGAACGCTCCTATTGGAGCGTTCTGTTTTACTTTCACCTTGCTTTAAGCAGCCACCTGCATTTAATACAAAATACTTCAGGTAATTTAGTGGTCATTATAGAGAGGTTTTACTGTTTATTAATATTCAAGTACATGTATGATGCATCTACAGTAAAAACGCTCGAAACCAGAATTCTAGTAGAGAAGAATTTAGATACTTTTAGACAAGTGGATGCTTAAAGCAGGATGAAAGTCATGCAGAGAGTAGCTCTCTGCATGACTTCACCCTGCATTAAGCTGCCACCTGTCTCCAAGATCGATATTTATACAAAATTAAAAGTCCAGTTTAGAGAGGTATTACGGTATTCAAAACTTCATGTACACAAATAACACAATTTCACGTAGATTCTATTCAGGCGATACTAAAAGTATCACCATATATGAGACCTACTTTACAGAATCAAATATTTGTACAATGCAAAACGTGTTGACCCAGATCAGCTACTAGGTCAGAAACACAGCAGCTGGTCTAGATCTCAACATTCACTCATTAGTAGCTATAGTGTAGATCCTGATCATGCATTGCATATCAAACCAAATGTATGAATCAATCTGGTTCTACACTATTCACCCTTCTCTTGCTGAATTTTAAAATACATTTCTCCTTCTTTACCCATGCCCTGTTGTATAATTACATATATCTTCACTGTGTACAAGTATTTCGCTGTGCAATCACTGCTGTTGAGTGCATTGGTTGCACAATCAACTTGTAAATAGTGCAGACCCTGATGAGACAGCTCCTGCAGGAGCTGTCTCATCTGGGTCTTCACTATTTACAGGTAGGTATATTGACGTGAATAGCAAGCGAAGGGTTAACAATGCATCGTTATGTATCAAGGGTGGTTTGCAATGTGGGGCCAATAGCTCAGAGTGTAGAATGTATAATGAGGTCTGGGTAGCCATTAATGGTAACCATTTTATAAAAGGGTATTTCATTTCTTTTTTCCATTACTACAACCTTTGGTTTAGGGAATGTTAATTCTAATAACAATGTATGCAACCTTCCATTTTATGATTTAGGGAATGTTAATTCAAATAACAATGAACCGGTATGTAACATTTCATTTAACCCTTTCCCTGTTCTATATTTAGACCAAATTTCAACACCTACTTAATATTCATTAACAAAATAGTTATAAAGAAATATGGAAGGTGGAACATAGTAGACATTTTAGAAAGTAAAGAAACAGATCTATCAAATTTTATTAGCAAACAGAGCAGACCCTGATCAGACGGCTCCTCTAGGAGCCGTCTGATCTGGGTCTACTCTGTTTGCAAATGCGTGAAAACACGTTTATATGAGGGAAAGGGTTAAGGAATGTTAATTCAAACAACAATCTATGTAATCTTCCATTTAGCAAATTTTCAAATAATGTCAGAACAGAGAAATGCATGATCAATTACTGTAAAGTATGTTTCTTGGGCAAATATACTATGCTTTAAGACTACTGTACACTACCAGAAAATAGTTCCCATGGTTACTAGTGAACTCAACCCTGATTTCTTGAAGGCATTTAACAATTTATATGTGGGAAACAAATGTATGTCATTTGCAAATAGTGTAAACATAGATCAGAGGGCTCCTATTATCATGTAGGAGCCCTTTGATCAGGGTCTGGACTGTTTGCCATAATAACATTACTCTTTAAGGAAAACTTTTGTTTGACTGGTTTGCTTAACCCTTTACTCCATAAATACGCTATACTATGCCTTTGCAATCAGAGTAGATCAAGTTTTGGCGGTTCCTATAGGAGCCATCTGATCATGGTCTGCTCTGTTTGCTTCTCAAATTACATGTATATAGATATATGTAACAATTGAATTAAGGGTTAAAAATATTCATTAGTGGAGGAATGAAATATAACTCAGTATACAAATGTTAATCAAATACAGTAAAACCTCTCTATAACGACCACTAAATTGTGTTAATTACATGTAGTTGGTATTTTGCGAAGGTGGTTGCTTAAAGCAAGGTGAAAGTAAAACAGAATGCTCCTAAAGGAGCGTTCTGTTTTACTTTCACCTTGCTTTAAGCATCCACCTGCCTTTAACACAAAATACTTGATGTAATTTAGAGGTCGTTATAGAGAGGTTTTACTGTATGATATTACTGTATCTGAATATCAAGATGAAAAGGAACACCCCCACCCAACCCATAATTTATTCATGAATGTGAATTTATACAAGTAATTTTAGAGGGGACTATAAAAAGTTACGATTGGACTGAGTAATCCTGCAGTTGAAAGTACTCCTATTCACACATGGAGGGTGATTAGGAGAAGCACAACTATCCCAGCCAAGTGCCAAATCGGTATCCCCATTCACATCTGTCTCTGGCTAAACTGCACATGGTGCAACTATTTGCAAAACTTTGGTTTTTCTTTCTGTTTAGAAGCATTATGCATGTTAAAAGTAAATATTAAAATTTGTTTGTTAATATATCAAAAAGTACATTTTTTTCCTTGAAACCATTTCAATGCCTTTCTAATGCTTACAACCAATGCACCTACATGTACATGTATAGATAAACCAACAAAATCACATCATGTCACCACGACATAACTCATGCCTGCGACAGAGGTGAATGTTATTATGTCAATTGATTTTAAAGTTATGAGAACAGTGCCAAATTAATTTGCTGAGTTTTACAAACCCATGGAGAGGGAATATTTGGTGTCCAAATACTTGCAGTAATTAAAGATGTATTATGCGCATTTTTCGTATTAACCAATCAACACCAGAAGCTGTACACGTATACATACAATGAAAATAATGCTTACAACCCATTTTCTGACAAGAAAGATTTGTTCAGCTAAATATTATCGCTATCCGAATATTGCTAAATTCTTTAAAAGGAGCCTCCTTTTTTTAAAACGGAGGTTTTTGTACGGAAACCAGTGGACATCTTCAGCCAAGTTCAGAATGACTCCGATTCTATTTCAGAACAACGCTTTGAATATTTTAGGTTGTTATCACATGTACAATGGCTGCCACCGGTTTTTGGCCAACATATACATAGAATGATTATTTCCGGTATGTAAATTTGAATCTTACAACAGATCCCGGCCAATGGCGAACGCTGTTCCATTGGTTTCCGTAGCAATCCATTTTTCTAATTTTTTCGACACAAACAACCATTTACCAGCGACGCTGTTTAGTGTCAAATAAGTGTTAAGGTACATAGATTCCGATTCTGAAGTCAGTTTGAAACGCAAAATTTGCGGAAAATTGCGCAGCATACATCTTTAAGGTAAATGTCTTAATGCCCATCTTCCACAGATGACTACTATGTCATTTTTCTTGATGATGTCAAGACAAGTCATTTCATTCATTTTCTACACATTTTCAAACCTGTTTCCCATCAACAGGCCACTTACCACATCACTTATTCACTTATTCAGACCAAGAGTCTAGAGCGAACAAGTGAGCTAGTCTGTCAATCTGCTGTGCACTACACCTCTCTCAGAGATATTTCATCCATATGTGAAAGCTTAAACATCTGAAAATGGTTTCATATTTCTCCCTCATCATAGCTTTAACCCGTAGCCTGCCACATAAATTTTTTAAACACTCTGCCCTCTTTGAATATTAATTAGGCAAATCTTTACAGAAATGTACAGGATATGTTGAAATGACTTTCCAAGACAAAAGCATAGATCATGCAGGCATGAATTTTCCATGGCAAACAGTGCATATCCAGATGAGAGAGCTCTTATAGGAGCTCTCTCATCTGTGTCTACACAGTTTGCTCTTATAGGAGCTCTCTCATCTGTGTCTACACAGTTTGCAAATGAAACTAGCCGAGACTGGCGGGCTATGGGTTAACCTTAAGCATGCCGACAAAACCTGTGTGTCAACAAAAACTGCCGTAAATGTCTACTTTATGCAGAAAAAAGGCAATACGCAAAGCTTCGTCAGAAGCATTTTGCATTACATGTACTTTCATCCTGCATTATGCAACCACGGGTCCAAACCCAAATCTTGATAATCACAACCTGATCGGATCTAGATGACATGCGGAGTAGCTCCACATCTCCACAGGATCCAAGCTATTTGACTCTAGGTCAGTAGTTCCTCAAAAGCTTGAAAGTTTGTTTAATTTGCAGCTTATCATAGTTTGTGAAAGCATCATTTTTTATAACAGGACGAGGGTAATGAAGCTCCAATCAGAATTATTTTGAGTCTACAGTCATTTACAGGAAAACTCCTCTTAACCAGACGTTAATTTTGGTATAAATATTGGTCTTGGTGAAAGGTGCATTAGAAAGGTGAAAGTCATGCAGAAAGCTCCTCTACACGACTTTCACCCTGCATTAAGGAGCCACCTGCCTAAAAGAGTCTAAATTTATTCTCTACTAGAATTCCGGTTTAGAGGGAGGTTGCTGTATTTACTCCAAAAGTAATTTAAGTCTCAAAAAAAAGATTGGGTCCAGCTAATAGAAGATAGGGTTTCTCAAACTACTTGTAATTTGGAAATCAGTATTCTAAAGATTAATAAAAAAGAGGTGTCAGTCATACCCGGTATTTGCTAAATTTAAACGGGCAAGAAACCTATATAACCCTTTAAATGCAGGAAACAAGTGCACTGTCATTTGAAAACAATGTAGCCCCAGATCAGTGGGCTCCAAGAGAAGCTCTCTGATAATGTTCTGCACTGTTTGTCATACATCATCCTCTTGCAAATTCTTGCTTATCTTATATATAAGCGTGTTTTCATGCATCTGTAAACACAGTAGACCCAGATCAGACGGCTCCTATAGGAGCCGTCTGATCAGGGTCTGCTCTGTTTGCTAAAAGAATTTGATAGATCTGTTTCTTTACTGTCTAAAATGGCTATTATGTTCCACCTTCCATTTTTCGTTGTAACTGTTTTTTCCATGAATATTCAGTAGGTAATGAAATTTGGAATAAACATAGAACAGGGAGAGGGTTCAGGAAAGCTTTTGAGAAGCTACTGATCGGGTCTCAAACAACCTGGATCGTAGTGAGACATAGAGTTACTCAGTGTCTCATTTGAATCTAAGCTGTTTGCAAAGAAAAGTTGGTTCCGGCGTGAAAAGACCAGGGTTCAGACAAATAAAATCTTGAATTTTCACTACGGTAGAACCTGTTTTAAGTGGCCTATCCTTTATTGATCAGAAGAATATTAGCAAGAGCCATGTGTGGCGCCAATGCTTGTCTGATTTGGTGCTTGTCCAGCTAAAATATTTATTTTTTTTAAAACAATAAAAGGCCATAACTCAAAAACAATTAAATCAAGAGTTATAGTTCTTATGTAGGGGCCTTCCCCTCCATGACATTTACTACCCTATGAAGTTTCATGGTAATACCTCATAGTTTTCGAGTAATGAGCTACATTAAAGTTTTTGCACGCCTACAACGATGACAACACCAACGACCCTGTGACACAAGGTCGTAGGTGTCGTTGGTGTTGTCATGTGTGATCACAACAGCTCGACGTTTCTTCCAAACAGACAAGCTAAAAAGCAGGTGATTGCTTAATGCAGGGCTCAAAGTAATGCAAAAAGCTCCTATAGGAGCTTTCTTCATTAGTTTAGTCCTGCATTAAGCTACCCCCTGCCTTACAGACCCATAATAAGACCTTCTTTTGATGGCCACTTAGGACAGGTTCTACTGTATACAACCGTTTGTGTAATGTGAATGCTTTAGTAATTGAGGAGAAAAGGCATGGAATAGGATAAAATAGGTCCTTTGCAAACAGAATGAGGCAGAAATATGAAACCATTCTTTCTCTGTAAATAAAATGTGAATATATTACCATATGATACATCTCTAGAGCACTATCAGAAGTGAAATCAATTTTTATACTGATAATATCCTAATCTTTAGTACTCTCAGAAAGGTTCGGTTTTTTTGGCCTTATACTGCTGTTATAGAAAATATCTGGATAAAATATTTCAAACATTACTTTAACTCCTTTCCTCCATAAATACGCCTTTCTATGCCCCTGTAAAAATCACCTATTGAAACCATTGTGATAAATAGAGCATTTGCTCCTATAGGAGCAAATGCTCTATTTATCACAATGGTTTCAAACTACAAAATTCTAAAATTTTCCTTTTCTCTAGTTAATGCTCCTTTTCGGTAGATTTATTAAAAGTGGTTGGATCTAAAAATAGCCTATGAAGGAATGGGTTAAGGAAACACAATTGTAAAATAGGGTGAATCCCGATGAGATGCCAAGTTACTCAATAGCCATTATCTCATCTGGATCCAAACTGTATGAAATGTTATTATAAATTCCTCAACAGAAGGTTTAATTTAGCAAAATTTATAAGGAAAAGTCAGTTTTTCTAAAGAATGCTACAATTTTGTCAATCAGACATGGATGTCGCCACAATTTTCATAATTTGCATGACTTGGTTAACTGATGGAACTTAACTATATCTATGAACATCTACACGAGGGACGATTCTAAACATAGGGTTTGGTGACAGTGACATAGGGTTTGGTGACAGTGACATAGGGTTTGGTGACAGTGATATAGGGTTTGATGGAGAATGACGATCTTAGTATTTGAGTATGCACCTTTATCTGTTGCTACAGATGTGAAAAATATCTTCTTTTTCTAAGCAATACAAGTTTGATTGTGTCAGTGATAATTACGGATGGACAAGGGTAAAGTTATATGCTCCAACTACAGTAGGATCATGTAACTGCTACTTTATATTTCAGATTAAATTACTTTTTATTCTTTTTGTAAGGAAGAGATGCATGATATGGTATACAACGTTCCTAGACACAGACAGTGACTTGGAATGCTGAAAGCTATTTCAAAATGGACCACCAAATTATCACTATGGACATTGATTTTGCCACATCAATAGCTATGAACTAATTTCAAAACCCCGTACACAAACATATGTTAAAGCTATGCCGAGTCATCAAAGTTGATTTGTAAGATTTAGCTCCGTAATAAAAGTAGATTGCAATTATGTAATATATATTATATAGTTAAAATAGTCTATGAATGGTAATTTCAGATGTTAGCTTTCGGGTACCACTTTGTTTAACCCTTTACCTCGTGAATATTTTTGCAACAATTCATGTTTTTTACAACTGAATTTTTATAATGACCAATGAACAATGAAATTTTTGGTCATTGCAGAAACTGCAGAATCAAACCTATATTAGTTCATAAGCAAACAGAGCAGACCCTGATCAGATGACTCCTACAGGAACCGCCTGACCTCTGTTTGCAAAGGTGTGTAAAGGCATTTATACGAGGCAAAGGGTAAACCCGTTATATCACAGAAACAAATGTATCAATCATTGGCAGACAGTGTAGACCTAGACTATAGCATTCCTGTAGGAATCTTCTGATCAAGGTCTGCACTGATTGCCATATTAACAATACTATGTAAGTAAAATTGTTGTTTCATCGGTTTGTTTCATAAATATCCATAGTCGGAGTCGAACATTATAATCCAGTGTACAGAGTTTTAATGCCATTAGATAACTAGCAAAATAATGATCACCACAGAGATTTGTCACATTGGATCTCTGATATATAGCCATACATGACAAAACTATGTGGGATATTTTGACAGTGTGACTCTCTCTTGTGGGACCTTTGATATATACAGTAGAACCTCTATGAAGTAACTGCCTAGTAAATAAACATGGCATCTTTCAAAGCAAGTGGTTGTTCAACCCATTCTCTCATATTGACACTTTTTGTAGCTTTTGTAAAAGTCACTTTTCGAAATCATTGTGATAAATATCTAGCATTTGCTCCTATGGAGCAAATGCTCTATTTATCACAGTGGTTTCAAAACTACACAATTCTTAAATTTTCCATATTCCTAGTAAATCCTTCTTTCCGGTATATTTATTAAAAGAGGCTGGGTCTAAAAATGGCATATGAGGGAATGGGTTAATGAAGAATGAAAGTAAACAGGAAGCTCTTTAGGGGAGCTTCTTCACTACTTTCTTCATACATTAAGCTACCATCTGTCTTATTATCCGTTACTCCAGAGAGGTTTTTACTATACATGTTACATGCTTGCTAAATCAAGGTCCAGTGATAAAAGAGTGGTCCTAGGATAGGGCCCTATCCCCTTCAGTCTTGTCCAACGCCAAACGTTTTCCATTTTCACCTGCAAATAAACTGTCAAGACATTTTAATTTTGTCTGCTCTGTACTAAATAAACCATAGGTTTTGCATGACATTTGAAAATGGACTGTACATAAAAATTATTCTGTGACTTGTATCATTTTTTTAATTCTGTACATGACAAAAACACAAATATACATTTACATTATGTCTCATATTACTGAATCAGGATCAAAACTGTCTGAAACATATATATCTGTACTAATAACAATGCTATGTAACAACTTCAAATAAAATATAATTTTCTTTCTGTGAAACCTAAAGTTTATTTGAAATACACTTCATCAGTTATGCACCAAAGCTGTTGATATGCCATACAACCAACCAAAATATTAACCAGCCTGGTTTCATTTATTCTATTAATTGTAAAATCATATACATCTTCTACCAGTCCTGTTAATTTAAGTCAAACTTTTTCTAATTATAAATACTGAACAATGATTGCACCAAACAGCTACTGTTTTTACTCACTCCATACACAGTAAAACCTCTCTATAACAACTACTGAATTACATTAAGTAGTTTGTGTTAAAGGCAGGTGGCTGCTTAAAGCAAGGTGAAAGTAAAACAGAACGCTCCTATAGGAGCGTTCTGTTTTACTTTAACCTTGTTTTAAGCAGCCACCTGCCCTAAAGACACAATTTATAGAAAGGTTTTACTGTAATACGTAGTAATGCAGAATCAGCAGCCATAGATGTTCAATGACAGTGTATCACACGCTTTTGAAATAGTTCAATATGTAAATACAGAGCAGACAAAATATGTAACTATAAGATGATGATACTTAGGTCGTACCTTCTTCAGCCATGCTTGCCGTCTCTTATCACCTATAATCTCCTCCTGTGACATTATATTGGCTCCTGTACTCCCTACAAACTGGCCTGGCAGGTGCTTAGACTGAGCCCATTGACTGGCCTGAAATAAAAAGAACTTACTGATTAATAACAAAAGGGATTTGTTTAACCATTTCCCTCATACAAATGCATTTTCAAGCATTTCGCAAACAGAGTAGACCCAGATAAGACAGCTCCTAAAGGAGCTGTCTAATCAGGATCTGCTCTGTTTGCGTTTGACATTATATAGATCTGATTGTGCAGTTTTTGCAAAAGCAAAATTAAGCTAATGAATATTCATAAAAAGATTAATTCATGCATAAATGTTCATTAGGGAATGTGTTAAGAGAAATGTTACATCAGCAGCTTTTGTACCTGTCTCTGAGCCGCGCTAAGGACAGCTTTGGCAGACATGTCATTAGGATTTTCTTGGAGCTTCCTGACCGCACTCAGTCTTTGCGACACAATAGCACTGATATCAACAGACTGAAACAGAGAGGCAATATTTCATAAATTATGTACATTGGGGACAAGTATGCACTGCCATTTACAAATGGTGTAGACCCAGGTTAGATGAATCCTAGAGAAGTCCTTTGAGCAGGGTCTGCACTGTTTGTCATTCGAAAATGTCTAGCAGGTTTAACCCTGTCATACTGGGTAGACTCTAAAGCTAAACACTGAAGGTTTATTCCACTTTGAAAATTCAGCTTGGAATCTTGGAAATACAGTAAAACTTTGATTATTCGAACACTAAAATACGTATTATTATCGATCTTTAAGACAGGTGTCAACTTAATGCATGGTGAAAGTCATGCAGAAAGCTCCTCTAGGAGCTTTCTGCATGACTTTCACCATGCATTAAGCAGCCACCTGCCTAAAAGGGTCTAAATTCTTCTATAACGAAAATTCGAATAATCGAGGTTTTACTGTAGTGTCTATTCAGGAGGATCAGATCTACTTGCAGCAGTAATAAACCGAATACTTAACTACTGGAACCAGAACTACTTGTACCAGTACTGAACCGAATACTTAACTACTGGAATCAGAACTACTTGTAGCAGTAATGAACCAAATACTTAGAATGGGATCAGAACTACTTGCAGCAATAATGAACCAAATACTTCAACTATCTTAACTACTTACCCTTAATTTTGGGTCAATCAAAGATTCAGATTCTGAATCAAAGTTAAAGTCAAGAAAGTAGAAGAAAAAGAAGGAAAACAGAATGAAGAAGTACAAGAGCTGTCCGCAGACAGCACGCTCCACTTTCTTTAGTGCTGGATAGTGTAGTGGAAGTCTAAGTCGGAAAGGGGAGATAACAATAGCAAAATTAATTTTAGGGTTACCTGCTCTTGTGAAATGGGTCCCCCTTGTAATAGTTACCATGTATACCAAACTTGAACCAAATATCTTGGACAGTTTCTGAGATATGGATGGACCTTAACATAAAACTAAACCAACAATGAAAATTCTAAGTCGAAAAAGGGGCATAATTATGGCAAAATTAATTTCAGGTTTAACTTGAAATGGGTTCCACTTGTGATAGTGAACATGAATACCAAATGTGAACCAAATATCTTTGATGGTTTCTGAGAAATGGACCTTAACAAAATGGCTAACCAACGCCGACGAGAGGGTCATGACAATCACAGGGGGCCATTTCGTGGGTCTACATGGTCTAAAAGGTCAGAAAAATTGATTGGGTCGATTTAGTGTTATATTATATACAAGGGGTCTAACTACCCATTCGCAGATTTCATGACCGATTCGAAATAACGTCCCCTTTTGGGCTATCAAGATAAAAGACCCACTAATGTTTGGTACGAACGTGAAGCTGGGACCTTGTACTTTTCAAATAATATAACTTTTGATACATTCCGACTAAGCCGTAGCCAGTGCCGACGTGAAATTCCAACAAAATACGCTGATTTTTCTTACTCGGACGAGAACTCGCAACAACTAGACCTAGTTTCTACTTGGCCAGTAACAATGCACTTGATTGACCTAGGGATGGTGCCCTGCGTTCTCACTAATGCTTATTGGGTAAGCAAGGTAACAGACACGCGGATGTTGTTATTGTAAAGGAAGCGGGTCACGTGACTCGTAGTAGCCTGACAGAGATTTAAATCTGCTAATTGCACGAAAATTCGCCTGCATTTCGGATCTGCATCAGTGTCTGCCGATAGTTTGAGAGGTAAACGATAGCTTTTTGTCATATATATTGATTGCACAATCGTTTTGTGCCAAGGCATCGCGATTATGGCCGTTTTACGGGGGTCTAGCGGCAAATCGTTGTTGCGCGATCTCGTTCGAGTAAGCTAAATCAGCATATTTTGTAGGAATTTCAAGTCGGCACTGGCTACGGCTTAGTCGGAATGTATCAAAAGTTATATTATTTGAAAAGTACAAGGTCCCAGCTTCACGTTCGTACCAAACATTAGTGGGTATTTTATCTTGATAGCCCAAAACCGTGCGTTATTTCGAATCGGTCGTGAAATCTGCGAATGGGTAGTTAGACCCCTTGTATATAATATAACACTAAATCGACCCAATCAATTTTTTTTGACCTTTTAGACCATGTAGACCCACGAAATGGCTCCCTGTGATGACAATAGCTCCACTTTTTGAAAAAGTGGAGCTAAACAAAGAAAAGTCAGGCACGAAAATGAAAACTTTCTGAAGAAAGATATCAGCCCTCCAGTAATGTCTTCTGAACCCAGCTATATAAAAACCAACCTTCAGGGTTTTTAAAATACTATATTCTCCCTGACAAATGCCCTGACTCTATTAAATGTCCCATACCTACTGAGATGAATAACACATCTAAAACCCTACAGAACAACCATTAACCAATTCCCTCATAGGCTATTTTAGACCAAACCTCTTAGAATAAATCTACCGGAAATGAGCATTAACTAGAGAAAAGGGAACTTTTAGAATTGTTTAGTTTTTTAAACTATTGTGATAAATAGAGCATCACAATGGTTTCAAAAAGTGATTTTTACAGAGGCGCCAAATTTTTGGCCTCCATATGAGGGAAAGTGTTAAATGAAGGAATGTTTTCAAAATACAGGTGGTAGCTTAATGCAGACTGTAAGCAATGTAGAAATCCCCCAATAGGAGTTTTCTACACTGCTTTCAATCTGCATTAAGCAACCCACCTTCGAAGGTGTACAAAATGCAATTTAAAAAAAAATAGGCCCAAGAGGAGTTAATTGGGGATGATACTGTTAGAGTATCACATCTTCCATCTCCACATATTTGTAAAGCAGCATAAGTCAGTCTGGCACAATTTTGATAATTTATAGAATAGCATATAGTGTATATCCTGATCAAATCATGATATCATGAATATTTATTACATGAATTTATATAATGGTATATATTCATATAATGTTTCGGCTTTGGCAGAAATTACATTAATTCCATATTAAAAGCAAACACAGCAGATCTTGATCAGATGGATCCTACAGGAGGCATCTGATCTGGATCTTCCCTGTTTACAAAGGCGTGAAATGGCATCTATCAGGTAAAGAGTTAACAGAATAATGACATCTGAACACTGGTTGAACCTGCAGATTTATTCAGGGTCTTAGAAAATAAATCGTCATAGATCGTCATTCCTCAATTTGAGGCAAATATCAATTTCCTGAAACAACTATCGCTTAACAGTGTGTAAGGAAATATTATCAGTGTGGGATACACACCTGAGGAGGTGGATCATCAAAGACTTTGTCCATTTTCTTCTCTGGTGGTGGTGGGGGTGGCTGAACTTGCAAATAGGTCCCGGGTTTGAGAACAGACGGTTTGGGTGGCTCAACTGGTACCCATTCTGACTCCTTGTTTCTGTGGTCTGAACCACTGGACACAGGGAACTGTGTCCGCAACTGACTTTGTTGTACAATACGTTCCTGTGGCGTCACTATAGGCAGCTGCTTGGCATTCTGGAGAAAAGGTAAAGTCCTCTGGTTATCCCTTTCCCTGTTCTATGTTTATTCCAAAAGTCAATACCTACTGAATATTCATTGATAAAATAGTTGTAAAGAAATGTGGAAGGTAGAACATTGTAGGCATTTTAGGAAGCAAAGAAGCAGATCTATCAAATTCCATAAGCAAACAGAGCAGACCCTGATCAGACGGCTCCTCTAGGAGCCGTCTGATCTGGGTCTACTCTGTTTGCAAATGCGTGAAAACACGTTTATATGAGGGAAAGGGTTATTAACCTTTATTTTTCTTTGATATTAGTCTAAATACAGTTGAACCTGTCTAAAACAGTCATCAAACAAGAGGTCTAATTATGGGTCTGTAAGGCAGGTGGTAGATTAATGCAGGTCAAAAGTAATGCAGAAAGCTCCTTTACCTGCTTTTAACACTCCTATGTTCAATAAATGAATGACTGATTAGGATAGGTTCTTCTGTAGACTCACAGTACAGCTTAAGTTTGCTGAAGAGTTTAACTCGTTACCTCATAGGCTAATTTTAGATCCAACCTCTTTGAATAAATCTATCGCAAAAGGATCATTTACTAGAGAAAAGTGATTTTTTTTAGAATTGTGTCATTTTGAAACCATTGTGATAAATAAAGCATTTGCTCCATAGGAGCAAAGCTCTATTTATCACAATGGTTTCAAAAAATGACTTTTACATAGGCATAGAAAGGCGTATTTATGGAGGAAATGGTTAAGTAGCATTTGGCTAACATTTCAGATTACAATAGTTTACAGTTCTGGAGATAATTACCTTAATATCCATGACAATTGGAGCTGGTTCCTTTACAATAAATGGATGGACATTCAGCTCATCATCTGAACTGTTGGCTGCAATACTTCCTTCACTTGAGCTGTCATAGGCAGTCCTTGACTTCCGTTTGAGGTCTTCTCTTTCCTGGATCTTTTTGCAATATTCTGTGGAAAGATAACATTGAGTAATGACAGTACAGCACACTGTCCTCCAAGATAATAAACCGGGTTGAGCATTAGCAAATGTTTGACTGTCCTTAACTATGAAACGTCCATGCATGACAATAAATAGTTTTACTCCATGATTAAATGACATTATGAATATTAATTAAGCCTTTACTAAAAAAATACGCCTTTCAACGCTATTGCAAACAGAGTAGACCAAGATCAGACAGCTCCTCTAGGGGCCGTCTGGTCAGGGTCTGCCCTGTTTATGATACAATATAAATCTGATTCTACAGTTTATGCCATGATGCAAACTTATTTTGTTTATTGTGCCATTTTAAACGTTCTGTTAACCTATTCCCCTCATAATCTATTTTTAGATCCAAACACTTTGAATAAATCTACCAAAAAGGAGCATTAACAAGAGAAAAGTAAAATATCAGAAATTTATAGTTTGAAACCATTGTGATAAATAGAGCATTTGCTCCTAAAGGAGCAAATCCAGGGCTTGGTGCAAAACTATTCTAACTCCTTCACTTTGTGAAGGAGTTAGAATAGTTTTGCACCAAGCCCTCGAAATGGTCTATTTATCACAATGGTTTCAAGAAGTGGTTATTAAAGAGACCTAGAAAGGCGTATTTACGGAGGAAAGGGTTAAGCTTCAGTTACCTACTTTTGCTATGGACTGGAACAATTAACCCATTCCCCCATAGGCTATTTTTAGACCGAATCTCTTTGAATAAATCTACTGAAAAGGAGTATTTACTGGAGAAAAAGAAAAGTTTAGAATTGTGTTGTTTTAAATCATTATGATAAATATCTAGCATTTGCTTCACAGGCACAAATGCTCTATTTTTCACAATACAGTAAAACTTCGATTATACGAACACTAAAATACGTATTAAAATCGATCTTTAAGACAGGTGGCAGCTTAATGCATGGTGAAAGTCATGCAGAAAGCTCCTAGAGGAGCTTTCTGCATGACTTTCACCATGCATTAAGCAGCCACCTGCCTAAAAGGGTCTAAATTCTTCTATATCGAAAATTCGAATAATCGAGGTTTTACTGTAGTTTCAAAAGATGACTTTTACAGAGAGGTCAAAAGGCATCAGTATAAGGGAATGGGTTAATATAGCTTTTATAGAGGGTCACCTGAAGATCAATCTAGTGAAATTTGATGGAAATCCATTCAATGGTTTTGGAGGGGATGTAATTTAAAGAAACTGGTCATGAAAAATCTAATTTTAGCTCCTGTGACCTAATTACGCAGCACACAAGAATATTCATAATAATCTGATAAAGCTTCATTTGGTGGAAATCCATTCAGCAGTTTAAAGACATGTCATTTAAAGAAAGTGTCAATTAAAATCTATATTTTGCTCCTGTGACCTACTTATGCAGTGGACTGTAACCATTCATACAAATCTGATAAAAGATTACCTATATATAGATCATTCGTCTGACATTTGCTGAGAATCTGGTCTGGGGTTTTGGAGATGTAGTTAAGAAATTGTTCGTTAAAATCTATATTTAGCTCCTGTGACCTAATTATGAAGAGGACCAAATGATTTATAACATTCTGATATAAAGATAAAAAGTTTTCATTCACTGAGTACCTAAAGAGGTTGCACAATCAAAAACCTGAAACTCATGAAACAAGCAGAGGCGTTTATACTACCTGTCAGTTCCTCCACTGATTTCCCTCCGGCTTTTATTGTCACTGCCACTGCACTGTTCCCAGTCTGAGCCTGGGTCAGGGCATTTTTGCTGGAATAAATAAATAATGAAATAATAATTATCAGATATAAAGCTTTAACCCTTTCCTCCATAAATACAATACGTCTTACTATGCCTCTGTAATAGTCATTTCTTGAAACCATTGTGATAAATATAGCATTAATTTGCTCCACAGGAGCAAATGCTTTATTTATCACAATGGTTTTAATACTACACAATTTTAAAAAAATAATTTTCTCTAGTAAATGCTCCTTTTTGGTTTTATTCAAAGAGGTTGGGTCTAAAAATAGCCTATGAGGGAATGGGTTAATAGGTTGATTAGCCTATTACTCCAAATATATGCCTTTTATGTTATTGCAAATAGAGTAGACCTAGATCAGATGGTTCCTACAGGAAACAAGAAAAATGCTCAGAATATGTTACCGGTAAAGTTAACAAAAAATTCTGCAACAGCACAAACTCAATTAAAGAATGTCAGTGAGCCCGCTCACATACCCCCATGCCACCACATTGTCAGAGAGAAAAAAGATGTGTAGCTCTGGTCATCCCTAAAATGTTTGCTGCCATAAGTTGCACATGCATGCCAACTTCTGTATGTATGTGCAATGTCGACAAAATTATTTCCAATGTTAATGTTGGTGGCAAACCAACCAACCAACAGACAGACAGAGCAAAAACAATATGCACCCCAACCCATCCACAGGTGAGAGGGGAACATAAAGTTCCCCATGACAGATTCCTCTGAAAATACAATGATAAAGGGCCATAACTCCAAAATTTTGAAATCAAGAGTTATGGTTTTTATGCAGGAGCCTTCCCCTCAAGGAGATCTACTATCCTATGAAGTTTCATGTTGATACCTCTTATACTTTCCGAGTAATGAGCTACATTAAAGTTTTTGCAAGCCGACGCCGAAGACAATGGCAACAACGACGCCTACGACCCAGTGATCACAATAGCTTGACCTTTCTTCGAAACAGATGAGCTAATACATGTAGTAGAATTACACTATAAACACAAGAGAGTTCAGAGGAACATATGTGTCACCTGCTCACAGCTGACACAAAAACTGTTAATATGCTGGAGTGAAATCAGAACAAAGGGGAATAGCTAAAAAAGTATTGCATGCAGAGTGATGGACCTTGGTTACATCAATGGTCCTCAATGAGAGGAACACACATGTGAAATTTGAAAGCTCTATAATGATTAGTTTAGAAATGACAGCCAAAAAAAGAAAGTGTGACAGCCGGACAAACAAACAGACAGACAGACGACTGAAAAGTGATCCCCAAGTGACACACTGCCTCTCGGCAGGTAACACAAAACTGCATAGAAGTACTAACAGATGTACAAACAAGGAGATCATGCAGTACATCCTGCCATCTAAATGCTTAACCATTTCCCTGTTTTGTGTCTATTCCGAATTTCAATACCTACTGAATATTCATGGACAAAATAGTCATAATAAAATAAGGAAGTTGGAATATTGTAACCATTTTAGAAAGTAAAGATACAGATCTATCAAATTGCATTAGCAAACAGAGCAGACCCTGATCAGACGGCTCCGATAGGAGTCGCCTGATCTGGGTCTACTCTGTTTGCAAATGTGTGAAAACATGTTTATATGAGGGAAATGTTTAAGTGATAGTCTTTACTTGCAACGTGTTATAAAAATGCCTAACAATAATATAAATCATTTGTTTATATGCTGAAAAGAAGTATATCGCAAGAAAACCAGTCGAATAAATGCCAAAGAAGACAAAACTTTGACCATTTTAAATCGAAGACCAGATGTATTCAGCAATCTCTTAGTATTTATTCAGCTCGCGTTTTAGTTTCATTAACTGTTCGACCATGGCCGATAATATTTTGTTGTAGTAAAAAAAATTGTAAGTATCGATGACAATAGTTTATTTTGTATCACAGGGACATTTTTCAATTATAAGTTTAAATTTACAATCTTCATTAAAATGATTGAACATAGCAAGCTGTGATGTTTCAATAACAAAAGACAAAACTTACATTGCTATTTCCCTAAGCTTGGCCTTGTCAATTTTGTATCTTAAGTCTTTCAGCTCCTTGCTGTCCTTTTTTTTCTTTGGCGGACTGCGAGATCGAGACTTACTTCTTCTACGACTGTAACACAAAAATATCAATAATCACTCTATAGTGAGCATTTTAACGAACACCATTATTCATCAGGGGCCCATCTTAACCCTTTCCCTATTAATTATTTATTAACCCTTTCCACCATAGTCTATTTTAGACCCAACCTCTTTGAATGAATCTACCCAAAAGGAGCATTTACTAGAGAAAAGGAAACTTTTAGAGTTTTGTAGTTTGAAACCATTGTGATAAATAGAGCATTTGCTCCTATAGGAGCAAATGCTCTATTTATCACAATGGTTTCATAAAAAGACTTTTACAGAGGCGTAGAAAGGCGTATTAATGGAGGAAAGGGTTAAACATTTCATCACCTCATGAATATTCATGAACAGCATAATTTAAATTGAACTTGAACAAGGGATTTGTTCAACTTGGCATAAACTGCGGAAACAGATCTATACAATACTTTAAGTAAACAGAGCAGACCCTGATCAGACAGCTCCTATAGAAGCCATCTGATCTGGGTCTACCCTGTTTGCAATGGGTGAAAAGGTGATTATATGAGGGAAAGGATTAAAATATCTTAAAGCAAATACATGTACATTCATTGTAATATGCATTAAACTTACAACGCTTATATTTTCAAATGGACTATTCAAAAATTCAAACAGGTCAAGCTTATGGTGATTATTTAGAGATTTTTCTAAAGAGAAGTGTAACATGACAAACAGTGCAGACCCTGATGAGAGGGCTCCTCTAGGAGCCCTCTCATCTGGCTCTACACTGTTTACAAAGGACATTAGTGACTTGTGTCCCGCACTGTAAGGGTTAACAATTGAAGCAGGCAACAGCTGTTACAGACCCTGATGAGAGGGCTCCTCTAGGAACCCCCTCATCTGGCTCTACACTGTTTACAAAGGACATCAGTGACTTGTGTCCCGCACTGTAAGGGTTAACAATGGAAGCAGGCAACAGCTGTTACAGACCCTGATGAGAGTGCTCATCTAGGAACCCCCTCATCTGGGTCTACACTGTTTGCAAAGGACACTAGTGACCTGTGTCCCACACAGTAAGGGTAAAGCTTAAGAGGTTATAGGTAGAACAATTATGAAACAGGGCTGGCAGTAGACTGTCAACCTCTCTGAGTGACATGCAAACAACTACGCAAACTGACAATTAATAACTTGTCCATAGAAGTTGGATTGTTGGCTATGCTCATGATGTACTGACCAATCAGAAAAAGGCATTTGCACGAACATCCTAACAACTTCTGTAAATGCCCTAAATAACCCTTTACTCCATGACAATTAATGTAAGAAATAATGACATCATGAATATTAATTAGACTTTTTTTATAATGGCACATGAACACAGGACTTGTTGGCCATGGCAGAAACTAGAATCATATCCTTATTATTTCGTAATTATTTTATATCCTACAAGAGCCGTCTGATCTGGTTCTACTCTGTTCGCAAAGGCTTAGAAAGTCGTATTTATGGAGTAAAGGGATAAACAACAGTTCAATGTTTTAAACAAGAAAGTGTCGCCAGCTGGTAGAAATGTTACATAAAAACATCAAGCAAAAATCATGACAGACACGGATGGATGGATGATGGATGGATGGATGGACAGACAAACAGAGAGAAAGACAGAAAGACAGACAGAGAGACAGACAGACAATCAGACAGAGACCGACAGATAGACTGACAGATTAGTTTTTTCTCTTACCTCTTAGAAAATTTAAATGCATCAAATTCACCAAATTCACTTTTACGTTTCGGACTTCTTGACTTGGATCTCTTCCGACTTCTTGATGTTGACCTTCTGCCTCTTGACCTTGATCTTTTTCTTGTTATTGACCTGTTTCTTGACCTTGACCTGTTTCGAGACCTTGATCTTTTTCTTGACCTAGATCTGTTTCTTGACCTAGACCTGTTCCTAGATCTTGACCTTCTTCCACGATGACGCTCTCTAGACCTGGATCTTGAATAGGATCGTCCTCTGCGATGTCCAGATTTCTTGCCGCGAGATCTTGACCTTGACCTTGATCTACGACTTCTTGACTTAGTTGCTTTTTTGTCTGGACTTTTGTTTCTAGATGCCGATTTATGTTTTGAGCTCTGTCTTTCACTGGAATGTGACCTGGATCTGTGGCTTTTCTTTGGAGACCTGGACCTGTTTAAAACATATATTTTAAGGTTTAACAATATGCATGCTAGCGGCCAAACCCTGATTACCAATGCAAGCCATTTGGATCCAAATGAGATGCCACATAATGTGACATCTCATCAGGATCCAAATGGTTTGACACTTTGGCCATATTTTTCAAAAGAAATGAGAAAAAAGTTATTTTAACCCTTACAACGCTTAATTTTCAAATGGACTATTCCAAAATTCAAACAGGTCAAGTTTATGGTGAATAATTAGGGATTTTACTAAAGAAAAGTGTAATATTTGTAAACAGTGCAGACCCTGATGAGAGGGCTCCTCTAGGAGCCCTCTCATCTGGCTCTACACTGTTTACAAAGGATATTAGTGACTTGTGTCCCGCACTGTAAGGGTTAACAATTGAAGCAGGCAACAGCTGTTACAAACAAATGAAAAGTTACTGCATACTACATAATCATAACAACTGGAAATTGCTTATCAGTAATCTAACACTGCAGGTATGTATGTCATCTGGAAAATTTCTTGCCCATATATGAATCAAGATCACTTAACCCATTACCTCATAGGCTATTTTTAGATACAACCTCTTTGAATAAATCTACCGAAAAGGAGCATTAACTAGAGAAAAGGAAAGTTTTAGAATTTTGTAATTTGAAACCGTTGTGATAAATAGAGCATTTGCTTCTATAGGAGCAATTGCTCTATTTATCACAATGGTTTCAACATGTGACTTTTACAGTCATCAAGTCACCAATATGAGGGAAAGATTTAACCCCTTCGCTGCCGTGGTGTAGTACACCCTATGTGCAGGTCCGGGATCTACCTCAGCGCATACTCGGCAGACCTACCAGGCTACATAAAATTTCTCATTACTCCACTAATAATCACTCAATCTACACGATTTTTTCGCCTGCTGCTTTAAAACACTTATTTCAATACTTCCTGAAAGTTTCAGTGATATATTATCACTTCTTCCATGCAAAACCACAGTGTAGACGTTCCACAACGGCTAACCATTAGATTCAATAGGAATTTAGTAGGAATCTGTGTTAAATATGCGTTAACTTTTTTATAAAACACGCATTTTCTACCCATTAAACATATAACATATAAGGGAAACCATTCAAAATGACTGTCACTTCAAATGTAAGAGATGAGTTGCTTCCCTTAGACCATAACATAAATTTACTGCAATTTAACATGGATCGTAATAACCCCGAGTCTAGCTCGGGTTATAGCACATAGAAAACACTTCTCGCCTGAGTGAGGCTCGGGGTAAGGCAGCGAAGGGGTTAACACGATAAAAGTTCACCAAAGTTTATATGAATCTATGAGTGAGGTCTTACTAAGAATTCTGAAATTCATATAGGTTTAACTAACCCTTTACCTGTTGAATATTCATGTAAAAATGATGACATCATGAATATTTACTAACTGAATTTTTATAATGTAAAATTTTCATGGGAAATTTTTACTTTGATAAAAACTGTAGAATCCAATCTATATATCATAAGCAAACAGAGCAGACTCTGATCAGATGGCTCCTACAGGAGCCATTTGATCTGGGTCTACTCTGCAAAGGCGTGAAAAGGTGTTTATAAGACATGTACAGTACAACGTTAGCAGATAACAGCTTTTGGCATAAGACTTACTCATAGGTGAGTCCCAACTTATACGAAAACCATCTAGACATGCCTACATATTCAACCAAATGGCTGATCAGTTTCTATACCCTTTGTCTAACAAGTAAACAAAACAGAAAAGTTTCTGAGGGGTGGCAAACAGTGCGGAAACTGATCAAATGCTGTTTCAACCCTTTCCTCCATAAATACGCTTTTCTACGACTTTGCAAACAGAGAAGACCCAGATCAGACGGCTCCTACAGGAGCCGTCTGATCAGGGTCTGCTCTGTTTGCTTGTATGATATTTTCCAATTTAGGCTATGACCAAAAATGCATGTGTTCATAAGCTAATGTAAAAATTTATAATCATGGTGTCATGATTTCTTGCATAAGTATTCTTGGAGTAAAGGAAAAAAACATGCCAACTGTTCTGTATCCATGCTTATAAGCATTTTAGTTTGAGTCTGAGTTTGTTCTCAAGTTTTTGATTGGTCAGATTTGAGCCTTTGGCTCAAATCTGACCAATCAAAAGCTTGAGTTTATAAGCATGGACCCTGGTTCTATACTAGTTAACCCTTTCCCTCATATAAAGTCCTTTTTATTCCTTTGCAATCAGAGTAGACCTAGATCAGGTGGCTCCTGTAGGAGCAGTCTGATCAGGTCTGCTCTTTCTGCCTTGATGAAGTTACACTGTATTATATGTCTGACTCAGAAGACGTTACCAGTAGACTCATACCTTTCTTCAGAATGTTTTCGTTTTGACCCTGATTTTTCTTTTTCTTTGCTGTCTTTTAATTCTTTGTCTTTGCTTTTGTACTTCTTTTTCTTGTCCTTCTTTTTCTTCTTCTTTCTTGACTTTGACTTTGAGTCAGAATCTGAATCTTTGATTGACCCGGTTTCGGACAGTTTGTCAATATCATCATCGTCACCATCATCATCATCATCACCATCAGGGACATCAGGAATTGAATTAGAATTCTGACTCCCTTCACTGTCAGAAAGAACTTCTCCTAAAACATAATGCAATGAAACATTATGCTACTAGCCCACAATCATAATTCACAGCCTTATAGAGAATAAATAAATATAGCACAGCCCCTGGCAACCAGGTGTTTTTCTACAAAATGAAAATAGTATTACGTCCATGGTTTTGGTAGTTGATAAACCAAAGAACATTACGCTATTTAGAAATCAGACTATGTAGTAGTTTCTAAGCAGAAATCTTTTTTTAATTAAGTAAAATTAGCACCACCCATTGCAGCCAATGTATTTTTCTGTTAAAGAATTCTTACGGAAATTGTTAGATGATTAAAAGACGAACAATCTTGTATAATTAATTTGAAATCCAATTGGTAGTTTCTGAGAAGATTTTTTTTTAAGTTTCACTTGACTATACAGTCATGTGGAAAAGTAGTCTTTATTAATTGCTATGAAGGAAAATATTAAATCTGTTTGAAAATCAGACCAATAATTTCTGAGTTCTAAGAGTTTTAATCTTCTCTAGCCTATAGCTTTAAAGGCGAAGTCCCTGCATTCGACGCATTTCAAAATTGCCTAAAATATAAAAAAAAACTCGTTAGTTTATATGCTGAAAAGAAGTATATCACAAGAAAACCTGTCCAATGAACGTTGAAAATGACAAAACTTCCAGGTGTTTGATATCGAAGACCTCGATGTTATTCGCCGGTGTTTCTGTTTTAATCGGGTTAAGTTTTAGTTTCTTTTCTGTTCGTGCTACTTCACGTCTCTCCGATCACTTCCGAGAATAGCTGTTACGTAAACAATGGAGGGATCCAGTAATCATCGACAAAACACGGAAAATTTGAAACAGAAAAGGCTGACAATTCTTTGTTGTAGAACAAAAAGTATAGTATTGATGTTAATCATCATGTAATCGGTTTATTTTGTATCACAGGGGCATTTTTCGATATAATTTCAAATTGGCAATCTTCATAATAATGATTGAACATAACAAATACCAAGTTTTGTCATATTATTGAAAATATGCATCCATTGTAGGGACTTCCTCTTTAATTGCAATATATCAAATAAAAAAAATCGAAGTCTGAGCATTTGTCAATTTCTACAAGGAAACTATATACATGTATATTAACTTTGAATCCTACCTTCTTCAAGTCGCTTTCCTTTTTTATGTACCGCCCCAGACTGTATCAGCTCTGCACTTGTAGCACTTAGTTTGATTCCAAAGTTTTTGAACCCAAACATTTTCTTTACCTCTACTTTTTTCTCTTCCTTTACCTCATTTACAGCAACAGACCTGGACATTAGCGGTCCCAGGCTAGTTGGTTCTGTTTCTCCTGTAGGCTTGTTTTCTTCATTTTTTGTAATATTAAGATCAGCTTTTGCGGCATTTTCTCTCTCAACTGTCTTTCCATCTCTGTCCTTAACAGATATCTTGTAATCCAAATTTTCTGTATTTTCTTGTTGAAGATATTTTTTGTCAGAAGAGTAATCTGTTCTTTCCATTTTATCAGTACTGTATGAAGGATTATATACTCTTTTGTCTTCATTTTCATTCTCACTCCTTAATTCATTTAACCTGTCGTTGTTTGTATCCTTGTCAACAGTCAATATTGATGGCTCACCAGATGGTAACAAATTGCTTATCTCTGTGTCAAGAAACCTGTTCATCTCTTCCATTGAACTGTCCATGTTCTCTTTGTGTTTTGATTTATGCTTTTTTGATTTTTTATCTGTTTCTACCACATTCTTCAACTTAGATGCAATGTAGCCCTTAAACAGCTCATCAACAATTTGGTCCCCACTGCTCTCTTCTCGTTTTTTCTTGAACATGTTGAACTTTTCCTCTGCACTCAATTCATCTGACCTTTTACGAGACTTTTTTGACTTATGTTTTTCATCCATTCTGTCTGCTGTGTTAAGTTGCTTTAGGTCTACGTGGTCTTTAACAAAAAAATAAATACATTCATTTATAATATATGAGACTTGTACAGAGCTACAGAATGAGATAAAGGTGCATACTCAAATATTAAAATAATCTCATCTCCACCAAACCCTATGTTGTGACCACTCTTTAGAATAGTCCCTTTGAGATGATTCAAAAGAGTCACAACATAGGATTTGGTGGAAAAATAAAGAAGTTATTCTTGAAAATGTTTTAATGTACGCCTCTTATCTGGAGCTCTGTTGAATATTAACCCTTTACGACATGAATATTCATGTAAGAAATAATGACACCATGAATATTAATTAAATTGATTTTTAGAATGGTAAATGAACACAGGAATATTTGACCAAGGCAGAAACTGTACAATTTATGATTCATAGATCTAAACAGAACAAAAACTCTGATCAGACTGCTCCTACACAAGCAGGATGATCTGGGTCTACTTTGTTTGCAAATGAGTATTTATTTCAACATGATTGTTATTTGCAAACAGCTTGGATCTAGATGAGACACCATGTAACTAGATCTTTCTTCAGGATCCAAGCTATTTCATACTCAAACAAATCGTACGTAATATTAATTAGTAAAAGTTACAGCAGACCAGACGTCACCAGAGTGTCAGCAGACATGGTTTTTGGCAAGGCAAATGTTAGCCTTTTAGCTCATGAATATTCATGTAAGAAATAAGTTTAATGATGAATGTATGATTCAAAAATTGTATGACTATTATTACTAAATTAGCAGAGTATTATAATGGTATTAATATTACCATGGTCCTGGTCCCTTTCTTACTATGGCAGAAACTGTATAGTCAGATCAATATTATGTCAAGCACATAGAGCAGTCCCTGATCAGACCACTTTAACAAAAGCAATCTGATCTGGGTCTACTCTGTTTACAAAGGCAATTCTGTTACGGTACCGTAATAATAGCCTTGGCCACTATTCTTAAGGAAGTTCCGTAATAAAGATATAGTACCGCCGTACACTATTCTTACGGTAGTCAATGACACTCTATGTTTTTAACCAATATATCATGTATTTTCTTATATTTTTCTTTTTACTTCAGCAAGAAAACATCAATATTTTGTCAGCTGTTGATAATGGTGGAATTTCCGCCATTTCCTATTGATTCCAATATCGCTGTCAGCTCATTAAATTTGTTGGGACTTCATTTATATCTCATGAACTTAACAGGTTCATAATGAATCATTTAAGAGAGAACATGTTGTTAAAGCTTTAATACTGCTTGCAATATTCAATTGCTTCTCTTTTTTTTTTACTTTATTTATATCTCATGAACTAAACAGATTCATAATGAATTATTTAAATGAGATCGTGTAATCCTTTAAAGCTACTGTACTGTAGGTGCCTGATCAGGGTCTGCTCAGCTTTAAAGTTCAATGCTTGTGAAATCATACATTTTCTTTTGGGGTGCTACTAAACAGAGTCTGGTAGAGTCCGGTAGAGTCTGGTAGAGTCCGATAGAGTCTGGAGGCCTTTTTAGAAGTTTAAGTGCCATTTAAAGATTATAATGCTGTTATATAGCACTATTTTGTATGTTTGCAGCAGTAGTAATTAACATCCGTTAATAAATGCGCATATAATAGCTTGAAAACTCCCTGTAAATATTACCGGGGTCACACGGTAATGGCCAACCTACGTCGGATAGAGTCTGTTCTAGTTTTAGAAGTCTATATGATATTAAATTTCCCCCTTTTTATCAGAAAACATTTTACATACATTAATAAGTGATTTTATTATAATTTCAAAGGCAGTATGGACATGATATACATGTATTGTATGACAGATTTTTCAGATTGGCGAAAAGTCGGAGGGTACCGGTAGTGTCTGGAGAGGAAAACGGGAGTTTTAGGCCAACATTTGCAAAATTAAGCGAATTAATGTATTAATAACAAGGTAGAGATGTATCTGCAACCATATTTCACATAAAATTGTGTAGCAATTTGTGAATAATTGGACTCAAAAGTTATACGACTCTATCCGACGTAGGGCGGCCATTACTGCGTGACCCGGTAATATTTACCGGGTGTTTTCAAGCTAATATACGATCATTTTTTAATGGATATTAACTACTATAGCTTCAAACATACAAAATAATGTTATATAACAGCATTATGATCTTTAAATTGCACTAAAAAGGCCTCCAGACTCTACCGGACTCTACCAGACTCTGTTTAGTAGCACCGTTTCTTTTGCGTCTTGTTTAAACTTGACCAATAAAAAATTAAATCAGATAATTTTTATAGACACTTTGAAATATGATACATTCTTAAAGCACTGACAAGTGACAATTATTCGAAAAATTACATTGAATTTAAACATAACGGTCAAGTTGCTTTTAATATATACCAACTGATCACTGCCTTTGATGTCAGTCAAGCGGTCGACAATGTTTGAGGACGATTTGCTCATACAAATGCGTGGACTCGCAATTTTCTCACCGAAATAAGTTGATGTGTGTATAAATTACCTGTTTGGATAACTCTGTAAGTTAGTACGAACTTCAATGATCATATGCACCATTTCCATAAATCATTCATCTTAAAACATAAAAAGAAACAGCCTCAAACATGGTATTATTTTGATTTGTTTCTGCCCTACGTTTTTTGTCGTTACTTGCAGTTGTGTCCCTTTAGTGGTTAGACTAAACCTCTGACAAGGGACGCGGCGGTTAGGATTTTAGTCTGACTAAGATTTTGTCTACATCTACTCAAGCAATCAAGTCCTGGCCGAGGACAGTATCAAACTTTTTCAAAGTTAAATAAAACTCACCACAAGAAAGGTAAAGAGTAAAACGATATGGTAATGTTATCAAATTGTATGGTACTGAACATTTATTCTTGTTTGTTTGTTATTTGTGGTATAGGACCAAGTCAAGTAAAAAGTATATATTTACAAGTCGGTACTGACACAACAGATAACATAAGCTCGATAGAGCCTTTTAACACCAACATACACAATACGGCACAGACATTAAATCACATAATTAGCATAAAAACAACATTATTTAACAATCACAGATGGCATAATAAGCATAAGGTAGCATATTTTAATGAACATCAAGCAAACATAGCAAAGCATATGATACCAGTAGCGTAGCTGAGTCCAAATATAGTGTACACACCGTGGTTATTCGAGTCCCCGAAGAAAAATTAGCATTGTTTGTTTTTGAAACTCTGTATCGTCCACTTCCCTCTTATCGAACCTCACCTTGCATTCGAACCTTTCAATGTTTTGGGTTTTATGCGCATACGGTAGTGCGCACAACGTCACCAATTCGTGTGTACCGGTGCTTTATATTGATAACAACACGCAATAACTTTGAACGGGAAATATGCGACAAAAACAGGTAATTACAGTCTATTTTTCCTGCAGCTACGCTAAAAATGATAAAATACTTAATACTTTATTCAATCAAATCAGAAAAATATAGTATATCAACATAAATTTAGAAGTTTACCGACACTGAAAATGTTTTGACAGCTCTCCTCTTCGGCTGCTGCTGCAAAGGTCACGTGACCATGGTGAAAATCATGTGACTATGTACTTATACGTTACAGTTCAAAAATTATATTCCATTGAATCTTTGACAGAGTTTTTTCCAAAAAAAAATCCTAACATTTATTTTCAATTTATATTTCAGCTACATCCAACAATTTTCATGCCCACTAGCACCGGCTTAAGCAGTATTCAATTTTTCAAAACTAATGACATCAAAACTAATGACCCTGAAGGGTCAGAAACTATAACAAAACTGAGAATGAAGTAAGGGGCACCTCTTTATGGCCGCCCCACAATCACTTAACAGCTGCTTTTGTGAAGTACATTAATTCTGAAAGTAGTAGATCCTTCAAAAGTAAAAGCAGCAATGCAAAAAGATACATTTAGCTAATGTCTAATGTTAAAATTTAATTAGTTAAAATTATTGACTGTTTTGGATCGGACTTTTTGAGCTGCACTGTAATTTTTAAAAGGTTCGGCAAGCAGGTGAACTTTTTTGTGACCGCCATTTTGTTTTGGCTGTTGGGGTGGTGGGGAACACTTGATGATTTTGGGATTGTTAGACGAGGAAAAAATACTATACTATTTCAAGATATGTATAAAAGATTATTTTGAATTGATGGTTTATTACTTTCTTCATTATTCACGGTAAACGTGTTCTGATCCTGGTCAAACATTAAGAGGTTCGATAGACGGTGAGACCACGCTACAAAGTCACCTTTTGAAACAATTGTGATAAATAGAGCATTAGCTCCTATAGGAGCAAATGCTCTATTTATCACAATGGTTTCAAACGGTGACTTTTACAGAGGAACGTTTATCAAAGTCTACCCCCTTAGCCTTCGATTTTTGTTTCCATTTTGGCCATAATAATGTTTGCACTTTTTAGATTGATGTTACGCACGTGCGTAAGTGCGTATCGCTAGCTACGCAACTGGATACGGCATAGCATACAAGATGTTATCTAAGAATAGCGATATCCCATATCAAAAACAGGTAATTACATTAAATCAGTATATGTTATACTTAAAGGGAGTAATAACTTTGATAAGATACACCTAACTTAAAGTTAGTTATATAGTCAGCGAGATCCAATCTAAATACATCCATGCATTCTATCAAATGAGAATGAAAACTGCAAATACTAATGTATCAATATCCCTATGATATTGATACATGTAAGTGGCGGTGGTCTAGTGGTAACGCGCTTGACTATCAGTCCGGAGGTCCGGGGTTAAAATCCCTGTCCCACCTGGAAATTTCAGAGACGCTTTTCCGTGTCTCCCACCCGCACATCCTCACCACCCAGGGGTTAAAATGGGTACCTGTGAGGGTCACTCGCCGTTTCTGCGGCTGCATGATTGAGCCATATGTTAGCAGTGCTCAATATTGTAGGCCAATGACTCAATGACCAGGGGAGTAAATGTACAGTCGGCTGAGCGGTCATTCGGACTGAAAGTAGACTATAACTAGGTACTTTACTTTATGTAGGACCCATAAAATGAATATAACAAGCGTCAGGAAATATTCAACTTAAATAGTAGTTAACCCTTTCCCTCATAGAAACATGTTTTCACGCATTTGCAAACAGTGTAGACCCAGATCAGACGGCTCCTAGAGGAGCCGTCTGATCAGGGTCTGCTCTGTTTGCTTATGGACTTTGATAGATCTGTTTCTTTACTTTCTAAAATGGCTACAATGTTCTACCTTCCATATTTCATTATAATTAGTTTTCCATGAATATTCAGTAGGTATTAAAAATGGAAATAAACATAGAACAGGGAAAGGGTTAACATCGTATTACAAACATCATTAGCCATAACGGTCACAGATGGGTTTCATTGTGCTAGTTATTACTATAAAACTAAAATTCAACTCCATGGAGTGCCAATAGGCTATATAGATAAAATCGATAGGATCTTTGAAAATAAATGATCGATAAGCATGTGGGGTATAAACAGGCTATGTTTAAAGTCAATAAGATGGCGAAATATACTAAGCCTGCAGGTGTAACGATGTTGTAAGAACGCGTGACCAGACCCAATTATCTACAATATGGAAATAAAATATGTTTAAGCTAAGCGTATTAACAGTTGCTGATCCAACACCCTTAAGGCAGTTTAGATAATCTTGAGTGATATATGAGTAGCACAAGAGACCACACTGGGGACAGACAGAGCAAACAAACAAATACATATTGCGAAAGCAATATTAACCAATTTCCAGTGGACTTTGAGAGAATCAATGCAACGTGTATATTTGAAGGGTTTTCATTAAGATCGTATGGTTTTGATATGTTTCTACTTCCTGTTAATGTTATCAATAATGTAGTCATCGATGTATTGCCGTAGATAATTAAAAAACGAAATATAGCAGATATGCTACATTAAAAATGATATCTTCTTTTATTTCACACTCGCTTAGTTCTACTCGAAGATTTCCGGCAAGATCTAGATGTAGATCTAAATGTTCCGATTGGTATTTTCAAGATATTAAACTAATCAATTGCATCTTCTCGGCCTTTTCCGACTAGTTTCGAAATATATATTAGTTTAATTAATGTTAGTTTTTTAGTTTAAAGTTAAAAACGTTTTATTTCCAAAGTATGTACATTGATATAGAGTTTGGCCACACGTTCTGACAACATTCGATTTGGCCCTTCTGTTACAGTTTGTTTATACATGTACGTGACGTACACCGTCATGCCGAATTTGCCGTATCGTAAAGTTTTACAAACAAGAGTGAGAGAAAGAGAGGGAGACAGAATGAGAGAGAAAAGAGAGAGAGAGGAGATGCAGAGAGAAAATGGAGAAGAGAGAGAAGAGAAACTGAAAGTAAGAGGGGTGAAAGAAAGAATTCATCAAACCTTTTTATTCATAACCACTATAGCTGCTAATGCTGTCAATACTGAGTATGTATTGCTAGTCAGTTGACAAATTTTATCGCTTAGACTTAGTGTTTGTAATAACAGTGAAAACTCGATTATTCGAACACTCTTTTATGCGTACCATTATTGATCTTTAACACAGGTGGCAGCTTAATGCAGGGTGAAAGTCACGCAGAAAGTTCCTCTAGGAGCTTTCTGCATGACTTTCACCCTGCATTAAGCAGCCACCTGTCAACGAAGACATTATTCTTCATTAATTAGCATGCTGTCTTACAGCTCATTGATGAGACTATTAAAGTGTTTGGTACTTCGGATCTGGACCATATGGCCATCACTCGGAACACCTCAGCTATCTCTACGAAATAGTCTTTATTCTGAACCCTGACGGAATACGACGAGTAGTTACGAATACATGGCCATGAAACGGGTGCCGATCTGAATCGAAACCGCTTGCACACGTCACATCAACAAACGTTTCCTCTACGGTATTATCAATCTACTACAGACTAAATGGATTGATACGATAAGGAGTATTTACCTCTCTATAGGGTATAGCATCTATATTCGTGATCAAGGGCACTCAATTTGATGAACAATGTGTAAAGGACAAATTAAAGTCTATATTAACCCTTTACTCCATAAGTACGCCTTTCTACACATTTGCAAACAGAGTAGATCCAGATCAGACGGTTCCTGTATGAGCCGTCTCATCAGGGATTGTTTTGTTCGTTTATGTTAAATTTGCCATGGTCAGACAATTTTTTGTCCGGATGATTACTCCTATGTGACACATGCCATTGGAGTGAAACTTCATACATGTAACGATCATGATAAGAGAAAGTGTCATGCATAAGATCCTTAACTCGAGCTTCAATAAATTTTAGAGTTATTGCCCCTTGTACATTTGTTTAATTCTTTCTTGTCCGGACGATAACTCCTACATGGCTCTTGCCATCGCATTGAAACTTCATACATGGAAAGAGCATGATGAGAGAAAGTGTCATGAACAAGGGACATAATTCTGGCTTCAATAATTTTGGAGTTATTGCCCTTTGTTACATTTTTTGGCCGATCAATAACTCCTGTTCGACTGATGCTATTGGAATGACATTTTATTTTTGGAAAGAGCATGATGAAAGTAAGTGTCATGCACAAGGGCCATAAATCTGGTATCAGTATTTTTGGAGTTATTAGCTGTTATCATTTTCTTCTTGAAAAATGTAGTGTGGAAAACGCATAATGAGGGGAAGTATCATTCATCAAGACCATAACATTTTTAGTGATATATTGTTTTTTTTAGAAGGGAGACATCCGTTTTTTTGACAAAAACCTCTAGTTTTACCTGGTACCTTCTCTGACTGGAATACTATGAAGCTGGTATTCCACAAGGATATATATTAGGGCCATTGTTATTTCTTGTTTTTATAAATGATATTGTTAGCGACATTAGATGGAACATTCGTTTGTTTGCTTACGACACTAGCTTGTTTAGTGTAGGTATTACTCCCGTACATATGGCAACAAATATCAATAATAATATATTAAAAAGGCAGAGAAATGGCTAGTTGACTTCAATCCTAAGAAGACTGAGTCGTTAATAATCTCGAGAAAAATGTCTCGTCCGTATATATGCAACACCATCAACTTCATGAAGTAGATTCACATAAGCTCATTGGCGTTCATCTCTCACGTGATCTAACATGGCACTGTCATATCGAATGTATCGCTACTAGGGCATGGACAAGAATACATGTCATGCGAAAACTCAAATTCACTTCGGACAGATATTCCCTTGAAACAATCTACGTATATTTCGTTATACCTATTTTAGAATACGATGATACTATATTTGATAACTGTAATGCCAGAGAATCTAACAGTTTTGAAAAAAAATCAATATGAAGCTACCCATATAGTAACTGGGACAACTAAATTGGTTTCTGTTGGTAAATAAAATTATTGCATGAAGTTGGATGCAAACGCCTTGAAACCAGACGTAAAACACAGACTTATTCTCTTTTATAAAATGGTGTTTCATTTAACTCCAAAAAATCTCACAGAACTGGTACCTGAAGTGGCTGGAAGTGTTTCTCGATGCAATTTAAGATTAAGAAACGCTGGTGATAGTCAGCCTCTGGCCTGTCGCACAACCCATTATAGCAACTCTTTCCTCCCTACAACAATACAGGAATGGAACAACCTCCCCGAAAATGAAAAACAATCTTTTACTCTAAACGCATTCAAAACGTCTTTGAATATCAATCTGCTAACTGTTCCAAAACATTTTATTACGGTGTCAGAAAACAGCAGCTCCTGTACAAGAGGCTTCGTACAAACTGCAGATCCTTGAACCATGACCTATTCTCAAAGAACATATCTGACACTGCCTTGTGTACATGTGGCCTCGTTGAGAACGCATCGCACTTCTTCTTAAGCTGTTGCAAATATACCAACGAAGGAAACCAATGAAGGAAAACGACTTTTTGATGATGTTGCCAGATTCACTACTCCGTCCCTGTCTGTCTTTCTGTTTGGTGATCCTCTTTTAAATTATAATACAAACATCATTATAGATGAAGCTGTACATCGGTTTACCCAAACCTCAAAACGATTCTAATAAACTAGGTAACGCTCACCTTCTTTCGAATGTGCTTGTACTGCTCAGAATCCTAGACCTCTCTACATATATGTGTCAACCTTCGTTTCCTTTTTTGTTTCTTTTATTTATTTATTTTTTCTTTTATTCTGAAGTATCTTTCTCAAAAAGTTTTTGTATAAACTGATATATCCTGCTTAATTAATTTAATTAGTTTTCAGTACAATTAATATAGTACAATAACGGGCAGTCATTTCTGCATAAAGCGAGTGAAGTTGTTACGGTGATGGGTGAGAAACACAATAAGCAGTCTTGTTTTCGTTTCCATCCTTTTCTTTTCCTTTGTGTTATCATTACAATATTCATGCAAATATTTAAAAATAAGATACGTTTAAACCAAATATATACTGTGCTTCTGATCTCGATCCTAATTGTTTGTGATATGCTGTCATAATCGCAAACATGCATTGCATGAAGGAAGATCCATAATAAATAGTTGGGATTATACTATCTAGACCTACGGCGCAGATTCAAATGGTAGCATTTGTTTTGTGTCTAAACCGAACAGTTTTTCGACAGAAAATTGTGGCTAAACCGTAAAAAAATAATTCGGGTCTAAACCGTACAGTGCACTTTTACCTCTAATGGCTAAACCGTAAACTCGACATTATTTTCAAACGTCTCCAAAAGACAAAATGTAGATCTGTGCCACAAACTAGGTAACTCAACGTTAATATCGGGTTCAGATGCATATATCCACACTGTTAGAAAATGCTTAGCGTAGTTTGGTAAGCTTACAATGAGGCAAAATATGACCTCCTTCTCGATTCGATTTCTGACTTTCAGTTTCTGTAAAGTTTACCGAAGATTTTGAGCCTTACACACAGACATGAAGTATAAGGGGATACGCCGCTGTTGACGGGCGTTATAATTCTGTGTTATGGCACCAATTAAACGACTGAAAGAAAAATCTACATAGTTTAAAAAGTGTAAAAATGTGATGCTTACCTTTCAGCCTCCGTTTTGTCCGCCATCTTAGAAAAGTCTAAACATTTGCGGCCGTACAGCTTGCACCACAGTGCATGTGCCATACTAATTTACAGTTGAACTAATTAATATTCATGACGTAATTATTTTTAACATGAATATTCATGTTTAATACTTACCCCAATGTCTGCTCAAAGTTGGATCTGGAGCAATTTTAACTACTTCCGAATCGATAAAGCTTTTGTGGAATTTTTGAACGAATATCAAACAGCTTGGATCCTAATGAGACGCCGGATCCAAGCTGTTTGCAAATGCCGGTTACACCGAGGAGAGCGGAATAAGAGTTAAAATATGTGGATCAAAGCAGGCTTCATCGAGATTTGTTACGGAAATAACCAGTACATGTACATGTCAATTGTACTGATTTGTGAGAAAGTTGTCCCCCTTGGGCTGTCGAAGGTTATAAAGGAGAAGTTCTTATATGTTGCAAACGTTCATTGTTTGTTTAACGCTTTATATGCCAAATTGTGTCGTCTGCTACAGTTTTCGATTGTTTTTATTTTTCTTCATCGTTGTTTCAAAAACAGTCACAGTGTAGAATCGTAAGCAAGCACAGCATACCCTGATCAGACGGCTCATACAGTTCCGGAAGCCGTCTGATCTGGGTCTACTCTGTTTGCAAAATGGTGAAAATGCGTTTTATTTAAAGGCAAGGGTTAAAAGCAAACAGAGAAGATAAGTATCAAGATTATTCTACATATTTCTGGAGGATGGAATATAGTACAACCAGATAATCCCTGTCTCATCTGGGTCCAAACGGGTTGTTTAAACGCACTCGTACATACGACCATTGCTTGTTATTAACCCATATCGTGCTGAAAAAATTGTCCGCCTAAACCCTGACCTGTTGTAGTTTTACTTACTTCTGGTTCGTACAAACCCTTGATTTTCCCCTGATTAATATTCAGCTAGGAAATAATGACGTCATCAATATTTATAAGATTATTTTTTATAATGGCACAAGCTGTAGAATCAGATCTATAATACGAGGGGTGTTCCAAAAATAATGTCATCTGTGCTTTATTTCGCGGAAATCGTGCAATTCATGCACAAAACCACCTCGTGTCGATTGAGTGATCACTGGCTCGTAACACAGGTAAATATCTCGTCCACACGTTCACTTGCCTCGGTACAGTGTTCATCGTTTCATAGCCTATTCGTTAGACTATACACAAAATGACAGGAAAACGAGCTGAAAATGTTCTTGAAATTAGGGCCTATATAAAAGGTAGGTCATTACTCGGCATAAAGGCTGTAGATATTCACCGCGAGGTGTGTGACATTTATGGGGAGGGCCAAATGTCCCACAGGACTGTTTGTAGGTGGGTAGCTAAATTTAGTGCTGGGCAGCAGCAACGGAAAGATGCTGCTCGCCCAGGTCGTCCTGCAACAACTACGACCAAAGGTAACATAGAAAAAATCCGAAATATCCTCAAAACTGATGCTCAATTCACCGTAAGACAATTGGCTCGAATGACAAACTTGTCGTTAGCAAGAGTTCATGCAATTTTGAAGAAACACCTAAAAGTTAGAAAGATAAATGCAAGATGGATACCCCATTTGTTAACGGATGAGCAAAAGAAGACGCGTGTAACAATGGCCAAAAAACTTCTCAAAATGTACCCAAAATATAGTAAAAAGGCTTTTGATAATATAGTCACTGGTGATGAGACCTGGGTGTATTCTTTTGAACCAAAGCGGAAGGTTTCCAACCGAATATGGGCCACTAAAAATGCCAGACGCCCATGTATTGCCAAACGAATACGAACGGTAAAGAAGGTTTTGTATGCTATTTTTTTTCACTAATAAGGGTCCAGCTATTCAAATCCCGGTGCCAAAAGGCAGAACGGTCACAGGCAAGTTCTATAAAAACGTTGTTCTGAGAAAATTGAAGAACTACTACAAAAGTAGCCGCCCCAAAACAGGACTTAAGTATGTCCGACTTTTGCATGATAATGCACCCGCTCACAAGGCACGTATTGTGACTGACTTTTTGGAGTCAGAGAAGGTTAGCGTCCTTCCGCACCCTCCGTATTCGCCAGACTTGGCCCCCTGCGACTATTTTCTCTTTCCAAAACTTAAATATCATTTATCTGGAAGGAGATACAATTCGAGAAATGCCCTTGGATCTGCTGTTTATCAGTGTCTGATGGGTGTCCCCATTGAAGAGTATGAAAAATGCTTCCAAAAATGGATTGACCGGCTAAAAAGGTGTATTCTGGCTGGCGGAGAGTATTTTGAAGGGCAGAGCAAATTAAAATGAACAAAAGCACTTCCGCTATATGAGCACCGATGCAAGTGACATTATTTTTGGAACACCCCTCGTACACCATAACCAAACAGAGCAGATCCTGATCAGAGGGCTCCTATAGGAGCCGTCTGATCTGGGTTTACACTTTTTGCAGATGCGTCAAAATGCGCTTACATAAGGGGAAGGGTTAACCCATTCCCTTATAGGCTATTTCTAGACTGAATTAACCCCTTTAAAGAAGTCTGCTGAAAGGAGATTTTACTAGAGAAAAGGACCATTGTAGAATTGTGCAGTTTTGAAACCTTTGTGATAAATAGAGCATCTGCTCCTGTGGAGAAAATACTCCATTTATCACAATGGTTTCCAAAAGTGACTTTTATAGAGGCGTCAATATGCGGGAATGGATTCATTAAGAAACTGACGACTAAGAGTCAAACAGGTTGGATCTGAGGAGACGCCGAGTTACTCGCAGTCTCATCTGGATCTACACTGCTTGTAAATGCATGTCAGGTCGCTCTTAGTATGAAAATAGTTAAAACATAAATGCATTTTTCATAATATCTAGTCTTCATTCAAACAATCCATTATCAGAACAATCTCTGGGACAGAGACTTACATAGCTAGAGTTATTAGTCGCAAGTACTATATCGTATGTATACATCTTCGTCAAGTATTATCCCTTTCACCGACAATGTCGCCAAAATGCACCACGACAAATAGTGCAGTCCCAGATCAGGGACTTCACTTTTTGTCTCAATCTCTATTTCTATATCTGTGCTTTATTACGTTGGCATTTGCATTGATTTATCTCATTTCCTTATTTTATCGAATGATTTAACAAAATTGGTTTGCAGGCGACACTTAGAAATTTGGCACCGAAAGGGTTAACGCTTAGCCCACTATGAATAGATTTGGATCTACAGTAGAACCCATCTTAAGCGGTTATTCATTTATTGAACATAGGAGTCTTAAAACCCAAGTTGGTTGCTTTAATTCTGGGAAAGAGTAATGCACAAAGGTCCTACAGGAGCTTCCCGCTTTATTTTTGACCTGCATTAAGCTACCACTAGCCTTACAGACTCATAATTAGACATATTTTTGATGGCCGCTTATGGCAACTTCTACTGTACGATTCGTTTAACTCTTTCCCTTATGTAGACGCATTTTCAAGCATCTGCAAACAGAGTAGACCCAGATCTGCTCTGTTTGCTTATGGTGATATATATATATATATATATATATATATATATATATATATATATATATATATATATATATATATATATATACAGCTTCTGCCTGAGCCAAATTGTCCTGTGTTCGTATGCCATTATAAAAATAATCTTATTAATAGTCATGACGTCATTATTTCCTACATGAATATTCATCAGGGAAAGGACTAAGACTTTGAGAAACTATTGACTGAGGTATTTGTCGATTGCTTACAAATAAATTCTAACGGTCAACTGTCACATCTGTGTATATTACGCAAGGAATTTTATTACATTTTATTTTCAGTATTATTTTACACTTATTTTTGACTTCTGTATCAATTGGTAGAGAAACTAGCTCTTCATTTCTATAACATAAGGGAATATTTACGAGAACATTAACGCTATCGCTGCCAGTGTTGACAGCTGTGATTACCTATGCAAAGGTTTGGATCCAGATGAGACGCCGAGTAACTCGGCGTCTCAACAGGATCAAAACTGTTTGTTACTGTGGCTATGTTTTTTAAACAAAAATGAAGAAATCTAATAAAATAAAACTTGTAGCAGAAGTAAAAGTTTGCAGACGACAAAATTTGGCAGCGAAACTCATTTTCAATACAATACAAAGCATATTTTTGATAGTGGTTACTGTAACGGCAAGGGGAAGTAACTGTTGTGAAAAATTTGATTGTTTCCATGGTGATATATGTAGAACTCGCCTATGCAGTACTATTATAAGCAATCCCTTTGGATCATTAAATCCTGTGGCAAGCCGCGAGTCTTTAGACGTTTGTAACGGACGTAAAATCCGTTATACTTTAAATAGAATTAAAGAATCCTTTAAATTTATTAACATGTTTTACACAGGGCAGAAAAAACGATGATAATATTTATGTTGTATGTGCTTTGTTATTGCATTTTCGTAATTTGATTTTTTAGTATTGAATGTAATAATCCGGAATTTCGTCTTTCTAGGGTCACATTCCGGGTGATACCAAAGAACATCAAACACAGTGATACAAAAACTACACAGGTACAGCGAAACCTGGTATATCATGTATCATGAAAACACAAATCTGACACACACATTTGTCCAATCTTAATCAGCAACATAATCGCAAATGAACACAGGGATGGTCTTATGACATGCTCACTAAAAAGGCCATTAACAGTACAAATTAACACACATTAATAATTAAAAATAACAAAATCGATTAATAATTCACTTTCATTAATCACCTGCTTTATTAGAAAGGCATGCATCCAATTAGCAAGCGACATCTGCTAGAAAGGATTGGCTTTGCTAGAGTATCAGCAATAGAACACAACTAACAAGCCATACAACCACCTGGTGACGAAGATAAACTGACAAAGCAATTCAACTGGCCCTTTAACCCCCTTCCCAAGAAAGCTACCATAAAGAAACAAGAGATCTAGGCAAGACGTCGGATGACTTTACATCATTAGCAATCTTGTTTGGTATATAAAAACGAATCGTGCGACGCAGTCATGATAAATATGCAAACATGTCCGATGCAGACAAAAATGCAAATATGCTCAACACTTTTCAATTAGACTTTTTTTTTTACTCTTGTCCTGTTTAACCCATTCCCTCATATTGATGAATTTTGGCGACTCTGTAAAAGTCACTTTGTGAAACCATTGTGATAAATAGAGCATTTGCTCCTTTAGGAGTAAATGCTCTATTTATCACAATGGTTTCAAACTAAAAATTCTAAAAAAAATCCTTTTCTCTAGTTAATGCTCCTTTTCGGTAGATTTATTTAAAGAGGTAGGATCTAAAAACAGCCTATGAGGAAATGGGTTAAGGCATTTATGGCTTGTCATTATCACAGATTCTGAAATGACGTCTCACGAGCAGACATCCCCTTGATTGTAACCAGTTCCTGTGCATAACTGGCAGTCAATGACGTCATTCCTCTAAAGTTGTTTAAGTTCGACGAAGGTTGTTTGTGCGATACATTGAAATCCATCCCCGTTCTGAGAGGGCTGTGTATACCACCAACACCTCGTGATTCTATCCTTTCTTGATGAAGACTTAGTCTACTACATGGCAACGTTTGTATTGGGTTAACACGGTTGGGTCTTCGTCTTCTACCACGAATCTTCTGTACCAGATCCCTTAGATTTCTGTATAACAAAATCAAGCATCAGAATTTAACCCTTATATCTGGTGAGTAGTAACGCCGAACTCCGACCCATCAATGACTTTACAGTAAAACCCCTCTAAACCGGACGTTTACTTTAGTATAAATATCGGTCTTGGAGACAGATGGTAGCTTAATGCAGCGTGAAAGTCATCCAGAAAACTCCCCTAGGAGCTAAACTCCCGTAGGAGCTTTCTGCATGACTTTCACTCTGTATTAAGCAGCCATCTGCTGATAAAGGTATCTAAGTATCTAAATTCTTCTCTAGCAGAATTTCGGTTTAGAGGGGATTTACTGTATTTCTTGAGTTTCATATATAATGAGGCAATTCATTGCACAACATGTCATTTAACGCTCTCTTAAAGACCGATGGTGCCTAAGTACACGACCTAAGATACATGATATTTCTTCGTATGTTTGTTCTGCATTATAATCCATTTACCCCTAAAGGGCAAACAGTGTAGACCCAAATAAGATGATACCTGAGGCAATCCTCTTTTTGTTGCATTGTTGCTGAGCCAATCCATGCGATTCATACCAACATTTATTTTGCTTGCACTGTACCCTCAACAAGAAACATGAATGGACTGACAAACAATGCAGACCCTGGTGAGAGGAATACTCATTAGCAAGACGGGCTTATGGCACGTATTGCACTGTCGTCGGAAAGGTAGTTGCAATAAATACCAGCAAGATAGGGTTGGTGGAGAAATATTTTTTTACTTAGATTTGCTAATACATGTACCTTTCGCGTATCTTATGTGGTTCTAAAATTAGAATTGGAGTCAGACAGGCAGATAGGAAATGCCACACAAAAGCTTACAGCAATCCCGGATGCACAAATTAAAACAACCACGCACGCACGCAAACGCATTAGTTGACACTCTTCGGGCACTTTGGATAACACATGAGCAATTTCTATAAATATAACATCGTTTAACTTAATATACCACATATATATGGATACAATAATCTAATCCTGCCATAAAAAAGGTATAATATTAACTTGTTAACCCTTTACTCTATGGATATCCATGTAAGACATAATGTATATATGTATGTATGATTATTAATTAATTTAATATTCATAGTAGCATATGAATTTTTTTTGGCCCTGCCTGGTAAAAACGGCAGACTCACATCTACATATAATTCTATAAGCAAACAGAGGAGACTCTGACCAGATGGTGATTCTACATAGACGTTACAACACGTGTCGGTGGAGTAATGGGTTAACCCGGAGGTATCATTTTGTAACTTACTTCAAATTCGTTTTAACCCATTACCTCGTAGGATTATTTTAGATCATGTAGTTTCGAAACCATTGTCATAAATAGAGCATTTGCTCCATATGAGCAAATGCTCTATTTATCACAATTATTTAAAAAGTGACTTTTAGAGAGGCGTCAAAAGGCGTCAATATGAGGACTTGGGTTAAGCTTTTGAGAACATATTGCCCAAATACCACTGACACCATATCGAAAAAGACTATAGTTTCTTTATAGCACCTAGTACAATTAAAACACCGTGTATTAAGTACTAGCTGTTATAAATAAACTATAGTCTTTCTCAATCTATTGCCAGTGCCAAAGACCAACAGCACTAAGTCTTGGCTGGGTAATGTTTAACTCTTTCACCGCCGATGTCGCATTTATAAATGCACCACGACAAAGAGTGCAGTCTGATCAGGCGGCGTCTGATCAGGGACTTCACTTTTTATCTCAAACCGTTTCTATATCTGTGCTTTAATCCTTTGAAATTTGCATTTACATTGCATTTGTCTCATTACCTTATTGTACCGAATGATTTTAAAAAAAATTGGATTGCAGACGACAATTAGAAATTTGGCGCCGAAAGGGTTAAAACAATCATATTACTTTGACTTGGTAAATAAGTCAAACCTGTATGAAATGTCAAGTTTAGTGTGTTATACAAATGATTTAGATGCCCTTGTGAATTCGTTGAAGCACAAACCAGGTCCCTATGGGAATTTTTCACGCCCATTATATCAAACGAATTACGATTATGGTATCGCCCATCATTATTGATCAAATAATAGACAGAAACAAGTATGATAAACCCCGCATATATCAAGTATTGAACAATTTCAAATTATATAGACTTTTCAAATCTACATTTACAACTTTATACACAGGAACTGCTAGATGCATCTATAGAAGTGATGTTTTACTTAATGAAAACAATTATTAAACACATTTATGCAAATTTAAATATGCGTACGGTGGGTGCGTGTGCTTTTATGTGTGCATGTGTGTTTCACATATAGGGGGCATTAACAATCAGTAATTTGTAGAGGGTAAATATTGCTTGGTTGCTGCTTTGATCTTGCTAAACTTGTCGGTGTGCTCCAACCAATTACTTGATGACCACGCATATTTTCGCTGTAATGTTCGCGTAATCCTTTACATTTAAATGTCATCATGAATTTTAATAAGATTATGTTTTTATCATCACAAATGAACACAGAAATTTGTGGCCATGACAGAAATTGTAGAATTATATTTATACTATTTCATAAGCAAACATAGCAGACCCTAATCAGACGGCCCCTACAGAAGCTTAGTTTGCAAATGCGTGAAAATGCGTCTTTATGGAGTAAATGGTTAAGAATAGAAGATCTGCGTATACAGCCTCTACTTTCACTAAGGTTCTCCATGTTACGTGCTATTATAAAACAACAACAACAGTTAACTGAAAACTTACTTATACAATCATACTCATAATACCATACGTGAATTTCATTCATGAAGTTGACTATTTTCTTGGGATCTCGACCCCATTATTTCTTGAGATTGGATATATTCCGTTTCTCGGTAATTGATATATCCTGAACATATATCAACTAACTCGACGTATCAGACTGTTCAAGATTGTTCAAGATAGAAAACGTTGTCCTAAGTTTAAGCCATTTCAGTATCAAATGTCAATAGTCGACAGTTTAGAATGATATGTGTTTGTATTAAAACAAAATGCACCGTACCTGTTGAAGGCTAAATATATGAAAAACGCTGCGCTAGAGTGTGCATGCGCTAACAGGGTGACAAAAAGATGGGCTTCCGTGCTGAACGTGTCGTCGTGGTCTATGACTAAGACCAGAATGTAGGGCAACCAGCACACAAAAAACACCAAATACATCCCGATCAGGGTCTTAGCCGATTGAATGCTCTGCATAAAGTGGTTTTGGTCACTGTGGTATAAAACAAAATTGAAATTAGTAACAATTAATCAGAGCCCCAGATAAGAGGCGTAAATTTAAACATTTGCAAGCATAGCTCCTTTATTTCTCCACCAAACCCTATACCATGACCACTCTCTTCGAGACGATTCTAAAGAGTGGTCACAGTATTGGGTTTGGTGGAGAAATGACGATTTTAGTATTTGGGAACGCATTGTTAGCTGTAGCTCTGGTTAATATAATGCATGCTCTGCATTATCATGTACATAAAGTGGTTTTAACCCTTCGCTTGCTGAATTTTAAAATACGTTTTTCCTTCTTTACCCATGACCTGTTGTATAATTACATATATCTTCACTGTGTACACGTAGTTCGCTGTGCAATCACTGCTGTGGAGTGCACTGGTTGCACAATCAACTTGTAAATAGTGCAGACCCTGATGAGACAGCTCCTGCAGGATCTGTCTCATCTGGGTCTTCACTATTTACAGGTAGGTATATTGACGCGAATAGCAAGCGAAGGGTTAATCACTGTGGAATAAAACCAATTTGAAAGTGATAGCAATTACTTGAACCCTGTAAAAACCACAACATCGTTGAGTCTTTTAACGTTAACTTGCCTAGCGATATCTGAATAGCAATTGCAAGCAGCTTGGATCCAGATGAGACGTCGAATTACACTGTGTTTGTCTTTGATTAAGATTTATCCCTTCAGCTCATGAATACATATTATATAGTCCTACTTGCAAGCATGTTGGAAACAAAGCAGAACCAGGGTAGACAACTCTTGTAGGACCTGTCTGTTCAAGGTCGCGTCGGTTTTCTTAGCCGCTTACTAATACACGTGTGTTTCACTTGTTTCACGTATTTGTAATCAGAATAGACACATATTATGATTGCTTCTGTAAGAGCTCTGTTCGCGAATGGAACTACAATGTATATCAAATGATCTCACCAGAATTCCAACTGTTTGATTCTGTGATTATAGTTGCTCTTTAATCCACTCCCTCTTACGCTATTTTAAGACTCATCCTCTTTGAATAAAACTACCGAAAAGGAGTATTTACTCGAAAAAGGGGAACTTTCCGAATTGTGTAGTTTTGAAACAATTGCAATAAATAGAGCATTTGGTGCCAAAAAGTGACTTTTTACAGAGACGTCAAAAGTCGTCCACGTGAGGGAATGGGTTAAAGAAAATAGAATAGAATTAAACAAGAAATGTCAACACAACATCAAACCGGGTTAACTGTTAACTTGTGATTTCTAAGCTCAAAGGAGCATAACTCCCATAACAATTGCTGAAGGAACCCCTGACAATATGCACATCTACACATTGTGTCCTTGCTACATGCAAGTATTTATGAAAATCTGTTAAGCAGTTTCAGAGGAGTTGCGCTTACAAGGATAGGGTCAAAAGAGTTCAAAGGGGCATAACTCCCAGAAACATTCCAGAAGGAAAAATCCCCAACAATATGCACATCTACATATTGTGTCCTTGATACATGCGAGGTTTAATGAAAATCCATTGAGCAGATTAGAGGAGTTGTGCTTACAAGATTGACAGCCGCCCGAGCGCCCGCCCGCCCGTCGCTCCGCCCGTCGCACATCACCATTTCAATAACCGGATTTTCCGTGGAAAACCCGGTTTAATATGAAAATTGTAGCGGGCGACATATCTTGCAGACGACATTATGTTGCAGCGAAATGCTTAATATCCATGTAGTGATATAGTGTTACAAGAATATTTATGACGTAACGGATTGTACTGTAATATATTTACTTTTTGTGATAAGTACTCATTGCCCGTTTTACGTTCCATAACTTTCGAAAGATAGCGATATGACACACTCCATTGATTATAAACGGACTGGAGAGGATTCCCAAGGATATAAACAATGTGTAAGATCGACTTGCAGTCCGGTCCCATATACACTGGTGTGTCTTGCGATCAAAGACATGCGCTCCCCATCCAAAAAAGTTCGGAAGCTCAGCAAGGATTGCGCATACCCAGCAAAACAGGCACAAGGAAATAATTCTGGATTTGGTATATATTCTGGAAAACTGTTGTCTGTGGCAGATGAAGATCCAACGGTTGATAGTGAGGCACGTGAAGTTTAAAAATGCACATATGCACGCTGTTAGACAGATGCTGGCGACAAGTGAACACAGCCAAAAACTTCCGTCGAAGTACTGACTACCGAGAAAAGCACCTATAAGACAAAAAGAAAGAGACATTCCTTAACCCGTTCTCTCCCAACGACGCCGTTTTGCGCCTCTGTAAAACTCGTAATTGAAACCATTGTGATAAATAGAGCATTTGCACCATAGGAACTTCCGTGGACGAGTGGTTATGGTCTTCGACTGACGATCGCTTAGCCCCTCATTGATGTGGTTCGAATCCTGGTCTGGGCATTTGAATTTTTCATGTGAAGAAGCCTTCCAACTGGCTTGCGGTAGGTCGGTGATTCTACTTGGATGTTCTTCTGTGCATTGATCAATGCAATTTGGCCCGTGAGCTGGAGAACCCATGGGATCTTCATCTACCTTTAATTAGCTGGACGTCGTGATATGACTTAAAACGACGTAAACCCCGATTAAAAAACAAAACGTGATGTAAAAAATAAGTACAGTACCTAGTTATAGTTTACTTTCAGTCCGAATGACAGCCCAGCCGACTGTACATTTACTCCCCTGGTCAATGAGTCATTCGCCTACACTATTAAGCACTGCTAACATGATTATGGCGCAATCATACAGCCGCAGCGTGTGGGAGACACAGAAAAGTGTCTCTGTAATTTCCGGGAGGGACCGAGAACAAAAACAAATGCTCTATTTGTCACAATGGTTTCAAAACTATACATTTCTAAAATTCTCCTTTTCTATAAATAATTCTCCTTTTCGGTAGATTAATTCAAAGCGACTGGGTTTAATCATAGGAAGGAATGGGAATACTCTGTTTGCTTATGAAACAATATAGATCTGATTCTACAGTTTCTTCATATCATTTCAAAGGTCCAGTTGATTAATATTCACATATAGAGTCATTATTTCTTACAGATAGATTTAGATAAAAAAAGGTTTTAAAAGTCAATGGTTTATGTGACGAGTTATCCGTCAGAACATTGACTGATCCAAACATAATGCCGTAAGGAGGTCTAAATGTGATCGTTACAGAAATCAAGATAGGATTAACCTTTTCCCCGTTCTATGTTTATTTCAAATTTCAAAACCTACTGAATATTCATGTACCAAATAGTTATGATGAAATATGTAAGGTGGAACATTGTAGCCATTTTAGAAAGTAAAGAAACAGATCTATCATATTCCATCAGCAAACAGAGCATACCCTGTGGAAAATAGCCATTTAAGTACTTGAGTACTTTTGCTCTGTTGCTCTGTCGTACATGTAGGTGGTAGCTTAATACAGGACGAAAGTCATGCAAAAAGATTCTATAGAAGCGAAACCCTTTTCTCCTGCATTAAGCAGCCATCTGTCTTTAACCCATTAACTCATAAGCTATTTTTAGATCCAATCTCTGTGAATAAATCTACCAAAAAGAAACATTTATTAGAGAAAAGGAAACATTTAGAATTGTCTAGCTTTATAACTATTGTAAAATATAGAGCATTTGCTCCTATCACAATAGTTTCAATCACCGATTTTTACAGAGTCGTCAAAAGGCGTCAACATAAGGAAATGGGTTAAAGTCAAAGATATCCATGTTTATTCATTACCATATGTGACAACTGAATTATTCGACATCTTACACACATCAACATCCCCTCAGTAGACTATGATAATCTTTGCAAACAGTTACAATCTGGACGACATGTCAAACTCTTTGGCACTTCAACTACAGTATAACCTGAACATAGGAGTGTTAAAAAGCAGGTGGTTGATTAATGCAGGGCTATAGTAATGCAGAAAGCCTTTTTGACCCGCTCTATGCTATCACCGGCCATACAGACCAATAATTAGACCTCTTTTCGATGGCTGCTTAAAATAAGTTCTTCTTGATTTATAAATACAATGGTAGAGCAACTTTGAAACTGGTGACTTTTTTTTATAGAATACAGTTAATTAGCGTACTAAGTTACCCATACCGGCAATACAAATTGGAATGGCCATTCCCGAAACACACAGGTCCGCCATGGCGCTGTTGAAGAGGAAGCATTTACAACTGAAACTCATCTTTTTCTCTCGTGTGATCCAATATATCACAAAGGAGCCCCCGGTCAGTCCTAGCACACCCATCAACAGAACAATTGTTATATAGCCCACTGCCAAGTTGAAGTTAAGCGCAATTAAAGGTCTATGATCCCATGTGTCAGTGGTACATGTTACATTGAACGTCTCGTTGAAAGGTTCCTGGTCGTTGCACTGCAATTGAAATAATAGTAAAGATATGCACATATATAAACAAAGCTAAACAAAAAGGTGCGTGCCCAGACACTAATATCGTCATTTCTCCACCAAGCCCTATACTATGACCACTCTTTAGAATAGTCTCTTCGAGACGATTCTAAAGAGTGGTCACAGTATAGGGTTTGGTGAAGGTATAAAGGAGCTGTTTTTGAAAATGTTTAAAATCACGCATATTATCTGGACATCTGATTATTGGCAGATCTGAAAGGTCATAGTCATACCACTGAAATTATCCTACGTTCATCTTCACTTCACTTTTCCCATAACGTTTTTGGTCCTATTGGCAGTTTAGTTGACTTCATAACAAGCTCTTTCCACTTTGTCCTGTCTTCCGCTGCTCTCTTAGATGTTACAAAACTCAAACCTGTCCTCTGCTTGGTGTAATCTTCCAATCTCTTCCTTTGTCTTCCTCTCCTTCTTAGATTTATTCCGGCATAGGATACTAATGGTCCACACACATTATACAGAACCACATAATAAAGATTTTGATATACATGTACTATAAAATGTACATGTAAACCATGAAATGCTTCCTATGATCAAGGATAACACAATAAAGTGCAAGTTCTTATTTCTATCATGGTCAAGTCAGGTCAAGTCAAGTAATATTTAATTATAAAGTCGGGTTAACAAACAATTAGCACAAAGTGCATAATGAAACACAAGCTCTGAAGAGCTTTTAAAACCGACTTAAGCTTTTAAAACCGACTTAGCATTGGCGGCATGACACACAGAGACTACCACAAGCATATAGTGAGATAATAAGTATTTATCACAGATCATTATGTTAAAAATGCAGGTCTATAAATAACTAATTAGAATAACGCCAGACGCATTTTGCTATACCACAGAATTTCTCACATTGCACAATAACAAAATACATCTATGGAATTTAATATTAAGTAGTACAATGAAAGCAGTAGTATTAAATAGCATCACAAAATTAGTCACATTGCAACAAGATGAAATAATCTTATCAAACAGCAAGTTAAATTATCACAGAACTGACTACATTGCGTAAAATTAAACTATTTATCACATAGAAGAATAGTAAGAACACTGGCATTATTGTACTTTGAATTACCATAGACATAATTATCACATTGTGTAATATTGAAAGGTATAATGGTGTCAACTGTAATGCAATATATTACAGGGTAATACATTTCAAGGTTATTAAGAAACCATTATCCAGACAATGTAAACAAACACAGAAGTAATCATAACAATTATCCTCAGCCGAAACTACACAAAGTATAAAATAATGGAAATCCTTATCTAAAATGATGAAAAATAAATTACTAGTATGAACAAAGATTACATACTACTCTTTAAATGGTTTTTGATAGCTCATTTGAATTCTGGAATTTCTATTTGTTTGTTCATGTTTGTGAATAAGTTATTCCAGGTGTTTGCTTCCAACGAAGCTGAATGATCTTAAAACAGAACCTCTGGCCTTAGGAAGAAAGAACCCTCCTTTGTGACTAAGTCTTGCACTGTAAGAATGCGCAGAGGTTTGGGCAACTAAATATTCCTCAATGTGAAAAGGTTTCAGTTTGTTTTAACCTTAAACATATGACACGGTAAGATTTGTTCCATTAATGTTCCCTGGAGGATTGTCCTGGCGAGGCATGTAGAACTGGAGACATGACTATACCATCTCAACTTCCTTTCCTTAACTGTAGTGAGAAGCTCTCCATCAGTGCCCGAACCCGACTAAAGACCTCTTCAATGGTGATGTGATCCGTGTAAGAGATGTTTAGAATCATTCTATAGCATCTCATCTCTAAGGATTGGATTCCTCTCTCCAGTTCCGCTGTCAGCGTCCATATCTTATACTCTGGGAGCCAGTTGGGCCTACCGTGCACCCCGGCACTAAGACTTCTTTCATGGGTATCAAAATGTTCAGAACAGTCCACTGAATCAGAATCGCGAATGTACTCAAGAATAAATTCTTTTAGGCGATGTGTAATTTAACCGTCCCCCACACTCCACTCCATTTTCCTAATGATCACCAATACCTGCAAAATCGCCCTTGTCACAACCAGTTGTTGTCCTATACCTATAAAACTAATACCGAACAATGATGTCCCAATATTTTATGAGTTAATAATGAAACAAGTTGACAGATACAATAATGAAGTGCTCATAATGTGTGGTGATTTTAACTTGGTCCAAGAGCCTGAACTAGATTATAATAATTACAAACATATTAATAATAAGAATGCTAGATTAAAGGTTTTAGAAATCATAGAAATGTACAATTTACTTGACCCATTCAGAGAAAAGTACTCACAACTCAAGAGATTTACATGGAGAAAAGAACGCCCTTTAAAACAAGCACGCCTAGACTTCTTCTTAATTTCTGAAAATTTATTAAGTTCAGTTGATAAATGCAACATTGACAATAGTTATACGTCAGATCATTCCATGATCACTTTAAATCTCATCTTCAATCCTTTTCAGAAAGGAAAGCCATTATGGAAGCACAACAATTCACTTCTTAAGGATATAAAATATATAGAAACCATAAATGAAAAAATTGAGTACATTAAACAACAATATGCAATTCCTGTTTATCATATGGATAATCTAAATTACATACCAAATGAACAAATACAGTTCACAATAAATGACCAACTTTTTCTAGAATTATTACTAATGGAATTAAGGGGGCAAATTATATCATACTCTAGCTACAAAATAAAACAGAGAAACGCTTTGGAAAAATAAACTGTTGAAAAAATTAAAAGCCTTGAAAGTAACCTTACATCGGACAAAACAATAGAATTAGATGAACTCAATAAGCTACTGTTAGATATAAGAAAGGAGAAAATGAAAGGTCATATTATAAGATCTAGAGTTAATATAATTGAAGATGATGAAAAACCAACTTCATACTTTTGCAAACTTGAATCTCATAACTGTGCCAGCAAAATAATTCCTAAAATTGAAAAAAAAGATGGAACTGTGATATAAAATCAGCATGAAATATTAGAAGAAGCAAAGTCCTATTATGAGAAACTATACAGTCAAGATTTCTCTGAGGGTACAGATTTAGACTTAGAAACGGAACTTCAAAATTGCACTTTCAATAAACTTAGTCAAGATGAGTCAGTTTCCCTAGATGGTTTTCTCTCATATGAAGAAATTACAAAGTCGCTAAAAGGCATGTCAAATAATCGTAGTCCTGGGTCAGATGGATTCACCCCTGAATTTTTCAAAGTATTTTGGAAGGAAATAGGGCAATTTGTTTTACGATCTATAAACTATGGGTATAAAATGGGCGAATTATCTATTACACAAAGAGAGGGAATTATTACTTGCATACCAAAAGAAAATAAACCAAGACAATTCTTAAAAAAATTATAGACCTATTTCGTTGCTGAACTGTATATACAAGATAGCGTCTGGTGCAATTGCAAACAGACTTTAACAAGTTTTAGATAAATTAATTCATGAAGACAAACAGGATTTATGTCAGGGAGATTCTTGGGTCAAAATACAAGGCAGGTTTATGATAGTATGCAATATACAGAAGAACATAATATACCTGGATTAATTTTACTGGTAGACTTTGAAAAAGCTTTCGATTCTATATCTTGGAATTTTATACGGAATGTATTAAGGTTTTTTAACTTTGGTGACTCCTTCATTAAATGGTTTACTTAGTTGTATAAGAATGCTAGGCTATCGGTCAACCAGGGTGGTCATCTGTCAAATTTCTTCACAATCAGTCGTGGCTGCAGACAAGGGGTTCCGATATCAGCTTATATATTTTATTATGTGCAGAAATACTAGCTATTAAATTACGAAATAACACAAATATTAAAGGTATTACAATTAATGGAACAGAATACAAATTATCCCAATATGCAGATGATTTATCTGTTATGTTAGATGGATCTAGTTTGTCTCTAAATGAAACATTAAACGAATTGCACAGATTTTCAAAATATTCTGGTTTAAAAGTCAACTTTGAAAAAACACATGTAATATGGATAGGATGCAAAAAGTACAGTACTGATTCAATTAAAACAAAGTGGAAACTTTCATTGGGAGTAAATAGGTTTAAATTGTTAGGGATTATATTTCATGTGGACCTTTCAAACATGGTTATGCTCAAGTATACTGAAAAAATTAAAAAATTAAAAGTTCTGATATCTAATTGGAATCGACGGTATTTAACTTCTATGGGGAAAATCACAGTAATTAAAACACTACTTCTCCCCCTACTTAATCACCTCATTATGTCACTTCCGAATCCTCCTAATGAAATCTTAAAGGAAATAAATTCAATGTTCTATGACTTCATTTGGCAAGGGATTGCGAAAATAAAAAAAGCAGTGTTAGTTAAACAATACTTTGAAGGGGGTCTTAAGATGATAAATTTAAAATGTTTTATAGAAGGTTTAAAATCAACTTGGTTGAGAAGATTAATAACAAACTATGGTAAATGGAACAAAATTCTAGAATGTAATATTGATTATAGTAAAATTTTCTCTTTAGGATCCGAGTATCTACAAAAATGTGAGAAAGAAATATCAAACCCATTTTGGCAAGATGTCATTAAAGCTTTCCATAAAATACAAACATCATACACTCATGAAAACATAGCAGAATTAATGGCTACACCATTATTCTATAACAAAGATATTCAAATAGGTAATATGTATGTGTTTTACAAACCTTATTTTAGAAAAGGGATTTCACAAATGATCTACTTACTTCTGAAGGAAACTTCTACAGTTATCAGTCTTTTTGTGAAATCTATGATATGCATATTGACTTTGTAAAATATAACGGTCTTATAGATGTTATAAAAAGATTTTTAAGTAAGTTTAGCTTTACAGTAACACTGCAAAAATTGCAAAATCCATTACTCCCTTTAAATGCATTAATACTACTGAAACAGTCAAAAGGTTCAGCTCATTTATATAACATACTGAATAAAAATAATGAAAAACCTACTGCAGTGACAAGATGGAACCAAATTTTTCAGATAGACGATAATGATTGGAAAGAAATCTACAATACTATATTTAAATATAATTTCAGTACAGAAATAAGGTGGTTTCAGTATCGAATAAACCATAGAATTCTTGCAACACAAAAATACCTTTTTAATATCAAAATCTCAAACAATCCTAATTGCAGTGTTTGTGGTGAAATAGAAACAATTCAACATATGCTTTGGTCATGTCCAGAAACATAATTATTTTTAAAATCTTCTATATGACAGGAAGTATTTGTGCTAACTGTATAAAACTGATATGGTATAAAGCTTTTAAAGGCTATACTTATGAAAGTACAAAAATGAGTCATGCAGGAAACACCACATACAGAACAAACACTCGCCCGAACAGCAACACAAGGAAACAGCAAATGTACATAGGTAGAAAAAACAACAAGAGACGCACAAAGACAAAACAAACATACAATAGGAGGAAGATGGAAGTACCGCCTTGGAACGGTCAGTGACAAAAGTCACCGGGGGTTTAAACCGGTTTATGGGCGCCCAACCTCACCCTTATTCCATCCCCATCCTAAAAGACAAACAGTGTAAATAAACGTATCCCCTCTCCGACTAATCTACAACAACCGCGACAGCAAATACAGTGGTAAAGTGCATGTATAACAAAAAAACATTTTATTGAAAATACTGTATCCACCTATCGCTATTGTACTCAATGATTGAGCTGCAAACAGAGTAACTGTAGAAAAGTAATAAAGGGTACGACAAAAATGAAATAGTACAGATATCCGACGTTCTCCTTCCATTTCTGGATTTAAGAGGTCGCCTTCATAGAGTACTAAACCTTTCTTGTCGGCGTACATGCAAAGAGGCCAGCGTGATTGCCAACTGTAAAAGGGTTCACAACCAAACATGCAGTATGTTGTAGTAATACAGGATCATATCCCTTTTTAATGAATTGTTTTATATATTTGATGAACAAAGTGAGAAAATGGGTATGTCCAATAATTTTACGATGTTTGTAAATCACATCACCATAAAATTCCGGATGTGAAATACCGTGTCGCAAAAGTACCTTGAGATTACATTTGTACTTGCCAATAAGCGAGAGATTTCGATAGTAAAATTTAGAGAAAGTTTTTCTTAGTTTATGGTATCTATATCCTTGTTTAAGCAGTTTATCAGTTAAAATGAGATTTCGACTGTTAAAATCGTCAATAGATGAACAAGCTCTAGCAAAACGCATAAGTTGAGATATATAAACCCCGTAAGATGGAGCACGGGGAAGTTCCCTGTCATTTCAAGTGGACACTGAATATTTTGGCCATGGCAGAAACTGTAGAATCATATAGATCTATATTATATCATAAGCAAACAAAGCAGTCTCCCTGATGAGACGGCTCCTACGGGAACCGACTGATCTGGGTTTACTCTTTTTGCAAAGGTGTCGAAAACCGTATTTATAGAGTAAATGATTAAATGGTCAACAAACTAATATTACTGTGATCAGTAGTCTAATGTAGATACAATAAAATCTCGATACTACGAACACTCAAATGCGTACCATTATTGATCTAAATAAAGGTGATAGCTTAATGCAAGGTGAAAGTCATACAGAAAGCTCCTATAGGAGCTATCTGCATGACTTTCATCCTGCATTAAGCACAAACTTGTCTACAAAGACAAAGTAAATGCTCCATTACTAAAATTTCGTAGTATCGAGTTTTGTTGTATATGTCCTAGTATAATGTATTGAAATTAACATACCTCAATGTCCATCTTGAAATAACTAATATAAAAGACAATTTGGAATACTTCAGGCTGATGATATGGTTTCCACTCTGACAACGTATTCCTGTCTTCAGTACAGAGACCGTGTCTAACAGTTTCTTTCTTGTCGCTAATCGTTCTAGTATTTATACAGGATCTAGTCTGATAAAACCACTGTAAAGCCAATAAGAACGCTTCTATGCGTCGTACATTCGTTCCAATGTATCATCAAGCTACATATGCGTCAAGCTATTCACCTTTTGGATATTAATCAAAATGCATATACAGTAGATCCCCTCTAAAGTGACTAATAAATAATCCTATCACACCTCACGCACACATCTGCATAAAAAGGAAGGGACGTATCTATGTTTGAATTCTCCATAAAACACCGCACGCGCTGTAATTAAATTGAAGTGTTAGAATCGAAATAATAAATTTATACCAGCGTTTTATCGTGCAATCGAACACTGGTAGGAGTTGAGATACGCAGTATTTAAATCACGAGGCCGATAGGCCGGGTGATTTAATTATAATCATCTCAACGAATTGCACGATAAAACGTTGGTATGAATTTATTATTTCTTAAATAAACGTTGGTGTCTTTAAAGCAGGTGGTTGCTCAATGATGGACGAAAGTAATGTTGAAAGCTCCTATAGGAGCTTTCTGTATAACGTTCGTCTTGCATTAAGTTATTATAACTGCCTCTATGGATTCAGAGTTGACCCATTCCCTCATGGGCTATTTTTAGATCCAACCTCTTTGAATAAAACTACCGAAAAGGAGCATTAACTAGAGGAAAGGATTGTTTTTGGAATTTTTTAGTTTGAAACAATTGAAATAAATAGAGCATTTACTCCTATAGGAGTGGTTTCTACAGGTGACTTTTGCAAAGCCTATTTTGGGTGGCCGCTTTACAGGATATATGGTACTTTATACCAAACCTATTTCTTTGCTGAATAAAATGGCTTCTACAGTATAATTTGTTTTCAGCAATAAAACACTCATTCTTAACCCGCTGTGGAAAAATAACGTCTGCAAAACATTACAAATACAGTAGAACCTGTCTTAAGCGATCTTTAAAAAGATGCCTTATTATGGGTCTGTAATGAAGATGGTAGCTTAATACAGGTAAAAAGTAATACATAAAGCTCCTATAAGAGGTTTCTGTATTACGTTTGCCCTTCATTAACCCTTTCGCTGCCAAACTCTGTCGTCTGCTAACTTTGTCGTCTGCTACACATTTTCATTTTTTGATTTTCTTCATTTTTGTTTCAAAAACATAGTAACAGTAACAAACAGTTTGGATCCTGATGAGACGCCGAGTTACTCGGCGTCTCATCTGGACCCAAACTGTTTGCATAGGTAATCACAGATCCGGCATTGGCAGCAAAAGGGTTAAGCAACCACCAGCTTTTTAAGACTCCCATGTTCAGTAAATGACTGACCGCTTAGGGTAGGTTCTACTGTATTCAGATCAACTGTCACATTGGAAATGTGAAAACTGATAAGTTCAAAATGATTTATGAACATATATGTATTTAGGTTTGCAAGAAAATTTAGACTACTAGTCTACCAATATTTTGACAGATTCTGACCTCTGATGGCATCGCGTGTTTACGGTTTACATCCACCTCATTTGTATTAAGTGAAGGTACCTTCAGAATTCTAGGGGGGTGTAAAGTTGTAAAGCACGAATTAAGGTCATAAATGGGGTCAAACGTCAACGAGTGCAGTTTTTGGTACATCAACGCTTTGATTAAATTTTAGTATGCATATTTTTTTTTTTAAAAAATGAACGTTTTGGTTGGGAATCAGTTAACAAATGTTTGCAAATGCTAATTATGATCAAATAAAGGCCACTTTGTTTCCGATAACCCTTTTCAAGGGCAATAACTCTTGATATAGACATTTTTTGGCTATTTTTTATTTGCTTTTTGCAAATAAAGTGAAATAAATGGTATTGTTTTCCAATAACATCATTTACGTACAGCGTCAATTCAAGTTCATTACCTAAATATACAGATAATTCATATATACAGTCAAAACCCTTTAAGTATCTATTATCAAAATTCAAGGGCGGTTACTCTGTATATCATATAATTGTTGTAATTAATTGATATACATGTATTTCTATGCAGTAATGGAAAATTGACCTTTATCATATTTATACTAGAGCTATTACTGAAGATGGTGAGTATAGCCCCGCTTGGAGCTTGTCACAAGTATCAGGGGCGATAACTCTGCAGCCCTAGGTCCGGTCAAACCTACAGTTGTGTCATGCACGTCTGCTCATTATGTTGATAACACATGTGATGTTTGAAGCTGATCGAAGCTGAAGTAGTTCCGTCCGTGTGTCATTCCATCTGTCCGTCTCACCGTCTGTCCGATATACATTGCTTTCAGCTCGATCTCCTGCTTATACCAAGAAAGGCAGCGAAACACGGACAGACAGTGAGACTGACAGATGGAAGGACGGACGGACAAACATACAGACAGACAGACAGACGGACGGAACAACAAGCTTACTCCTATATACCCCTCTCAAACTTTTAGTTTGCGTTGGTTTAATAATATTTTCATATTGTATACATCAGTCACAAAAATGCAGAATTTGAAAACTCGTTTGGACAAGCAGATATAATAACTTGGCATGTAAAGGTACATGTAAGAGTTATGCATGTTGGCATATAATATCATTAATCAGTTTATGTCATTGGATTTGCACAGTATGTGGCATCAGAGCCACACGCATACAGGCATACTTGTTGCCTTTTGTAACAAGCACATCTTGCCGAGCTGCACTTAGTCTTACAGTTGCAAGACACAAGCTGTATGCAAGCCAATGGGACAGGGGGCTTCCTGATCAAAACTGGAGTCACACCAGGTCATGTTCATCTATCGAACTGCAGCCATACAGGTGACACATGTATTTTAATGTCTTGTATGGCTCCGTCATGTCCGATACATTTCAGCAGTGTCGGGGTTTCCACAAATTGCATCCAGCACGACCTCTTGTTGATACTATGAAAGGCAGAGGTCATTTCGCAGCTAGGTAATGGCATGAAAACCCAACCCATTTTGATGAACCCTTTTGTCATCCCTGTCACATATTGTGTGTACAGGGTAGCAACGCCTTTGCTTTGCTGTTCCAAGCACTATCCATGGTATCACAACGTTGCCAATATGATAAAGCATCTTTGTGCGTCACTTTATTTTTTTTGGTAGGTATGTACATTTGTTGTGATTTCTTGTGTTGCTGTTCGGGTGGCTGTTTGTTCTGTATGTAGTGTTTCCTGTATGCCTCATATTTGTACTTTTTGCATTTCTGTCGCCTGTACGACCCCACTTGCTACAACAACAGACCCTTTTGGCAACATGTCACTCTGGCGAAGCAATTCAGCTAACAAGAAATCAGCTAGGTCTTTTTTGTTTTCATCCAGAAAAATGTATTGTTCCCAACTTCCTAGACATGGGGCAGTAGAACCTCTGGACTTGTAATTTTCGTTTTGGATATCTTTTACCAGTCCATTTCTTCCATGTGGCAGCTTTCACAGACTTGTTCACATAGTATCTATCAAAACCGACACCCACCGTGCCGTTTTATCTCTATAAAGGGCAAAGACTGAATAAACGCATTCGTTTGCATACTCTCAAAACGTCTGGCAACCATAAGGGTTGCCTTTGGCTTGAATAAGCGCGTGCCCGTCTATAACAATGCACGTAGACGTCTGTGATTCAGTATCTTTTGCGGAGTTTCTATACCCTTGTCTTTTATAAAAGACCCAGGTTTCGGAATTTTGTCGTTGGGATCATATCTCCAATTATTTTTGCCAAGGCCAATGGCACGGGGCTACTCATGCTTCAATATATCAGCGGTTTTCACAGTGCGACCGGAACTGGCTGCATTGAACAATCGCTACAGGAGCTTGCGGTCAGTTTTTATTTGCTTTGAAGCATGTTGCTTGTCCGAACCGATTGTTTTGTAGAGAATGGTGAACGTATTTGATTTCGTTGTTTTCATTGCAACGAAGAACTCTGTACTGTTTTGCTTTAATCTAGAGATGGTGAATTCCTCAACTAGCTGACTTCCTCTACTTTCACCTGCCAGGCCATTGTAGATCTCCTCTGTTGTCACATCATTGGATGCAATGGAAACAAACTGATCTATTGCAACGAGTACATTGCTTTGCTTCTCATGTGCCGAGAAACATAACAAACACTTCTAAAGCATCAAACATAGCAGCAAGAGCGTTGATCTTTTCCTCTTCTGCATTTACACGAGATGTCTGGGCATCATGTTTTGTGCTCTTTGTTTCATCGTCGTCATCAATGAGGTTGTAAGTCTCTGTGTTTCACCGCTTACCTGAGACTTACATGACCATGTGATATTACACAATCTGTCTCGGGGTAAGTCCTGTTGTGTGATGCCGATTTGGCAACCGGCAGTTTTGCAGACCTTGTAACAGAACTAAAGATTAAAGAAAGACGATACAGGAAACCCGTTTTGTCTCAAGCTGGCAAACATATGTAAACTTATAGACGCGTAAAAAATAGATGTTGGCGTAGAAACGTAATCTGAATTATACATGTATACATACAGCTGGTTCACAGGTTGGTTTGTGTTGGACGTTAAAGAAATCGATATGAATAGATCAGTGAAACCTGTTTTAAGTGAGAATGTGTTTAGGGAACACAGTGGTTACTGTATACATGTCTCAGTTCCAACTGAAGCTTTCTGTATTATTTTCTACTTGTATTAAGCTATCCCCTGTTCGGAAGGTCATGTATATCTATGATCGCGCAATACAAGTTTCACTGCATTGACGATAATGAAAGTAACACTATTCGATATGTTGTATTTGAAAGTACAATCAGGTACAATAAGGCTGTTTATTTCAGAAAGCATTTGCATGACGTATAGTGCATTTCCTGAAATAATAATGTGTATATTTCTGGCAGAAGCTCTGTACCTAGTTATGAAGTCTACTTCAATTCAAATTATGTATATGATTCACAGAATAGAAAATCCATGAAAATAAAATGTTGGACTTTTAATGAATGCCGATTTCTGAAATCCCGGGGTTTTTTTTTAAACTAAATTATAAGGTGTTTTCCCCATAAGATGCATACATTGTCATGTGATCTGCGTTTTTTTGTTTTTTAGTATGTTAGTATAAACTGTTAACAAGCCATAGACATTTTTTTCTGTGCGACTAATCAATGTATCATCTGTGCAATATCAAACTTCCAAAAATTCGCAGGTAGATACATCCCAGACATCGCGGTATCGGGTGAAATGGGATGGGTACCCCCCAGATATCAGACAGTGGAAATCCATATCTCTTTATCTCGCCAGGATTACCAAAATGCTTGGAAGCAGGGTAAACAAACGGGTTGCACTTTGGTCTGCATCTGTGGCAAACAGGTCATGCACAAATTGTTTGGGGTTTTTTCATGTAAATACAATGTTGACAATGTGAGGTGATCACCAGTACTGCAATATTAATTTAGTAATGTTATTCCAAAGTATACACTTGTAAACGTAGTTACGAATAATTTACATGAACAACACCGTTCCGGTTGGCTCGAGTCTTTAAATGGCGCTACAGGTTCGTCCGGTCGAGGTGCCAATAAGTTATGCATTTACCTGGCTGTTCAATATTAAATATGGGAGGGGGGGGGGGGTATTGTAAAATTATTAAGTCTCCCAGACATCGCGCTGCAATGAGCAAATTTCATTGTGGTGTCGCTTCGTTGCGCATAGAAACTGGGTGTTACGAAGGCTTAAGTGTTTCTGAAAGAAACTGTCCTTTTTGTGCTAGTATTGAAGATGAGAGTCATCTTCTTCTTGACTGATTCTTATGCGATGATTTTTTTATTTGAAAAGGTAGAGCTTGTTGATTGCACATTTACTGCAAAGTCTAAAACTGATTTTTCTGTTCACTAAATCGGACATGTTAAGATATTGTGCCAAAACCTGTTTTAATATTTTGCAACGTCGTCTTTTTTGTAAATAATGTCCAAATAATATTTCATACTTTGTGTGTATTTTATATAAGTTCAGTTAGCCAATGCTAATCAGTTCACCCCTGATCTGATCAGGGATGATATTCGGGTTTTAAAGTAAAGTACCTAGTTATAGTCTGCTTTCAGTCCGAATGACCGCTCAGCCGACTACATACATTTACTCCCCTGGTCATTGAGTCATTGGCCTACAATATTGAGCACTGCTAGCATATGGCACAATCATGTAGCCGCAGTACCGGCGAGTGACCCTCACAGGTACCCATTTTAACCCCCCTGGGTGGAGAGGATGTGCGGGTGGGAGACACGGAAAAGCGTCTCTGAAATTTCCGGGAGGGGCCGCGATTTGAACCCCGGACTTCCGGACAGATAGTCAAGCGCTTTACCACTAGACCACCGCCACCTGCGTTTTAAAGACTGTTTCTTGTTAAGCGCATTAGGGCACCGATTTACACTTCTTAGATTCTTAACAATAGTTGTTATTAAGCAGTTTTTTATATCTCGATTAGCAATGGTTATCTAACTTTCATCTTGTAAATATGTGATATGTGATAGTAAACATTTGCAGTCTCTTATAAGTATGTATGAGAATTGCCAATCATGTGTTTATATTGTGTAAATCATTGTCTCCACTGTATTGGAGGAGAATTTAATAAGCTAATAAACTATAACCGGAGTAGGTGTCAAATAGTGCTTAGATCAACAGCTGGGTTTAAAATGAAATAACTCTCCAGGATTTGCACCATTGTGAAGACGAGCCGGGCACATAGAATAGGTGTTAATTAATAGCAAGGTATTATTGTAATGTTTGCTAGATCCAATATCTAAAGAACGTGTGTACAGTTTTAACATTTAATATAGACTGAAGCTGTGGGCGGCTAGCGCGGGAAATACAGAGATAAGCAAAGGTCAGCATGCATAGACTACCCACAGGTGGCTCAACATATCATCACAATTAATTACGCAGTTTCCCGGTTTGCCCCCGAAGTTCACAGTTAAATGCAGGTCTAAAGTAATGCCGAAAGCTCCTGTAGGAAAGTTACCCTGCATTAAGTGGACAAATGTGTTTCTAGATATACGTGGTGATACATGTACATTTTACAACAATTCGGTATTGAAAATATTTAGAAGCACCGAACTTTTACTTCGAATATCAGGAAGGTCGAGTTATCAGAGTTCGAGATATCGAAATCCAATTGTATATGAAAGAAAGCGCTAACTTACCACACGAAGTAAATGTATTTACTTCGTGCTTACCACCTCCTGATTATGACTTCGTTTGAATAATTAATTGCAGAGCATGTTCTCGAAAAGTGCATATGACATACTGTTCTAAGCGCTACTCAGATATTTAGTCACCAACCCTCTGGAAGTTCAGTGGAATGTTCTATCATTGTCTAACAATAGATACCTTTCAATATGAAAGAGTGTACGTTGCGAGACGATAGTACCGATTATGATCAGATGTTTCCTGTATTAACCCAGTGTTAGGTCTACACTGTTTGCAAACGATAGCTCATTTCATGTTCAGCACTAAGTATCTTTTATATGCGTTGAAATTATCTGCCATTTTAATGACCATTTTCTCCATAAATATGCCTTTGCAAACAGAGTAGATCCAGATCAGACGGCTCCTGTAGGAGCCGTCTGATCAGGGTTTGCTCTCTTTGCTTATAACATAATATAATTCTGATTTTACACTGTCTGCCTTAAATCGTGTATTAAACAGTTTGGATCCTGATGAGACGCCGAGTAACTCGGCGTCTCATCTGAATCCAAACTGTTTGCAAATGTCTGTCAGGCAGCGCCAAGGATTGTGCTACGTCAGAACGCGTACACATCTGCGTTAGTCGGTAATTGTACTTGACAGACTCTCAAAGTCATAATAATTAGAATCTCAGAAAAATAATTGCTGTTAGTCTGTTCGAAAATACGCTACAGTAAATCCCTTCTAATCCGGACGTTCAAATCAGTATTAATGTCAGTATTTAACCCATTTGCGCCCAGTGGATTCTTCCATGTTTATATATTGGATCAGTCCAATTTTTTTTATCTAAGGAATGCCTGGCCTAATTTTTTAATTTCGTTTTGCTTTAAATTTCAATTCCTATCAGCAAACAGCGTTCTGATCAGACGCCGCATTATGCCTGTCCCATATATGGGATCGTGGGCACAAATAAGCTAAGATGTTTGGTATCTTCATCCTGTCCTCATATACACGCCCGCCTTTGCAAACAGAGTAGACCCAGATCGGACAGCTCCTAAAAGAGCCGTCTGATTAGGGTATGCTAATATTTGTCTATAAAAATAATAATAGAGGAGTTGACTTGTGTAATTATGTCATTGCAATAATTCAGCTAATAAATATTCATGATGTCATTACTCCTTATATGAATATGCAACAGAGAAAAGGATAATGCAGGGTGAACTTCGATATTCACCTAAATCATTATTTATAAAAAAAACAACCTAAGTGGTTTTATTGTAAATGTAAAGTGCGCGTGATATTCATGTGCGATATTATGTGAACATTCTACTTAAACAAGAGCCGCGTGCGGCGCCAACGCTTGCCTGATTTGGTGCTTGTCCAGCTAAACTAAGTTTTTTTGAAAACAATAAAGGGCCATAACTCCAACATTTTGAATTCAAGAGTTATGGTTATTATGTAGGGTCCTTCCCCTCAATGAGATATACTATCCTATGGAGTTTCATGTTGATACCACATACATTTCGAGTAATGAGCTACATTAAAGTTTTTGCACTCCGCCGACGACGACGACAACGACGACGACGACTACGACCCTGTGATCACAATAGCCCGACTTTTCTTCGAAAATTGCTAACATCATGCAGTAAAACAAGTATCTAAATTAATGTGCATAGTTTTATTCTACATATTCCATTCTGTCAAAATTATTTCATTATAAGTATTATAAGAATAAAAACCAAGGAAGACATTCATTTAAGGTTTTAACTCATTATCTCATATTGGCGCCTTTTGGCGCCTTTGGAAAAGTCACAATTTGAAACCATTGTAATAAATAATTGTAATTTTGTAACCGGGTGTTCTTATAAAGAAACATACCCGCTCAGACCCGGGTCGCCAGGTTCGCAGTCATACACTCTACCACGTCGCCATAAAAGCACGCTTGTACAGCAAGGCCGTACAAGTGATGATAAACCTACACACTATGACACACTATCACCATAGTTTTAAAACTACACGGTTGTAAACTTTTCCGTTTCTAGTTAATGCTCCTTTTTGGTAGATTATTCAAAGAGGTTGGGTCTAAAAACATAACCCGCTGTAAAAATAATGTCTGCTCAAATTTGGAACTGGTGCAGTTTTGACCACTTCCGATTCGATCAAGCTCTCGACAAGCTGTTGACCGAGTGGACAAGCTGTTGACCGAGTGTCAAACAGCTTGAATTCTGATGAGACATAGGTGTAAATGCATTTAATGAGTAGGTTACATTAATTAGTTATAGGATAAGGCACACGGGGTTTTAGATATCTAATCACAATTTGTCTTGGTGCATTTATGCGACATCGGCGGTGAAAGGGTTAATAGTGTCAATATAACTAGAACGGCTTGTGGCCAAAATGAAAAAATGTAAAAAATCACCTTTTGAAACCATTGTGATAAATGGAGAATTTACTCCTATAGGAGCAAATGCTGTCTGAAAATGGTTTCAAAACTACACAATTCTAAATTTTCCCGAGGGGCTTGGCCCCCGGACCCCATTAGCCACTGTGCGTACATTGCATTTGAATTCAACTACGCTCCTGCCTTATCCTGCAGGAGGCAAATGTGTATACTCAAACTCTCCTCTGGAATGTCTTTTACTTACCTCCAAATAGATCAAACTGTATTTGGAACAACCAGGAGTGTAAAACAGTTTGGATCCTGATGACGTCACTCGGATTCTCATGAAGTTGCAAGTTGTTTGCAACAACCAGTCAGGCTGCGTTTAACCCTTTCCCTGATGAATATTCATGTAGGAAATAATGACGTCATAAATATTAAGAAGATTATTTTTTTATAATGGCATATGAACACATGACATTTTGCCTCAGGCAGAAGCTGTGGAATCAGATCTATATTACAACATAAGCAAACAGAACATACCCCGATCAGACGGGTTCTATAGGGGCCGTCTGATCTGGGTCTACTCTGTTTCCAGATGCGTCAAAATGCGCTTGCATAAGGGAAAGAGTGTTCTCTTTGATTTTATGGCTGAATGCATGTAACAAAAATGTGACGCGCATTTTGACATGATGTTCTTTGAAAAAGGCCCTTAGTGGTCGAAATATTAGATCAGAGTTATTCAAGTATTTATGTAAGGGAAAGGGTTAACAACATGTGAAGGAGATTGGCCCTTGTGCTAAGCGCGATGCAACTCGCATTAACCCATTCCCTCATAGGCTATTTTTAGACCCAACCTCTTTGAATAAATCTACCGAAAAGGAGCATTAACTAAAGAAAAGGAATATTTTAGAATTTTGTAGTTATAAACCATTGTGATAAATAGAGCATTTGCTCCTATAGGAGCAAATGCTCTATTTATCACAATGGTTTCACAAAGTGACTTTTACAGAGTCGTCAAAAGTCGTCAATATGAGGGACTGTGTTAATTATTTTTGTAAAACAGCTTGGGGCCAGATAGGCGCGGAGTATCTCGCCGATGCATAGGGTTACTGTAATGCATGCTGTATACCTGTACTTTTATTCATCCAAACTTAACAAAAGCGAACTCACGTCTGAAAAAAGTGCCAATTACGTTTTCTTGTTAATTAACGTCATTTTCAAAAACAAGAGGGCCATGAGGCCCTGAATCGCTCACCTGAGGTAACCCCCGGGGCGGGGCCATTTTTGACACAGAACTCACCATTTGTACAACCTTGGTAGAGAACCACAAGGCAAAGCCACAACATTTTTAAAGGACTATGCAAAATTGATAACCCCCTGAATGGGGCCATTTTGGTCTTGAGATCATAATTTGAACAATCTTGGTAGAGGACTATTAAATAATGATATAAACCAAATACCAAAGGTGTGGGCATTTTAGTTTCAGAGATGTTTAAAGTGGCTGGGGGCGGTGTCACTTTCGTCCCAGTAGTCATAATTTGAACAATCTTTGTAGAGGACCATTATATCTTGCTACATACAAAATATCAAAGCTCTATGCTTTACATTTTCAGAGAAGATTTTTCTATGAAAAACTGATAAGCCCTTTGGCAGGGCCATTTTCGACCCAGGGGTTATTATTTGAACAATCTTTGTAGAGGATCATTAGATGATGTTACATACCAAATATCAAATATCAAAGGTCTAGGCCTTACAGTTTCAGAGAAGAATATTTCCCTTGGGCGCCCCAATTTTGGTCCAGCATTTTTGGTCCAGGGGTCATAATTTGAACACAATTTGTAGAGGACCATTAGATCATGCTACATACCGAATTTCTAGGCCTTACAGTCTCAGATACGAATATCTTTATTATTAAAAGATTTTCCTATGAAAAACTGATAAAACTTTGTGGGCGGGCCATTTTTGGTCCCGGTGTCATAATTTGAACAATCTTTGTAGAGGACCATTAGATCGTGCTACATACCAAATATCAAAGGTTTAGGCCTTACAGTGTCAGAGAAGACGATTTTAAAGGATTTTCCATGAAAAACTGATAAGCCATTGGGCGGTGCCATTTTTGGTCTGGGGTCATAATTTAAACAATCTTTTTAGAAGGTCATTAGATGATGCGATATGCCCAATTATCAAAGGTCTAGGCCTTACATTTTCAGAGTAGAAGATTTTTAAAGATTTTCCTATGAAAAACTGATAAGCCCTTGGGCGGGGCCATTTTTGGTCCGGGGGTCATAATGTGAACAATAATTCGTTCCCTCTGGCCACTGATGCTTCTGACAAAATTTGATTAAAATCGGGTCAGCGGTTTCAGAGGAGTGTCGTTTGAAAATGTGGCCCGACACCGGACGACGGACGGATTGCATTCACTATAGCTCATCCTGAGCCTTTGGCTAAGGTGAGCTGAAAACAAAAACAGGCACTGATCACTATTGTCCACGTGATTCAATATTGGGTTCCATGCGTTTTTGTCGCTGATGTTGCCTGCATATAGCAGGACTCGTGCACATTTATTTAATAAACTCGAATAAATTCATCAGGATCCAAGCTGTTTGACACACGGTCAACAGTTTCTAAAACGTTTGTAGGGATCAGAATTAAAATTAGCAAGAGAGCAGATCAGATTTTTTTCCCGCACCATAAGGGTTAACTCATTCTCTCCTACTGACGCCTTATTGCACCTATGTAAAAGTCACTTGTTGAAAACATTGTGATAAATAGAGCATTTGCTCCATAGGAGCAAATGCTCTATTTATCACAATGGTTTCAATACTACACATTTTTAAAAGTTTCATTTTCTCTAGTAAATGCTCCTTTTCGGTAGATTTATTCAAAGAGGTCGGGTCTAAAAATAGCCTAGGGGAGAATGAGTTAATGGAAAATTTCCATCACATCCTTACCCTTGACCCTGTTGTGAAAACCATAATGTCTCCTTATATTTGGTTCTGGTGCAGTTTTGACTAGATTTTACTTCCCATTCAATCATGCTGTTAAGAAACTATTGACTGGGTGTTCAAACAGCATGGATATTGATGAGTCTGTATTTCATCTGGATTAATCCTTCGCTTGGTGAATTTTAAAATACATTTCTCCTTCTTTACAATGTACCCATGCTCTGTTGTATAATTACCTATATCTTCACTGTGTACAAGTATTTCGCTGTGCAATCACTGCTGTGGAGTGCACTGGGTGCACAATCAACTTGTAAATAGTGCAGACCCTGATGAGACAGCTCCTGCAGGAGCTGTCTCATCTGGGTCTTCACTATTTACAGGTAGGTATATTGACGCGAATAGCAAGCGAAGGGTTAAAACATAACAAGAGGGCCAGAATGGCCCTGAAGCGCTCACCAGACAATCAGAGGAGAAGATTTTCAAAGTTTTCACTTTATGTTTCTATTGAAAGCTGGCTACTCCTGGGGAAGGGCCAATTTTGACCACAGGGGCATAATTTATATAACATTTGTAGAGGACCTGAACATGAAGCTATGTGCCAAATATGAAAGTTATGAACCTTCCAGTTTCAGAGAAGATTTTCAATGTTTTTACTATATATTTTTATTGAAAACTGACCACCCCTCGGGTGGGGCAATTTTAATCCCAGGGGCATAATTTAAACAAGGCCATACAAAGTTCTGACTAAAGGCGATCAACTGTTCTTCTGAACGGGTATGTGTACCCTAGCATTCCAAACTGATTTTTTGCATTTGAATATTATTATAAATTATTACATAATAATTGCATACTCATAAGTATAACTTAATAGTTTCAAGTAATACAATTTCATATTTCATAATTTATTTGAAATCTTTAATTTGGCATTCTGGAGTCTTCACATGATTTACCCTTCTTCTGAACTGCAGGGCAGGTTATACATGTAATAATATCATAATGCCAATCACTATTATTAATTAACCCTTCCCTCATACAAACGTGTTTTCACATTTTTGAAAACAGAGTAGACCCAGATCGGATGCCTCCTATAGGAGCCATCTGATCAAGGCCTGCTCTGTTTGTAAATGGAATTTTATACATCTGTTCCTTAAGTTTCTAAAATGGCTACAATGTTCCACCTACTATATTTCATTATAACTATTTTGTAGATGAATATTCAGTAGGTTGTGAAATTTGGAAAAAAATGACTACAATGTTCCACGTTCCATACTTCATTTTAACTATTTTGTTCATGAATATGCAGTAGGCATTCAAATTAATAATAAACATAGAACAGGCAAAGGGTTAAGGCACAGAGCTCCAGCACCAGATACAGGTGACCTAAAAATAGCCACTGGTCATCTATCCCACTGCTTGACTGGATGACCTATTTATGAGCAAAGAGAAGATGCTTAAAATCGCAGTCAGCTATAAGTTTGCTAGAAAACTGTCCACCCCGGGGTGTAGCCAATTTTGACCACAGGAGCATAATTTATATAACTTTTGTAGAGAACCTGAACATGATGCTATGTGCCAAATATGAAGGCTGAGAACCTTTCAGTTTCAGAGGAGATGATATTCAAAGTTTTCACTATATGTTTCTATAGAAAACAATGCACCCCTGGGGTGGGGCCAATTTTGACCCTAGGGACATAATTTATATAACTTTTGTAGAGGACCTACAGATGATGCTATGTGCCAAAGATGAAAGCTGAGACCCCTGTAGATTCAGAGGAGAAGAATTTTAAAGGTTCAAATTGTTGACGACGGACGACGAACGACGCACGACGCACGACGCACGCCGACGGACGACGGACATCAGGCTATCACAAAAGCTCACCCTGAGCACTTTGTGCTCTGGTGAGCTAAAAAGTGGGTCAGATCGTGTGTAATGGGATAAGGGTTGCCATTGTGTTTGGAATAGTCTCATTTGAATGTGTTTGATAGACAACAACAACTCGTTATTCTCTAATTATTTATATAAAATATTCCCAACAAACTCACATAAGGCTAATTGACAGACCACTCCTAGCCATTTAAAATAACCAGTAAGAGTTGTTACCTAGCAACAATACGAGCTAATCTGATTGTTTATCTTCATCATAGTCATGCATCTAAAACACATACGAGAAACATTGTCCTATATCTAGGTATAAATAAGAAAAGGGCTAGAACAGCATCATAGAATTATTGAAAAACTATCCCTCAACTCCATAAATGTCCCCTTTAACGCCTTTGCAAACACAACAAACCAAGCTCAGACAGCTTCTAGATCTGTAGAAGCCATCTGGTCAGTCTACTCCGTTTACTTATGGAATTACAGTAAAACCCCGCTAATGCGACCACTTAATAAACAGTCACTGGCGCCGTTTAAAGCAGGTGGTTGCTTAATGCAGGACGAAAGTTATGCAGAAAGAGCTTTCTGCATAACTTTCGTCCTGCATTAAGCTACCACCTGCCTCTGTCACCCAGAATTATGCCCCTTTTTGGTGGTCGCATTAGCGGGGTTTTACTGTATAAAGATCTAACTCTACAGCTTCTGCTATGGGCATAGTTTCATGTGCAATTATAAAACAATCATGTAATTGATATTCGTGACATCATAACTTCTTACATAAATAACCATGGAGCAAAGGGTGGAAGAAACTATTCTATGGGAGAATTCATGATGCTCTTTGAACACGGTTTGGATCAGGAGCAGATGCTGAGTAACTCGGCATCTCAATGGGGTCTTGCCCTAGTTATTACCATGTCTCTGGTTTATGAATATGTATGTAAGAAATAATGAATATTTATTACATGACTTTTATAATGGCGTATATGAAGTTTTTTTTTCCATAGCAGAATATTACATACGGTGTCCACTGTGATAAGACTGCTCCTACTGGATTCATCTGATCTGGGTCTACTCTGTTTGCAATGTCGTAAAAAGTCAGGTAAAGGGTTAAGAAGGGAAATAAAAGACCAGATACAATGCAGTAGAACTCCTCTAATGCGACCACTTAATGAATAAGCATGGCTGTCCTTATAAGCAGGTAGTTGCTTAATGCAGGACAAAAGTAATGCAGAAAGCTCCTCTAGGAGCTTTCTGCATTACTTTTGTCCTGCATTAAGCTACCACCTGCATTGAGCTACCACCTGCCTCTACCACCCAGAATTATACCTCTTCTAGGTGGTGGCATTTGAGGGGTTTTACTGTAGTTTTGCACCCAACCATTGACACAGAAAACTGTTTCTGAAAATGCAGTTGTAGTTTGGCAGTTTCCAAGCTGTTGCCATGGCATTCCAACGGCAGTACAAAATAGTCACATATATTTTCATATTAGCTTTTAGCATGCTACAAGCTAGTATTTAATGTTGAATGAAAACTATGTTTATTTTAAAGAAACATCAAGTAATTGAGTATCTAATCATGTTTTGATACTCTGGTTCAGTAGTTTATAGAAATTGAAGACAAGTGTATATTGAGAATGGATTTTTTTGCATATTCTTCAAATGAAATTAAAAAATGCCCAGCATGCTAGAGGCTAAGGCAGTTTTATCTCATTCCCTCAAAAGCTATATTTAGACTCAAACTCTTTAAATAAATCTACAGAAAAGGAGAATTTACTGGAGAAAAGGAATTGTTTTTAGAATTGTCAAGTTTTTAAATCAATGTGATAAATAGAGCATATGCTCCTATGGAGCAAATGCTCTTTTTATCACAATGGTTTTAAAAAGTGACATTTGAAGAGGCATTGAAATGCCTCATTGTGAGGGAATGGGTTAACTCTCATACTATGTAAAGTAAACTTGTGTCCATTACAGTGGAGTTCCTGCAAAGGAGGTAGAAGTTGGTGAAAACCTTTGGCATTGACTGGCATAGCAATTAGTGCAGATTGGGTCTATAGTGTTTGTCTATGCCCCATGTATGGGACTGAGACAGTTTGCATATGCAGGCCTTTATCACCTAAATTTAGACTGGTCTAGGTTTTCATTGTATGCAAACCTTCATATGCAAACCTTGTTCAACGCATACTGTTTAAATCATTATGAATAATAAATGCTTTGGTAAAGAGTATGTATGTTACCATACACATACAGTGCATGATATACTCTAATCGCCTAAGTATTTGAACATGAAATCTCACCTCAATGACTGTTTGTAAAGCTGAATAATTAACCTATTGCCACATATTGACGCCTTTTAACGCCTCTGTAAAAGTCATTTTATGAAACCATTGTGATAAATAGAGCATTTGCTCCACAGGAGCAAATGCTCTATTTATCACAATGGTTTCAAAACTACACAATTTGGAAAATTTCCTTTTCTCTAGTTAATGTTCCTTTTTGGTAGATTTAATCAAAGAGGTTAGGTCTAAAAATAGCCTAAGTGGGAATGGGTTAAACACCATTCTGCTAACTTTAGACTGAAATTAGACTGGCAAAACAGCAAAGGATGTAGATCTAGATCATACTATTCCTACAGGATCAGTATGATCTGGATCTGCACTATTTCCCTATATCTGTCATACAGCAAATAGAGTGGTTCAAAATCAGAATAAACACAGACAAAATATACATGTAAATGCCCTAGCATTGGTGTGATATAAATCTTGAATAGAATAATTCTGCTTACCTTATTAACCCTTTCCCTGTTCTATGTTTATTACAAATGTCAATACCTATTGAATATTCATTAACAAAATAGTTATAAAGAAATATGGAAGGTGGAACATTGTTGCCATTTTAGAAAGTAAAGAAACTGATCTATCAAATTCTATTAGCAAATAGAGCAGACCCTGATCAGACGGCTCCTCTAGGAGCCGTCTGATCTGGGTCTACTCTGTTTGCAAATGCGTGAAAACACGTTTATATGAGGGAAAGGGTTAACACATCATTCACTATCAAACATCTACTAAACAGAGATACACTTTCATATGGCAGTCTTGGACTAGATATTATGGAAAACCCATCATCTGTAACCTGATATATACAGTTAAATATTTCTAATACATCAAGTATTTTGTGTTAAAGGCAGGTGGCTGCTTAAAGCAAGGTGAAAGTAAAACAGAACGCTCCTATAGGAGTGTTCTGTTTTACTTTCAGCTTGCTTTAGGCAGCCACCTGCCCTAAATACAAACACTAGTTAGTGACCAATATAGTGAGGTCTTACTATAAAAGGTTTAGCACACATATATATATATCAGCTGAAATTATAGTTACTATAACTACCGTAAGCATTTGGACATCCCAAGTTTTCATACAAGACAAATTTAGACAAATAGTGTAGACTCAGATGAAACTGCTTCTAAATGAGCAGTTTGATCAGGGTCTAAACTATTTTCTACTATGTCAGTCTAATTAACCCTTTCCTTCATATAACCTTGTTTTAACGCACTTGCAGAGTAGACCCAGATCAGACGGCTCATACAGGAGCCGACTGATCAGGGTCTGCTCTGATTGCTAATGGAATTTTGATAGATCTGTTTTTTTAGTTTCTAAAATGGCTACAATGTTCCACCTTCCATATTTCATTATAACTATTTTGTACATGAATATTCAGTAGGTACTGAAATTTGGACTAAATATAGAATGGGGAAAGGGTTAAAATTTATCAAATTTTTGCTATTAAGTTGAACTTTTTTCAGCTGTAAAAATCAGTTGTGATGGTAGGTTGGGTGTCCAAATATTTTGGGTAATCATGGTTTGGGAAGTAAGATGCCAAAATTATAAGAATTCAGTAATTATACATATGGAGAGTAACTTTTACAAAATGGTTTCTGACTGTGATACACTTCAACTGGTCCATACCTTCAAATACGGAACCATTACAATTATCATGCTCAAAGCAAATTCGAAATAACTTATGTAAACAGTTTGGATCTAAATCATGTGATAATTAATACCATGTCTGATAAGGATCCAAACTCTTTGACAGTCGTTAAATGTTTTTCAGGTAAACTGAAGAAACAGTGAACTTTGAGAATTTTAGCACACAACAATTTTAGCATACAACAATTACTAAGCATACTAAAATGTTTTTTTCTCAATCAGCTGCTCGATAACATTTGGAAGTTTGGTTTCTCTAATAATTTGCATCACACAGTCCATTTAGCTATGGGATTACAGCAAGAGCCCTCTAAACCTCAATTTTATCAAAGAACAATTTAGGTCTATTTAGGCAGGTGACTGCTTAATGCAGCGTGAAAGTCATGCAGTAAGCTCCTTTAGGATCTTTCTGCATGACTTTCAACCTGCATTAAGCTGCCACCTGTCTGAAAGACCGGTTTTGATATCAATTTCAATGTCCGGATTAGAGAGGTTTTACTGTAGCTCCATACAGTTCAAATAGTTATCACTACAAAATAAACAACTTCAACCTGAGAAAAATATCAATAGCACAAACTTAACAAAGGTTCCTTAAAATCAAAAACGGAAAATCTCCATAAAATTACCAAAACCAAAACTAATTTTACAAAAGTACAACTAAACTTAATACTACTTATTCCTTTACTCCATGAATATTCATGTAAGAATAATAACATCATGAATATTAATCAAGATTAATTGTTAAAGTAACACATGGAGACACTACTTTTAAGCCATGACAGAAACTAGAATCATATCTATATTATAACATATAAAGCAAACAGAGCAGACCCTCATCAGACAGTTCCTATAGAGGTTGTCTGGTCTGGGTCTACTCTACTTGCAAAGGTGTTAAAAGGCAAATACATGGAGTAATGGGTTAACACATTTTGCGAACAAAGCAGACCCAGATCAGATGGCTCCAATACAAGTTGTCTGAGCAGGGTCTGATCTGTTTGCTTATCATATGAATAATATATATAACTAGACTGTCGCAGGACAGCAAAGCTCGCCTATTGTAGACCTTGTCTACAAAGATGAAGTCCAAAATATTTTTCTATTTTCACTGAACTACTGTACATCAATGTTAAACCTACTGGCAAACTCTATTCCAAATACCAGCTACCTATGGCAAGTATTTCATGCTGTATTAGTGCATCTTAACACTTACCCCAAAACTTTAACCTTGAGATTTCAGCCCAAAAAGTTAAGTCCAAAACAGGTGAAATTTGACTAATATTCTTGTTTTATTTTAAATTTTAACTACACTACATCAATGTTCAACACATTGGGAATCTCCATTTCAAGTATCAGCTTCCTGGAGTAAATATTTCATGTAGTATTAGCGCATTTCAACACTTACCCCAAAACTTTAACCTTCCTATTTCATCCCAAAAAGCTAAGTCCAAAACAAGTGAAATTTGACTAAAATTCAGTTTTGTTTTAAATTTTAACTACACTACATCAATGTTCAACACATCGGGAACCTCCACTTTAAGTATCAGCTTCCTAGGGTAAGTATTTCATGTAGTATTAGTGCATTTCAACACTTACCCCAAAACTTTAACCTCGAGATTTCAGCCCAAAAAGCTAAGTCCAAAACAGGTGAAATTTGGACTAAAAGTAAATGTTATTTTAAATTTTAACTACACTACATCAATGTTCAACACACAGGGAGCCTCCATTCCAAATATCAGCTTTCTAGGCCAAATATTTCATGTAGTATTAGCGCATTTCAACACTTGCCCCAAAACTTTAACCTTCCTATTTCAGTCCAAAAAGCTAAGTCCAAAACAGGTGAAATTTTGACTAAAATTCAACTTTATTTTAAATTTTAACTACACTACATCAATGTTCAACACACTGGAAACCTCCATTTCAAGTATCAGCTTCCTAGGGCAAATATTTCATGTAATATTAGTGCATTTCAACACTTACCCCAAAACTTTAACCAAAAGCCAACACAGACGCCAACGCCGAAGCCGGGGTGATTCCATAAGCCCCCCTATTCTTCGAAAAGGCGAGCTAAAAATTCACTTATAATATTCATGATGTCATTATTTCTTGCATAAATATTTGGGTGTAAGAGTTAGGAAAAATCTGCTTTGAAATCAGCATTTGAAGACATTTACTATCCCAAAAATACATATGCTCTGTAAGATCAACCATTTACCCCATGGATATTCATGTGCAAAACAATGATCGTATGAACAATAACCAGCTCAAATTTTATAATGGCATACAAACTTAGTAAGATTTGGCTATGGTGGAAACTTCAGAATCAGATATATATACATGTATTATTTCATAAGCAAAGAGAGCAGACCCAGATCAGATGGCTCCGATATGAGTTGTATGCCAAGAGTCTGATCTGTTTGCAAAGGCAAACAATATAATTACAGTAAAACCTTGCTAATGTAACCACCTAAAAGATGTATAATTCTGGGTGCTAGATGCAGGTGGTAGCTTAATGCAGGACAAAAGTAATGCAGAAAGCTCCTAGAGGAGCTTTCTGCATTACTTTTGTCCTGCATTAAGCAACCATCTGCTTATAAAGACAATCATGTTTATTTATTAAGGTGTCGCATTAGAGGGGTTCTACTGTATATCCAGAATGATGCTGAGTAACTTGTCATAGCAGGATATTCTCAAAGATAAAAGGAAGAAACAAATAATAGGAGAATTTTAGCAGACTACCAGTTTTAGAGACGTCTCAAAATCTTTATGCACTTAAGCAATCGCATACCATTAGTGAATTTCATGGCAAGACATTTCAACATTACATTAATATCATGACATGAACAGTAATCTGAGATAACAGTTACAGTAGAACCTCTCATTCATTTACTAAACACAGGAGTTTTTGAAAAAGTTGGTGGTTGCTTAATGCAGGGTAATATAGGGCTCCTATAGGAACTTTTTGCATTACTTTTGATCTGAATTAAGCTACCACCTGCCTTACAGACCCATAATTAAACCTCTTCATGATGGCAGCTTAAGACAGTTTCTAATGTATACCAATAATAATTAACATCAAAGGTTTGGCTTCACTTGAATTTTTCATCACTATGGTAACCATATAACATGCTCATTGTCAATGACCTATGTAAATAGTTTGGATTCAGATGGGTGATCCAAATGACACAATGAAAACATCGGTGTCTCTCATATTCCAAAATGTTGGAGACACTGATTGCACTCTTTTACAGATACAGTAGAACCTATCTTAACTCTTACCCTGTGCTATGTTTATTTCAAATTTCAATACCTACTGAATATTCATTACCAAATTAGCTATAATGAATATGGAAGGTGGACCATTATAGCTATTTTAGAAAGTAAAGAAACAGATCTAGCAAATTCCATCTGCAAACAGAGCAGACCCTGATCAGATGGCTCCCATAGCAGCCATCTGATCTGGGTCTACTCTGTTTGCAAATGCGTAAAAATGCATTTATATAAGGGAATGGGTTAAGCTTTCTGCATTACATTTGACCTGCATTAAGCTACTACTTGCCTTACAGACCCATAATTAGCCCTCGTTTTGATGATTGCTTAAGACAGGTTCTACTGTATATTGAATACAATGTATATTCTGAACAGAAACAGACACAGATCCTATAAATGAAACAGATACTATAAATAGATCCTATATCAAATGAAACAGATACTATAAATAGATCCTATAAATGAAACAGATACTATAAATAGATCCTATAAATGAAACAGATACTATGAATAGATCCTATATTAAATGAACAAGATACTATAAATGATGAAACAGATACTGTAAAGAACAAAATACCTGTACACTCTAACCATTTACTTCATGAATATTAATGTAAGAAATAATATCATAAATACAGTGAACCCTCATTATACCGGCATTCATTACAATGGCACCCTCGTTATACCGGCAGTATGCCTTGAAACAAAATTAGCGTTGCACCTTTGAAACAACCACTGAAAAAATATGTACAATACCAATAAGACAGGTGATCGCTTAATGCAGAACACAAGAAGTGCAAAAAGCTCCCAAAGTGAGCTTTTTTCACTTCTTGCGTTCTGCATTAAGCGTTCACCTGTTGGTATTAGTTAAACACTTGCCAAATGGTTCCTTTCATATTTAAACTGGTTATAACGGCAACCTCGTTATACCAGCAAAGTGTCTGGAAACAAACACCTCCGTTGTAACGCGGGTTCACTGTCATAATTTTAGTAGCTAAATGTTTATAACAGTATATGAACACATCAATTTTTGGCCATGACAGAAACTGTTGAAATAAATCTATATTAGCCCATAAGCAGACAGGGTTGATCGTGATCCTGCAGGAGTTGTCTGAACTGAGTCTCCTATGTTTGCAAAGCCATTATAAGGCATATCTATGAGGTAAAGTGTTAAACACGGAACACACTCAATGGTTAAATACGTAACATACTCTCCTGCAAGATTTCCCACAACAGAATAAGTCCATCACTGTTGATGTTAACCCTTTCTTTCATATAAACGCTTTTTTTACGCATTTGTAAACAGAGTAGACCCAGATCAGACGGCTCCTATAGGAGCCGTCTGATCAGGGTCTGCCAGTGTAATTTGACAGATCTGTTTCTTTACTTTTTAAAATGGCAAACATGTTCCTCCTTCAAATTTCATTATAACTATTTTCTCCATGAATTTTCAGTAGGTATTGAAATTTGAAAGAATTAATCTTTGCATGCTAGTGGAAAACTCAGGATTATCTATATAAACAGAAACTAGATGATGTGCCCAGTAATTCAGCATTATTAGGATCCAATCTGTTTGACAATTTCATTGCATTTTTGACGATAAATAATGTAGACTTAAATACTAACTTTAAACATCAAAATAGCCAATTTTTTCTGCAGACAATGATTATATGTAATCAGAGTGCAAACAGTTCAATAGCCCATCTGGTTAATAGATCATCTGGTTAATATCTAGCAAACTAATTGTTTTTATCTAGCAAATTAGTTGGGTTTTATCTAGCAAACTAAGCAATACTGGAAGGACACATTTTTATCAAAAAGAATACAAAATCATCATACAAACAGACATGCTAATATAAAATGTTTATTACGGGTTAACTATTGTAGACTGAAAATTAAAAGTGATTATAAAATCACCTCATATGAGATTCATACAGACCCCATTCATATAATAGCAGCAAAATCACCTAGCCAAATATATGATTAAATTTGTCCGTATTTGATATATAATTCATGCCTCACTGGTATCATCAAATGCAGCATAAAACAAACAAGGAACCAGAGCTCTAGATAGGAAGAACATTGAATCCCTTATTCCATAAATACACATTTCTACACCTTTGCAAACAGAGTAGACCCAGATCAGACGGCTCCTATTGGAGCCGTCTGATCAGGGTCTGTGCTGTTTGCTTATGAAATAATATAGACATGATTCTATATTTTCTGACATGACCAAATATTTCCATGTCCAAGTGCTATTTGAAAAATTAATCTGATTAATTTTCATGATGTCATAATCTATCACATGAACACTCATGGAGTAAGGGGTTAAGAAATCGGGGGGGGGGGGGGGGGGGGTTCTCCACCAAACCCTTTCATTGTTGGTATTTATTAAAACTGATGCAGGAAGACTGGGTTTGGCTGAGAATAATAAATTTAACCCATTCCCCCATAGGTTATTTTAGACACTTACTACAGAAAAGGAAAAAAATTTGAACTGTGCAGTATTGAAATCACTGTGATAAGTAGAGCATTAATATTGTCCTTATGGAGCAAATGCTCTATTTATCACAATGGTTTCAAAAAGTGACTTTTACAGAGGCGTAGAAAGGCATATTTATGGAGGAAAGGATTAAATAAATCAATGTGATTCTCATCTACAGCTCTGAAATAAACAGATCACATTAGGAACATGACATGAGAAAAGATACATTCTGAACTCTGCAGACAGTGCAGACCCAGGCCAAGCTCTTCATTTGAAATAGTCTCTAATTTGGTGAAATACAGTCTCTTATTTGATAATTGGTCTCTGATTTGGTGAAAAAGTCTCAAATTTGGTGAAATAGTCTGTAATTTGGAGAAATACGGTCTCTAATTTGGTGGAAACACTCATTAAGTTGTGAATTAATCTTTACCCGGAGTGTCCAAAAAGCTAACTTCCTCCCTCCATTGGTTTAAGTTTCTTATTCTTAACACTGATAAAATTATTTATAATTTTTCTCCCATAACTCTTTCCTCCATAAATACACTTTTCTACACCTTTGCAAACAGAGTAGAAAGGCAGGCGTATTTATGGAGGAAGGGGTTAATTTCACTATTATCAAATTTATTCAGCTTTAATCAAAGTGGAGAGGGGAGACTGGAATTCCTAATATTCCAATTAAGAGGAGTAGATGTGTCAGTGAATCAAGTCTAGCGTTTACAGATGTTGTTTAGAGTTTACAAGTAAAGTTTTTCCATCAAATAGAGTAGACAAGATCAGACAGCTCCTGTTGGAGCCATGTGATCTGGGTCTGCTCTGTTTCTATGGAATAATATAGATATGATTGTAAAGTTTCTGCCATGGCCGAAATTTCCTGTGTCCATATGCCACAGTAAAAATTCAGCTAATAAATATTTATGATATAGTAGAACCCCTCTAATGCGACCACTTAATGAATAAACATGGGTGTCTTTATAAGCTGGTGGTTGCTTAATGCAGGGCAAAAGTAATACAGAAAGCTTTCTGCATTACTTTTGTCCTGCATTAAGCTACCACCTGCCTCTAGCACCCAGTATTATACCTCTTTTAGGTGGTCACATTAGCGGGGTTTTACTGTATCATTATTTCTTACGTAAATGCTCATGAGGTAGTAAGTTAACAATAGTGAAGACCCCGATTAACCCAATGTACCTAATAAGCAATTGGCCTGGGGCTGAAGTGTTGGCAATGTACTGAAGGCACTTTTCCACCTGATGCAATCCATTTGTTTTTACAGCTTGATCCACGACCTAAGACATAGGTATTTCATGTTCTGCAGCGTATCTTCCATACACAAAGTGGAAAAGCTGACGCTCCAAATCTACCAACAGTGAGCTGGCCCCTATTCTGAAGAGAGAGGGCTGGGTCCACTCATCGCCTAGCTCCTCCTTCATTAGGGAGAGCCACGTACAGGCATCCTTGGCACTTCTTATGCCTCCAGCTGGTTTAAAGCCAACCTGCAATACAATGTACAAGCATATGACACTAATTACCATAAGTATTCTGATACCGAGCATTTGGAAACCACATCTCCCCTCTGCATGGGTTTGTTTAACTCTTTATTCCATAAATACACCTCTCTCTCTATGCCTTTGCAAACAGAGTAGACCCAGATCAGATGGCTCCTAGAGGAGCCATCTGATCAGGGTCTGCTCTGTTTGCTTATGATATAATATAGAACTAAGTCTACAGTTTCTGCTATTGCCAAACAATTTACTGTGTTAAAGTGTCATTATAAAAGTTCAGCTAATTAATATTCATGATGTCATTAGTTGTTACATAAATATTCATGGAGTAAAGGGTAAAATTGCCAATTAATCAATTTGGCATCATTTTGATCAGTTTTAACCCTTTTAATGCTAAATTTTCAAAGTTGAATAGTTCATCATTGTTTAACCCATTCCCTCATAGGCTATTTTTAGATCAAAACCTTTTGAATATATCTACCGAAAAGGAGCATTAACTAGAGAAAAGAAAATTTGTAGAATTGTGTAGTTCCGAAACCATTGTGATGAATAGAGCATTTGCTCCTTAGGAGCAAATGCTCTATTTACCACAATGATTTCAAAATGATTTCAAAAAGTGACCTTTACACAATGATTTCAAAAAGTGAACTTTACAGAGGCGTATTTATAGAGGAAAGGGTTAATGTTAGATTTGGTCGTTCAGAAAGTAGTTTGTGTGATGATTTTAAATTTTAATCAGTGCATAGTTTGATCTGAGGGCTCCTCTAGGAGTCATCTGATTAGGGTCTATACTATCTGAAAACCACAGCCAACACTATACTGAATTTTTTAAATCTTACACACAATTTAAATTTCAAAGCATACCTGGAGCTTTCGACCGAGTACTTCGGCCTTTGTCACCACACATGTGTTATTGGGAGTTAATATCGCTTGAGGGAGTTCTTAGCAATGTTAACACCGTGTCGTACGAGGAAAGCTCTAGGTATGCTTTCAAATTTAAATGGTGTGTGAGATTTAAAAGATTTAAAAAATTCAGTATAATGGACAATACCACACAGTAGAACTTCCATCAAAACACAGTTAACACATTTTCATCATTCAAAGAGTAAAACTAGACTGATACAGTAGCATATAGTGTAGACCCTCATCAAACATTTCCCTTTCAGGAGTAATTGGATCTAGGTCCACACTATTTGCCTATCTTTGCCTGTCTAAATTAGGGTATAAAATCCAGAAAACCAAACATTAGACCACCCCCACACTTGCCCCCCCCCCCCTCCCTCACCCACATTAGCCCCCTCCCCCACATTTGCCCATCCTTTTCTCAAACCATCTGATCTCGGTCTACTCTGTTGTTGGCAAAAGCTAAATCCACTCCCTCATAGGCTATTTTTAGACCAAATCTCTTTGATTAAATCTACCGAAAAGGAGCATTTACTAGAGAAAAGGAAAATGTTAAAATTGTGTAGTATTGAAACCATTGTGATAAATAGAGTATTTGCTCCTATGGAGCAAATACTCTATTTATCACAATGATTTCAAGAAGTGACTATTACAGAGGCATAGAAAGGCGTATTTGTGGAGGAAAGGGTTAAACAAGTGTTTATATGAAGGAAAGAGTTAAGCTGTGCATGAGATACACTTGCATTTACATATACTCCAATGTTTAAGAAATAATAAATTCATACCAGTGTTTTATCGTGCAATCGAACACTGGTAGGAGTTGAGATGCGTAGTAATTAAATCACAAGGTCTACTGGTAGACCTATCGGCCTCGTGATTTAATTACTACGCATCTCAACTCCTACCAGTGTTCGATTGCACGATAAAACACTGGTATAAATTTATTATTTCGATTCTAACACTTCAATTTAACTATAATTTGCACCGCCACAATGGCACTACGTTTTTTGTCGTACGAATTTTCGAAGCCATATTACGTCACGTTAAGCCGTTACAGCGTGTGCAGTGTTTTATGGAGAATTCGAACATAGATACGTCCCTTCTTTGTTTATGTAGATGTGTGCGCGAGGTGTGTTAGAATATAATGTTAACACCCATTACCATGTTTTTTTGTCATAATATAATTTGATTTTTTTTTTTCGCTTGTTGATTTACTGCCATGGAAACAAATTGCCTGATCTTGCAATTTCAACACAAGATATAAATCAATTTATGTACCTTGTATCCAGTTTTGTAGAAATACTCCCTTATAGCCCTGACCATTACCAAGGCAACCATCAGAATGGCATTGACCCCTTCCTTCCCTGTGGAGGTCTTGATGAAGTCAGCTCCTGTAAAATCATGATATTCAATGCATTATTGTACATTAACTATCCTCAATGTTCTGTCAAATTAACCCTTTACTCCATAAATATTTGTACATGTAAATACAAATTATGAAATCATGAAAATTAATTATTATTGATATTATTGATTATTTTTTATAATATAAATATACAAACACAGGGCTTTTTGGCTCAAACAAAAACTGAAGAAGTAGATCTATATTATGCCATAAGCAAACAGAGCAGATCCTGATCAAAGGGCTATATAGAAGACATCTGATCTAGGTATACTCTGTTTGCAAAGGCATAGAAAGGTGTATTTATGGAATAAGGAACGTTTGATTAACATTTGATTAGGGTCTACAGTTTTTGCCACTCAGCTATTGTCATTTCAAGTTATCAAAATGGTGCCTATTGGACTAACAGTTTTACAAACCGGAAGATGGAAGACTGAACAGGTATTCTGTTTATCCTGTCACCGCAGAGATCTCCTATAGGTCTGCGTCTACATGATTAAGACAAGAGTGTTCAGAGGAACACAATTATGTGTCACCTGCTGGGAGTGTGATAGACAAAAAAGTGTGAAAGACAGACAGACAGACAGACAGACATGGACAGATGACAGAAAAGAGATCCCTAAGTGACACACTGCCTCTCAGCAGGTGACACAAAAAAGGAATTCCACAACAAGAAATACTTTCATATTTTTCGCTACATACTTTAATTATGAGCTTTAACCTTTTCCCTCATATAAATATAATTTCACGCATTTGCAAACAGAGTAGACCCAGAACTGAGTGCTCCTTTAGGAGACTTCTGATCAGAGTCTGCACTGTTTGTTAATGTAACTTGACATATTTGCATCTTTACTTTCTAGATGACTACAATGTTACACCTTCGATATTTCATGATATTCTGTAGCCAGTGTAGGTATTGAAAATTGGACTTAATATAGAAAAGGGAAAGGGTTAACCCTTTCCTCCATAAGTATGCCTTTCTACGCCTCTGTAAAAGTCACTTTTTGAAACCAGGTTTAGCTTTTCTTTTAAAATCAGTAAAACCATTGACAAATTAAAGCCGGATATGTCCCTTATCTTCTTGACTGTGCATCTTGCATCTTTCTCAATTACTGCATTCACAGCATCTTTCAGACACAGCAGTTAGCCCATTAACTCATAGGCTATTTTTAGACCCAACCTCTTTGAATTAATCTACCGAAAAGGATCAGTCATTAGAGAAAAGGATTTTTTTTATAATTGTGTAGTTTTGAAACCATTGTGATAAATAGAGCATTTGCTCCACAGGAGCAAATGCTCTATTTATCAGAATGGTTTCAGAAAGTGACTTTTACAGAGGCGTCAAAAGGCGTCAATATGAGGGAATGGGTTAAAGGGTGCCCAGGACAAGCTTCATATATGGTGCTGATTCTTCCCCCTTTAAAGAGAGATACCCATCAGGCAATAGTACAGTATGGAAGTGCAATGTCCCCATACACTTTGTCCAAGTCAGTTTTAATTTCTGATGCGCCAATGCCAAGCAGTCTGTCTTACAATATGTCCACTGCTCTTGGCAAAAATTGAAACTAGATTCAGCCAGTTTTTCAGCTAGCTGTATGGTATACTATATTACAATTGCAAATATAATTTGCTTTTGCATGTGAATGTAGTGCCATTTCCGTCCAGTTGGACAGAAAATCAATACTCTTTCCATTGATATGCCATACTTGTGGCTGCACGTGCAATTGGTGAAAATACTGGAATGTTGCAGCTACTTTTCAAATAGCCCTCGTATGTACACCAAATAACAAACTACTTTTGAAACTGTAACATATCAGTTTCTACTAAAACTAAAAAGTCTGGTGTACTTATGCTATTCAGCTAGTAAAAATTCATGATGTCACTATTTCTTATATGAATAGTCAAAGCAGGGAAAGGGTTAAAAGCATTTTCAGACATTGAGATGATTTTGATGGCTATAAATAAGCAAAAAATAACATCACAGAAAATAGTCCATTCAGTCTATATTACATCGTGAGCAAGATTGTGATAGGATAAAACATTTCATCAGGTTAGTTCAAACCAAACTGATATTCCAATACAGTGATCTCCCTTGAGGTATTTGATAAAGTGAACCTATATTGAGAAAACAAAAGCATTAAAATGGAACACATGACTGTGTCATTGCTCTTGAGAATTGTTGAAATAAACAAGGGTCCATGCTTATAAAACTTTTAGTTGAGTCTGAGTACGTTCTCAAGCTTTTGATTGGTCAGATTTGAGCCTCTGGCTCAAATCTGACTAATCAAAAGCTTGAGAACTCAAATCTGACCAATCAAAAGCTTGAGAACGAAACTCAGACTCCACTAAAAGCTTTATAAGCATGGACCAAGATTGTTCAAGGGACTCATGTGTCATTTACTTGAGCATTGTAAGAAAAAACAAGAGTTTTTTTGTGGGGGGTTTGGGGTGGTGGTGGTGGTGATGGGGGGCATATCTATATGAACAGGGAAAGCTTTGGCCCTACAGGGGCCATTTGATCCGGGTCTACTCTGTTTACAAACAAGCATATCTGTGAAATAAAAGAGTTAAGTACAATAGAATCTGTTTTAAGCGGCCATCCAAAACAGGTCTAATTGCAGGTCTGTAGCTTTCTGCATTACTTTTGCCCTGCATTAAACAACCACCTGCTTTTAAGGATGCCTATGTTCAATAAATGAATGGCCACTCAAGACAGGTTTTACTTCATACTCAATCTCCCTCTCCATCGGCTTGTAAAACAGAATTACGTGTAGTCCATTTAATAATATAACTTTTTTTGACTGACAAAGCAGCAACTAGTGAAGCCCCTGTTCAAATGACTCCTTCAAGACCTGACTGATCTTAGTTTGAGTCTCCTAATTCTTAAGGAAAGCAGTGTATCCTTAATGAGCTGCAACAATAAACTTCTCACTTTACAGATAAAGCTTAAACTGAGTACATGATATTGTGCATATTGCTATTCTCGGAAAGCTGAATAAACCCTTAACCCTTCTCTTGCTGAATTTTAAAATACATTTCTCATTCTTTACCCATGGGCTGTTGTATAATAACATATATCTTCACTGTGTACAAGTATTTCGCTGTGCAATCACTGCTGTGGAGTGCATTGGTTGCACAATCAACTTGTAAATAGTGCAGACCCTGATGAGACAGCTCCTGCAGGAGCTGTCTCATCTGGGTCTTCACTATTTACAGGTAGGTATATTGACTTGAATAGCAAGCGAAGGGTTAACATGCTGGAAATGAGTATATCAGGACCTTGTAAACAGTGCAGACAAAGATCAAAGGTCTCCTGAGCAAGTCCTTTGAACAGATTTCTCTGCACTGTTTGTCATAAAAATCATTTTCTGTGGCAATAACTTTTGACACAAATTTCATGTTTAATCAATATTCAGAAAACGAGTGGCCAGTTGTAATTATTTGGGATATTATAGTAGGTTAATGCCCTTCAATTTGCTTCTCTTATTCACAAACCCAAGACTGTTTAACCCTTTCCCTGTTCAACATTTACTCCAAATTTTAATACCTACTGAATATTCATAGACAAAAGAGTTACATGTATAATGAAATATTGAAGGAAGGTGGAATATTGTAGCCATTTTAGAAAGTAAAGAAACTGATCTCTTTCACATTCAATTAGCAAACAGAGCAGACCCTGATTAGATGGCTCGTATTGGAGCTGTCTGATATGGGTCTACTCTGTTTGCAAATGCGTGAAAACACATTTATATGAGGGAAAGGGTTAACTCTTTGAGTGGGGAACTAATTAACTGTCATCTTCAAAGAGTGCAGGTCCTGATCAAATGGCTCTTCTCCTGGGAAAGGCCTTAGATCCAGATATATACTATTTGTCATTTAACCCTTTACTCCATAGATACACCTTTCTTTGCCTTTGCAAATAGAGTAGACCCAGATCAGACAGCTCATAGGGTTTAGTGGAGAAATGACGATGATAGAAATTGGGTATGCACAATTATTTGTAGTTGTGTCCGTGTAGGTCAGACATGTAGTACTGAATCTCACCATTAAAACTGTTTGACATTTGATTACATATTTGATAACCTAAATCAGATATCTATTACAAAGGACATTCACTCAGCATCCACAAGGTGAACTATTTACTCCATGAATATTCATGAACAAAATAATGACATCACAAATATTAACAAGGGCATGTTGTATTGCTATGCAAGACATGAGTCCCCCACCGGACTGAAAAAAAAACTCCACTCTCCCCACCCCACCCACCCATGGTGTGGTTGACCATGGTATATACATGACTACCTGAATGGTATTAGTACCTACTTTCATACATTGAATCAGTAAATAAAAAGTTATTGTCCCGACAAGAAAATATGAAAAAGGGGAGTTACTCCAAAAATATTGATGCTAGAGTTATTGCCCTTGTGCATGACACTACACCTCATCATGCTTGTTCCATATGAGAAGTTTCAAATCAATTGAACCAGTACATAAAGAGTTATTAACTGGACAAGAAAATATGAAAAGGGGAATAACTCCAAAAATATAGATGCTAGAGTTATGGCCCTTGTGCATGACACTACACCTCATCATGTTTGTTCCATATGTGAAGTTTCAAATCAATTGAACCAGTAGATAAAAGAGTTATTGTCCAGACAAAAAATACGAAAAAGGGGAATAACTCCAAAAATATTGATGCTAGGGTTATGGCCCTTGTGCATGACACTACTCCTCATCATGCTTCTTCAATGTGTGAAGTTATAATGAATTTGGCATAACTTTGTAGGAGATATGCCCCGGACACGAAGCGTGACAGACGGACTGACAAGAAAATATGAAAAAGGGGAAGAACTCCAAAAATATTGATGCTAGAGTTATGGCCCTTGTGCATGACACTACCCCTCATCATGATTGTTCCATATGAGAAGTTTCAAATCAATTGAACCAGTAGATAAAGAGTTATTGTCCGGACAAAAAAATATGTAAAAGGGGAATAACTCCAAAAATATTGATGCTAGAGTTATAGCCCTTGTGCATGACACTACCCCTCATTATGCTTCTTCAATGTGTGAAGTTATAATGAATTTGGCATAACTTTGTAGGAGATATGCCCCGGACACGAAGCGTGACAGACGGACTGACAAGAAAATATGAAAAAGGGGAAGAACTCCAAAAATATTGATGCTAGAGTTATGGCCCTTGTGCATGACACTACCCCTCATCATGATTGTTCCATATGTGAAGTTTCAAATCAATTGAACCAGTAGATAAAGAGTTATTGTCCGGACAAAAAAATATGTAAAAGGGGAATAACTCCAAAAATATTGATGCTAGAGTTATAGCCCTTGTGCATGACACTACCCCTCATCATGCTTCTTCAATGTGTGAAGTTATAATGAATTTGGCATAACTTTGTAGGAGATATGGCCCGGACACGAAGCTTGACAGATGGACAGACGGACGGACGGACAGACGGAATCGAGCAAACCTATAGTCCCCCAACCGGTAACCGGTGGGGGACTAATTACTGGAGTTGTTACAATTGCCAATGGACAAAGGAAGGAATTTTTTGCCATGGCAGAAACTGCAGAACTAGATCTATATTATCCCATGAGCATACCCTGATCAGATGGCTCCTGCAGGAGCTGTCTGGTCTTGATTTACTCTGTCTGCAAAGGTATTAACACTTTCCCTCATGTAAACAAGTTTTCACACATTTGCAAGCAAAATAGACCTAGATAAGATGGCTCATATATGAGCCATCTGATCAGGGTCTGCTCTGTTTGCTATTTGAGTGAGTGAGTGAGTTGGGTTTAACGTCCGACCAACAGTATTTCAGTTATATGCAGACGGCACCCGCATGAGACAAGTTATAGTGCTGCCTCACTGAAATACCCCTGCCGCGGGCACATGGCAAGGGCATTCCACCCAGTCACATTATCCTGACACCGGGCCGACCAGTCCTAGAACTACACCTTTTGATGTCGAGCGCAGACAAGGGAGCTACTAGTACCAACTTTTAACGACTTTTGGTCTGTCGCGGCCGGGGATCGAACCCACGACCTTCCGTACCGCAGGCGGACGCTCTACCACTGAGCCATGCGGCCGGTGTTTGCTATTGGAATTGATAGATATGTTTGTGTAGTTTCTAAAATGGCTATAATGTTCCACCTTCTATATTTCATTTTATCTATTTTGCCCATGATTATCCAGTAGGTATTGAAATTTGGAATAAACAAAGAACAGGGAAATGGTTAAAAGGCATATATATGAGTAAAGGGTTAATGCAAGTTATCTCCCTTACTAACCAGTATGTCAGAGCTAGTAGCACTTTTAATGAGGATGTAAAATAACAGTGGAAATTTTACCCTAATGAGCTCTAATCTTATTACTGTCAGATGTAGGAATCTGATACCAACATGCGACAATGCATAATCATTAAGGAATCTAAAATGATGTTCAAGGCACTAGATCAAACAACAGAATATGGAATGAACAAAAATCCAGGTGAAGTTGAGAACCTCAGTTTAATGAGCTCCAGGTTTAGCCAATCAGAAATCTAGACATAAAAAGTATTTAAGAAACCAAGGCAATTTTTTGTCCTTCAGTGACATTAGCCCTTTGAATGCAGAACAGGCAAGTACTGTCATTTGCAAACAGTGTAGACACAGATCAGAGGGCTCCTAGCCTCCTACAGCAGCCCTCTGATCAGGGGATACACTATTTGTCATTCAAAATCCTCCAGCATGTTTAAGTTTTTTATAATGAGTGGACGCCGAGGGACTATTCCACAATGCCAATTAAACCACATCTTGCTGCTACTCTTTACACACCTTTACATTAAACCCTCTCGCTGCTACTCATTACACACCTTTACATTAAACCATATCTTACTGCTACTCATTACACACCTTTACATTAAACCCTCTTGCTGCTACTCATTACACACCTTTACATTAAATCTTGCTGCTACTCATTACACACCTTTAAATTTAAACCCTATCTTACTGCTACTCATTACACACCTTTAAATTAAACTCTATCTTACTGCTACTCATTACACACCTTTAAATTAAATCATATCTCACTGCTACTCATTACACACCTTTAAATTCAATCATATCTTGCTGCTATTCATTACACACCTTTCAACCGTATACAGTATAACCTGGTTTATCCGACATCCCTTTGGACCGTCTGAATTTGTCGGATACATCAGTGTGTCGGGAAAGTCAGGATCAGATGATCAACCATCGCAATACCGAAAGTTAAGAGACAGAAGTGAAATACAGCGATAAAACATTGCCTCTTGATGTTTATTTACACTCAGCAGCAATGCTGAATCAAATGTTTAACTTTTTACGCATGCAATACGTACAGTAAAATAATATCAAGTATCGAATAAAGAATATGGGCCACTGATAATCTGCCAATTCCAAACTTCAACAACAAATCAGACTGTGTCGTTAAACCACTTTCAGACTTGTTAATTAATTCCATTTTTACCTAAAGTTATTATTTAGTGTCTTAGAGTCTGTGTATATGCCGGTTCACTTGCATGACGTTTTCTCTTTCTAAAAGATGATCCTTCCATTTTGAAAGACACATATGTACTAAAATATCGTCTAAACCTGACTGGATAAGTAAAGCAAATGTTATTCTGTAAATGCTATTCCGGTCGGGTTTATACCTAATATTACTGAGACAATTACATTTTCTCATGTGTATGGCCACAGTGATAATTACCTGTAATTATGGATTTAGCATGTCCTCAAAACAATCAGGGCGAGCAAAAGTTCAGCCATGCGCGATCCCACTTAAAGACTGTGTTGAATACGCAAGTGTGAAAAACACTGCATTTATCACTTTGGGACCGCCAAACAGTGTCGGATAACGGATACAGCAGGTTCCGTTAAAAGCAGGTTCTAAGCACATAGAATAAAGAAGGAAATATTCGGGACCAAAGAGTGTTGTCGGATATGTCAGGTTGTCGGTAAAGTCAGGTGTTGGATAACCAAGGTTATACTGTATTGCTGCTACTCAATATACACCTTTAAACCCATTACTGCTGCTACTCATTACACACCTTTAAACCTTATTATCATATCACTGCTTTTCATTACACACCTTCAAACCCTATATTGCTGCTACTCATTACACACCTTTAAGCCCTATATTGCTGATACTCATTACACACTTTAAACCCTATATTGCTGATACTCATTACACACACCTTTAAACCCTATATTGCTGATACTCATTACACACTTTAAACCCTATATTGCTGATACTCATTACACACTTTAAACCCATTATTGCTGCTACTCATTACACACTTTAAACCCTATATTGCTGATACTCATTACACACCTTTAAACCCTATCTTGCTGCTACTCATTACACACACCTTTAAACCCTATATTGCTGCTACTCATTACACACACCTTTAAACCTTATATTGCTGCTACTCATTACACACACCTTTAAACCCTATACTGCTGCTACTCATTACACACTTTAAACCCTATATTGCTGCTACTCATTATACACCTTTAAACCCTTTATTGCTGCTACTCATTACACACACCTTTAAACCCTATATTTCTGCTACTCATTACACACCTTTAAACCCTATATTTCTGCTACTCATTACACACACCTTTAAACCATATATTTCTGCTACTCATTACACACACCTATAAACCCTATATTTCTGCTATTCATTACACACACCCATAAACCCTATATTGATGCTACTCATTACACACACCTATAAACCCTATATTGCTGCTACTCATTACACACACCTTTAAACCTTATATTGCTGCTACTCATTACACACACCTATAAACCCTATATTGATGCTACTCATTACACACACCTTTAAACCTTATATTGCTGCTACTCATTACACACACCTATAAACCCTATATTGATGCTACTAGTTTAAACCTTATATTGCTGCTACTCATTACACACACCTATAAACCCTATATTGCTGCTACTCATTACACACACCTTTAAACCCTATATTGCTGCTACTCATTACACACACCTATAAACCCTATATTGCTGCTACTAGCTTAAACCTTATACTGCTGCTACTCATTACACACACCTATAAACCCTATATTGCTGCTACTCATTACACACACCTTTAAACCCTATATTGCTGCTACTCAATACACACACCTATAAACCCTATATTGATGCTACTAGCTTAAACCTTATACTGCTGCTACTCATTATACACCGATAAACCCTATATTGCTGCTACGCATTACACACCTTTTCCAATTGTGATTCTAATGAGTATATTCCAGATAGGGTCTGACTGAGTAATAAGAGATTCTGAAAGATCAGCTCTGGCCAATAATACAGGGGCTCATTTTACAGAAAGATCGCATAGCTGAAATTACCATATAACAATGACATCTAAAAATGTGATCTCTGTTAAAACTTGTGCTTATTTCAGTTGTAAGAAATTAGCCTTAATTGCTGTACAGCATCTTACCTGCCATCATACAAGCTACGCTTGCCTTGTAAACATTCACCAGGCTGCCCAGCTCTCCAGTGGCAAGGATAGTCTTAAGGTGGGCTTCCCCACATGCCTCCTTCATCATACGCACCTCATCATACACACCTGAAAGCATCAAAACTAGCCTTTAACCCCATACTCCATGGATATTCATGTCAGAAATAAGAACTTTATGAATATTAACCGTTTCCTCCATAAATACGCCTTTCTATGCCTCTGTAACAGTCACTTCTTGAAACCATTGTGATAAATAGAGTATTTGCTCCATTGGAGAAAATGCTCTTTTTAATACAATGGTTTCAATACTACACAATTCTACATGTTCCTTTTCTCTAATTAATGATCCTTTTCAGTAGATAAATTCAAAGAGATTGGGTCTAAAAATAGCTTGGGGGGGGGGGGGGGGGGGGAAAGGGGTTAAACAGATGAATTTTTATAACTGCATTATGAACAAGGGTAGTTTTACATGACAGATACTACAGCAATAGATCTACAGTAAAACCTCTCTATAACGACCACTAAATTACATCAAGTAGTTTCTGATAAAGGCAGGTGGATGCTTAAAGCAAGGTGAAAGTAAAACAGAACGCTCCTATAGGAGTGTTCTGTTTTATTTTCACCTTGCTTTAAGCAACCACCTGCCAAAACTACCAACTAATTAACACAATTTAGTGGTCGTTATAGAGAGGTTTTACTGTATATGTCGATGTTATTTCAAAAGTAAACAGAGCTGACCTTGATCAGACCTTGCTAATACATACACAGTGACATGATTTCACTATTTCTTAATCCATTACTCCATAAATACACCTTTCTACGCCTTTGCAAACAGAGAAGACCCAGATCAGACGACTCTGATCAGGGTCTGCTCTGTTTGCTTATCATGATATATAGATATGATTCTACACTTTCTGGCATGGCCAAAACTTCCTATGTCCATGCACTATTAAAACAGTTAATCTAATTTATATTCATGACAACATTATATCTTACCTACATATTTATGGAGTAAAAGAATATTCAACAGGTAAAGGTTAAACGGTGTATCTATAAAGCAAAGGGCTGAGACTTCACATGAAAGAACAAGTAACAGGAACAACTCAGCAATTTATAAACACTGCCAGCATTCAGGCCACCAAATCATACCAAAATGAAAATAAGCGGAATTGATATCCCCCATAAAACAAATGCTGGCCTCATTATTTAACTGAGTTATTGAAATACAGAAGCACGGACAACACCAAAACTATATCCCTCTAATGAATATATTCATGTAAGAAATGAATCATGAATATTGATTACACTAATGGTTATAATAGCACATATCTATATAATATCATAAGCAGATGGAGCAGACACTGATCAGATGACTCCAACAGAAGCCATCTGATCAGGATCTACTCTGTTTGCACAGGCATAGAAAGGCATACTTATGGAGTAATGGGTTAATCCTTTCCCTCTTATAAACACATTGGCAAACAGAGTAGACCCAGATCAGACGGCTCCTATAGGAGCCGTCTGACCTGGGTCTGCTCTGTTTGCTAATGGAATTTGAAAGGTGTTTCTTTACTTTCTAAAATGGCTACAATGTTCCATGTTCAATATTTTATTATAACTATTTTGTCCATGAATATTCAGTAGGTATTGAAATTCGAAATAAACATAGACCAGGGAATGGGTTAAGAAAAGTGACATACTCAGATATTGTGGTAAATACCATGTGTTCAAAGGCTTACTTAAGCTAGCATTCTACAATTACACTACCCACACACTTGGGCTAATGATCCTTCTTACCTTTCCAGTCCCCTGAGAGGGCGAGCTGTCTATTGATGACAATGTCAATCTCTCGTGCCCCATCTTCCACAGCCAGTCTTATCTCCTCGAGCCTTGTCTTTAAGGGAGTCTGACCAGTAGGGAATCCAGTGGCCACTGTAATACACAAGCATGCATTCACGGATAAGCACAAAACAATCCTCAATTTTAACCTTTTACTCCATTAATATTCATGTAAGAAATAATGACATTATAAATACTAATGCTGTTTTTTTCAATGACTGTCTCATATGGATCTATTCTGTTTGCAAATGCATGAAAAGGAGTTTATATGAAGGAACGGGTTAACCCTTTCCTCTATGGGCTATTTTTGACCCAACCTTTTTGAATGAATTTACCCTAGAGAAAAGGATTTTTTTTTAGAATTTTGTAGTTTGAAACCATTGTGATAAATAGAGCCTTTGCTCCTATAGGAGCAAATGCTCTATTTATCACAATGGTTTCAAGAAGTGGTCATTACAGAGGCGTAGAAAGGCATATTTATGGAGGAAAGGGTTAATGAAGACATGGTCTGTAACAGCGTATCAGAGGAGTCATCCTATGAGAAGAGTCTGCATGGAAGCACTATAAATCATGACCAGATAGAGCCTACACAGTTAGAAACTCATTAGCATCCGCAACACTGGTAATCTTTCAAACAGTGTAGATCCTAAAAGTTCAACAGGGTCTAAACTGTTGCAAAAAACAACAAGAGCACCACATGTGGTTCCCAACGCTCATCTGTTAGATTGTACCCCTTGTGACAGTGACCAAGTGTGTGAAGTTTGTAAGATTTGCATGAATAGTATAGAAGTTATGGCTAGTTTCTGGATGACAATGACAACAACAATGATGATGACTACGCGGACTTCAGAGTTACAACATCTCATATCTTTTTCTTAAAAACAAAACAAAAGACAAGCTAAAACAGGAATTTTTTTCAAGAAGAGCCTCATGCGACAAACACCTACCTGATGCCACTGGTATGTCAGGAGCTCCAGCAGCTTTTAGGGAGTTCACTGCATCTGCAACACGACTGGGATACACACAGATGGCACCAACAGTAAGACCTAGTGGTAAATATAAAAAACAACTGTACGTCACAGACTAACAAATACAAGCATCCTAATTACCCTCAGTATTCAGACACCCAAACTCCCCTCCCCAACAGTTTCTAAAGCTAAATAATTCCATTTTACACCCGTTTTGGTAACTTTCATGCAGGAAGTAATGTAATCCTTGATCATACGGCTCCTTCACCAGTCATTTGATCTGGATCTGCACTATTTTACCTGATTTTATCAGTCCAAATACTTAGAGTAATCAGGGTACCCCTCATCCTATCTTTGCACTCTATGAAAAGAAACAAAAACGACAATACTCTGCTCTGTTTGCTAATAAATAATATACAATGTACTGTAGAACCAATCATAACATACAGTAGCCATTCATTTATTGAACAGGGGAGTCTTAAAAAGCAGGTGGTTTTCTGCATTACTTTTGACCTGCTTTAAGCTACCCTCTGCCTTACAGATCCATAATAAAACCTTTTCTGCTAGCTGTTTAACCCATTCCCGCATATAGACGCCTGTTGACGCCTCTGTAAAAGTCACTTTGTGAAACCATTGTGATAAATAGAGCATTTGCTCCATAGGAGCAAATGCTCTATTTATCACAATGGTTTAAACACTACACAATTCTAAAATTTTCCTTTCTAGTAGTAAATGCTCCTTTTCGGTAGATTTGTTCAAAGAGGTTGGATCTAAAAATAGCCTATGAGGTAATGGGTTAAGACAGGTTGTTCTACTGTAGGTCTGATTCTACAGGATCTGCAATTGTTCAGAATTGCACTATAAAAATCCAGCTAATCAGTCTTCCTACAACAATTATTTCTTACATGACTATTCATCCAAAAAATGTTTAACCCTTTCTTCCATAAATATGCCTTTCTATGCCTTTGCAAACAGAGACGACCCAGGTCCAACAGCTCCTGTAGGATATAATATAGATATGATTCTACAGTTTTTGTCATGGTCAAACTTTCTTGTGGCCATGTGCTTTTATAACAATTAATCTAATAAATATTCATGATGTCATTATTTCTAACATGAATATTCATGGAGTAAAGGGTTAAACAATGACTAATACAAGGCAGTCCAAAGGACAGCTATATCCCCCACCGCCGCCACCTAAATTAAGACATTGACCTTAAGGTGATACCTTCCAGTTGTTAAGAAAATAGGAAGTGGAAACAAATATAATGGAAACTGAAGGTAAGAACACGACTTTCAAATGTGACCTTGACCTTGAGCCGACGTGACTGCCACATGTGTTCTGCACATCATCTCAATTCGGTTAATATTTGACTCAAGTTTTATGAAAATCCTTCAAATAGTTTAGAAGATATGGAGCGGACACGAAATGTAATAGAAATTGAAGATTAAATCACTTGGCCTTCAAATGTGACCTTGACCTTGAGCCGACATGACTGCCACATATGTTCTGCACATTGTCTCAACGTGGTTAACATTTGAGGCAAGTTTCTTGAAAATCCTTCAAGGGGTATAGGAGATAACGAAACTATAATGGAAAATTGAAGGTAAGAACACTTGATCTTCAAATGTGACCTTGACCTTGAGCCGACATGACTGGCACATGTGTTCTGCACATCGTCTCAATTTAGCTAACATTTAACTAATTTTTTATGAAAATCCTTCAAAGGCTTTAGAAGATATGGAGCGGACACGAAACTGTAATGGCAACTGAAGGTTTAAACACTTGACCTTCAAATGTGACCTTGAACTTGAGCCGACATGACTGCCACATGTGTTCTGCACATGTCTTAATTTGGTTAACATTTGACTTAAGTTTTATGAAAATCCTTCAAAGGGTTTAGAAGATATGGAGCGGACACAAAATGCAATGGAAATTGAAGGTTAAAACCCTTGACCTTCAAATGTGACCTTGACCTTGAGCCGACATATCTGCCACATATGTTCTGCACATCGTCTCAACTTGGTTAACATTTGAGGCAAATTTCTTGAAAATCCTTCAAGGGGTATAGGAGATATGGAGCGAACACGAAATTGTTACGGACAGACGGACGGACGCACTAACAAATGGGTAGTTGTGTGACTTTTTCCTTTGATCTTTTCTTGTGGGACTAGTCCCACAAGAAAAACTATTTTTGGCTCTAACTTTGGAAAAGAATGATCTGGAAGCTAACCCTAACCCTAACCCTATGTCCCACAACTGGCCAGGTTAATGTCACAAGAAATGGCCAGGTTAATGTCACAAGAGATGGCCAGGTTAATGATTTTACTTGTGCGACTAGTTAGAAAAAGTCACACAACTACCCATTGGTGAGTGCGGACAGACGGACAGACAGACAGACAGACAGACGAAGGCCATTCCTATAACCCCCCTCCGCTATGCGGTGGGGGATAATAAGTTAAGCCTACTGGTGAATCACAAATTTGTTAATATATAAATGACTGAAATGAGTGGTGATAACTGTATGTAGAATGAAACAGTAGGCTCCCTTTGATCTTTAACCCATTTCCTAACAGGCTATTTTCAGATCCAACCTCTGAACAAATGTACAGAAAATGAGCATATACTGGAAAAGGGGAAAATTTGTAACTGTGTAGTTTTGAAACCATTGTGATAAACAGAGTATTTGCTCCTATGAAGTGAAATGGCATCAATATGAGGGAATGGGTTAAGCTGATGAATGACTATGTAAGAAATAATGTCATCATGAATATTTATTAGATGGCTTATTATACAGGTATATGAAAACAAGATGTTGTGGCCATGGTAGAATACCGGTAATTAGAATCAGATCTATATCATTACTGACAAGACCCCACCTACAGGATCCATCTGATCTGGGTCTAATCAGTTTGCAAAGGATTTAACCCTTTCCTCCATAAATACGCCTTTCTACGCCTCTGTAAATGTCAGTTTTTGAAACCATTGTGATAAATAGAGTCTTACATGAATATTCATGGAGTAAAGGATTAAAGGGTTAAACAATGACTAAAATAAGTTAAGCCTACTGGTGAATCACAAATAGATTTGAAACCATTGTGATAAATAGAGCATTTGCTCCTAAGGAGCAAATGCTCTATTTATCACAATGGTTTCAAAACAACAAAATTCTAAAATTTTCCTTTTCTCTACTTAGTGCTCCTTTTCGGTAGGTTAATTCAAAGAGGTTGGATCTAAATATAGCCCATGAAGTAATGGGTTAAAAGGCAATTCTAAGAGGTAAAAGGTTAATCTTCCTCAAACATTGTCGTTAAACAACAAAAACATTAATGAGAAACAAATTTCTTACCCATAACCTCCAAACCTATGGCTTTTATCAAATCCTCTCTGACAGGGTGCTTGGCCTTGAAGCACAGTCTCTGAACATTTGTCAGTGTGTCATCCCCAGCTAGGGTTGTCAGATCTATACAGCTAACAGCTCGCAACTCCCATGCTGCCTGCAATGACAGGAGACATTGGAGCTACAGTGAAACATGTTCTAAGCAACCTATAAACAAAAGTCTAATTCTCAGTCATAAAGGCGGGTGGTGGTTTTTACCATTCTCTCATATGGACGCCGTTTAACCCCTGTAAAAGTCACTTTGAAACCATTGTGATAAATAGAGCATTTGCTCCATTGGAGCAAATGCTCTATTTATCACAATGGTTTCAAAACTACACAATTCTGTAATTTCTCTTTTCTATAGTAAATGCTCATTTTCGATAGATTTATTCAAAGAGGTTTGATCTAAAAATAGCCTATGAGGGAATGGGTTAATCATACAATGAGCAGAACACCAATAAATATGTGCAGAGTTGGATCTGAGGCCTTGTGAAACAAAGGAGCTTCTTCTAGCTATTGTCAAGCTATGCAAGATGGCTTGGTTTGGTCATGTAAATTAACTGACATGGCAACCTATCAAAAACAATTCTACAAGGAATTGTTTAAGGCAAACAGCAATACGGTCATCAAAAAAAGCTGGTCTGACAATATGAAGGATGGACTGCCTTGGAAATGCCAGACCTGTTCAGAAAGGCTACAGGTAGAGCTGGCTGGAGATAAATTTCTTATGTTGTGTCCCCTAAAATCACTGAAGCCTCAATAAATCATAGAGTCTGGCGGTGAAAAGCTTAATGCAGGATGGAACTCATGCAGAAATCTCCCTGTCTTTTAATCCTTCAAAGGTTGCTTAAAATAGGTTTTACTGTACATCAAGGGGAATACGGCAGCTGATAAGGGTCTCCAATATTTGCCTATTTCAGACACTACAAGGTGTGTTTGTGAAACACTTTGTTCCCAGCAGGCGATTTGACCTAACGTTTTGGGCTTTATGTTTACTGTTTGATCTTGACCTTGATATGGCACCACTCCAAAAGTTGCATCTTCATCAGACGAGAAGACATGCCAAGTATGAAGTCACTATCTCTAAAACTGTCAGTTATGACAGACAGACATGCCAACAGCAACATGCCCCAGTAAAAATCGGGCCAAAAGCAACATGACCCGCTAGAAATTTTGCTGGCATTGGTATAATATACATTTACTTAACCCTTTCCTCCATAGGCTAATTTTAGATCCAACCACTTTGAATAAATCTACCCAAAAGGAAATGTTTAGAATTTTGTAGTTTGAAACCATTGTGATAAATAGAGCATTTGCTCCTATAGGAGCAAATGCTCTATTTATCACAATGGTTTCATAAAGTGACTTTTACAGAGGCGTAGAAAGGCGTATCTATGGAGGAAAAATAGACCTTCTTAACCCTTTCCCTCATATAAATGCCTTTTTATACCTTTGAAAAAAGAGTAAACCTTAGATGATCAGATGACTCCTGGAGGAGCCATCTGATGAGGGTCTGCTCTGTTTGCTAATGAATGAAATTATATAGATCCGATTACACAGTTGCTGCCAAAGTCGAAAAATCATTTTTCATATACCTTTATAAAAATTTGGCTAATAAATATTCAAAATCTCATTATTTCTTACATGAATATTGAACAAGTAAAGGGTTAAAAATAACCGTCAATGAATCACAATGGAAAGAATAACACCCTGCCTACAGAGCTACAGATAAAGGTGCATACTCAAATACTAAAATCGTCATTTCTCCACCAAACCCTATGTTGCGACTACTCTTTAGAACTGTCTCGAAGAGTCTTAGAGACCATTCTAAAGAGTAGTCACAACATAGGGTTTGGTGGAGAAATAAAGAAGTTACACTTGAAAATAATTTTAATTTACGCATCTTATCTGGAGCCCTGGCCTGTTTTCCCCTGGAACATATTTATCCAATTTATACCTGCCACTGTTTCTTCACAGTTCTCCTGATGCCCAGCTGCTCAGCTCTCCTCTTTGTTGCTGGCAAGTTGATATAAATGTTTTGTACACAAGCTGGGTCTGAAAGAACAAAATACAAATATTGGAAGATACATTAACTTCAATTCAGTAATTTCAGTACCAATTCGAATTTTTTCACTCAATGGTCTAGAATGAAAAAGAGAATAAATTCAATAAAGGAAGTTAAACAAATCCACACGAAAACACTCAAGTTTAAGTATTCACTATACAGTCCAACCTGCTTCAGCAGTCACCTTGTATCAGCAGCCATACTGCTGTAAGCAGCCACTACAGGACCCTCCCAAAGAAAAACACTATATATTACACCTTATATTAATGGTCACCTGCCTAATGTGGCCAGCGACCAGTCAATTTCATCCCAAATGGCATATATACACTTGTAACGTTCGTAGAACGTTGGTAATTATGCAAATGAGGCTGAACAGATCTTTGTATCTTGGGAAGTGGAGGTATATATATATATATAGCGCAACAAACATCTCTTGATGTGAGCTTAAGCTTTGCACCGACACATACATGTGATAACTACCGGATCATGCGGGAGAGTCCCACTTTCGGAGCCAACTACCGCAACTACCAGCCGGGAGACGAGTTCTCCCGATTTCTGAATAAAAATGATTTTTATTTTTTCCCCACCCCATTTTTATCATTTTTTGTCAATAAGCGCTTGCCAAATGCCTCAAAGAACCAGTGTTGTTGACTTATTTACTTCCCTGTTTATCATGGCAGGCACGGCGCCGTGTCCCTTTTGTAGTACGTCGCCATGTTGCCCCTTAATTATCAAAGACTACCGCAGCATGCCCTAAATACCATGCTGAGTAATTGTGACCCCAGTAAAGGGATTAAATGGTCAGCAACTCAGCATGGTGTGTTATTTAGCTTGTGTATTCCGTAACATAAACATTCATGTATGCATATATGTCTCTGGTGTGTATAACACTGTCGTCATTACATGCTTTTTTTTCACGGTCAGGTTCTACTAAATTTCTTTTGAAGAAAATTTTATTTTCTGAGACTAAACATCTAAATAGTTACTTTATTAAATTAATTTAGGTTCTAATTTTATTGATAGATGTCCACATAGCATAACTAATCAACAAAAATTCAACATGTGCTTTTATCAGAAAAAATGGAACTTCCACAGACATTTGGTAATATTTTCAAAAGAAATTGTGTATGTATTGAGTATAGAATATATGGATGTCAAATGCACAAAATTTGGTGAGATGGGAAGCACTTTTCAAACCTAAAATGAAACTACAAAATGCAAAGATAGTGTACTAGTGTTTGGATAGTACCATATTTCGGACAGAAAGTGACAAATGTATTATGTTTATTTCAGAATATTGTATCGTATTGTATTGCATTACAAAAATGAATGAAAATAATAAAAACAATAATGTCAATAATAATATAATATATTATATAAGAATGAGACTAATATAAATAATGATAGTAAAAATAATAATAATAAACACAAGTCTATCCATTGGCCAGAATGGAATGGAATAGAAAGAAATAGTAATTAGAAGAGAGTATATGGAAATAGACAATAGCACATAGAATAAAAATAGAATAGAAAGGAATAGTAATTAGAATAGATTATATGGGTACAGAATAGATAATGGAATAGAATGGAATGAAACACAAAGGAATTAGAATAGATAAGAGAATGGGATAGAATGGAATAGAAAGGAATGGGAAATAGAGTAGATGTTGATGGATGTAGAACAGAGAATAGTACAGAATAAAATAAGGAATAGGATATAAATAGAATTAATACGAACTAAATTACACAGATGTAATGTTCTAGATAGGCAAAAAAAGTTCCAATGCCCTAGTAATTAAGATGGTTTGTCACGCATAAAAGTGCTTTTATCATACCTCCCTCCTTTTAATCTCCCTCTTTGCCTCGAAAAAATTATCACATGTATGCCGACAGGGTTTGTTGTTGCTGGGTCACTCGGTTTGCACGTTACAAATGGTGGCAGCGGTGGGATAAAGACAACTGCCAGACCGGAGTTGCCTTACCCACGTGTCTCCCAGGGTCCAAGTCTCGGGACAAGACTTCTCGGAGGGGAGAGTAATGTAACGTTCGTAGAATGTTGGTAATTATGCAAATGAGGCTGAACAGATCATTGTATCTTGGGAAGTGGAGGTATATATATAGCGCAACAAACATCTCTTGATGTGAGCTTAAGCTTCGCACCGACAGGGTTTGTTGTTGCTGGGTCTCTCGGTTTGCACGCTACAAATGGTGGCAGCGGTGGGATAAAGACAACTGCCAGACCGGAGTTGCCTTACCCACGGGTCTCCCAGGGTCCAAGTCTTGGGACGAGACTTCTCGGAGGGGAGAGTAATGTTACGTTCGTAGAACGTTGGTAATTATGCAAATGAGGCTGAACAGATCATTGTATCTTGGGAAGTGGAGGTATATATATAGTGCAACAAACATCTCTTGATGTGAGCTTAAGCTTAGCACCGACAGGGTTTGTTGTTGCTGGGTCACTCGGTTTGCACGTCACACACTAATGAAAGCGGCCAAGTGGTCAAACAAATATAAAGCGTGAAAACAATTTTCACGACTCGATTGCCAACAGCAGACATTTTGTCACCTTTGCATGCATATCACTAAAGGTCATGACCCATTTTGGACCCCTCATTCAATTATCATACTTTCTGTTGTTTGTTTACAAAACTAGTTGGTTGTTCACGCCATATTTATTGGGGAATACCTGCTAGGTAAATCCCTGGGATGCTAAATCACGCATGATGTAGTCAGTTTCTGACTTCTGTTCTACAGGGAAACCAGTCATGTCAAAAACATGGCTATGCAGTTTACAAATTTCGCCGTACTAACGTAATTTTGATATGTACTTGCAGCACGTGTATTGCCCAAATGAGAAAAATGACACTTATGGATAAGAAACAAAGTGGTTAAAGAACGACAAACAAGGGGGTGCTACTAAACAGAGTCTGGTAGAGTCAGGTAGAGTCTGGTAGAGTCCGGTAGAGTCTGGAGGCCTTTTTAGAAGTTTAAGTGCAATTTAAAGATTATAATGCTGTTATATAGCACTATGTTGTATGTTTGCAGCAGTAGTAATTAACATCCGTTAATAAATGAGCATATAATAGCTTGAAAACTCCCTGTAAATATTACCGGGGTCACACGGTAATGGCCGACCTACGTCGGATAGAGTCTGTTCTAGTTTTAGAAGTCTATATGGTATTAAATTTCCCCCTTTTTATCAGAAAACATTTTACATACATTAATAAGTGATTTTATTATAATTTCAAAGGCAGTATGGACATGATATACATGTATTGTATGACAGATTGTTGTTTCGCCTTTTTCAGATTGGCGAAAAGTCGGAGGGTACCGGAAGCGAATTAATGTATTAATAACAAGGTAGAGATGTATCTGCAACCATATTTCACATAAAATTGTGTAGCAATTTGTGAATAATTGGACTCAAATTGTTAGTATCGAAACCTAAGTATACGACTCTATCCGACGTAGGGCAGCCATTACCGCGTGACCCGGTAATATTTACCGGGTGTGTTCAAGCTAATATACGATCATTTTTTAATGGATATTAACTACTTTAGCTTCAAACATACAAAATAATGTTATATAACGGCATTATAATCTTTAAATTGCACAAAAAAGGCCTCCAGACTCTACCGGACTCTACCAGACTCTACCGGACTCTACCAGACTCTGTTTAGTAGCACCGCAAACGGGGCAATTAATTTGATCTGGCTTGCAATTTTATGGGCACTTTAGGTCTGAGCAGTCTTTATAAATATCAATAAGTATACACATAATACATGTCTCTATTATCATTACTCGAAAGTATGCTTGGTAACTTGCACCTGATATAATCATATCTATATTATTTAATAGGCAAACAGAGCAGATCCTTTTTGGTGATTTGGGTCTACTCTATTTGGAAATTGCATTACAAGGGGTACCTGTTCATGCTGTTAAGTGAGGGCTAAAAAACAAACCAATAATTGCAACGTTCAATTACCCCCACCCCTTCCTCGTCTACTATCGAATCACTCAAAAATGGAACTCTGGAGAATAAGTAGGGTATTCGACTCACAATCAGTTAACCCTATAGTGCTGAATGCATTCGTTCATTCTTATCTTATCAGTTCACTTGGCCCAACTTCCAACTGTCAAATATAGGTCAGTGTAAATGACCAGTGGAAACCGAACCCATAACAAGTTAACAGCAGGATTTAGCGAGTAGAGTGATTTAACAAAGATTAAATATTCTTTCTTTTTTGCAAAGAAGCAGTGACAAGAAATATAATGATCAGCAACACGTTCAATACTTACCCCACTCAACTCCTGGGTTTCTAGCTGCCATGTTTGTTGCTTTGTCCAAGGGAAATAACTCTAGTTTCCCCAGCATTGTTAAAACACGAGCGGTTTATAATCATGCGGGATGGGTGGGCAAAAGGTGCGGGTCGTTACCGCTGTGCGAACTGTGATTAGTTTTGTAAAAGAAGGTTAGGTTTTGATGAGATTAGTATTCTTATAATGTTGGTTAACACCATCGGGCAATGGAATCAGTTGCCTTATCAGACCAAGGCCAGTGACAGTCTACCAGCTTCATTGCTAGCCTCAGTACTGAGTCGGCCCATAATTATGCAAATCGGTTTTAATCTAATTATAAATTTGTATTCCCTTTTTAACTTGGGACTGTAACATATACAATTTTAATCCCTTTATACTGTCCCTGACCTCACTATAATGATCAGCAGTTGATCCTGCATTACTTTTGACCTGCAGTAACCCATTTGCTCCCACGATCCCATTAGGTTAAACATATTTTATTTCTCTCTTTTTTACAGAAATGGGGTTGGGCTACAAGTTCTTCCAACTTAGTTACACAGCCCTTCCCTACATAAATTATCATACATAACTAAAGATATAATGGTTACTTAACACAGCATAAAACTAAAAAAAAAAAATTATAAACGGTTGAGTAGATAAATGAAAAAAACAAATGTTGTCAGAGTCAAGAAAACATCAAGCAAATTAGTAAGATGGAGTAAGCGAAAGAGAGTGAGTGAGTAGTGAGTAAATGAGTGAGTGAGTGAGTTGTAGTGAAACCGAGATCTGCTAGTGATCCGGTGAATAGGAAGACCGACGAGACGGGGGTCACGTGACCACAACTTGACTTCGGCCCAGCAGACTATTCATAGAACTGAAAGACGCAAGACGCACAATTATTGAGCTCCGTTAGTTAACTATTATGACCATGTGCCAGGCCGCTGGGAGCGACTTTGGACTCTGGTGAGTTGTAATTTTACTATATTGGCGCTGCGAGCACCAATTGAACTGTATTTGTGCTAGAATTTGAGCAATTGCCAGTCAAAATTTCACTCGGCCTGCCATTGAGAAAATGGAAAACCGGTTTGGACTGCAGGAATTGCCTGAAACTACCCAGATGCAATTCCAGTTCACAAAGCAGAGAGTAGAAGAAAAAGTAGTTGAATGGGCTGATCGAGTAGTAACCCTGGCGACTACTGCTTTCAAAAACCTGCCAGAAGACTACATACAGAAGCAGGCAGTGTTTAAGTTCTGTCAAGGCCTAAGTGATAAAGAAGCCGGACTTTACGCCATTAACTCGAAACCGAGAACAGTGGAACAAGCCCTGGACATTATAAAATGGCACCAGCATAATAATAAGATAATCTATGGCAGGGATATTCCTAATGCACGAAGGAATATTCAGTTTGTAGATTCTGATTATGATGACAGGTGGCAGCAGGATTATGAGGTTCTGGCTATGTCAGCTGGAAATAGAAACCGAGCCTCATCGCCTACACCGAGGGTTAGGTTCACCGACACCAAGTCTGAGTTGGAGAAAAGGACACAGACTTTGGAAGGTGGATTTGCTGGTTTGGAACTGAAGATAAACAGTTTAGATCAGAAGGTGGATGATAAAATAAATAGTTTAGACCAGAAGATGGACAGTAAGTTCGGCAGGATAGAAGAACTGTTGACGAGAGTTTTGAAGTCTCGTTCTGGTTCACCGTCACCATCAAGGGGAAAGACGACGCAAAATAGCACCTGCTTTGAATGCGGTGAAGTGGGCCATTTCAAGAAGGAATGTCCCAAGTTGAAAGTAAGTCTGGTTGAAGAAGACGGTACTTTAAACGACCATGGATCGGAGGACAGGGTCAACCGTCGATCCCACATTCACTAGACCCAGATCAAGATAATGAGATGCCGGGTTTTGCAACAGGTTGTGTTCCTTCACAAAAGGGGGACAATCGTTGTGAGACGCTTACGCATACTCAAGAAGAGCCAGTACTTGAGGATGAAGAACTGGTGGGAAGAAATGCTGATGGATCACAACATTCAACTGAAAATGGTTCTTTGGAAGAAGCCGAGACCATAACAGTTTGTATGATGCGTTCTAATTCCATGTTTAAAATGCCGGTCAGCGTAGAGAATGTTGATCTTCATGCAGTTATAGACACCGCGGCTGAGGTTACTAAAGTTTCTGATCGCTTGGTTAGTCAAATGGAGGAGAAACCAGCGAAGATTAGAAGAGTTATCCTTAATACTGCTGGAAGAAACATGAAGATGGAAAGCTATATAGCAGGGCCTGTATCTATATCCATTGGCAACAAGCAATTTCATGAAATGGTTTATGTTGCTCCCATAGAAGATATGTTATTAGGAATTGACCTGGTGCGTAAATGGGAAGTCACCATCAACATCAAAGAAAACAAATTGTCCTTTGGTAATGAGAATATAGATCTGGAAACTGGACAAGAACCGTTTCCAATGAAAGTGGCCCGCATCAATCTTAGAAAACATGTTGTTCCGCCAAATACTACATATCTACCAAATACTGCATATCTTGTTCCATGCCAATTAGACAGAAACCTTGAAGATTTTATATTGGAACCTGTTGAAGATCTTAAAGTTCTGATTCCAACAACACTACATTCATCTGCTTCAAAACCTGTAGTCTGTCTGGTCAATCCGACAGAAGAATATGTACCCCTAAAGAGAAACAAACTCATGAGCAATGCTGAAGAAATGGAATATAAAGTTGAAGCTGGATCGTCACAACCAATTACACAAAGATTTAGAAGAACGCCAATGTGTTTTGCTAAAGAAGAAGAAACAGTGCTGAAAATGCTGATGGCAAATGTTCTTATTAGGAAGGGGGAGGGAAGTGTAAAGTGGTGTGTAGAATACCGAGTGCTTAAGACAAGAGGACTTTCGAGTTTGCATCATATGTCGGGGAAGTCTCGAGGAGGCAACTCTAATGAAAGGATAATTTCTGATCCTAGTTCTGCCAGAAGTTTAAGGCGAGCTACGGTTAGACCAGCCAGGCGTCCCAGGCGAGCTACGTCTAGTTTGGACATGCGTCCCAGACATGGGCAGGCTACTTGGAATCTTGCTTCGAGGACCTTTTACAGGAGTGACTGGAATCAACCGTCCTCCGTGGATGAGACCACAACATCTTGCAGAAGGGACTGGACATATCCGTCCTTGGTATACAGAAAAGAGTCAGATAATTCAACCGTTCTGGAAAGGGAGGAGCGTACGGTGGAGTGCACCAGTCTGGGAAACGAACCTGTGGAACACGAGGAAGAACCTATTGCTCCACAGAAACCACCAGCTATGTATGAATCTCCAGAACACCTATCTTTCTGGGCAACATCAGAGGTGCCTGCTGTAGTGACTGAAACCACTGAGGAGTCAACAATAGTGATAGAAGCGGCCCCTTCTACTCTACCGGTGGAAACTGTGGCTGACCAGGATATTGAACCTGAACCTGACCCAAATGTTGTTAGCTCCTTGGAGGAATCCTCACTAACTTCGGGAATAGTCCTAGATGACAGCTGGACTATAGTAACCAGGGGCAAAAAGGAATTGTATGCCGATGCCGCCCGGGAACCAGTAAAAACTGCACAACCTCCACCTAGACCCAACCGCCAAATAGAAGTGGATTCATCCCTTCCAACAGCCTTTGATAGTCACTTCCACCTTAACAGGCTGATCTGGCAACAGACTGGGGACACTGTCGAAACGCCAGTAGATGCTCTAAACATGTCAGCTGGATGTTTACCGAACCATAAAGTGGCAGTTACAGGTGGGGTTGTTGTCTATTGCGACCCAGAAGAGTTTGCTGAGGTCAAATTGCCCGAAAACCCGAACTGGAGAGTAGCCGTTGGGGTACTCCCTAAGAAAGCAGGGCAAACGGACTCGCCATATTTGCCTATTTGCCTGATCAGGTGATCAATACCCCCGTTTTCATCGGTGACGTTGCCGCGAAGGTGGCATACATAAGGATGATGTCAGTGGATCCAGTGTTGAGGGCCACCGAACAGAACGGCCGTCGATTATACGGATGTCACACCGTATAGATGTGATCTGTGGGTTCTCTAGAGACAGCTGAGAACAAATATTCTCAGTGTTGTTATACCTTCTGATCCTTCGAGATCATGAATTTCAGTACTTCTTGTTCTGAAAATTGAATACCGCTTAAGCCGGTGCTAGGGGGCGTGAGCAGTGTTGCACTTTCAATTACTGTTCATGAACAGACTCAATAAAACCGAGTCTGCAATTTTCTCTTTTTGTGTTGCAATTTTTGCTCTCGGGGGATCACCCCCTTTCAGAATTTATTATAATAACTAGATCTGAAAGGGGTTGATTGTAGTTTCTCTAGAAACAGCTGAGAACAAATATTATAAAAGCTGGATCTAAGAGGGGTAGATTATAGTTTCTCTAGTGAAAGCTGAGAACTACTATCCTCAGGATATTTAATAGTCTCTAGTTTAAGCTGGGAATTATGTTGGATTTCTAGAATGACCTGAAATCCGTTTAGAAGCATAGTTGTCTTCTTGGATGTAAGAAACCTTCCTATAAAACGGGGAGGAATGTAGTGAAACCGAGATCTGCTAGTGATCCGGTGAATAGGAAGACCGACGAGACGGGGGATCACGTGACCACAACTTGACTTCGGCCCAGCAGACTATTCATAGAACTGAAAGACGCAAGACGCACAATTATTGAGCTCCGTTAGTTAACTATTATGACCATGTGCCAGGCCGCTGGGAGCGACTTTGGACTCTGGTGAGTTGTAATTTTACTATAGAGTGAGTGAGTGAGAGAGCGGGAGAGAGCGACAGTGTGTGAGGGAGATAGAGAAGAGAGAGGGGCAAACTAATTGCTGTAAAATGACAAGACATCTTGACAGCAACAAAAAAAAGAATCAAACGAAAATGTTGATAAACAAACAATATCACATATAGCCTAAAAGATAGGAAAAGGAAGATAGGAATACAGGGAGAAAGAAGTAGGAAGAAGGAATTTGATAAACTACATGTATAGTTTTGTATCTGTGTCTCCGGTTCCCCAGGTCTATCAAAACTTCAAAACGTGAGAGCTGCACTGCAAGCCAACTTCTAATGGAAAACATTTGAAGAAAGTTGTTAATTTGCCTATATTTGAGGTGATGATATATGTATTGATAAAAAAAATGATAAAAGAATACTGTTTTGGCCCGTTAATTTACGAATCTTTTTGTATTTTTGATAAATTGTTGAACTGCACTGAATATCAGGTTATTTACTTCTGCAGTAAAAGATGGATTACCATAAAGTAATTCGTTTACATTCAGAGGTTGATAATCTCTGGTTTGTATGAAAAATTCCTGTCTTTGCTCTGAAAATAAATCACAGTTTAAGAAATAATGTTCAGGATTTTCATTCCTATTACAGAAAAAACACAGAGGGTCCTGTCTAAGATGATTATTATATAGATCTTCATTTAAGTTGCTACAACTGTTTCTTGCTGTGCATGAATTACTGATAGATATCTATCACCAATCAAATAGGAGGAACTTTTGAGAATGGAATATTAGTCTGCAATGGTTTTTTTTAAATTGATAAAAGTAGGTCTTTCTCTACAGTTAGTATCTAAAGAGTTCCATAAATTGATTGAAGAATGGATACAAGTCTTTTGAAATACAGCTGTCCTTGTTTGATAAGTCTTCTCTGTTTCTCAAGGGATAGTCAGTAACATCTCCAACAGTTGGAGGAACTAGGTCATTAATATAAGAAGGAAGCATATTATTTTTAGCTTTGTACATGAAGTATAATTTCTGTTTTTCTCTTCGTTTTGCTAGAGGTTCCCAACAAATTTCATTATATAAGTTGTTTAAAGATACAGATCTAGTTAATCCAGTTACTATACGGGCAGCTTCATTTTGCAGCTTTTCTAAAGACTCTGCATCGTTTTTTGTACATCCGTCCCATACAATTGAGGCGTACTCAAACAAAGGTCTAACATATGATAAATATATCTGATTTAGTGCAGATCTTGATAATTGGTATTTCAATTTCCTCATGATATTAATTACTCTAGAGGCAGAAAGCAATATATTTTCAATGTGAGCTGACCACTGTCCATCTGAGCTAAGGGTTAAACCTAAGTGCTTATGGTTTTCAACAAAATGAATTTCAGTTTCATTAAAAAATTAATTTTGGCAAACTTTCATTTCTTTTTAGTGTAAAAAACATTGCATCAGTTTTGTTTGGATTGAAGTTTACAAGCCATCTTTGTGCCCAGTGAGATATTTGAGCCAAGTCATGATTAAGTATACCTTCTATATCTTGAATTGAAGATGCTGAACTAAAAAGTGAGCTATCATCAGCATATAGTCTAGCATGGCTCAGTAATGATTCAGTGATATTAACGTAGACTAAAAATAGTAACGGTCCAAGCACAGATCCTTGAGGCACCCCTGCCGAAATCCGCTTCGAACTTGAAGTAGCAGCTTGTATGACTGTACTTTGTTGCCTATTTTGTAAATAACTAGAAAACCATTTCAAAAGATTACCATGAATTCCATTCTGTTGAAGTTTGAATAGAAGGCCATTATGCCAAACTCTGTCAAATGCTTTTGATATGTCACAGACAATCATACAGGAGAACTGTTTATGGTCAAAAGTTTGGCATATATGATGATAGATGTCTACCAACTGATACACTGTAGAATGATTTGGTAGAAACCCAGACTGGTTTTTATAAATGAGATTATTTTCCATAAAATAATTATATGTATTTTTAAAAACAATTCTCTCAAAAAGTTTTCCACAACAACTAAGAAGCGATCGAAACGGGTCTATAATTTGAAACAGGTGACTTATCACCTTTTTTATAAATAGGAGTAACCTGAGCAATTTTCCACTGGTCTGGAAAAACATTTTCATTTAAAGATCTTGTGAATAAGATTTGTAGAGGTTTTGCTACAGAGTGTACACATTCTTTAAGCATCCTATGACTAATCCTGTCAGGGCCACAGGCTTTATTTACATTTAATGTCAATATTAGTTCTTCTATTTCAGATTTAGTAAATGATATTTCAGAGAGTCTACTTTTAGTTTTATAACATAGGTTAGGCAGATGGGCATTTTCATCATTAATAGTAGAAATTGAGCAGAAATAATCATTTAAACAGTTTGCTTTTTCTTTATTTGTGGTGTAAAACTGGGGTTTTTGTCCATCTATACCAGTAACATATAGTGGTGGTATACTAGCAGAGGAATCATGTTCTTTAACAAAGTGTCTTATAATTTTCCAAAATCCTTTTCTGTCATTTGTTTGCAAATCTGTCAAATTCATTTCAAGATTACTAAAAAAAATTCTTTTGCTTGTTTTTTTAGGTTGTTCACTTTATTTCTGAGTTGTTTGTATTTGACCCAATCATGAGTTTTTCCAGATTTGATTGCTATAGTTTTCATTCTGTCTCTTTTTCTAGAGTGTTTTCTAATTACATTGTCGTACCAAGGTTTATCATCTGGTCTTACACAAATAGTTTTAAAAGGTATACATGACTTTACAAAATCCATAAAAACAGTAGTAAAATATGTACATGCATCATGTACTGATCCTTCATAAAGACATGACCAGTCAAAACTGTTTACTTTTTCATTTAATTTATCAAAGCTTGCTTTTCTATAGATCCAAACTGTCCTTTCAAAACTCGTTTGCAGATTATAATGAAAGGGCAAGTGGATGTAGGTAGCTTTATGATCACTTATATTATTTGGAACTTCCTCAACCCCAGCTTCATTATAATTCATGTCAACTGGAATAAGAATTGGATCCAAAATAGCTTGTTGCCGTGTCGGAGTATTGATGACATTCTGTAGTGAGTTGTATATATGGGACGTAGACAAACAGTGTAGACTCTGATCAGACGCCGCATAATGCGGCGTCTGATCAGAGTCTACACTGTTTGCTGATAGAAAATTCAATATAAAACAAAACAAAAATGAAAATTTAGACCAGACATCCCTTAGATAAAAGATAGACTAATCCAATATATAAGCATGGAAGAATCCACTGGGAGCCTACATACCACGTGCCTTACTCACCCATAATAAAACTTCTTTTGATGGGCGCTTAAGTCATGTTTTACTGTATCTTCCTGAATTAATGATGTCAAATTAATCGCCAGTCGGTAGCAAATTCTGATTGTACCCCATTTGCCTAAGCTTTTGAGATACAAAGTATCAAACAAGTTGAATCCTTGAAAGACGCCGAGTCACACGGCGTCGGATCTGGATCCAAACTGTTTTAAATTGCAAATCAGGCCACGCTTAATAAGTAACAATTCCCGTTTTAATAGTAGCGCTGTGGTGATGAATGGTGTGACAAGAAGACAATGGCGATTAAATGCATTGATAAATGAATTGACTTTTTACTAAATGAATCTTCATTTTAGAAATGGATTTTAATTAGCTTAATATTTAAAACGACATATACGCAAGAAAAGTAGTTGCACTGGTAAAATTGTAGAGTCAGATATTTATAATTCATTAATCATACCCTTCATATAAAGTGTTTTCACACAGTGGCAAACGGATTAGACCCAGATCAGGATCTGCTCCGTTTGCTATAGAAATTTGAAAGATGTGTTTCTTTACTTTCTAAAATGACTTCTTCTTCCATATTCATTATAACCATGTTATCCATGAATATTCAGTGGGTATCGAACTTTGTAATAAATATATCTATCTATCTATACATTCTGCAGCACTCCCTCACGGAGATTATGTGCAGCTGCGCGTCTGTGCTAGAATTAGTGAAGAGTAATAAAGCATGATAGAAGAGAAAGATTGACGACAGAGAAGATATACAGTGATATAGTGTTAAAGAGGTTTCAGCGAAGTTAAAAACAGGATAAAAACAATGTTGTGACTTATGGCATTTTGTGCTCAAGGGTCTGGACAGCTGTCTTGAACATTTGCAGTTCAGGCAGCATGACCACACTCTGTGGCAACCTGTTTCACTGGACAACTGCCAGTGGAAAGAAAGAGTACTTGTAGCAGTTCACTCTGGTATGGATCTGACAGAAGGCGAGAGGATGGCTATGCCGGGTCATTCTGTTTGCGGTTTGGAAGTACTGGGGGATTTCAAGAGCTACTAGTCCATAGTGAATTTTGTACAGCATAGTCAGTCTGGCGTCTGCTCTCCTCTGTTCTAAGGATCTCCACCCCAGGGTATTTAACATGGAGGTGACACTGTCATATTGGGAGTACCTACCCAGGGTCCAAAGGGCTGCTCGTCTTTGGCATGCTTCGAATTTGGAGATGTTGGCCTGGGTATGCGGGCTCCATGCAGGAGAGGCATATTCCAGCTGGGACCTAACAAGAGTTTTATAGGCTAATTCCCGTAATGGCTTATTTTCTATCCTTATATCTCTCTTTATAAACCCCAGAGATCTGGACGCTGTCGATGTAATGGACTGGATGTGGCGGCTCCATCTAAGATCATTTGAGAGGATCACCCCCAGATACTTGGCTTCATCGACAGCATCCAAAGTCTGGCCATGCAGGAAGTAAGACTTTTTAGTGATGCGCTTAGCCCTCGAGATATGAAGAACATGGCATTTACTAGGGTTAAATGACATGTCCCATTTATCTTCCCAGAGTTGTAATTTCTCAAGATCGGATTGTAGAGTAGAGCCATCTTGGTCATTTCTGATAGGTTAGAACAGGTTAAGAAAACTGAGCAGATGCTGGTCAGAGGGCTCATACAGGATGCATCCGAACTGCGTCTACTTTTTTTCACAGGTGCAAAAAAGACATCTCTATGTGGTAAAGGGTTAAAGAGGAAGAATCCTAAAAGACAGCGGGTCGCGACAAATAATGGTAATGTTGATTATATAGTGACAATAAAACAAGACAGATGAAGACAAAAACATTAACAAAGACACTCCGATATGTGCAAACTGACTCGCATTTGCAAACAGTTTGGATCCAGGTGAGACGCGGAGTAACTCTGCGTCTCATCAGGAACCAGGCTGTTCGATACTCGTTCAGAAGTTTCTGAAAGCGAATCGAAAGTTGTCCAAAATGCACCAGGTCCCAAATTGAGTAGACATCAATTTTCAACAGCGTGGGTAAGGGTCTAGGTACATGTATACCGGTATTCATGTAAGGAATAACGATATCAAGAATATTAATTAGCTTTAAATTTTATTACGGTATATGTACACAGGATGTTTGAAATGGCTCAAGCAGAAACTGAAGAATCAGGCCTACATTACAGCATAAGCGAACAGAGCAGACCCTGATCAGACTGCTCCTATATATAGGAGCCGTCTGATCTGGGTCTACTCTGTTTGTCAATGCGTGAAAATGACTATTATATGAAGGAAAGGCTTAATCCTAGTCCTGCTGAAACTCTGATCTGGATTAATAATCACTTTCCTCCGATACCTGCATGTGTTTGAGACACTACCAACAGAGTGTCAACCAACTTGCATACAGTAAAACCTCTCTATAACGGCCACTAAATTACATCAGTATTTTGTGTTTAAGTTAGGTGGCTGCTTAAAGCTCCTATAGGAGCGTTCTGTTTTACTTTCACCTTGCTTCAAGCAGCCACCTGCCCTAAATACCAACTAAATAACACAATTTAGTAGCCGTTGTAGTGAGGTTTTACTGTATTTGCAAGACGCCAGCTTGTTGAGTATCTCGTCAGATCGAGATTTACTGGAGACTGGTTAACCCTTTCCCTCATATAAACGTGTTTTCACGCATTTGCAAACAGAGTAGACCCAGATCAGACGGCTCCTAGAGGAGCCGTCTGATCAGGGTCTACTCTGTTTGCTAATAGAATTTGATAGATCTGTTTCTTTACTTTCTAAAATGTCTACAATGTTCCACCATGTTCCACCTTCCATATTTTTTATAACTATTTTGTTAATGAATATTAAGTAGGTACTGAAAATTGGCCTAAATACAGAACAGGGAAAGGGTTAACCGAACGCTATGAAATGGTGTTGGTCACAGGTCTTTCGAAATTGGATACAGTAGAACATCTCCTAATCGGTCAGTCAATTATTGAACACAGGATCGTTAAATGCAGGTGGTTGCTTAATGCAGGACAAAAGTAATGCAGGAAGCTCCTATTTGAGCTTTCTGCATTACTTTTGACCCGCATTAAGCTACCACATGCCTTACAGATCCATAATTATATACATGTATACATATCTTTTTTGTGACCGCTTAAGACATGATCTACTGTATTGCTTAATGCAGGATGAAAGTAATATAGAATGTTTCTATATGAGCTTTCTGTACAACTTTTGTCCTGCATTAAGCTACCGCCTGTTTTAAATATCCAGAGGTGCACTTCTTTTGAGGGGTCGTATTAGCGAGATTTACTGTCTTAATTTAAGTCATGTAGGCTACAAAAAGTATGAAATTTATTGTCCATGATCCAGTACTGGCAATAAGAGCAGATATTTTGTTTGCGGTGCCTCTTCAATATAAACAATGGATAGGTTCCAAGGGTCAGTATCGGCAGAGTAAATAACACCTTGCATCATATCCATACATCACTACTCCCCATAGCTGTAAGGTGAGTTTTTAGGAAAGTCATGCACTATTTATACTTATCCGCCAAATTCGATCTAGTTGCTACTCACTAGAGTGGCAGTAAGCCATGGTTTCACTGCGAAACAAGAGATTTTGAAAGATCTAGGGTCCAGTGTTATAAAACGTTTGAGTCTGAGTCTGAGATCATTCTCAAGTATCTAATTAGTCAGATTTTGAGCTTGCTCAAAATCTGACCAATCAGATACTTGAGAATGATCTCAGACTCCGACTAAGAAAGTTTATAACCTTCGACCCATTAGGCATCTCATCTAAAGCGCCGACTACGTGTTTCCCACTACAGACTCAAAACAAAAAAAATGAAAGTTGATCATGTAAACAACTGAATTTTGGTGAAGGTCACCTTCATAGATCAAACAGGGCTATCATGCACTGGCATGCAGCGTGTTCCTCCCGAAATTGACAAATTGCACACCGCTTTCATTGACCCTGGAAATGAAAGATGTCCTTTTTTATTCGATATATTTTCGGCAGGGATAAAACTCTATCAATCCCTATCATGATATGAGCAATATGCCTTGTATTTGCAAACAGGTTGGATCCAGATGAGACGCCGAGTTACTCGGCGTCTCATCAGGATCCAACCTGTTTGGAACTCGGTTAAACGTTTCCTAAAAGCTAGATCGAGTGGTAAGTAGTCCGAATTGCACCAGATCCAAATTTGAACAGCTGTTATTCTCTCACAACGGGCTATGGGTTGATAATGCACTTAGATACCTGTGCAGCTTATACAAACACCAGCTCTGTGTTTTAAACTAGGATTTAAATAAGCATTTATCAGTTATGTTATATTTATTTTGGATTTATACTGCTATCGTACATCATGCAAACTTATATGAACGTTTTTCATCAAAGCAAATACATGTATCAAAAGAAAATTATATATCTCAATATGTCACAGAGAGTAGGGACAAACAGGATTATACAGAATTATATAGACAAATATTTGATAGCATTTGTCAGCAGTTTAGATCTAAATGGGAAGTGCTGTTACACCCATTCAATCACGATTAAAAATCAAACGGGGTTACCGTTCACTGGCATCCAATCCAGAATCCAGGAGTGTAGCTGTGCCTGTTTATCTATGCATCCGAACCACAGGCGTTGGGCTCATGAAATATGTCTAAAATAAGTTAAAATGTCCCTAAATTGACGTTTTGTAACATTTGGGGCCGAAAAAATAAAGCCTGGGGCGTTTTGAGACAAAGCTGAAATTTCGTATATTCTTATATATAGAATATACGAAATTTCAGCTTTGTCTCAAAACGCCCCAGGCTTTATTTTTTCGGCCCCAAATGTTACAAAACTTTAATTTAGGGACATTTTAACTTATTTTAGACATACATTTGTATTTCATGAGCCCAACGCCTGTGATCCGAACCAGAGCCCAACAGTATTTATAAAGTGTTTGTCCGTCCATATATGCATCCGAACAAGACTCAATGAGTGTAGTGCTTTGTGTTTGTCTGTCTGTGAATCCAAGCCAGAGCTAAGCAGTGAATTGTATCTGTTCTTCTATGCATCGGAACCAGAATCTAGCAATCTAGGTTTTCTGTCCATTAGCAGATCCGAACCAGAGTCCAGAAGTGTAGCTGTGTCTGTCCGTCAGAGGTGTATCGATTAAATATATATATATCTTTATTTCCTCCAAATTGAAGATTACAAATCATAGGCATTTATATACAAGAATTACGACAAAATAAACATGATGCAACACACACGAGAACATGCAAAAAATGCAGAGCAAATTGAGTTAATGCATACATATATGTAATTTGATAAACACTTTAATGAAAAACATGCACTCATGTTGGGACAGGTATAATGGACATAAGTCTTTTTCACTGAAATTAACATACTATTACATGACATGTCAATGAAAAGGCGAGTTATACAGTACTCCTTCTCCTTAGCGACACTAATATGATCTCATTGCCCGTCCTAAGACAGGTTACAGCTCATTGTAGGAAAGAAACACTGCAGAAAGCTTCCAGAGGAGCTCTCTCTACAATACCTCTATTCGTATAAGGCTATTTGTATAGCATGATTTGTTTTCTTCTATGAATGAAATGATGCTGCTTAGTGTGGGAATAGAGGTATTGTAGAGAGAGCTCCGCTGTAATTCATGTAGATGACTAAAATCTACGCAGTAAATTAGTTATCGATTTCAAGTTATACTTGAACTAAGTGCGTATACTTTCACTATAGTTATTAATAGAGTAAAACCTCTCTTAACCGGAATTCTAGTAGAGAAGAATTTATATATTCTAGGCAGGTGACTGCTTAATGCAGGGTGAAAGTCATGCAGAAAGCTCCTCTAGGAGCTTTCTGCATGACTTCCACCCTGCATTAAGCTGTCACCTGTCCCCAAGACCGATATTTATTCTAAATTTAACTTCCGGTTAAGAGAGGTTTTACTGCACTACTATTGTAGTGATAATGGTGGTGGTAGTGATGTTCGTCATGATCGTCATTGTCATCATCTTTATCATCATCACCATACCTATGAATAAGTGATGCTAATTGTAAATACTCTTGAGTGTTCTCTAGATTTATGTTTCGCTAGAGAATTCCGTTCCAGAGTATCTATATACATGTAATGTATTCTTATAAACTATTTCTATTAACATATACTCTTGTATGATCTCTTCTTTTCGTTTCGTTGTCAGTTACTTCGGTCAGTTACTACATGCATTTATGTACAAGAATCACGACAAAATAAACAAGATGATGACAATGACGATCATGACGAACATAACTACCACCACCATTATCATTACAATAGTAGTATTAATATCTATAGTTCCCTATGGCTCAACTCTGACCAATCAAAAGCTTGAGAACTCATATCTGACCATTCAAAGGCTTGGACTCTGGTTTTACTAATAAACATGTAGCCTATTGATAGATGTTCAAATCATACAATTCTATGTGTCCTTTATCTGCCGTGGTATGATAATTTGCAATGAGAGTGAGTGAACTAACATGAATATCCATTACTTTAATGTTTTATAATGTAAGCTTTTCAAGCTAACGTTTTGAAGGAACCGTCTGTCTGACATGGGTCTGTTCCATTTGCAAAGGCGTGAAAAGAGCGTTCTTAAATATGAGGGAAATGGTGAAACTCATACTTATTTTGAGTGGACTTTAAAGAGAGGCCTAACTGTACAAAATTAAATAAAAGAAACGCAATCATTATCATCCAATATTTACATGACACTCAATACTATCCCCCAATATCTTCAGTTAACCCTTACAACGCTGAATTTTCAAATGGACTATTCCAAAACGCAAACAGGTTAAGCTTATGTAAATATTTAGGGAGTTTTCTATAGAAAAGTGTAACATGACAAACAGTGCAGACCCTGATGAGAGGGGTTCTCTATGAGCACTCTCATCTGGGTCTACACTGTTTGCAAAGGACTTCAGCGAGTCGTGTCCCGCACTGTCAGGGTTAAGTTGAGTTCGTTTTCCGTTCTTTTCATTACTATCGGTCACCCATGACAGGCAGCTGAACGATGCACCCTCTGAGCCAACCGTGCATCCGAAATGGACTTTAACAGGTCTGTTCGGAATGTTCATGAGTGCCTAAGTAAATATATTTCGAACAGGCTAGTCTTCGTACAATGAAATTAAATACCTGGACTTTGAAACGGCGTTATTCTCGTGCCATCTAACTAAAAAGAAACACTGAGTTTTAATATGTTTATATCGGTATGTGTCTATGTTTTGCTCCTAAACAATAGCAGAACATCGGGTGGTCCTTAGAAATCCCCTTCAGTGTTTTTAACCCTTTATCCGCACATAGGCACCTCCTTTGCAAACAGGGAAAGGACAGATCACACGGGATCCTATAGGAGCCGTCTGATCCGAGTCTGTTTTCTTTACTTATGGCAGTATATAGATCTGTATCCATGCTTATAAAGCTTTTTAGTTGAGTCTGAGTTCGTTCTCAAGTTTTGATTGGTCAGAGTTGAGCCTCAACTAAAAAGCTTTATAAGCATGGACCCAGGTTCTACAGTTTCTGCGACCGTCAACAATCCGGCGTTAATTACTATTGTAAACAAAAGCAGTTAATAAATATTCACGATGTGTCAATATATCTTATATGAATATTCAAAAAATAAAATACTAACCCATTCCCTCCAGGTGATACATTTTGACGCCTCTGTATAAGTCATTATTGAACAATTGTGACAAATAGGGCATTGGATCCTATGGAGCTAATGCTCTATTTATCACATTGGTTTCAAAACTACACAATTCTAAACATTCCCTTTTTCTAGTAAATTCTCCTTTTAAGTATATTTTTTTCAAAGGGGTTAGGTCTAAAAATTGCCTAGGAGGGAATGGGTTGAACGACTGGTTGGCAACCATATCCACCCAGACAAAGTAAGGGTTATTCTCTACTTGGAACAATCAATAGATACACAAACTAACTCGGTTATTAACAAGAAGTGCAAGTGTTCATTTTGGATGCATAGAGGTTTAGCTTGAAGGGTAGGGTATCCCCAGATCTTGGCACCCATATTAGCGCCCGCTCAATGAATAGATATAGATAACTGTAAATGCAGGCGGTAGCTTAATGTACGCGACTCAGAAATAGGCAACTTGGTTGCATTAGACTAGATGTTAACTGTATATATACGTATTGATCTGCACACCAGTATATTCTTTTTTTATAATAGTACATCGACACAGGAATGTTTGCCATGGCAGAAACTGTTGAATCATATCTATATAATATCATAAGCAAAAAGAGCAGACCCTGATCAGACGGCTCCTTAAGGAGCCGTCTGATCTGGGTCTACTCTGTTTGCAAAGGCCTAGAAATGAGTATTTATGGAGTAAACGGTTAAAGAGATGTCTTGGCGCAAAATTATTGTAACTATATTATATAGGACAAAGCAATGGTGGCATATGAAAAGAGTTGAGATCCGGACGAGACGCCACATTACTCGGCGTCTCATCAGAATTAAAACTGTTTGACACTCTGATCGTGAAATTGGAAGAAATGGAAGAAAACTTCGTTGTGGTGGATTATTTAGCAGCATTTGTTGACGGATGTATACTGTACTGTCTAGTGTACCAACAGTTCAAGTGCATGCCTTATACATCTTAACCATTTCCTGTTTGTCAGTCGGTAGACAGTTTTGGGTTGTAAGTCATTCATAATAGGCTACTTATCCCGTTAACCGCGCCATGACTCACATTTGCAAATAGCTTGGATCCAGATGAGACGCCGAATAACTCGGCTTCTCATCAAGATCCAGGCTGTTTGACACTCGAGCAATAGTTTTTCAAAAGCTTGGCATGATTGTAAGTAGTCAAAATTGCGTCAGATCTAAATTTTAGCGGGCGTTATTTTTTCACGATGGGGTCAAGGATTAATTAATCACTAATACTTCCTATACAGACATTTGCTGCTATAATTAGTACACGAAAGCTACTATATTCACACTTATCAATATGTTCGAAGGTTTAATGAAGTACATTGTTATGGATAATTTGTACATTGTACGTGAAAGGATGTTTAACCCTTTACTAGAAACGCCTTTCCACGCCTATGCAAATAGAGTAAACCTTGATCAGACTGCTACTACAGATAGTGTCTGCTTTATTTATTTATGGAATTATACATACATATATATATATATATATATATATATATATATATATATATATATATATATATATATATATATATATATATATATACAGTACAACCTCTCTATAATGGTCACTAAATTACATCAAATATTTTGTGTTAAAGGCAGGTGGCTGCTTAAAGCAAGGTGAAAGTAAAACAGAACGCTCCTATAGGAGCGTTCTGTTTTACTTCCACCTTGCTTTAAGCAGCCACCTGCCCCAAATTCCAAATAATTAACACAATTTAGTGGCCGTTATAGAGAGGTTTTACTGTACATATCTGATTCTTCAGCCTCTGCCATGGCCAAAATTACTTTATTCAATGACCATTATAAAAACTTAGTTAATAATTACCTTTAACTCCTCTACACCGGATGTTAAATTTCGGTTTAGATGGATTTATTGTATACATGACGTCACGACTGTTGGCGGCTTTTTGATTTACAGTATGACTTAATAAATCGTACATTTAGTAAAGAATAATATAGATCTTATTAGGCAGGCGGGTGCTTAATGCTCTGGGAGCTTTCTGAGTGACGTTCATCCAGCATTAAGCTGTCGCCTATCTTAAAATTCGGCATTGGCACTTATTTGAAAGTCGGGTATATAGATGTGCGATCGAGACATAAACGACCAGTAAGTCAATGTCTGATCAGAAACAAAACTATTCAAGACGTTTTGACAGAAAGTTCCTTCATGAGCTTTCTGCTTAGTGTTCGTCCTGCATTGAGAAATCACAACGGTTTTAACCCTTACTGTGCGGGAAACGAGTCACTAATGTCTTTTGAAAACAGTGTAGACCCAGATGAGAGGGTTCCTAGAGGAGCTCTCTCATCAGGGTATGCACAGTTTGTCATGGTACACTTTTCTTTGAAAATAATCCCAAAATATTCACAATAAAGTTGACCTGTTTGCATTTTGGAATAGTCCATCTGAAAATTCAGGGTTGTAAGGATTAAAGACATGCATGTATGCGTATCACAAAGGGGTCGCTTTAGAGTGGTTTTACATGTACATGTACTATACAAATACACGTAACCATAATTGTCAGACCATGGTCAGCTGCCGCGTTTATAAGCGGCGCAAGATCTGGATCAACACTGTTTGCCACTCATCAGCGGCTACCGTGCTATGTATGTTACTGCTACAAAGAATGTGGATCCAGATCAGACATTGTGATGTCAACATGGCGACTTGTCTGGATATACCCTGTATGTATTGTATATATATGTAACCTGAATTACATACACCAGGGCTTAAATATTACTTGTAGCGGGTGTTGGATATGGAAGGTATTTACCCATTCCCTCATACTGCCGCCATTTTGCACCTCTGTAAAACCCTTTCTTTGAAACCATTGTGATAAATAGAGCATTTGCTCCATTGTAGCAAATGCTCTATTTATCACAGTGGTCTCAAAACTACCTTATTGTAATAATCTCCATTTCTATAGTAAATGCGCCTTTTCGGTAGATTAATTTAAAGAGGTTGGGTCTAAAAATAGTCTAGGAGGAAATGAGTTAACAGACGGTGTACGGGTGCATCTACAAAAGACATACACAATAATTGAAAGGATTTGTATATCTAGGTCATACAGTATACAATGTACATGTATGTATGAGCGTAAACCGTGAAAATACACAATACATACCCGATACCCATCTATCAAGCTTGTTGAATAATGAGGTGTCTCAAAAATTTCATTTTGTTATATTACCCCATACTTATCAGTACATTTATTGGCCATACCCGAGTACCATGCCTGGTGCTATGGGCCATTCCGGTGATAACGCTATACTGTAGGTCCCCTCTAAAGCAATCACCGAGTAAATAAACATGGGTGTCTTTAAAACTGATGGCTGCTAAATGCAGGACGAAAATAATGCAGAAAGCTCCAGGAGCTTTCTGCATTATTTTCGTCCTGCATTAAGCTACTACCTGCCTCTGCGACGCAGACGTTTTACTTTGTTTTTGGTTGTCGCAATATTGGAGCTTTATTGTAGATTATTTAAGACACATCATATCTAAGCTTAAATTTGTCATTTCTACATGGGCTCAAGACTGCTGGTGGGTAGCTTGAACTTTAGACCCAAACTATTATGAAAAAACATTCGTGATAAGTGCGAATTTAAGCCAAACATAGTTTAATAAAAGTGTCCGATTTCTAGTATTGTACATTTCAACACGGTTGAGGGATTTGTAAATAAATTCTATACCGGATTATTAGCATACATGGGCCTGGCGCTGTTTCTGTGTGATCTTAAGAATAGCAAAGCTGAGAGGTTAAACCTAACTTGTCCATTTTCATCGTAAGAGAAAATTGGGGATTTAACCATCAACGGCGAACCGCCAAGGGTCATTTCATGAAATTGGACTTAGTGACAGGATACTTGTTCTGTGACATTCAGGTGAGGTGTTTATACTTTACCCTTGGTTCATATTCTGTAACTTGTCTGGTATTGCTAAAAGTCTGGACCCAGATCAGTCGCAGGGTAAACTAGCGTAATTGTAGCATGTATACTGTTTTGTTTTACGTTTGCGGGGTGGTTTATTCAGGTGGTAGCTTAATGCAGGACAAAAGTAATACAGAAAGCTCCTAGAGGAGCTTTCTGTATTACTTTTGCCCTGCATTAAGCAACCACTTGCTTATAAAGACACCTATGTTTATTCATCAAGTGGTCGCTTTAGAGTGGTCCTACTGTATAAAAGGAAAAAGGAAAAAACGCTAGTGAATTGCCCGTATGTATCAAACATTATAACAGCATCCTCACGGAGTATTTAACCTTTCCTCCATGAATATTAGTCTATGAATTTATTTGTGCATGGATATTAATGACTATCATGTTTATAATTACACAAAAAAGAAAGACCGCGACAGAAACTTCGGAGTCAGATCTTTATAAAAGTATTAATCCATAAGCAAACAGAGCAGACCCTGACTAGACAGGAGTTGTCTGATCTGGGTCTACTCTTTCTGCAAAGGTGCCAAGAGTCGTCTATAATTATTAGAGTAATGGTTAATCTTCCAAATTATGGGCCAGTGAAATGTCGAGTAACTAGGTGTCTAATGCGGATCGAAGCTGTTTGTGGTGCGCTAAGCATTCTTTTCCTTCATATAAATGTTGTTGTTTTTTCAGACATTTGCAAACAGAGTAGACCCAGATCAGACGGCTCCTATAGAAGCCGTCTGATTGGGGTCTGCTCTGTTTGCTTATGAAATTACTATAGATCTGTCTCTACAGTTTCCACTGATACAAAAACGTCCAATGAACATATGCCATTATAAAACTTCAGCTATGCATGATGTCATTAGTTCTTACATGAATACATGTACTCCATATGGAAAGTGTTAAACTCATTGGCATTCTAAGTACTGTAGATCCTATATAAGGCGATCAACTAATGAACAAACATAGGTGTCGTATTGTGTACGTGTTTGCTTAAGGCAGACGGAAACAATGCTTCTGCATTAAGCTACCACATACCTTTATGACATAAAACTAAACCCTTTTTAGTAGTCGCTTTAGAGAGGTTTTGCTGTATTCTGCGTCTGGTGGCATATCTCCTCGCCCTAATTGCATAATTATATTCTCATCACTCATGTTTGAGTTTCGAGTATTTTCATTACTACAATTAGCTTGTACATTAAACATGTTTTATGCATAGTGTCCCTAAACAGGGACAGTCAAACCGTGCAGACTGAAAGCAGCCCACTGTTGATAGATCTCTCTGATCGGGGACATGCACTGTTTATTTCACAAATCACTTGCAATGGTCAAGTCGGCAAATTTTTCTTGTAGACACCCCGTCTCCTGTCCCACCCCACCCACCTCGTCTCTTTTCAAACTGAAATTCAGATTCATGATATATGTTTTGTTCAAGTATACTTTGATAAACTTATATATATTGGCTGAAGGAGCAGTAAATTCGGTGATGTGGTGATTGAATGATACCCAGAGGCAGAAATAAGATCTATACGAAACTTAATTTCGAGAATAGTTCCATTGACAATTCGTGTGAATGGTCCCGTCATAGGGTATGGTGGAGAAATGACGGTTAACCCTTTACTCCATAAACACGCATTTCTATGCCTTTGCAAACAGAGTAGACCCTGATCAGATGCCTCCTCTGTTTGCCTATGCAATGATATATATATAATTCAAAAGTTTTTGCCATGACCAACAATCCCTGTGTCTATTTACTATAATAACAAATAATCTTATTAGTATTCATGATGTCCTTATTTCTTACATGAATATTCATGGAGTAAAGAGTTAAGTATTTTAATACGCACATTTACCATTTGCTCTTGATTCTTCTTGCATCATGTTACAAACCGTATGTTAATCGTTTACAAAAACTGTTTGACTTGGGTCTAATCTGTTTACAAAGGCGTGAATAGGTGTCTCAATAATCAAATAAGGGTTAGCATAATGCTAAAGTGTGGGTCATACTATGTTTGCATACTGTTTACAGTAAAACCCCTCTAAACCGGACGTTAAGTTAAATATAAATATCGGTCTTTGAGACAGACGGCAGTTTAATGCAGGGTGAAAGTCACGCAGAAAGCTCCTCTTGGAGCTTTCTGCATGACTTTTACCCTGCATTAAGCTGCCACCTGCCACCTGTCTAAAAGTATCTAAATTCTCTTCTTCTAGAATTCCGTCTTAGAGTGATTTATTGTACTGTATACATACAGCTGAAAAAATGTAAGACACGTGACCAGAAACCTTTGCGAAATTTATTAGCGCCATGTGATATTTATTAGATCCATATTTCAAGTTTTATACACCAAGCTATATAAATCTGACGATAAAGTACAGCACGTATCGTTTAATTAAAAGCTCTCTTTGAATTGTTTCAAGTATTGTGTACTTTAGTTATACTGTCTTTATCAGTTTTAACTCTTATTCATCTGTGAAAAAATGTCTGCTCACATTTTGATCTTGTGTATTTTGACTACAGTAAAACACCTCTAAACCGGAATTCTAATAGAGATTTACTTAGATACTTGTAGACAGGTGGCTGCTTAATGCAGTGTGGTAGTCGTGCAGAAAGCTCCTCTAGGAACTTTCTGTATGACCCTCACCCTGCATTAAGCTACCACCGGTCTTCAAGACGGATATTTATACTAAATTTAACGCTCGGTTTAAATAGGTTTTACTGTAATTCCATTTTAAGAACGTTTCAGAAACTATTGACCGAGTGTCAAACAGATTGGATCCTGATGTGTTACACGACGTGTGATCCAGATCCAAACTGTTTGCAAATGCGAGTCGGGTAGAGAATAAGAAAACCTCACGACTATACATGGATCAAAGGGTTGTACATGGCTGACATCGGGTATAAACACTTCTAATGTCTTGTGTAAATACAAAAGAAGACTATTATAACTCCAAAATTGTTTTTCATCGTGTGTGTCCTCTCCTTTTATATACAGTAAAACCTCTTTCAGCCGGACGTTAAATCTAGTATAAATATTGGTTTTGAAGACAGGCGGTAGCTTAATGCAGGGTGAAAGTCATGCAGAAAGCTCCTATAGGAGCTTTCTGCATGACTTTCACCCTGCATTAAGCAGCCACCTGCCCAAAATATCTAATTTATTTTCTATCAGAATTCCGGTTTAGATGGGGTTTACTGTATACATACACACACAATTTCAGTTTTACTCAAAACTGATCTGGATCCCTTCCGGACTAATTAATGGCCGAGTCCAAAACTTTAGATCCTGATGAGATGCAGAATTACGCTCCATCTTATCTGGATCCAAAGGTTTCAAAGGTAATCACAGACTCGCGTCTATCGAAACAGTTTACAGTTTACTTGATAAATAACCATTAACCCTTTCCCCCATGAATATTCATGTTAGAAACAAACACGCCATGAATAATTGTTATGATAAACATAGAAGAGTTGGCCATGGCAGAAACAGCAGAATCATTATTTATATTATATTAACAGAGCAGACCCTAATCAGACGGCTCCTATATGATCCGTCTGATCTGTGTCCACTCTGTTTGCAAAGGCATAGAAAGGCGTACATATTAAGTATAGGGTTAAAGAAATAACATCTGGATCCAAACCGTTTACAAATATAATCACAGATTCGCCCTTTACAATAAACTCTATGGGGCCATGGTGCTGAAAGTGTCAAAGCACCCTTACAAAACGGGGACAGTTTTTGCAAACAGTGTAGTCCCAGATCAGATAGCTCCTGATTGAACCCTCTTATCAAGATATGCACCGTTTGCCATATTTTACAGTTCAGACAAATACACCCCTGCAGAATCGGCATGAGACAGCCCAGTATTAAATCTGGAAGGGTCCATTTGAAAACCTAGCTTTGTAAGGGTTAATACAATTATAAGGCCAGTCAGTAAACAAGTCTTAATCCTTATTCTCTCGTAAATATGATATCAGCTTAAAGTCCGATATGTTGCAATCCTTTTATTTACACCATATTCAAGCAACGTATTATTAACTCTTTCCCTGTTTAAAATTCATGTATGAACAATAACATCATGAATATTTATAAGCTGATATTTTATGCTGGCATATGTACACATATGTTTTGGCTCAGACAGAAACTGTAGTATCAGGTCTATATTATACCATAAGCAAACAGAGCAGACCCGAATCAGACGGCTCCTATAGGAGCCATCCGATCTGGGTCTACTGGTTGGATTTTGATGAGACGCCAAGTTACTCTGCGTCTCATCTGAATCCAAGACGTTTGTACATGGTATTTCAGACGCGATTGATAGGATAAGGGTTACGTCAAATATACTAGTAGGCCTACACAGTATAACAAAGGACGATTGTAACATTATGATCGTATAGGCAAGAAAGCAATAGCTACAAAAATAGTACTGCACATGACAACTTAATACGATGTTGGGAAACACAATGCATAAGATTGTGCAATAGGTTAAATCGGATCTTAACCCTTTCCTTCATATAAACGTTTTGTTAAACACCTGCAAACAGAGAAGACCCAGCTCAGACGGCTCCTATAGGAGCCGTCTGATCAGGATCTGCTCAGTTTGCTAATGGAATTTGATATATTTGTTTCTTTAGTTTCTAAAATGACTACAATGTTCAACCTTTCATATTTCATTACAACTATTTTGTCCATGACTATTCAGTATGTATTGTCATTTGTAATAAACATGGAACAGGAAAGGGTTAATCCAAAGTGCATTCGCCCAAATATGTACTACGTGCCAATCATAACTTCATATAACACTTCACCTGACAGAGGCTTTTCACTTCTTTGCAAACAGAATAGACCCGGTTCAGACGGATCCTGAAGGAGCCGTCGTCTATTCATGGTCTGCTCTAACTACTTATTGATTAATACAGATGTGATTCTGCTTTTTATCGGCCATAACCAAAACATCAAGTGTTCATCGTGCAGTTATGAAAACAGTCAATACATGTTGGGGTTGTCATTAGTATGAATGACAGCTTAGGAACAAGAATATGCATGTGGTTATGGGTTAAATGATTGTTTCTGAAAGAATTCATTTGCTGATGTGATGTTTGGAAGATAACTTGTAATGCAATCAGTACAAACCCTGGTTAACCCTTTCCCTGTTCTATGTTTATTCCAAATTACAATACCTACTGAATATCCATAGACAAAATAGTCATAATGAAATATGGAAGGTGGAACATTGTTGCCATTTTAGAAAGTAAAGAAACAGATCTTTCAAATTTCATTAGCAAACAGAGCAGACCCTGATCAGATGGCTCCTATAAGAGCCGTCTGATCTGGGTCTGAACTGGGTCTACTCTGTTTGCAAATGCGTGCAAAGGCGTTTACATGAAGGAAGGGGTTAAGAAGCTTCTCGTGACATTACTGAAATATAAGACTATACATGTACATTATTAAGAATGACAGCTTAGAGATAAGATTATTCGTGTGGTAATGGGTTAAATGATTGTTTCTGTAAGACTTCTTTTGCTCATGTGATGTTTGGAAGATAACTTGTAATGCAATCAGTGCATACCCTGGTTAAGAAGCTATGCAGTTTTCTCGTGACATGATTGAAATATATGATGTCACATGTACATGTAGAAGAAACTGAATCCTTTGAATACTGAATAAAAGTGGAATGGCCTACATATGTCTATCCACTCTGAAAGGCTTAAATTTGCTAGACGATATTTTGAGTGATATACAGTGCACATCTTGATCAGAGTACTCATCTGGCGGCCTCTGAACTTTGTCTGCACGGTATGTAATGCACGTCCAATTCTATCAAAGGGATAGTATCAAATATTTCGCTAACATGAGTCAATATGTGATCTGTTTGTATCCAGATGAGACGCCAAGTACCAAGATCAAACTAGACAGGTGGTAGCTTAATGCAGGTCATAAGTAATGCAGAAAGCTTCTAAAGGAGCTTCTGCATTACGTTTCCCATATATTAAGCAGCCACCTGCTTTTTAAGTCTCCTATTCGCCATTGCTTAAATTTCCTGTGTTGATGTACCATTATCAAACATAATTAAATCAATATTCATGATGTCATTATGTCTTACATGAATATTCATGGAGTAAAGGGTTATCTGTAGCTCAGCTATACAAAGAGAAAAGTCTGTAAGTATTAATGTAAGCTAATACATTTACTATTATTTTATTTTAAAATTGCGTTCTGCTCAAACACTAGTCTGCTTGGTATTTTTATTTGATAATCTTTCGCTGAGTTTCGAACAGCTTTAAATAACCCCTTTCGCTGTTCTATGTTCATGCCGATTTTCCATAGTTTTCTTATAAGGTTAGAACGTTCCTACCATCGCCAAATGTTCATGTGTTCATATGTCACTATAAACATTAAGCTAAATAATTGTTATCATGATGCCATGATTTCCAATGAGAAAATACATGGCATAGTTCCTGCAGCTGTATATACTGACCTGATTCGTAGGTGGAAAACTGTACAGCGAACTGCATAGACACTGATTGACTCTGATCAGATGTCGCTGTCTGAGTAATCTGGTATGTTGTACGCTCAGTGAGTTCGTCACAGATTGAAGCCTCATCCGAGATACAATAACACTTGATGACAGGGTTTGAAAGCATTAGCTAGATAAATACCTTTATTTCCTCCTTTACAGAAGAGCACATGCATGTAAAACAACACAAACAAAAATGCAAACATAAAACAAAACAAATATGCACATTTGAAATACAATACAACTTAGGCTAAACTCTACATACAGTGTAATTGATATGAAGCCTATACATTACGCCAACGACAATTTCAGAAAACTTACGAAGGAAAATTAATGTAAGTTAAAGGAAATAAGCTAAACACTAAATGTACATAAGATAAATGAAAATAAGAAAACGTACCGATTCATGAGGTACTGGCAACTTTAATCAAGTTTAAGTATCACTGAATTAGTTTTGTATGAATTTCCAGTATTAATATGGTCATACAAAACTAAACCAATGCTGTACATGGAAAACCTGTCACTCTTTGGGCAAAAATGGGATAGTAATATGGCGTCAGAAAGCTAACTCATCATATGAGTGGCTGATAAGCAATGTTCGCCGGTCGACATCATCGTGCCAAATGTCTGGTTAGTTTAAATTCGGGCTCGCCGAAGTCGTGTTTGGCTGATTTTCGAGTCAACATTGTAATGTTTCAGTTTTGCCATTGTCGTCCCATCATCCTTTTAGTGCGATGACACATTATTATGAATTGGCAAAACTAAGCTACCTTAGTTCCGAATAATCGTGTCAGAGTATCGGTGACGGGATAAGGGGATTACTCGTCTATTGACACACCGCGGATATGTCATCTATCACCTACAGTAAATCCTTGAAACCTGCAGAGATAGCCAACAATAAGTGCTTCTAAATCACCATGAATGCAACAGATAATTTTTGACAGTTTTGTTTAACTCCTCTTTGGCTGCCATTGTCGCATATGTGATTACTTAAGCAAACAGTTTGAATCCAGATGAGACGCCGAGTAACTCGGCGTCTCATCAGGACCCAAGCGGTTTGTTACTGTCACTGTTTCACACGAAAATAAAGAAAAATAAAAAGAAATGAAGATTGTAGCAGACGACAAAGTTTGCAGACGACAAAAGTTGGCAGCGAAAGAGTTAACACGACGGTACGAGTGTTTTGAAAAGAAGTACAGCTCCATTATGTAACAAAAACATTGTGAAAGCAGTTGCACTGCTATTCAACACCATAAAATTACCTTTTACACGTTATTTGTTTTAACCCATGTGCTCCCAGCGGGTTCTTCCATGTTTATGCGATGGATTAGTCCATTATTTTGATCTAAGGGGTGCCTGGCCTAAATTTTCAATTTCGTTTTGTTATATATTGAAATTCCTATCAGACCAGAGTCTACACTGTTTGCCTACGTCCTATATATGGGATCGTGGGAGCAAAAAGGTTAAACTTTGTTGTCTAAAATACCTAAATATGCTTGTCCATTTGTCCAGTCTAACGAGTACAGTAGAACGTGTCTTAAGCGACCATTAAAAATAGATATTAATCTGGATTTTTAAAACAGGCGGTAGCTTAATGCAATACAAAAGTGATACAAAAAGCTCCAATAGGAGCTTTTTGTATCACCATTGTCAAGCATTAAGCAACTGCTGGCTTTTTAATAAATGAATGGTCGCTTACAGCGGGCTCTACAGCAGGCATTTGAATGTATTTGATAGAATAAATTTATGGTCTTATTCAGAGAAACATAAACGTGCATACTAAAGTTCTAAAATCATAATTTCTCCACCAAACACTGTACTGTGACCACTCCTTAGAAACGTCTCTTCGAGACGATTCTAAAGAGTGGTCACAACATCGGGTTAGGTGGAGAAATTAAGAAGTTATTCTTGAAATAGTTTTAATTTACACATCTTATCTAGATATCTGGTCTTATTCATGTCTTATTCATGTGATCCAAAATATTTAGAAATACTGCATGTTACCCTTCAGCACACTTTGTGCGAACAATATTTATAAACAGTTTGGATCCAGATATTCTGCCGAGAACGGTATGGAACTAGGCTAGCCATCGCGTTAAAGACCAAATATGTAAATAAAGTGTGTTACAATAATAATAAAATAATAATAATAATAATAATAATAATAATAATAATAACAATAATAATAATGATAATAATAATAATAATAATAATAATAATAATAATAATAATAATAATAATTATAATGATAATAATAATGGTGATGGCGGTGGTGGACGTGGTGGTGGTGGTGGTGGTGGTGGTGGTAATAATTGTAGAATGGGGAGGAGGAGTATCAGTGTTTTCATTTTTCAATTACTGTGCACACTTTAAGTTCTCGAAAGCAGATGCCTACTTGATGTTATACGAAAGTAACACGGGAAATTCCTGCACCTCAATGTCCACCTGCATTTTACTACACTGTTACATTTACCGCCTGTCTCAGGGGCACACAATTAGAGACTACTTGCGGGTGGCCACTGTAGAGAGATGTTACAGTAGAAGTATCTTTCTGATCTCAAGGTAACGCTAGCTTGGTAATAATCGCCTACTGAAAATTTTAGTAACTTTCTTTATTAGATTATAATCTAAGTCAAATGCTAAATTGATATTGAACCTAATTCATTCAGCTTTCATCTTGATATGATCTTGGAAACTTTATTTCAATATAATAATAGTTCACAAGTATAAAATAGTGAATGTTATCATCGAATACATCAACCGTACATGTGATAAATCTAAAAATGTCAAATTTTCATCATAACGTTTTTGATCAATGAATGGAGTCGCGAGTCGCACGGTCCAAAGCTGTAAAGACAACCATTATTCCTATACTCCATAAATACGCCTTTATACGCCTTTGCAAACAGAGTAGACCCAGACCAGACAGCGCCTATAGGAGCTGTCTGATCAGGGTCTGCTCTGTTTGCCGTATGATATAATGTAGATCGAATCCTACAGTTTCTGACATGGCCAAAAACGAATGTGTTCATATGCTATTTAAGAAAATGCATCCAGTTTATAGTCACGATGCCTTTATTTCTCATTTTATATTGATTGGCTTTTTCCCACTGAGAAAAATGATATTGTCCGGTCAAATTAGGCTTTTGAGAAACTATTGCCAAACATATTGGATCCAGATGAGACAAACGTCATTAACATAATAGTCCCAGGGGAGATGACGCAGCTGTCAGTTTAAGCATTTTACGCTCGTGCCTATTCAAAATTATGTAAGAAGTAATGCCATCATGAATATTTATTAGCTGAATTTATATGATGTAAACTTTCGAGGGGAAATTTTGCTTAAATAAAATCTGTACAATGAGATCTACATCATGCAATAAGCACACAGGTTAGGCCATGGTCAGTAGGCTCCTACAATATCCTCTGATCTGTGTCTACTCTGTTTGCGAATGCATAAAAATGCGTTTGCATAAAGGGAAGAGTTGAACCGCTATCTAGTATGCTTTATTTGCGTTGCATATCTCACTGTCAAAGTAAGCCTTGTTGATTGTACTATGAAAACCTCTACATCGATCATTAAAAAGAAAACGTCTTGTCGACCTTTATCTGTTAACCGACTGTGACATGTCTGCTCAAAGCATATAGTGTAATTTGAATAGTTCGATTCGATCAAGTTTTAAAACACTGCATATTTTGACCAAGTAGTAAACAGATTGGAACCTGATGAAAGGCCGAGTAAAGTATTAGCCAGGTCGTAATTGGCGAGATAGGGGAACCGAAATGTAAATCCTTTCTATAACGGCCACTAAATTGTGTTAATTAGTTGGTATTTAGGACAGGTGGCTGCTTTAAGCACGGTCAAAGTAAAACAGAACGCTCCAATAGGAGCGTTCTGTTTTACTTTCACCTTGCTTTAAGCAGCCACCTGCCTTTAAACACAAAATATTTGATGTAATATAGTGACCGTTATAGAGATGTTTTATTTATCATAAACCTTATAAACGTAAACCAATGGTTGTAAAACATTTGCATCACGTGCCAGTCTAAATATAAATCTGCATTGTACGGCGGAAATCATATTGGACTCGCGTCGAGTCCAATATGAGTTCATGCGGAATAGTTCGTCAGTTGTCGTTAGTGGTGGTGTAAACAAAAGGGGTCCTTATACATTGATGAGTCGCGTACTAAAATTGGACAAATACACACCTGTGAAAAGCTGGATTGAACGAGGCGAAACCGTCTAATATAGCTTTTCGCGGCTGTATACTCCAATATATATTTTAAACAATATAGAATAACCTATAATTATTCGCCTTCAAGACAAGTGATATCTTAGTGTAGGACACATATTATATATATAGTTACACTGAATTTTAAAGAAGTTTTTACATTATTTTTGTCCTGTATTTACCATGTAAAATACTGATATCATGAATTAGATGATTTTTTATGATGGCATTCAAGTATGAACCCAGGAAAGTTTGACCATGACAATCTCTGTATTGTTTCATAAGCAATATACTATGATACATATTCTAATATTTACATTCGCCCTGCAACGTCCTTATATAACCTTATTCTAAAAAGAAAGTTGCATTTTCCCATGAACGTTCATTTCAATACCCGATCCGTTGAAATATAAGAAATACAATGGAATATAAATATAAGAAATGAATGACGTGCTCCCAGTGCTCATGAGGTTATGCAACGCATAGCTTTACGAGCAAAGATTTACGTGAAGCCCTTCGGGCTTCACTAATTTTGCTCGTAAAGCTATGCGTTGCATAACCTCATGAACACCGGGAGCACGTCATTCATTTCTTAAATAAGACGGTTCATAAGACACCGTCTGATTTAGGTGTACTCTGTTTGCAAAAGAGTTAAACGGTGTAATTATGGGGTAAAAAGTTAAAAAGAAGTGTTACTATCGGCGCCTACAAGGGCAAGTGATAGTTAAGTGTAGGACAAATAAATGTATGATACATGTAATGTCCAGTATTAATCCTATATCTAATGAATGTTCATATAAGAAATAGATATTATTGACCCTTATCTAGCGAATTATTTCTACGTCTCACCTGTATCCAAGGTTTGATACTCGGTCAATATTTCCCCAAAGCTTAAACGAATCGGAAGTAGTCGAAATTGCACCATGTCCTTTGAGTCGACATTACATTTTACAACAGCATAAAGGCTAACTCATTACCTGCTAGACTTATTTTAGACTCAACCTCTTTGAATTAATCTACCGAAAAGGAGCATTAACCATAGAAAAGGAGAATTTTAGAATTGGGTAGTTTTGAAACCATTGTGATAAATCGAGCATTTGCTCCTGTGGAGCAAATGCTCTATTTATCACAATGGGTTCAATAAATACGTTTTATAGAGTCGCAAAAGGCGTCAGTATGAGAGAATGGATTTAACATTCTCTTGCTTTGATATTTATTAAGGTATTATATATAGGTGTTCTAATGTATATAGCTATGCTGAGACTCGTCAAATACAGCAAACCCCCGTTGGTTAAAACACTGACACAAGTATCATTATCAGTCTTCAAGGCAGATTGCAGCTTAAGGCAGGGCGACTTCGGGAGCTTTCTGCATGATTTTCACCATGCATTAACCCTTTCCCTCATATAAACGTGTTTTCACGCATTTGCAAACAGAGTAGACCCAGATCAGACGGCTCCTAGAGGAGCCGTCTGATCAGGGTCTGCTCTATTTGCTAATAGAATTTGATAAATCTGTTTCTTTGCTTTCTAAAATGTTTACAATATTCCACCTTCAATATTTCCTTATAACTATTTTGTTAATGAATATTCAGTTGGTATTTAAATTTGGCCTAAATACAGAACAGGGAAAGGTTTAAACAGCCACCTGCCTAAAAAGGCAACGATTCTTATAATAATAATAATAATACTTGATTTTGATATAGCGCTATCTAGAACCATAAAGGTTATCAGAGGCGCTGTACATTAAACACATTTTGCTACTGTAAAAAGTATTTTAAAAAAAAGTGTATTTACAACACATTTCTCTTAAAATAACATTTTAAAATTGTCGATACTACTCTACTGGTAAACATATCCATAAAACACGGTGTTGCAAAGTCACATTAAGTTATCAAATATTAAAAACATGCTCAGTGTTTTGTACATATAAAAAAATAATCTTTGAACAGTAAAACAAATCGATGCATTGACGATATTAGATATTATTTGTAAACAAGTATGTTTTCAGTTTCGTTTTAAAAACATCAAGCGTTGGTGCTTGCTTGATAGAGTTTGGAAGTTTGTTCCATTTTGCAGGTGCATATACAGAAAAACTACGGTCTGCAAATGTTTTTCTTTTTGTGACTGGCACTGATAATCTGAGATGGTTCGAATCTGATCGAAGGTTTCTGGGGCAGTTATACAGTGACAGTTTATGTTTCAGGTATTCCGGAGCACATCCATGTAGGCACTTGAATACTAATGTCAGAACCTTGAAGTCAATTCTTTTGTGCACAGGAAGCCAGTGTAGTTCTTCTAAAGATTTCTTTGAACTGTCAAATTTACGTTTCTTCAGTATGATCTTCGCAGTCATTGATTGTACTCGATGAAGCTGGTCTAATTCACATTTAGGTAATCCACAGAGTATGGCATTGCAATAGTCGAGATGCGAGAGAATCATGGCAGAAGCAAAAACTTTACATGCTTCTAAGGTTAAATAGTCTCTGGTGTGTTTAAGCTTCATTACATTACACATTGCTTTTCTACATTGGTAGAAAAGCAATGTGTAATGTAATGAAGCTTAAACACATTACTTCATTACTAAAGAATCTAGTTTTTACTGTATCTTGGATCCTAATGGGACACCTTGTTACATGCGACTCATCTTGGTGCAAATCGTTTACAAAGATAATCATGAAGTCGTCGGTAGTGTAATAAACCTTTACCTGATCATTTCATGTAAGAAATAATAGCGTCATATATATTTTAGCTGTATTTTTATAATGTAAACTTTTTTCAAGGGATTTTATTTGCTTTGACAAAAACTGTAAAATAATATCTATATCTTGCATAAGCAAACAGAGCAAACCCTGATCAGGCGGCTCCTATAGGAACCGTCTGATCTGGGTCTACTCTGTTTGCAAATGCGTGAAAAGGCGTTTACGAGTATACATGTTTAAGGGAAATGGTTGGATGTTAGACATAAAATGCGGAGATCTTTATTCAGAACATTCGTAAAATATCATCAACATATAACTATATAATGAAAACATTGTCTGACTATTCCCGCTTCAACCAAGCTTTTCAGAAACAATTAACCGAATGTCAAATATATTGGATTCTGACAAGACGCCGAATTACTCTTCGTCTCATCTGGATCCAATCTGGGTCCATGCTTATAAAACTTTTTAGTTTAGCCTGAGTTCGTTCTCAAGCTTTTGATTGGTCAGATATGAGTTCTCAAGCTTTTGATTGGTCAGATTTGAGCCAAAGGCTCAAATCTGACCAATCAAAAACTTGAGAACGAACTCAGACCCAACTAAAAGTTTTATAAGCATGTGATACTGTTTGTAAATGCTAGTCAAGTGGGACAAATGTCAAACATATGTTTTCTACATCATGTCTTATGAAGTATTTATAAACGATAATTGACATTGTTCGTCACGTTTTTAGGGTCATTCAGTGTAGGTGATGATCGCTAGTATTGTACAGACGATGATCAAACTCGTTTCGAACGAGTTATTCGACTGATACCATCAAGTTTAACGGCGATAGGTAGTGTCAGTAAATACCAGTACGTTAACCATTTATTCCATGAATATTCATGTAAGAAACAATGACATCATGAATATTAATTAGATTAATTGTTAAAATAGCACATGGACACAGGAATCTGTGGTCAAGGTAGAAATAGTAGAGTCATGTGTATATTATATCATAAACAAACTGAACAGACCATACAGGAACCGTCTGATCTGGGAGTAATAGGCATAGAAAGGCGTATTTCTGAAGTAAAGAGTTAACCCGTTATCTCATTGATACGCCCTGTAACGCATGTACCATCAAATATTTAGCCTTTAAATATTTATGATGTCTACACTGTTTGTCGGAAATAAACCTACAGCAAAAACATCTCGGCAACAAAAATTCAACCAACATGGAATTCTTACTTTTATTTCTAAACATAGCAGCCCAAGCTGATCAGGATCTGGTGTGTTTACTATGATATAATATAGATCTGATTCGGCAGATAATGTCATTTTCAAAATTCCATTGTTCACAATGCCATCATATAAATGTTTGCTAAATAAAATCGATGCATTAATTATTTCTCACATGAATGTTCATGAGGGAAAGGGTTAATTGTAAAGGAGATTATACCAGTCTTGTTCACTGACCCCACTTCATTCAAAGTGACCATTTAACCCTTTTGCTGGCAATGCCGGATCTGTGATTACCTATGCAAACAGTTTGGGTCCAGATGAGACGCCGAGTAACTCGGTGTCTCATCAGGGTCCAAACTGTTTGTTGCTGTTACTATGTTTTTGTAGCAGACGACAAAGTTAGCAGACGACAGAATTTGGCAGCGAAAGGGTTAACAAGAACTAGATCTGTATCCGATTACTTTATCCAGTTAAACCCCTCTTCAATGGCCACCTAAAAGAGGCATGGTTCGGGATCTTAAACAAGATGGTAGCTTAATGCAGGATGACAGTTATGCAGAACACTCCAACAGGAGCTCTCTGCAGTACACTACCTTCATCCTGCATTAACCCATTATCTCATAGGTTATTTTTAGACCCAACGTCTTTGAATAAATCTACCAAAAAGGAGAATTCACTAGCAAAAAGGAAAATTTTAGAATTGTGCCCCAATGCAGCAAATGCTCTATTTATCACAATGGTCCAAGCAAGTGATTTTACAAAGGAGTCAATATGAGGGAATGGGTTAAGCAACCAACTGATTTTGAAGACACAAAAATGCTCGCTTTAGAGGGGTTCTACTGTATTTGGTGTATTGATTAAAAAATAACCATTTAGTTGACGGAATATTATAGCTGACATACTTTTTTTCTCGTATGGTAATCCCATGGGTCAATAAACTGGATAATTATGTCTACACAGGGAAATATTTACTGGTGATTATCTGTCTCCACTTATGGTTAGAGCTTATTAAATGCATATAACATATACGTATGTCAATGAAATCATCAACTTCGGGTCAGTGGGGACTTTGGCCCATTCTGCCACATTCCATTCATGGGCAGATCTAGGTCTTGAACCTATGTACATGTATTTGTTCTGATATGTACAATATACAGTAATCCTTACAACGCTGAATTTACAAATTGACTATTCCAAAATTCAATATGGTCAAGCTTATGGTGAATATTTAGGGATTTTTCTAAAGAAAAGTGTAACATGACAAATAGTACAGACCCTGTTGAGAGGGCTCCCCTATGAGCCCTCTCACATGGGTCCACAAATGTTTGCAAAGGACATTAGTGACTCGTGTCCCACGCTGCAAGGTTTAATATGATGGTTCAGTAAGGGTTGAGTATCGCTAATACGACCACTCAAAAGAAGGCCAACTCTGGAAATTTAATACATGTGGTAGCTTAATGCAAGATAAAGATTATACAGAAAGCTCCTAGCTGCATTAAGCAAACACCACCTGCTTATAAAGTATGTTATATTAATGATGTATGTGGTCGTAATAACGAGGGACCACTGTACCTTTATAGGTACATGTAACTGATGAACTTTTAAAAATGCGCGAGTGATATGTTCAGATTTGAAGAAGAACGAAGACATCTTCTTTTTGTAAGTATCTGGCGTATGTTTACGTAGAACTCATAAATAATTTCAAGCGGACCTATACATTCACAAACACGTAAATACAGTAAAACCTCATTAACTCTGCCACCAAATAGTGGTCTGATTCTGGATCTTAAAGGCAGACGGTAGATGGTACCTAGATTTCTTCCTGTAATTAACCAACCACATGCGTTAAAAGACATGTTTATTAATTAAATGGTTAAATTAAAGATGTATCAGAGTAGACCCAAAATAAGTCTACCAATAAAATGGTGTATTAAATATTCATCACGCCAGTATATCTGACATGAATTCATTTAGAGTTAAAGCACCTCTGTTCTTTTTCAAGAAGCGGTCAACGTAAAAAGGCGTTTCTGCACCCTGTTGTTATACTATTCATATCTGATAAAAAAAAAATAATTAGGGTTTCGCGTCTGATTTTGCGGTTTTCGCTTCGATTTTGCGGTTTTCACTTCTGATTTTGATTTTCACATCTGATTTATGCGGTTCTTCAAATCTGATTTAAAGTTTGCTGTCTTTATCAGAATAAAGCGCATTAAAAACATTTGTCTTTATTTGATAACGGCTTTTCACAATGCAGATTGTCACGATCGACACACAGGCGTCTCATCTGGATCCAAACTATCGGTAAATGTGACAATGGCAGCTAAAAGTGTCTTGCCGATATTTGTAACCCTTTTCTTTCATATAAACGTGTTTTTACGCATTTGCAAACACAGTAGACCTATATCAGACGGTTCCTATAGGAACCGCCTAATTCAGGGTCTGCTCTGATTGCTAATGGAATTTGAAATATCCATGTCTTTACTTTCTAAAATTCCACCTTCCATATTTCATTATAACTATTTTGTCCATGAATATTCAGTAGGTATTGGCATTTGGAATAAGTACTGATCAGGGAAAGGGCTGTCAAGCTGTACCTCTGTGGCTGGGTGACTTTATTCGAGGTCTGACTTTCGTAAAATCTCAAATTATCATTTGGTGTTCATATTGTGTAACTTTGATTTTCTTTTTCTGATAAAGCAAACATTTATTTTGAAATTGCCCGGTCACGTGCACACCATGTTCTGAGGTTATAAAACTTTTTGTTTGAGCCTGAGATCGTCCCCAGGCATCTGATTGGTCAGATATTTTTAGCTTCCTCAAATACTTGAGAATGAACTCATTTACTGAATATGGTCTCGGTCTCACTGAAAATAATCGATCTTGTGCACGAGAAAACGAGAATGTATCGGGTATGTACTTCAGCGGACAGGTATCATACCGGTACACTAACACAGTATCGGTGTCTAACTAGAGCATTAAACAATCTTATTATCTTAAGCTGTATCAGCTCGAATATTATTTTTTTGGCTAAACTTCTTTTTTTCCCTGAACACTGCGTGTGACATGTAAATGTTCACCAACATTATACGTACAGTAAATCTCAATCAATCATAATTTTAGTAAAGAAGAATTTTGACCCATTTAGGCAGGTGGCTGCTTAAGGCACGGTGAAAGTTATGCAGAAAACTCCTAGACGACTTTCACGATAGCAGCCACTTGTCTTAAATACTGATATTGATACGCATTTTAGTAAATACATTGTTCGAATAATTGGGATTTAACTGTATTTCAAGTTTCGCTGTAAAATTCAAATATTGTACAGTGTAGAACTAGTCGGATGACGTATTGGAGAACGGCCCCTTTTTATGGGAAGGGGTCTGCATTGTTTGTCACATGTATATCTGTCCATAGGTGTGTTATTTCGTACGTTTCCGTTGTAAACATTTCAAGTGCGGCTGGTTATTATGTCTAGACTGTTTACATAAAAGCGTAAACACCTTCTTAAACCATTTACATGTACAGTAAAACCTCTCTATAACGGACACTAAAATTTATTAATTAGTTAGTATTTAGAGCAGATGGCTGCTTAAAGCAAGGTGAAAGTAAAACAGAACGCTCCTATAGGAGCGTTCTGTTTTACTTTCACCTTGCTTTAAGCAGCCATCTGCCTTTAACACAAAATAATTGGTGTAATTTAGTGGCCGTTATAGAGAGGTTTTACTGTACTCCATAAAATTAAAATATTCATCCAAGGAATAATGCCATCGTGAATTGAATATCAATTAGATGTTTATGATACATGAACACAAAAAGGTTGGTTATGGCAGAAAAGGAAGAATCAGATCTTTATGATTCGATAAGCAAACAGAAAAGACCCTGATCAGACGGGTCCTACAGGAACCGACTGATCTGGATATTCTCTCTTAGCAAGTGCATTAAAATTCGTCTATAGGCCTATTTAGAAAAGGATTAAGCTTTTTATTTAGTTAATTTGAACAGATACTCCTGAGACAGCATAGCCCTGGTCCCTCTCCAGTCCACCAACGGTCCGCGCCTGCATATCTAATTACCCCTCGAGATACGCCCCTGTATGTGTGGGAGGGGGAAATGGAACCAAGGTTTAATTTTACCCTTGTCATGCTGACCGAAGCAAATTTCGTTTTAAAAATGACTGCTTCATTTTACATATTTCGTTTTATCATGCATTTCTTTCAAAGACACGATCATAGTTCCAAACATTCGTATCCTGAAGACACGCCGAGTTACTCGGCTTCCTATCTCGACCTGATCTGTTTATCCCATTCCCTGATATTGACTACTTTTGACGACTCTGTAAAAGTCACTTTGTGAAACCATTGTGATAAATAGAGCATTTGCTCCTATAGGAGCGACTGCTCTATTTATCACAATGGTTTCAAACTACAAAATTCTAAATTTTTCCTTTTCTCTAGTTAATGCTCCTTTTCGGTAGAGTTATTCAAAGAGGTTGTATCTAAAAACAGCCTATGAGGAATGGTTTACAGAGGCCAACACATATCCGCATGTGGCATGATAAAGGTTAGTCACGTATTTTACTGACACTCGACCTTTAGTAATTATATACCTAACTCTAGGTTTGTTAACCCAAATGATCTTGTTAAATTTTGTTCTGACGAAAGGTAAACACGAAACGGATTTCTGAATACTGTAATTAAAGTGTACACGGGTTATATGTCGAACTTATGTGATAAAAGTATGAGGCGAGAATCAAGTTTAAAATCGAGCCTATTGCCTTTTAAACTCAACCGTACCCTTACAGTAGGTCGACATGTATGGTATGCTGAATGTACGAGTAGACTCGGAGATAAATTTTCCATAAGCAAAAACAGCAGACCCTGATCAGACGCTCCTACATGTGTCTGATGTATTATCTGGGTCTACTCTGTTTGCAAAGGTGTAACTTAAATTTTAAGGTCGTATTTATGGAGTAAAGGGTTAAGCTGTCAGCTCTGTTAACCCGTTATCTGATAGGGACGCCTTTAACCCTTTACTCCATGAATATTTATGTAAGAAATAATGACGTCATGATTTTTAATTAGTTTAATTTGTATAAAGACACATGAACACAGGAATTCTTGGCCATGGCAGAAACTTTAGAATCATGTGTATATTACACCATAAGCAAACAGAACAGACCCTGATCAGACGGCTCCTATAGGAGCCGTCTGATCTGGGTATTCTCTGTTTGCAGAGGCATAGAAAGGCGTATTTATGGAGTAAAGTGTTAATATATGAGCAATCAGGGTGCACCCAGATCAGATAGTACCTAAGGAAGCATTCTGGTCTCGGTATGCACTGTTAGGCCTAAATATGGTGTATTTAACTATTTATGCAATAGAAGCTTAAGCTATCACCTGCCTCAACCCTTACAATACTGAATTTTCAAATGGACTATTCCAAAATTTAAACAGGTGAAGCTTACGGTGAATATTTAGGGGGTATTTCTAAAGAAAAGTATAACAAGACAAATATTGCAGACCTTGATGAGAAGGCTTCTCTAAGAGCCTCTCATCTTGGTCTACACTGCTTGCAAAGAACATCAGTGAATCGTGTCCCGCACTGTAAGGGTTAAGTCTTTCCCTTTTTCAATATTTATGTAAGAAATTATGACAACACCGATATTTATCAGCTGTTGTTTTATAATGTAAACTTTTCAAGGAAGTGTTTTGCTTTGACAAAAACTGTAGAATCAGACCTATTCCATGTCAAAACCAAACAGAGCAGATCCTGATCAAAATGCTGTTATATGAATCGTCTTATCCGAGTCTACTCTGTTTGCAAATGCGTGAAAAGGCGTTTATATGAAAGAAAAAGTTGACCTTTGGCCTGTCAGAGACGCCCTTGATAACTGTGCAACCAGGATACACCCATATGCAACGGCTCCAGTTTGATCCGTCTGATCAGGGTCTGCTCTGTTGATTATTGAATACATGAAATATGAATCTACAGTTTACATGCCAGTATATTTGCAACCATCATATTTCATTCCATTCATAAGATTTTGTCATTATTTACCTGGGAAAATTTGTTTGAAACTGGTGTCGTGAATTAATGTCACGGATATAAAGAAATTCTCAACTCTCAACTCTCAACTCTCATTTCCAAATAGTGCTGCATCATGAGGCGTTCACTGAAACCTGGGTCGGTGTATAATATTTCAGTTAAGTTTTGCCGCTGTGAAAAAAAGAATATATTTATGCTCAGATTTGGAACTGGTGCAATTTTGACTAAGTCCGATTTGATCAAGATTTTGAGAAACTATTGACCGAGTGTCAAACAGCTTGGATCCAGATGAGACGCCGAGTTACTCGGCGTCTCATCTGGATCCAAACTGTTTGCACATGTGAATCAGGTAGGGGTTAGCGGGGTAAGGGTTTGCTATTAGCAGGCCACGGCCGAGGCGGTAATTAGTGTCGACACCATGCAAGCAGTGTAGATCCTGATCAGAACACTAGTTACACAGGGTTTTAAAATAAAAAACATAATAGAAGCAGGTGACAGGTTTATCAGATGAAAGTTGCTCAATGTTTAAAAAGGTGTATCTTTATATAAGTATGCTTTGACAAAATATACTGTGAAATTGTGTGCGAAGAGTTTGGATCCAGTTTTGATATGCTGATCTCTCATTGGAGTCTAGATTGGTGTGTACATGCATCTGTACTTCTGTATAGAACAGTTGAAAAGAAACAGACACAATTATAAGTAGATGACAAGTTACCCAGTATGATAAATGTTGAAGAAAAAACTCGAGTTAAATAAAATTCTCATTTGTCACCCGAGCTTCGTACGGCGCTAATTACAGTAACGATCCTAAGTACAGAAGAATTTAAATCTTTTAAGGCTGTCAAATGTAGGGTACATGTCATGCGGATGATCCCAGAGGAGTTTTTGTCTAATTTTCAGCTTGAATTAATTGTTCGCCTGCCTTAAGACCTGTATCGATACCAGTTTGGACTCCCGGTTTGTAGGGGGTTTACTGTACTGGCCCAGGAGCAAATCGAGAGATGGAGACTATGGTCTGTTTGTATGGTATACCATACTTTCGCTAATACATGTATAAACTTTCACGGGGGCGTTACATGTTTTTTTAAAAGAAGCTGCCTGTATTTTGTACACAGGTTGTTGCTTAATGCGAAGTGAAAGCAACCCAGAAAGCTCTTACTACCTGTACTTGAAAAGCATATTTATGTATTTAACCCATTCCCGCATATTGACGCCTTTTGACGCTTCTGTAAAAGTCACTTTACGAAACAATTGTGATAAATTTATCACAATGGTTTCAAAACTACACAATTCTGAAAATTTCCTTTTCTCTAGTTAATGCTCCTTTTCGGTAGATCTATTCAAAGAGGTTAGGTCTAAAATAGCCTAAGTGGGAATGGGTTATTGGTTATTTTATGGGGTTTAGTTGTTTTGTTGACGTTAGTCCCCCCCCCCCCACCCCCCACCCCCATGCTGAAGTACGGATGACGTTTATTGGAATATGGCGGTATATTAAGGAGAATATGGTTTCAATTATACAGTGACCACATTTTGATACTAAAGGAACTCAGGCATACAATGGAATGTTCACAATGCAATAGTTTCATATTTTACTAACATAAATAATTCTATGCCATAGTGTAGATTCGTATTTCATAAACAGACTGTATGTGTGTCAAATTACTGTTGGCTCTTATATTATAGATACACCTAAAACCTGTCTTAGTCGGACATTTAGTTATTCAACATATAAATTCTTAAGATATGTTGTTGTTTAACGCAGGGCAAAAGTAATGCAGAAAGCTTATACGGGAACGTTCTGCATACCATTTGACCTGCATTAAACTACCCTGTGCCTTACAGACTCATAATAAGTCCTATTTTACCCTTTCCCTCATATTGACCACTTTTGACGACTCTGTAAAAGTCACTTTGTGAAACCATTGTGATAAATATTTATCACAATGGTTTCAAACTACAACATTCTAAAACTTTCCTTTTCCCTAGTTAATGCTCCTTTTCTGTAGATTGATTAAAAGAGGTTGTATCTAAAATAGCCTATGAGGTAAGGGGTTAATTGCCAGTTAAGACGGGTTCTACTATGGTTAGGATACCCTGTATATGACAAGGTTGTCTAGACATCGCCCAAAAATGTGAAGATTAAATAGATAAATAATCTCAAAAGCAATCAGCAAGACAGATTACTAATTGTGGGTATTGAAGGCAGGTTACTGCGGAATCCTGTGTGATGCCCAATCTGAATGCAGTGCAAAGTACAATGTCGTGCCCATCTTACCAAACCTTATCGTAAGTCCTAATTTAGGACATTCCCTACTACAAGGATAACCGAAATTATAGCGCAGTTTAGTGTGCAGCAATAACCTGCTTATGCTACAGGAATATGCTAATGTGCGTGCGTGCGTGCGTGCGTGCGTGCGTGCGTGCGCGTGTGTGTATTTGCATGCATTCGTTCGTTTGTTCTTACACGCGTGTGTGCGTGTGTATATGTGTAATGCATAAGACATCATTGCACATTTTGATACTAAAGCACCAAAGTTATAATGTACACACGACACTAGTTTTATGACATACTAAGTTTCGTATCTTCTACCATATTGCGCGTTCGTATCGAATGAATACATATTTCCTCTGCGCCAACCCCACTGTTTGTGGTCTTTTAGGTTTTTCTTTTTGACAAGAGTATCACGAATTGCCTCAACCCGTTCCCTCATATAAACGTGTTTTCGCGCATTTGCAAACACAGTAGACTCAGATCAAGGTCTGCTCAGTTTGCTAATGGGATTTGAAAGATACGTGTCTTTACTTTTTAAAATGTTCCACCTTCCATATTGATTTTCCTTATACACATGTAACTATTTTGTCCATGAATATTCAGTATGTATTGAAATTTAGTATAAACTTATAACAGGATGAAAAGCATAAAGAACGTAAAGATTTTCTAAAGTGACCAAGAAAATCCAGGATCTTACAGGGAGGTGGTAACTTAATGCAGGACGAAAGTGATGCAGAAAGCTCCCCAACCCATTTGTGCTACTCATGTTCTGCTTCACGCAACCCTGCTTTTCTAGAGCATTACCTTTGCCCTGCATTAAGCTACCACCTGCATCTAGCACCCATAAGTATACCTCCTTTAGGTGGGATTTTACTGTATATAAACACCAATCACTGGTTGCACTCGGGTGCAATAACAAAACATAATACAGATACACAGGTCATTAACCAAAGAACCCTGCAACGAATATTACAGTAAAACCCCGCTAATGCGACCACTTAATGAATAAACATGGGTGCCTTTATAAGCAGGTGGTTGCTTAATGCAGGACAAAAGTAATGCAGAAAGCTCCTCTAGGAGCTTTCTGCATTACTTTTGTCCTGCATTAAGCTACCACCTGCATCTGGCACCCAGAATTATACCTGTTTTAGGTGGTCGTATTAGCGGAACTTTACTGTATACCCATTCAATATGCCCATTTATCCGCTGTATATTTACGTAAACTTTTACCCCATGAACAGTCATGTAAGCAATAATGACATGAATATTTATTTCCTGCAGTTTCACAGTGTTATCTGAACATATGCTTTTGTTGGCCATGGCAGAATCTATAGAATAACATTCATATAATTCCATAAGCAAACGGAATAGACCCAGATTAGACTGTTCCTACAGGAGCCATGTGATCTTGGTCTACTCTGTTTGAAAATAGGTCAAAAAATGTCTCTGTTCGCTAAAGGGTTGATAAAAGTCAGCCCTGATTGCTTCCCCTATTTACTCCAATCGTTAAAATACATGTACAGTAAAACCTCTCTTAACCGGAATTCTAGTAGAGAGGAATTTAGATATTTTAGGCAGGTGACTGCTTAATGCAGGGTGAAAGTCATGCAGAAAGCTCCTCCAGGAGCTTTCTGCATGACTTCCACCCAGCATTAAGCCGTCACCTGTCCCCAAGACCGATATTTATACTAAATTTATCGTCCGGATAAGAGAGGTTTTACTGTACTTTATTTACAAAACATCCTTCCAAAGCGTACACATGTTTTCCCACATGCAGACTCCTAGTGTATTGTGCTGTTAAACCATTAACATCATAAACACGTTTTATAAAGCATATGTAAACAATGTAGACCCAGGTCAGACGGCTCATACAGGAGCCGTCTAATCAGGGTCTGCTTCGTTTGCTTACGGTATAATACATCTACAATGTGTTCTGTTCGTTGATCAAGTACTCCTGTGCTCATTTGCCATTGTAAAAATAAACCTTAATAACCCAATCCCGCATAGGCTATTCTTAAATCCAGCATCTATGATTAAAACATCCAAAAAGGAGCATTTAATAGAGAAAATGGAAATTTTCAGAATTCTGTGGCTTTGAAACCATTGTGATAAATAGAGCATTTCCTCCACAGGAGGAATGCTCTATTTATCAAAATGGTTTCACAAAGTAACTTTTACAGAGGTGTCAAAAGGCGTCAATATGTGGGAATGGGTAAATTAATATTCATAATATCTTATAAGAATATGTATGCAGTAAAAGGTTAATTTAGCATGCTGACCATGCTTTCGCTTGTTTAAGAGCTTCAAGAAAATATATGCACCTTTCACAGTAGATCGTCTCTTCAACCAACATTTGGTTGGTTGGTTCTCTTGATCAACGCCCGTTTCTGCCAACTACGGGCTGATTGGCCGCCCCAGAAAGAGGAGAGCGGATACAGAGAACCCGGGCGCTAAGCCCTGACACATCTGATCTCCGTTTATAAAGTATCATCAGAAGGACTTGGTTCGGCGGGGGTCGAACCTTGGGTCCCTGGTATTGTAGTCGAGTGCGTTAACCACTCGACCAAGTCCTTTGGTTGTCTTAACCCTTTCACTGTTGAATATTCTTGCAAGAAATAATGACATCATGAATATTTATTACCTGGTTTTTTATAATGGCATATGTACATGTGTTTTTGGTATTAGAAGAAACTATAGTCAGACCTATTAACTTTTATAAGCAAACATTTCAGTCCCTGCTCATACTGCTGCTGTAGGAGCCGTCTGATCTGAGTCTACTCTGTTTGCAAAGAGCTGAAAAACATTTCTATGGGGTAAAGTGTTAAAGGTGACCTCTTAACGTAGAACGAAAATAATGGAGAAAGTATCGAACCAGCTATAACATATAATACAGCTTAGGAATGTGTGGTCTACCGTTGCGGTTCGTACTCACGACCTCCTGAATGCGAGGCGGACGTAATATCACAAAGCTAAATGTGACTAATATACAGAACAACAGATAGCGGTGCATACTCAAATACTAAAATCGTCATTTCTCCGCCAAACCCTGGTGTGACCACTCTTTAGAATCACATCTTCGAGACGATTCTAAAAAGTGGTCACAGCATTGGTTTTGATGGGGGAATAGAGAAGTTATTCTTGAAAATGTTTGAATTTACGCATCTTATCTGTACCTCTGCATATCATCACATCCTTCACAAATATGTCAACTATGATATGAAGAGGTACATACAGTAAAACCCCTCTCTAACGGCCAATAAATTATATCAAGTATGTTGTGTTAAAGGCAGGTGGTTGCTTAAAGCAAGGTGAAAGTAAAACAGAACGCTCCTATAGGAGCGTTCTGTTTTACTTCTACCTTGCTTTAAGCAACACCCTGCCCTAGGTACCAACTAATTTACACAACTTAGTGGCCGTTATAGAGAGGTTTTACTGTATTTGTCAACTATGATGTGAAGAGGTACATATTTGTCAACTATGATATGAAGAGGTACATACGAGGGGCATTTCAGAAGTAATGCTACTGATCACCGTGACGCCTCGCTGTGCACGGAATTCATGTAAAAGGTGTGCCACTTTAACGAGACACCCATTCTTTAAACGGACATACTACATTTACATGTGTACATGGTGTAGTCATGCTAATACATAGGCAAATGCAACACATAGCCATTGGCACTATAATAAAATGGTCGGTAAGAAAAGTGTAAAGGCAGCTGAACTTCTACTGGACGTATTACTGCGAAGGAGATTTGTTTTATGAATTTTGTGATGTTCATGGACAGAATGAAGTATCGTATGCCACAGTCACACGTTTAAAAGTGTCTGTTACTCTATACATGATGCATAAAACCAGGACGTAGCTGGTAGACATTATAGGTCCAGACAGGCACCGGGTCGCTGTTTATCAGTGTATGTTGGGGTATACCTTAAATGAGTATGAAAATGCGTTTAAAACTGGATGAAATGTTTTTTTTGTGTACGTAGCAAGGGCGATTACTTTAAATGTATAACACGTAAGTAAATAAATTAAAACCTATCAAAAGCTCGCTTTGTGTTACCCAGTTGCATTACTTCTGATACACCCCTCGTATTTGTGAAATGTGATAAATATCATAACAGGTGTGCAATATGTCAAATGGTATCACAACCTTTATAGGGTCTTTAAGATCTATCTTCACATATTTCAATGTGATCCCAGAGAATTATCTTGCGTCTTCTAACAGCATCGATTAAGATTCGGATCTGCACTGTCTACCATTCCCAATATTTTTCAGCAAATAAATTACAGTAAAATCTCTCTACAGCGACCATCTAATAATTATAGATAGACTTCTTTACAAGAAAGTATTGTTGCTTAATGCAGGACGAAAGTAATGCAGAATGCTCGCGAAGGAGTTTTTCCGCATGACTTCCGTCCTGCATTAAGCTACCCCCTGCCTTTAACCCTTTCAACCCTGAATTATCAGAGTGGGCGAGTCCATCAGTGTTTAACGATAGAGTCCTCAGAGTATGAACTGTTGAAACGTGCTAGAGGATTTTGAGTGGCAAACAATGCAGACCCTGATCAGAGCGATCATCTAGGAGCCCTCTGATCTGTGTCTACACTGTTTGCAAATACAGTAAAACCTCTCTATAACGGCCACTAACTTACATCAAGTATTTTTTGTTAAAGGCAGGTCGCTGCTTAAAGCAATGTGAAAGTAAAACAGAACGCTCATACGTATAGGAGAGTTCTGTTTTACTTTCACCTTGCTTTAAGCAGCCACCAGTCCTGTCTTAAATACCAACTAATTAACAAAATTTAGTGGCCGTTATAGAGAGGGTTTACTGTACCAGCGCATGCGTGTACCGATTTGAAAGGATTAATACCCGGGACTATACCTTACCTCTTTTAAGGAGCCAATTTTGGTGGGTTTACTGTATATACTTTTACACAGCGTGGATTTTATTTAAGTACAACAGCGGACCATTCCATTAATGTCATGCCATTCATGTCATTGTTTATCATTTTATATTCAGATGAACAACTGCTAGCACTCAAACCATCCTGAAAAAGAGATATTTGAGCAGATCGACAAACCAACACCATGGCCAGAGGTCGTCACTGCATCAGACTCTTGATCTTTATGGCAGTTCTGCATATGCAGTCTTGTACAGCGTCGACTTTCAATTCTAAAGATGTGTGCCACCAGGACAACCCTGCGGGGTGTGGATGCTGGTCCGTCACGCCGGGAACCACCAACTATGACTGCGCCTCAAAGCAGCTTACCTCCATTCCGGAGACCTACTCAGACGAGGCCATATCTCTGTGAGTATGATCATACAACCTAGTTAATCATTTGTCTTCTACAAACGTCGTTTACCTCATTCCCTCCTACTGACGACTTTTGGCGCCTCTGTAAAAATCATTTTTGAAACTTTTGTAAAAAATAGAGCAATTTCGCCATAGGAACAATGGTTTCAAAAGTATACACTACAAAGCCCCCTTCTCTAGTAAATGCTACTTTTCAGCAGATTCATTCAACGAAGTTGTTTCTAAAATAATCCGGGTGGGGGGGGGAGGGTTAACGCTTTGGCAAACAGAGTAGACCCAGATCAGGCTACGCTTCAGCTGATAAATATTCATGATAGCATCAAAAGGGGAAGTCTTAACTATTGACATGCTATCAGGGAATAAGCGATTATTTATGCACAAACAGTTCTGAGCCAGGACCAGATTAGCCGCCGAATAAATCGATACAAGAAAACCCCACTTAACCGGAATTCAATAAGAGAAGAATTTAGATACGTTTAGCGACTCGTCCGGATCCAACCTGTTTGTAAATGAGAGTCAAGTCATAGGTAGCGAGCACTGTAATGAATAAACATGGATGTCTTTATATAAGCAGGTGGTTGCTTAATGCAGGAAAAAAGTAATACAGAAAGCTCCTCCAGGAGCTTTCTGCATTACTTTTGTCCTGCATTAAACTACCACCTGTTTATAAAAACATCCATGTTTATACCTTTTTTAGGTGGTTGCATTAGCGGGGTTTTACTGTAATATTGTTTTGGAGACACTTGTTTCACGTATCGATGGCCCGTGTCAAAATATTGTAAACTTTTCAGTCAGTTTCAAACGTGGTCTATTTCACTTTCCAAAAGTCTAAAAAAAATTCAAAAGCAAGGTCATGGTGTCAAGCGGCTTGGTCCTGGTGAGACGTCGAGGTCATTTGTGTCTCACCTGGATCAACCCTTTACACCATAGATATGCCTTATTACACCTGTGCAAACAAAAATGACCCAGACCAGACGGCTCCTATAATCAGGGTCTGCTCTGTTTATTTATGCTATAATATTGCTGAAATGTTGTAATACTGACAGCCTGTAAAATATAATCATGGATATTAATAAGACGAGTTTCTTAAATCATATATTTTAAGACAGGTTCTTTTCCAAAGCAGAACGTGTAGGCTGTAATACATTTGTTTTTGTATTTAACCCTTCGCTTGTTATTCACGTCAATATGCCTACCTGTAAATAGTGAATACCCAGATGAGACAGCTCCTGCAGGAGCTGTCTCATCAGGGTCTGCACTATTTACAAGTTGATTGTGCAACCAGTGCACTCCACAGCAGTGATAGCACAGCGAAATACTTGTACACAGTGAAGATATATGTAATTATACAACAGGGCATGGGTAACGAAGGAGAAATGTATTTTAAAATTCAGCAAGAGAAGGGTTATAAGTTATAGACATTAACACAATGATAGTCTTCCTGTGGTTGTACAAAATTTCACTAAGCCCTCGATATTTTATTTTGATATTTTTCAGATCGTTTGCCAAAAACCAGATCACTACGGTGCGAAGAGGAATTTTTAACCACCTGATAAACTTGGTCGAAATGTAAGAAGACAAACTTGAGTAACTCTAAAAGAAACGTTGCCTTAAAACCGGCTGCAGTGCTGACTAAATTCAGCTCACAATCAGAAGCTACATTTTTAATCCTTTCGCTGTTTGATATTCATGTAAGAAATTAAACCATCATGGATATCACTGAGCCAAACTAGTTTAAAGCATTTTAAAAAAGCAATGTTTGACTTTTGACTGTTCAACAAAGTAAAATCGTATCTATCCATAGGCAAACAAGGCAGACCCTGATCAGACGGTTCCCACTGGGTCCGTCTGGACTGGATCTACACTGTCTGCAAAGGCGTTTATATGAAGGAAATGGCTAATGGCCATAAGCCTATGATGTAATGTTGTTATCAAATGAGTCGAAGCTGTATTGTAAGTAGGAGTACTGGTCACGAGGTAATGAAACATTTTGCTTGAGTCTGAGATCATTCGCAAGCATCTTAATGGTCTGAGTTTGAGTTTTCTTAAATTCTGACCAATCAGATATTGGAGAATGAACTCAGACCCAGACGTTTTATAACCCGTGTCCCGATGTTATAAAATGTTTTGCTTGAGTCTGAGATCATTTTCAAGCCTCTGATTGGCCAGACACTTGAGAATGATCTCAGACTCAAACTCAGAAGTTTTATAACATTGGTCCTATATCTAGATTTATCTAACTCTCTTATTTTGTCCACACAGCTCTATTTCAGACAGGCGATTCTAGATAAGACTTTGCGGAGAAATAAATGTTTCATCTAACTTTGCTAAATCCTCCACTAACTTATGCTTTGTTATTTGACAAATATTGTTGGTTGAACCTGATCCTCGTATATCCAATCTGCGTTTCTATCGTGTGCAAAAGTCAGTACCAAAGTGTCTTTATCAGAAAGGCCATCACCACAAGTTCATTACCAAAAAAGGCCATTTCCAGGAAGGTCATTACCAAAAGGTCATTATCAAAAGGGGCATTATCAAAACGGTAATTACCTAAACAGCATTACCAAGAAGTCATTACCTAAATATCATTACCAACTGGTTATTTTCAAATAGGCAATTACCTAAAGATCATTACAAAGAAGTCATTACCAAAAGTTAATTGCCAAATGATTATGCTAATATGTTATTACCAACAGGTCATTACTTAAAGATCATTACCAAGAGGTCATTACCAATATATCATTAACAATATGTCATTACCTAACCATCATTACCAAGAAGTCATTATCAAATGTTATGTACCGTACCAAAAGATCATTACCGAAAGGTAATTACCAAAAGATCATTGCCAAAGGGTAATAAGCAACAGATCATTACCAATAGGTCATCACCTAAATATCGTTTCCAAATAATCATTACCTAAAGGTTATAACCAAAATATTATTACCAAAAGGTCAATGCCAACTGGTCATTACTTAAAGACCATTACCAAGAAAGCATTACCAAAAAGTAATTACCAAAATGTTATAACCAAAATGTCATATTCAATATGTCATTAGCTCAAGATCACTTCTTTCCAAAGATACATTCTCTTTGGAGTGGCAGAAATAACAAGGTGTCATATAAAACCATCGTTAGTGCGACAATTTGAGAACCATAATACATTAAGTATGTGTTGGGTCCAAGCTCACCGTAGTTTCTCTTGAGTTTCCATTCGTCAACGTTTCTATTGAGCCCAAGCTCACCATAGTTTGCATTCGGTCTCTACCCGTCATTGTTTGTATTGGGTTCCAGCTCACCATAGTTTGTATTGAATCTCCATTCGTCACTGTTTGTGTTGGGTACCAGCTCACCATAGTTTGTATTTGGTCCCATCTCATCATTGTTTGTCTTTGGTCCCATCTCACTAAGAACATTTCTTTCTATTTCTGTCTGCCAATGCTTAAATGTCGTCATGAGATTTACGTGATTTTGAATTCAAGTAACCTTCATAAGGAACTAAAATTAAGATTCTATTGGTTCTTTGAATGCACAAAATGGGTGTACTAGCACTTCCAAAGAGCGTAGACCCAGCTCAGAGGACTCCGCTCGGAGCCCTCTGCTTAGGATATGCACCTCTAGCAAATGTAAAGCTTTCATATTGAATGGAACTTGTTAAACCAATAAAGCGTTACAGTAAAATTTCGATTATTCAAATTTTCTGTATAGAATAATTTAGACCCTTTTAGGTAGGAGGCTGCTTAATGTATGGTGAAAGTCATGCAGAAAGCTCATAGAGCTTCACCAAGCATTAAGCTGCCGCCTGTCTTAAAGATCGACAACAATACGTATTTTAGGGTTCGAATACTCGAGATTGTACTGCATTTCATTTTGAATATGTAGCCTTCCAGACATTAATTGAATATTAGGTCAACTACAATACTAAGTTTCATAACTGTCATACATATTATATGGTGAACATTAAGAGTTATGTACCTTTGAATATTTCTTAGCTTGACCACAGCTATCGTAACGAAGGCAGACTACGTCTCTCTCAGATGCTCACTCTGCGTAGAATTAAACGTCTGTAGAAAACCAAGAGTCTCGTGTTGAAATCAAAGTTTTATCCCCCACCCTTAAAGTACATAACATCCGTCTTTAGTGTGACCGTCAGTCGGTCCGAAACGTGGTTCTAGATTTAAAGTTTCTAAACCGTCTGAAAAATGTAGGATTTCAATAAAATATGACACATTATTGTAACCATGACGATGACTATACAATCAACTAACCTGCTTCGTGGTGAAAAATTATGTTTGATTTGCTGAACATCTCATCGAATTCGAATTCGATCAAACTTTTGATAAACTAATGTTAGCATGGATCTTGATGAGAAGCCGAGTTACTCGGCATCTCATCTTGATCCAAGCTGTTTGCAAAGTCATGTCTGAGCCAAGACATGCTTAGCAGAAGAAGGGCTAATGCCATTTTTTCCATCATGTAAGTACTATTACAAGTACAGTAACACCCCTCTAAACCGGACGTGAAATTTGGTATTAATATCGGTCTTAGAGCCATGTGGCAGCTTAATGCAGGGTGAAAGTCATGCATAAAGCTCCTAGAGGAGCTTTCTGCATGACTTTCACCCTGCATTAAGCGGACACCTGCCAAAAAGTGTCTAAATTCTTCTCTACTAGAATTCCGGTTTAGAGGGGTTTTACTACATACTATTAGAGTAATAGCCGCATCTAATATTACATGAAGGCTTTATGGAATTTTCGTGTACACAGGAGGCGTATTTGTCTATAAAAATATCTCCAAAGCGATTCTAAAGTGTAGCAACAAAATCGGGTTAGAGGGAGGAATTTAAATCATATATGTTTAGACTTCTGTCTAAACTCGCCTCTTACCTACAGGTGTATCCCTTTACTCCATGAATATTCATGTAAAACTAATGACACCATGAATATTAATTAAATTATCTGTTATGTAAGCACGTGGGCATATGAACGTTTTGCCATGGCAGAAACTGTAGCATCATAAGTACAGTTATTATGTCATAAGCAAACAGAGCAGACCTTGATCAGACGACTCCTACAGGAGCCACCTGATCTGGGTTCTACTCTGTTTTCAAAGGTGTAGAGATGTGTATTATGGAGTAAAGGATTATGGGAACGTGTGCAAGAGGCTGCGCATATAATGTAGATCCAGACCAATCATCGCTTCAGAAATGCGTGATCTTCTACGCTGTTTAACACTTTTTCCATGAAGATTTATGTAAGACATAATGACGTCATGAATATTAATTATATTTATTTGTTACAAATAGCATATCGATACCGTCATCTTTAACCATGACAGAAACTGTAGAATCATATCTTTATTTTATCATAAGCAAACAGAGCAGACCCTGATCAGACGGCTCCATTGTTTACAAAGGCGTAGAACAGCTTATTTTTGGAGTAAAGGGTTATCACTTTGCTCAATATCAACGCTTTTGAACACCAGACCCAGATCAGACGGCTCCTGGTCTGGGTCTGTCCTGTTTGTATAGACATTCAGAGGCGTCTCTATCAGGTACCCTTTTCCACATATAAATGTGTTTTAACGCATTTGCAAACAGAGTAGACCCAGATCAGAGACTCCTATACATGGAGGAGCCGTCTGATCAGGGTCTGTTCTTTTTGCTAATGAAATTTGAAAGATCTGTTTATTTACTTTCTTAAATGGCTACAATGCCGTACCTTCTATATTCAGTTGTAACTATGTTTTCCATTAATATTCAGTAGGTATTGACATTTGGAATAAACGTAGAACAGGGAAAGGTTTAAGCATCCACCAGACGTTAACCCATTTGCTCCCAGTGGATTCTACCATGTTTATGTATTGGATTAGTCCATTTTTATACGCCCGAAGGGACGTATTATGGTATGGCGCATGTCGTCCGTCCGTCCGTCCGTCCGTCCGTCTGTCCGTCTGTCCGTCTGTCCGTCTGTCCGTCCGTCCGTCCGTTAGCAATTTCTTGTGCAACTAACTCCTCCTTTATTTTTCAACATAATTTCTTCAAACTTTCAGGAATGATAGATACTGATGTGTAGTTGTGCATATCAGTGAGATAACTCTCATATCATTTTTCATTCTGGAGTTATTGCCCTTTGATAGTTTCGGGTAGCAATTTCTTGTGCAACTAACTCCTCCTTTATTTTTCAACATAATTTCTTCAAACTTTCAGGAATGATAGATACTGATGTGTAGTTGTGCATATCAGTGAGATAACTCTCATATCATTTTTCATTCTGGAGTTATTGCCCTTTGATAGTTTCGGGTAGCAATTTCTTGTGCAACTAACTCCTCCTTTATTTTTCAACATAATTTCTTCAAACTTTCAGGAATGATAGATACTGATGTGTAGTTGTGCATATCAGTGAGATAACTCTCATATCATTTTTCATTCTGGAGTTATTGCCCTTTGATAGTTTCGGGTAGCAATTTCTTGTGCAACTAACTCCTCCTTTATTTTTCAACATAATTTCTTCAAACTTTCAGGAATGATCGATATTGATGTGTAGTTGTGCATATCAGTGAGATAACTCTCATATCATTTTTTATTCTGGAGTTATTGCCCTTTGATAGTTTCGGGTAGCAATTTCTTGTGCAACTAACTCCTCCTTTATTTTTCAACATAATTTTATAGAACAGCCTTCGGGCGTATATTGCCCCGTCTTGCGGTGCTCTTGTTTATTTAAGGGATGCCTGGCCTAAATGTTCAATTTCGTTCTGTTTTATATTGAAATTCCTATTAGCAAGCATGTGTAGACTCTGATCAGACGCCGCATTATGCCTACGTCCCATATATTGGATCGTGGGAGCAAATCGGTTAACCCTTTCACCGCCACAGTCGCGTAAATCCACCACGACAAATAGGGCAGTCCCAGATCAGACGCCGCCTTTTCAAGGCGGCGTCTGATCAGGGACTTCACTATTAGTCTCAATCTCTAGTTCTATATATGTGCTTTATTCCTTTGAAATTTGCATTTATTTATCTCATTTCCTTATTTTACTGAATGATTTAACAAACTTGGATTGCAGACGACAATTAGAAATTTGGCGCCGAAAGGGTTAATACCATTCAAGTTCATTAATTTAAGTGACTGTCAGAGAGAAGTTCAGCTGTACGGATGGACCAGACGTTGCCTCTGTGACGTGATGGCTGGACTGTGTTTACAGTGTTTTTATTTAACTCTTTACCAGATGCATATTCATGTAAGAAATAATGACAAAAAGCAAATATATTAACTGAACGTTTATAAGGATATGCGTATGCGAGATATTTTGTGAGCTGTACAATAATACCATTCTATTATACAATAAAAACCCCTCTAAACCGTAATTCTAGTAGAGAAGAATTTAGATACATTTAGGCAGGTGACTGCTTGATACAGGGTGAAAGTCATGCAGAAAGCTCATAGAGGAGCTTTCTGCATGACTTTCACCCTGCATTAAGCTGCCACCTGTCTGTTTTTAAAACCATTATTTATACATAATTTAACGTCCGGTTTAGAGGGATTCTACTGTAAATCCATAGGCAAACAGAGCCGTCTGATCAGGGTGTACACTATTTGCAAAGGTGTATATCCGTATATCGGAGAAAGGGTGACCAAACGGTTCTCAAGTACATTCAACTACAGTAGAATCCCTCAAATGCGACCAGCAAAAATGGGCATAATTCACCATGGCAGAGGCAGGTGGAAGCTTAATGCAGGACGAAAGTTATACAGAAAGCTCCTGTAGGAGCTTTCTGCATAACTTTCGTACTGCATTAAGCAACCACCTGCTTATAAAGACAGTCATTTTTATTCATTAAGTGGTCGCATTAGAGTTTTTTTCTGTATATGTATGTTTCGCTTTAATTGACTCTCTAGAACAACCGCTAAAATAAATAAAAGTCTGTATTTTAAGCGCGTGGTATGTTGTAGCTTGATAAGTACTTTTACTCTACATTAATTTGTCGCTTGCCTTAACCATTTACTCCATAAATACACACGTACTGTCACAACCTATCACCTTCATGCCCTCCCTACCTTATATTCATGTTCTGTTACACCCTGTAGATGACGCAAATGACAAAGGTACAGGTAAACCACGCTATATTGAGACTTGTTGTTATTTTGTTGTTTACATAACATCATAAAAGTACAGGGCCAGACAACACACTTTAGTAACTCGCCACATATTATGTACTGGGCTTTGGTCTAACGGATGTGTACCTAGTCTTGTAAACAGGGGGGTCGTGGGGTCGAATCTCAAGCTATGCAGTTTACTTTATTTTTTAAAAAAAACGGATTTGCCATTTGTAAATTTCTTTTTAATTTTTATTCCTTTAAGTATATGTTAATATTTTGCTAATAATTATTATATGTTATTATTAATATTTATTTTTGTTTTGTACGGATAGTATTTTAATGAAAAAAAATATTAGTCACTGGTAAGAATCGAACTTAAGACCGCCACATGCAAGTCCAGATACATATCCATTGCACCAAGACAACTATGTTGACAAAATTGCGGCTTGCTAAGGCTTTTAGAAATAAAGAAGCGCTGTAGTCGCTTCGTTTTGTTTACATTAGAGTAGGTCATGTTTTGTTCCAAAATAAGTTGGTCTATCTGTATTGACATATAATTATATTTCCAGACAGTTTGAAGACAACAAGATAGAAGCCATAGAGGCGGGTGCGTTCGACAGGCTGATGAAACTAAAAAAACTGTAAGTTGTATCACCTCCATTTGTCCCTTCCTTAATCTTTTCAGCTCCAAATAATTGTCATCTGGAAACATTGTCGTCTGCTTTACGTATCAGAGTGGGGATTCCATTATTTTCATCACAAAGCACATAAGCTGGTATCTAACAGTTTAGATCCAGATGAGACGCCGAGATACTCAAGCTTTTGATTGGTCAGATTTGAGTTCTCAAGCTTTTGATTGGTCGGATTTGAGCCAAAGGCTCAAATCTGACCAATCAAAAACATGAGAACGAACTCAGACTCAACTAAAAGTTTTATAAGCATGGACCCAGAACTGTTTTGCAAAGGTAACTAGATTAAACACCAATGCTACATGTACTGTAAAACCAACTAAACAGGTCGAAATTAAGTCTTAACACATTCTCTGTTCTATATTTATTACAAATTTCAATACCTACTGAATATTTATGGACAAATGTGTTATAATGAAATACGAAAAGTGGAACGCTGTAGTCATTTTAGAAACTAAAGAAACAGACATATCAAATTGCATTAGCAAATAGAGCTCCAACAGGAGCCATTTAATCTGAATCTACTCTGTTTGCAAATACTAGAAAATGCGTTTATATGAGGGAAATGGTTAAGAGCAGATGGAAGCTTAATGCAAGGCGAAAGTAATGCAGAAAGCATTCTGCATTACTTTCGTCCTACGTTTAACCTTTCGCTGATATAAACGCATTTAGTTCCTTTGCTGACAGTGTAGACCTAGATCAGACGGTCTGATCAGGGTCAGTTCTGTCTGCTTATAGAATCCTAATACAGATGACTCTACAGTTCTTACCAATAGCAAACAATCACGTGTTCATCACGTGCACATGTGACATGAATACAAAAACAGTTTTTAAATATTTATAAATATTTATTATATCATTGTTAGCTCCACTTTTTCAAAAAGTGGAGCTATTGTCATGACCCTCTCGTCAGCGTAGGCGTTGGTCAACCTTTTTGTTAAGGTCCATTTCTCATAAACCATCGAATATATTTGGTTAAAATTCGGTATGCATGTTTACTATCAGAAGGGGAACCATTTTCACAAGGGCAGGTAACCCTATAATTAATTTTGCCATATTTATGCCCCTTTTTCGACTTAGACTTCCACTACACTATCCAGCACTAAGAAAAGTGGAAGGCGCTGTCCGCGGACAGCTCTTGTTTTTATATGAATACACAACAGGGGAACACTTAGCCCTTTCCTTCATATAAACGTATTTTCACGCATCTACAAACAGAGTAGACCCAGATCAGACTGTTCCAATAGGAACCGTCTGAGCAGGGTCTGCTCTTTTTGCTAATGGAATTTGATTGATCTGTTTCTTTAGTTTCTAAAATGGGTACAATGTTCCACCTTCCATATTTCATTATAACATTCATACTACCTACTCCAATAGGTATTGATATTTGGAATATATAGAGAACAGGGAAAGGGTTAATCAGCCACCTGCTTCTACAGACAGCTGTGTGTATTCATTATGTTGTCGCTTTAGAGATACTGTACTGCAGAATATCATTAGAACTGTGACTGGAGTCACGACAACAGGGTTTCTTGGAGAAATTGCGATTTTAGCCCTTCGCTTGCTATTCACGTCAATATACCTACCTGTAAATAGTGAAGACCCAGATGAGACAGCTCCTGCAGGAGCTGTCTCATCAGGGTCTGCATTATTTACAAGTTGATTGTGCAACCAGTGCATCCCAAAGCAGCGAGTGCACAGCGAAATACTTGTACACAGTGAAGATATATGTAATTATGCAACAGGGCATGGGTAACGAAGGAGAAATGTATTTTAGAATTCAGCAAGCGAAGAGTTAATATTTGAAATACAGTAAAACCCCTCCTAACCGGAATTCTAGTAGAGAAGGTGGCTGCTTAATTCAGGTTGAAAGTCAGACAGAAAGCTCCCGCATTAAGCTGCTACATGTCTCCAAGACCGATACTTATGCTAAATTTAACTTCCGGGTTAGAGGGGTTTTACTGTACTGAAGTGCCGATTTCAGTATTTGAAATACATGAACTGAAATGACAATTTTAGTATTTAAAATACTTGTACTGAAATGTCGATTATTTTTGTATTTGAAATACATGTACTAAAATACCGATTTATTGTATTGTATTGAAATACATGTACTGAAAAGGCGATTTTAGTTAATTGAAATACATGCACTGAAATGGCGATGTTAGTATTTGAAATACATGTACTGAAATTGCGATTTTTGTATTTGAAATACATGAACTGAAATGGCGATTTTCGTACTTGAAATACATGTACTGAAAGGGCGATTTTAGTATTGAATTACACCCATTTATCAACGTATTTTCTAATAACAGTAAACTCGTATTTTTAGGTATCTCCGTGGCAATCGCTTGACAATCATCCATCAAGAGATGTTTCGCCATCTTCCTACCCTGGAGAGAATGTAAGTATTGCAATAAAAGCACTATTAAATAACTCGACAATAGTTAACAGTGTCGACCTATCTCAGCCAACGAATTGGCAATGCTTTTTTCAGTCCAGGGTCTGCAATTTTTGCAGTGATAACAGTCAAACTAACATTTGACCTTTTTAACATTTAGCCTCCTATGGGCGGATAAGTGACTACCTATGCAAACTGTTTGGATCCAGATGAGATTCAGAGTAACTCGGCGTCTCATTAGGGTCCAAACTGTTTGACACCCTGATTGCATTTGGGTACATTGTTTTAAAAATGCTGTAGGTGAACAATTCTGTAAAAATAATTTGCTCAGCAGGCTAAAGGTTACCTTGCTGATACGCCTATATACGACTTTGCAAGCAAAGTACAGTAAAACCTCTCTATAACGGGCACTAAGTTGTGTTAATTATTTGGTATTTAGGACAGGTGGCCGCTTAAAGCAAGGTGAAAGTAAAACAGAACGCTCCTATAGGAGCGTTCTGTTTTACTTTCAACTTTCTTTAACAGCCACCTGCCTTCAACACAACATACTTGATGTTATTTATTGGCCGTTATAGATAGGTTTTACTGTACGGGTAACGGGATGTCTCATCGGGATCAAAGCTGTTTGACATTCGCTCAATAGTTTCTCAAAAGCTTAATCGAAATGGACATAGTGAAGATTGATCATATCCAACTTAACCCATTCCCTCCTGTACTGTTTTTAGAAACAACCTCTTCGCATAAATCTCCCGAAAAGGAGCATTTACTAGAAAAGGGGCGTTTTTAGAATTGAAACTAATGCGATAATGCAAATGCTCACAATGGTTTCAAAAATAACTTTTACAGAGGTGTAACAATGCGTCGGTAGGAGGAAATGGGTTAAAATGTAATTCAGTGGTAGATAACAACAGAGATGCTCGATTGATACAGTAAAACCTCTCTTAACCGGAATTCTAGTAGATAAGAATTTAGACACTTTTAGGCAGGTGGCTGCTTAATGCAGGGTGAAAGTCATGCAGAAAGCTCCTCTAGGAGCTTTCTGCATGACTTTCACCCTGCATTTAGCTGCCACCTGTCTCCAAGACCGATATTCATACTAAATTTAACGGCCGGTTAAGAGAGGTTTTACTGTACTATAGTTCACTTATAGAATTTCATCACATGACTTAGAAATAGAACGATCAAGATATAAAAACATACCTCGAAATCAAAGACTGTGTTTAAATTGCAATAACAACAGGTTACATGTAATATCATTTTCTGTTAATTAGTGACTCGCATCGCGATGCGGTAGCCCTATAGTAATTAGCTTGTCCGTCTGTCTGTCCGTACGTCCGTCCGTCCGCCTGTCCTTCTGTCCATTTGTGGTTTCCTCATAGTATCTCCTCAAGGAATGGTCCAATTTCCACCATAATTGCCCAGTGTACTTGATATCCAATTACTTCGTTTGGGTTCTGTGGTTGGCATATTCTAGACATATTTATTGATGATGATACAATCTGATTGGCTCATTGTTTCTGTGACATATCTTCTGAAATACTTGTCCGATTTCTATCAATTTTTCGAAAAATTACGGGCAATTTCACTTAGGCTGCTGCAATCCGATTAGCCAATTGGTTTTCGCGCAATATCTCTTGAAGGAATGGTCCAATTTTCACCAAATTTGCCCAGTGTATTTGTTATCCAATTACCTCGTGTGGGTTCTGTGGTTGGCATATTCTGCACATATTTATTGATGATGATACAATCTGATTGGTTAATTGTTTCTGTGACATATCTTCTGAAAGATTGGTCCGATTTCTGTCAAACTTGCTCACTATATATGCTTATTATTATAGTAATTACAATATATAGGTGTATGCGATACCTCCTACTTCCTCGACAGTAGTCTAGTTTGTCCAAAATTTGAACTTCTTAGAAAAAAAGTTTCTGACAAAGTATAACTATACATGGCCTACTATACAGAAATTTATAAACAATATGTGTCTTAAAAACAAGAAGATTGTCACCGATTTAGCTAGATACGTTTACTTTGCAAACCAGTTGAGAATTCAATAATTAAAAAATAGATGCGGAATATTTCGGAATGCATTTTCTTTAGATTTAGATCTATTTAAAATCTGCAGGAACACGTTTTGTATATTCTGCTGTTTAAGTCTCCTATGTTTAATAAATGAATGATCGCTTAGTATAGGTTCTACCGTAAACAAACTAGTGGACAACAGCTGGTTGCAACCGGTTGTTCAAGTTTGTCATTTAAGAAATGAATGACGTGCTTCCGGTGTTCATGAGGTTATGCGACGCATAGCTTTACGAGCAAAGTTAGTGAAGCCCGAAGGGCTTCACGTGAATCTTTGCTTGTAAAGCTATGCGTTGCATAACCCATGAACACCGGGAGCACGTCATTCATTTCTTATATTTATATTCAATTGTATTTCTTATATTTAAGAAATGAATGACGTGCTTCCGGTGTTCATGAGGTTATGCAACTTTCTTTTTAGAATAAGGTTATATAAGGACGTTGCAGGGCGAATGTAAATATTTAAGAAATGAATGACGTGCTCCCGGTGTTCATGAGGTTATGCAACGCATAGCTTTACGAGCAAAGTTAGTGAAGCCCGAAGGGCTTCACGTGAATCTTTGCTCGTAAAACTATGCGTTGCATAACCTCATGAACACCGGGAGCACATCATTTATTTCTTATATTTATATTCCATTGTATTTCTTATATTTCAACGGAATAACCGCTATCTAGGTCGTTGCCAGGTTCGTTTCTAACGTAGTAGGATTGTCGGAGATAACGCTCCTTACGTCACGTGTACATAACACGGAAGTGACGTTACGTCGCTTGGGAACAGACGTTGATTAATAGAGTTTGAATGTAGTACGCAAAGAGAGAATTGAGAGAAGTAAATTGTGAAAGAAGAAGACGTGTCAATCATCTATTCCCGTCCCATATAGACAAGGATCTCTATATATGGTATGAAAAATAGTCACAAACACATATTATAAATATAGAATGAATACAAGATTTTAATCAGTAAATTGTCCAGCGGAATTCTGGGAAAAGGAGAACCGACTCAAACCGGTATTGAAATGAACGTGCATGGGAAAATGCAACTTTCTTTTTAGAATAAGGTTATATAAGGACGTTGCAGGGCGAATGTAAATATTACTTAATGAACGGTTGGTGTTATTCTTTTTGTTGCAGAGATTTGACTGACAACCAGATTACCAGCATCGAGCGATATTCCTTTTTTTCACTCCCAAGCTTGGCCGTGGTGTAAGTCTTTGAATATTTATTACCCATATGAGAGGGCTCCTAGAGGAGCCCTCTCATCAGGGCCTGCACTGTTTGTCATGTTTCACTTTTCTTTAAAAATATTCCTCAAATTAATATTCACCATAAGCTTGACATGTTTGAATTTTGGAATAGTCCTTTTGAAAATTCAGAAATGTAAGGATTAATGTTATTAGTCCCCCACCGGTTACCGGTTGGGGGAATATAGGTTTGCTCGATTCCATCTGTCCGTCTGTCCGTCCGTCTGTCACGCTTCGTGTCCGGGCCATATCTCCTACAAAGTTATGCCAAATTCATTATTATAACTTCACACATTGGAGAAGCATGATGAGGGGTAGTGTCATGCACAAGGGCCATAACTCTAGCATCAATATTTTTGGAGTTGTTCCCCTTTTTCATATTTTCTTGTCAGTCCGTCTGTCTCGCTTCGTGGCCGGGCCATATCTCCTACAAAGTTAGTCCAAATTCATTATAACTTCACACATTGAAGAAGCATGATGAGGAGTAGTGTCATGCACAAGGGCCATAACTCTAGCATCAATATGTTTGGAGTTATTCCCCTTTTTCATATTTTTTGTCCGGACAATAACTCTTTATCTACTGGTTCAATTGATTTGAAACTTCACATATGGAACAAGCATGATGAGGGATAGTGTCATGCACAGGGGCCATAACTCTAGCATCTATATTTTTTTGGAGTTATTCCCCTTTTCATATTTTCTTGTCCAGTTAATAACTATTTATGTACTGGTTCAATTGATTTGAAACTTCTCATATGGAACAATCATGATGAGGTGTAGTGTCATGCACAAGTGTCATAACTCTAGCATCAGTATTTTTGGAGTTACTCCCCTTTTTCATATTTTCTTGCCGGGACAATAACTTTTTATTTACTGATTCAATGTATGAAAGTAGGTACTAATACCATTCAGGTGGTCATGTATATACCATGGTCAACCACACCATGGGTGGGTGGGGTGGGGAGAGTGGAGGTTTTTTTTTCAGTCCGGTGGGAGACTCATGTCTTGCATAGTAATACAACATGCCCTTGTTTTAGATCATTTACCAGCATCCCTCTTTACGAGGTATCGCAGGAAAAACGTGCTCACTTTGGATCTACAGTAAAACCGCTCTATAACGGCCACTAAATTATGTTAATTAGTTGGTATTTAGGGCAGGTGGCTGCTTAAAGCAAGGTGAAAGTAAAACAGAACGCTCATATAGGAGCGTTCTGTTTTACTTTCACCTTGCTTTAAGCAACCACCTGCCTTTTATACAAACCACTTGATGTAATTCAGTGGCCGTTATAGAGAGGTTTTACATGAGATTTCATGTAATTTCACCATAATCGAAACAGTGTGACACTCTGCTTCTGTTTGTTGTAAAAGATGGAGAAAACACACAGAATTGAAAACATCGTAATCGTTTAACCCTTTCCTTGTTTTATGTTTATTCCAAATTTCAATACCAACTGAATATTCATGGACAAAATACTTATAATGAAATATGGGTTGCGTAACATTATAGCTATTTTAGAAACTAGAGAAACAGATATATGTATATCAAATCCCATTTTCAAGCAGAGCAGACTCTGATCAGACGACTCCTGTAGGAGCCGTCTAATCTGGCTCAACTCTGTTTGCAAATGTATGAAAAGGCATTTATATGAAGGAAAAGGTTGACTGGGTGTCGTTGCTTAACCATTTCCTCCATAAATACGCATGTCTACGCCTCTGTAAAAATCACTTGTTGAAACCATTATGATAAATAGAGCATTTTCTCTTATAGGAGCAAATGCTCTATTTATCACAATGGTTTCAAACTACAAAACTCTAAAAAAATCTTTTTTTCTAGATAATGCTCCTTTTCGGTAGATTTATTCAAAGTAGTTTGATCTAAAATAACCTATGACGGAATTGGTTAAATGCAGAATGAAAGGCTTTTAATCCTAACCTAATGGTTTAGCATTTTTTTACGCCGTTGCAAACAGAGTAGACCCAGATCAGAGGACTTCTACAGGCGGCTACTGATTAGGGTCTGCTCTACTTATGGAAGTATATAGATCTGATCTTACAGTGTGCGTCGTGGTAAAAAATATTATGTTTTGTTGATAATTCCATTAAAATCAGCTAATTCGTAGTCGTACACCTATTATTTCATACACGAATATTCCTAAGGAGAGATGTAGTGTTTCTCTATTATCAGTTATTAATACATGTTTTTCACACATCGTGATATGCCATTCTATACTACCACATCATACCTTCAGATCACAGTTACAGACACAAACCCATGCACAGTAAAGCTCCGCTAATACGACTACCCAAAATAAACGAATTCTGGATTTTTAAAATAGGTACAGTAAAATATCGATTATTCGAACAGTAAAATACGTATTATTATCGATCTTTAAGACAGGTGGCAGCTTAATGCATGGTGAAAGTCATACAGAAAGCTCCCCTTGGAGCTTTCTGCATAACTTTCACCATGCATTACATGTAAATAGCCACCTGCCTAAAATGTTCTAATTTCTTCTATACAGAAAATTCGAATAATCGAGATTTAACTGTAGTAGCTTAATACAGGACAAAAGTTATACAGAAAGCTCCTTTAAGAGCGTTCTGCATTACTTTAACCCTTCGCTTGGTATTCACGTCAATATACGTACCTGTAAATAGTGAATACTCAGACGAGACAGCTCCTGCAGGAGCTGTCTCATCAGGGTCTGCACTATTTACAAATTGATTGTGCAACCAGTGCACTCCATAGCAGTGAGTACACAGCGAAATACTTGTACACAGTGAAGATATATGTAATTATACAACAGGGCATGGGTTAAGCAACCATCTGTGTTAACAGTTTCCGGACTCCTATATTAATAGTTTTTGTGGTGGCATTAGCGAGACTTTATTGTATTGCAGATCCGTGCGAAGTTTAAATCGCCACTTTCAGTTTCGTAACCATGCAACAAATGTTAGAATATAAACAATGTACATTGTATTGGAAACGTGACAATAATAATACTCCAGTATGTCACCTTTTGACGCATTTGCAAACAAAGTAGACCCAAACCAGACAACCCCTATAGGAGCTGTCTTATCAGAATATGCTCTGTTTGCTTATGGACTAATATAGAGCTGATGCTACTGTTTCTACAAAGACTTAAAAGTCATGTGTTCATGTGTTATTATTTACAAAAAAGTTAATTTAATTAATATTCATGATTTTATTATATCATACATGCGTATCCATCATGTAAATGGTTAACCCATTCCATCCAAGACAATTTTAGACCCAACCTCTTTCAAATTGAATAATTTTACTGAAAAGGAGCATTTAGTAGATAAAAGGATTTTGTAGAATTGTGTAGTTTTGAAACCATCGTGGTAAATAGAGCATTTGCTCCAATGGAGCAAATGCTCTACTTATCACAATGATTTCAAAAATGAATTTTGCAGAGGCATCAAAAGTCGCCAAAATGAGGGAATGGGTTCAACTACTAGCACAATAATTAATCGTGTAATTCCGACACATCCTGGCCAGCAAGCTTGGAAAGGGTTGACACTGTTTCTGTTTTTATCCTAAAGTGTCGATTAACCGAAATTACTCTACCCGTCTTTAAGACTACTTCATACTAATGGTCGATTTAATGATGTTATGCCGAAGACGTGATAGTAGAATTAGTTATCCACAACGCCAATCAGATAACTGAGAATGAACTCAGACTCACAAAAAACTTTTATAACATCGGGGACCAGTAATGAAGGAAGTAACGCACACGGAGAAAGTACAGATTAATTTAGATGTTTAGGCGCAAATTATTGAAAATGTGTATTTAAGGAAGGTTTGGTATGACTGTGTGTGTGTAATTGTAATACTGCTTTGAAACAACCACTTTCATGAATTTAAATGGGATAATAAAAAATAGCTGCTTAAAGTCGGACGACGTTTTCGTCACATACCTTAATCCATTACCTCATAAGCTATTTTAGATCCAACCACTTTGAATAAATCTACCGAAAAGAAAGTAGCATTAACTAGAGAAAAGGAACATTTTAGAATTTTGTAATTTGAAACCATTGTGATAAATAGAGCATTTGATCCTATAGGAGCAAATGCTCTATTTATCACAATGGTTTCAATATGTTATTTTTTACAGAGGCGTAGAAAGGCGTACATGTATTTATGAAGGAAAGGGTTAATTACCCCATATATTCTACACAGTATAACATCTTTGCAAGCAGAGTAGACCTAGGCGAGACGACCCCTATCTACAGCCGTCTGATCAGGGTCTGGTCTCTATCGTAATTAAATAATATGCATCTGACTCTATAGCTTCTGCCATAAGATAATCCCTTGCTCATGACATCGTTATAAAACTCAATTAATAAATATTAATGATACGATAATTTCCTACACGAATGTTCATGAAGTAATGTGGTCGCTATAGAGAGGTTTATTGGTTCTAACCCTTAACTCCATGAATATTGATGTAAGAAAAAATGGCATCATGAATATTAAATAGATCATTTGTTGTAATAACACATGAACACAGGAAGTTTTGGCTATGACAGAAAAACTGTAGATCATAGCCTATGTCAGAAGCGAAAAGAGAATACCCTGATCAGATGGCTAATACAGGAACCGTCTGATCTTGATCTACTCTGTTTGTAAAGGCGCTTGCATAACGTCAAGTGTAAAGCAGCAACATTCTTTATAAGATATTCTGAGTGGTCACTTAAAACAGGTTTTACTGTATAACGACAGTCCTAAAACAGTGAAACATGTCTACAGCCAACATCAACATTTGTTTAATTATGGGTCGTTCAGACAGGTGATGGCTTAATGCAGGACGAACGTAATACAGAAAGCTTTCATCCTGCATTAAACAGCCACCTGCTCTTAGTGAACTCCATATTTATTCATGATATTGGTCACTACAGACAAGTTCTACAGTACACGGATCCAAGTACAAGTACACTGTAATTGCACTGACTGTCTTATATGGATCCAGCTATTTTCAACTCCATGTATTTTCACTACATTACACACAGGATATTAGTGCATCACAATAAAGTGACAGATCCACCGAATCAAATTACAGTAAAACCTCTCTAAAGAGACCACATCACAAAAGAATAATTCTGGGTCTTAAAATCAGGTGGTAGCTCAATGCAGAATGAATGTTATGCAGAACGTTCCTATAGGGGCTGTCTGCATTACTCGTGTCCTGTATTAGCACGTTTGCTTTAAAACGTACCAAGGTCTGGTCAGTGTGTGGACACTTTAGTGGTTTACGCTGTGTATTGCTCCTTTTGCAGAGATTTCTTGAATAATCCAGTGCAGTGCCAATGCGAAGAAAGACTTCTGAGGGAGTTCATGACTATTGCAACGAACCCCTTCCTCTATAACATGATATGTGCTAACTTGGATAACCAACCGTTTTTGGCTCTCAAGCAAAACCAGTTCCCAGAATGCCGGACCGGTATGTATGTAGACTTACTGAGATTAACTATATGATATTATGATTACTTTCTGTGAACTAATACGTGCATATAATTGTAGCATTTCGAAGAAGTAAACGTTAACTCCATAGTTACGTTTTTTACATATTTACAAACAGAGTAGACACAGATTCTGTAGGAGGAGTATGGACAAATATACAGTAGATCCACTCCAATGCGACCACTAATGAATAAACATGGTGGTCTTTATAAGCAGGTGGCTGCTTAATGCAGGACGAAAGTAATGCATAACGTTCATCCTGCATTAAGCTACCACATGCCTGTAAGAGACAGACTTGTACATCTTTTGGTGGTCGCATTAACCCTTTGCTTGATATTCGCGTCAATATACCTACATGTACCTGTAAATAGTGAAGACCCAGATGAGACAGCTCCTGCAGGAGCTGCCTCATCAGGGTCTGCACTATTTACAAGTTGATTGTGCAACCAGTGCACTCCACAGCAGTGATTGCACAACGCAATACTTGTACACAGTCAAGATATATGTAATTATACAACAGGGCATGGGTAAAGAGGTATTTTGGTGGTCACATTAGAGGTGTTTTAGTACTGTGTTTCTGCTATGTTTGCTTATGGAATAATTTACATTAAAACCCCTCTAAACCGGAATTCTTGGACAGAACAAATTAGATACTTTTCGGCAGGTGGCTACTTAAAGCAGGATGGAAGTCATGCAGAAAGCTCCTTTGGTCCTCTAAATCAGACGCTAACATTAGTGTCAACTGTCAAGCCGGTCTATCAGACAGGTGGCTGCTTAATAACCCAATAATAAACCTGCTGAAAATGTAGATAGGGTATCATTGAATTCCAATGTTTGTAACAGCTTCCTAGCATCAAATATGAGAACCGAATAACACTCCCATATCCAGGGTGTCTATATGTTACATATAAAGAATGATATTGAGAATATTAACAGCTAGGAGGGTGTCGTGAAAACTACTTAATCCCCGTCTGACACAAATACGATACCAAACACGATATCATGCCGCACCCAGTTTACCCTTTTCTTCGTGAATATTCATATGAGAAATAATGACATCATAAAAATTAATTTGAATACGTTTAGAAATTACAGGAAGCTGTATAATCATATCTATGTTACATGTATTTCATAAGCAAATTTAGCCGGCCTTGACCAGACTGCTCATTTAGGAGTGAATGTATATAGGGGTAACGCTTTCCTTCATACAAACACTTTTTTCACGCCTTTGCAAAAGTAGTAGACCAAGACAAGACGGCTCCTATAGGAGCCATCTGATCAGGGTCTGCTGTGTTTGCTTAAGAAATTATAATAGATCTGACTCTACCGTTTGTATCGATACTAAAATTCCATGTGCAAATATGTCATTATAAAATTTCAACTGATAGATATTAATGATGTCATTATTTCGTACATGAATATTCAACAAGGAAATGGCTTAAGGGTCATACAAACAGTCTAGACATTCTGACAAGATTATAACTTAACCTTTAGCCTGCTATGGGCGGATGAGTGAATACCTATGCAAACAGTTTGGATCCAGATGAGACGCCGAGTAACTCGGCGTCTCATCAGGATCCAAACTGTTTGACACCCTGGTTGCATTAATTATAGCTTGAATTTTTAAAATGTGCTTAGGAGAAAAGTTCTGTAAAAATAATTTGCTCACCAGGCTAAAGGTTAATTTAAGCAACGGGCTTATCCTTAACTCCATCAGTATTTATGCAAGAAATAATGACGTCATGGATGTTGATTAGATTAACTTTACAATGTCACATGTACACAAGAGTTGTGCTCAAAGCCTTAACTGTAGTATTACAGTATATCTACAGTAGAACCCCTCTATTGCGACCACTTAAAGAATAACCATAGCTGCCTTTATAAGTAGGTGGTTGCTTAATGCAGGACAAAAGTAATGCAGAAAGCTTCTGCATTTTTGTCCTGCATTAAGCTACCACCTGCATCTAGCACCCAGAGTTATACCTCTTTTAGGTGGTCGCATTAGCGGGGTTTTACTGTATATTATTCCGTTAAAACAGAGCAAACCGTGATTAGACGGCTTCTACAGGAACAGTCTGATCTGGGCCTACTCTGTTTGCAAAGACATTAAAAGGCGTAGGTATGGAGTAAATGGTTAATATATAAAAATATCTTCTTGCATCGTCTACTCTGTTTGCAAAGGCACAGAAAAGCGCACTTATGGAGTCATGGGTTATACAATAAAATACTGTGTTGCATCGTCTCTGGTTTTATTTGTTTTACCTGAAGGGACGCGATTTGACACCTTTGCATGCAAACATAGTAGACCCGGAACATAATGCACGTTTAGGAGCCATCTGCTGTGTTTCTTATGGTATGCTATAGAACTGATTCTGCAGTGTTTAACATAACCAAAATTCCCTTTATTAATATGTGAATTTATCTAATTATTTTCATGGTGTCAATTTCTTACAGAAATATTCACGAGGTATATACACTTAAAGAGAAACCTTGCAATTTCCTCCTTCAAAGCTCATTTAGTATGATTTTTACCCTGCATTTAGCGTCCATCTATCTTTACAATATGCACTGATACTTTTTTGAGCATCAGTTTAGAGGGTTTTACTGTTTGGAATCAAAGCTATAACCACAATGTGAAACAGTCTGGATTCTGACGAGACGCCGAGTTACTGGAAGCCTGACCTGAATCGAAACGGTTAGCAAAGAGTTGCCAAAGACTATCCCAAAACCAGAAAACTGTACCCATAGGACACAGCTACACGCCTAGCGATATTGTCCCTAAATGAAGCATTTTCACTGTATGTTATAGAGTGAAGAACATTTCAAAGTCATATAACTCTAGTAAAAATGGTTGAGCCAGCACATCGCTTATGTGCGTACATCATATCAACATTCTTCATCTGTGGAACGGTGAAGCAATTTCTCTCGTTGGTGCGTGAGGAGGTTTCACTACACGTTATGTAATGACGAAACAAACAATGTCCGATAAACCTGGTAAAAATAGTCGGATCTACATTCCCTTCTTCATGTATATCGTCATATATTAAACTTGTTTATCTGTGAAACTTTGAAGAAAAATCCTTCCATTTGTGTATGAAATGGTGACGCACAAGAGGGCCGTATGGACAGACATATGTACGCGCGGACGTACTGACAGACGGACAAGAGTAATCGGTAAGTGGACATTGAGTGAGGGAGCTCTTTAGAGGGAGCTTACTATAACTGTCCTATTTTTCTGTTCAGGCGAGAATCTCTTTCCGCCATCAGGCAGTCGTTATTGTTATGCCTGTTCCTCGGTTTCGAGCCTGAAGGAGTGTGCCACGAAGGACCAAGCACAGTGTATAGACCCCAGGGTAAGTCCAATAGATGAATCATGTGGTATATGTCTCTTTGGAACATTACAACCGGTACTGATCAAGAACACTTATTCCCTCACATTGACGCCTTTGAAGCCTCTGTCAGTGTTACTTTATGAAATCATTGTGATAAATAGAGCATTCTTGCCATAGGCGCAAATGCTCTACTTATCACAATTGTTTCAAAACTACACAATCTAAAAAACTATCATTCTCTAGTAAATGTTCGGTAGAATTTCTCAATATTATTGGGTTTAAACAACCTATGAGAGAATGCGTTAAGACGCGAGGTTTGATCAAGATCTACCCTGTAAAGCAACAACCAAAGTGAGAAATAAGATTTGATCTGGACTCTTACCTCCATGTAAGAAACATTGACGCCATGAATATTAATTATATTAATTTATTATAATTGAAAATGGACACGGGAATTTTGGCAACGACAGAAACTGTAGAATCATACCGATATTATATCATAAGCAAACAGAGCAAACCCTGATCAGACGGCTCCTATAGGAGCTGTCTGATCTGTGTCTACTCTGTTTGCGAAGGCTTGGAAAGGCGTATATATTGAATAAAGGGTTAAAGGCAGGTGACAACCTACTTCAGGACGAAATATATTGACCATTATTCATTTAGTGGTCGCTTTAGAGAGGTTCTACTGTACTTATCTATTTGCTATCAATTCCGCAATTGTACTGTAGTGTTTCTGTCTGTTTTTATCAATTCTACAGTTGTATTGTTTTGTTTCTGTTTTTATCAACTTTGCAGTTGTATTGTGTTGTATCTATCTGTTTTTATCAATTCTACAGTTGTATTTTTTTGTTTCTCTTTTTATCAATTTTGCAGTTGCATTGTATTATATCTATCTGTTTTTATCAATTCTACAGTTGTATTGTTTTGTTTCTGTTTTTATCAATTTTGCAGTTGCAGTGTATTGTATCTATCTGTTTTTATCAGTTCTACAGTTGTATTGTTTTGTTTCTGTTTTTATCAATTCTACAGTTGTATTGTTATAGTTCAGTCTGTTTTTACCCATTTTGCAGATGTACTGTAGTGTTTCTGTCTGGTTTTATCCATTAACTTGATTAACCCATTCTCTGTTCTATATTTATTCTAATTTTCAATACCTACTGAATATTCATGAACAAAATAGTTATAATGGCATATAGAAGGTGGAACATCGAAGCCATTTTAGAACCTAAAGAAACAGACCTTTCTCATTCCATTAGCAAAGAGATCAGACCCTTATCAGGCGGCTCCTATAGGAGCCGTCTGATCTGCGTCTAAGTATTCTGTTTGCAAATGCGGGGAAAACACGTTTTTACGAAGGAAAGGGTTAATATTCATGTAACAAATGGACTATTGCAAAATACAAACAGACCAAGCTTACCGTGAATATTCAGGGATGTTTTAAAAGAAAAATGTGATATGACAAACAGTATAGACCCTGATGAGGCGTCTCCTCTAGTAGTCCTCTCATCTGGGTGTACAATGCTTGCAATAGACATGAAGGATTCGTTTCCTACACCGAAAGGATTAATCAGACTTTTACACAGTGGCTTATGAATGTGCCTGTGTACTGATCTACATGAGTTGAGTGTATAACCCTTTACTCCATGAATATTCATGGAGTAAATAATGACATCGTGAATATTAATAAAATTAATTGCCATAATAACATATCGACATAGGAATGTGTGGCCTTTGTAAAACAGAAGAATCATATCTACATTATATCACTAGTAAACAGAGTAGACCTTGATCAGACAGCTCCTATAGGAGTTGTCTGATCTGGATCTACTCTGTTTGCAAATGCATAGAAATGTGTATTTATGGAGGAAAGGGGTGATTAGGTTCTGCTCTGAATTACATCAAGCATTTTATGTTAAAGGCATGTGGCAGCTTAAAGCAAGGTGAAAGTAAAACAGAACGCTCCTATAGGAGCGTTCTGTTTTACTTTCACCTTGTATTAAGCGGACACCTGCCCTAAATACCAACCAATTAACACAACTTAGTGGCCGGTATAGAGAGATTTTACTGTAGGTCTGATTCTACAGTTCCTGCCATAGTAAAACATTTGCTATTCACGACGCCGTCATAACAATGCAACTCATTAATATTCATGATGTCATTATTTTTTACATGGATATTCAAAAATGAGGGAAATGATTAAATTAAACAGAAAACTACGACTGACCAACACGTTTGTACCCTGTAACATTTTCAATGAAAACATGTAATTTGCTCTTATCATCAGCAAATCGATGATCTGCGATGCATTATTAACTTTTAAACCCTTCATTGCAGGAAAAGACTCACTAATAATGTCACTAATATCCTTCGCAAACAGTGTTGACACAGATCGATTGGCTCCTAGAGGAAACCTCTTGTCGATGTCTGCACCGTTTGCCAGGTTTTCTTTTAAAATATCCCTGAATTCACGGTAAGCTTGACCTGTTTGAACTTTGGTATTCCCACGTCGTAAGAGTTAAGTCGTCGAAATTGCGTCAGTTTTATACGATAAAGCACTTCTCAATTCATTATAGAGATAACAGATTTTTATGCGTCAGATCCATTTTCATACATATTTGTTTGAATGCTATAATAGATAATAAATCGAGTACAATTCTATATACTAGTATAAATATCTCATGTTTAAGCAAATCACTACCTTATCTTTAAATGTAGTACTTGTTAACTCCCATAATATATATTGTAAACGCGTTCAAAGGGAAAATTGGAACCCATCCATTTTCAATGTGAGGGGCTCCTGTAAAAACATATGCTGGTGAAAGCCTTTGACATTAATTGGGTTTACACTGTTGTCTATGTCCCATGTCTGGGGCCACGTAACTTTATGAGTTCGCCTCCCCTCACAAGACCAGGCCCCGAGTTTATAAAAACATTTTGCTTGAGTCTGAGACCAATCAGATGTTTGAGAATGAGCTCATTCTCAAAGCTGGAAGGGTGGGTGGTAGAGATTGAGATTGCTGGAGGGAGAACTGGAAGAGTGGACGATATAAGCTGAAATTAGAAGCTACGATGGCTGGAAGGCAAAGCTGGGATTGTGAACGGTTGAAGCTTAGAAGGCTGGAGGGAAAAGCTGGGAAAAAGTTGGCGATAGGAGCTGAGATGGTTTGAAAAGAAAGACGAGAGAGTGTGTGGTAGAATTTTCGAAGGATGGAAAGAGGGAAAGCAAGCTGGCTAATAGAAGCTAAAATGGATAGATGGCTTGGAGGGAGGACATGCTGTAGAAATTGGGAAGAAAGTTAAAACTGAGAGGGAGTATGCGATAATAGCTGAGAAGGCTGAAACGGAAAGATTGGAGGATGGGCGGTAGAAGCTAATGATGCTTGAATGCGTAGCTAGGAGGATGAACTACAGAAACAAAACAAAAAAGACTATACAAGGGAACGTCTGAGAAAGCATTGGTAAATTTGAAGTGAAACTGTTTGCCTGTCTGCCGATATGAATTTCAATTTAACTGAAATAAATCAAATACATGTAATGCTCAGAAATGAAGCAGCTCAGGGTTTGATCAGAACACACTTCACAGGATGGACTGGACTAAATTCTTTGAAAACATTCTGAATATACAGTAAAACCCCGCTAATGCGACCACCAAAACGGTGTATAATTCTGGGTGGCAGAGGCAGGTGGTAGCTTAATGCAGGACGAAAGTTATGCAGAAAGCTCCTATAGGAGCTTTCTGCATAACTTTCGTCCTGCATTAAGCAACCACCTGCTTTAGACGACATCAGTGTCTGTTTATTAAGTGGTCGCATTAGTGGGGTTTCACTGTACGAGTATCTCGTACATTTTAGCAACGTTTAATTCTGTCACCGCTGCCAATGTCGCAACTGTGATTACCTGTGCAAGCAGTTTGGATCCAAATGAGAAGCTGAGTAACTCGGCGTTTCACCAGGATCCAAACTGTTCGTCACTGAGAATGTTTTTTAAACAAAAAATGAAGAAAAAATATGAATGAAATTTGTAACAGACAACAAAGTTTGCAGACGACAAAATTTGGCAGCGAAAGAGTAAAACCTAGTTAATACGACCACCTAAAAGGGGTATAATTCTGGAAGATAACGGCAGGTGGTAGCTTAATGCAAGACAAAAGTAATGCAGAAAGCTCATAGAGGAGCTTTCTGCATTACATTTGTCCTGCATTAAGCAACCACTTGCTTATAAAGACAACCATGCTTATTCATTAAGTGGTCGCATTAGAGGGGTTGTACTGTACTCTCGGGTATGTACAATAAATCTCTCTAGACCGGACTCCAAATTGAGTATAAATAACGGTCTTGGGGACAGGTGGCTGCTTAATGCAGGTTTAAAGTCATGCAGAAAGCTCTACTAGGAGCTTTCTGCATGACTTTCACACTGCATTGAGCAGGCACCTGCCGATATCATCTAAATGTTCCGGTTTAGAGGGGGTTTACTGTGCTGTTTAAACAAGTTCGAATCCTGTGAAAACACCGCGTAGCTCTGAGTCTCATCAGGTTCTACACTGTTTGATACTCCGGTTGTACCTTTTGTTTTTTAACCCTTTCCCTGTTTTAACCCTTTCCCAGTTTTAACCATTTCCCTGTTTTTAACTCTTTCCCTGTTTTAACTCTGTCCCTGTTTTAACCATTTCCCTCATATGAACGTGTTTTTACGCATCTGCAAACAGAGTGGACCCAGATCATACGGCTCTTATAGGAGCCGTCTGATCAGGGTCTGCTCTGTTTGCTAATGAAATTTGATAGATCAGTTTTGTTACTTTCTAAAATGGATACAAAATGGATACAATGGTCCACCTTCCATATTTCATTTTAAATTTTTCGTCCATAAATATTCAGTAGGTATTGCAATTTGTAATAAACATAGAAGGGGGACAGGGTTAATATTCATGTAAGAAATAGTAGTTTTGACATGATGAATATGTATAAGCTGAAATTTTATAATGTAACCTTTTCAATTCATTTTTTCCTTTTGCAAAAACTGTAGAAATATAATTATCTAAGGTCAAAAGTTAACAGAGCAGACCCTGATCAGACGGCTCCTATAGGATATGGTTCCACTCTGTTTGCAAATATGAGGGAAAGTGTGATTAGTAAGAGAAATAATGATTTAAAATATGGACTTAGTCTGAAATAAATATTTTCTGCCTCAATGTCTGAGTTATGTCTGTCTTTCATTTCGTCGTTTTCTTCCGATGGAAGATTTGCCCAACAGGCTAAAGGTAAAAGAGAACGACCTTACTATTGTAAATTGTTATTCGGATATAGCTGTTCAAATTGGTTTGAATGGCACGCTTAGTGTTTTTCCGATATTAATTCGTTCGTTGCTTGGCGCCACCATGCTGCATGCCCATATAACAGTCGCCTGGGTGTACCGTGCCAAACAGTCGTACATTCCATCTACGTAAAGAAAGAGTACGATACGACAAAAATATATAACCGCCTCCAGATCGCATCACGGCATAGTTATAGAATAGTGCATGCAACATTCCATCTACGTAAAGAGTGTGATGTGATATACACATGATAGTCGTGCAACATCGATGAGAAATAGCGTAATTCGAGATTTGGCAAAGAAGGACAATGAACAATTTGTTCAAAGTTGCATGTATCGTCATAAAGTCATTTGAGGAAAAGGAATTTTAATTTTTCAAGCATCTAACCGAATTAGATGCGTTTACGTACATCATTTGGACACATTGAAAGCGTCTCTCCAGCTGGAATACAGACAAGAACCTGACAAGTAAATATGTACATAGTTTTATTTTTGTTTTCTTTGTGTAACTTTGTTTTGGTGAAGTTTAGACTTTTATATTTCCACGCAAATTAAAAGTAATTTTAACCATTTCCTTGATGAATATTCATGTAAGAAATAATGATTCTGGATATCAATTACAGTAAAAACTCGATACTTCGACCGTTTAGTAATGAAGAATTTGTCTTTATAGGCAGATGGCTGCTTAATACAGGGTGAAAGTCATGCAGAAATCTCCAAAAGATGCTTATTGCATGACTTTTACCCTGCATTAATCCATTTGCTCCCATGATCCCATATATGGGACGTAGGCAAACAGTGTAGAATCTGATCAGACGCCGCATGATGCGGCGTCTGATCAGAGTCTACACTGTTTGCTGATAGGAATTTCAATATAAAACAAAACGAAATTGAATTTAGGCCAGGCATCCCTTAGATAAAAAATGGACTAATCCAATATATAAACATGGAAGAATCCACTGGGAGCAAATGGGTTAAGCTGCCACCATTCTTGAAGATCGATTGATACCTATTTGAGTGTTCGTATTATCGAGAGTATACTGCATAAATGTTGCCCTACATGTAACTACATGTTACAACTGTCTACCAGTCCCTGGTTTAAACCATTCCCTCATATTGACGACTTTTGACGTCTCTGTAAAGGTCGCGTTTTGACACTACTGTGATAAATAAAGATTTGCTTCCATGGAGCAAAACTAAACAATTATAACGGGTTTTTTTCATTTCTCCTTTTTTATCTATTTTTCTTTCTCTTTTTCTTTTCTTTCTATTTTTCTTTTCTCTTTTCCTTTTTTTTGTAGATTAATTCAAAGAGGTTGGGTAAAAAATAGCCTATGAGGGAATGGGTTAAACATCTTTTGAGCTTTTATTTCTGAGAGGCGTTGCTGCCTATGGTCTACAAGCGCCCGTCTTTCTAAAGAGTGTATGACCAAAGTAAACTTTGTAAGTCACAATTCACGACAAGCGCTATTACTCAGATAGTCAAAGTTATCGCATTGCTAAACATTTAAGGTTTAATTACTACGCAATACAGAAATTATCGTTAGTTCTAACATACGAGGATTGCAACTTCCAGTTGACTTTTAACTTCCAGTTGACTGTTCAACTGGAAGTTGACTGTTTAACTTCCAGTTGACTGTTTAGCTTCCAGTTGAGTGTTTAACTTTCAGTTGACTGTTTAACATCCAGTTGACTGTTTAGCTACCAGTTGACTGTTTAACTTTCCAGCTGACTGTTTAACATCCAGTTAACTGTTTAGACTGTTTAACTTTCAGTTGACTGTTTAACTTCCAGTTGACTGTTTAACTACCAGTTGACTGTTTAACTTCCAGTTGACTGTTTAACTTCCAGTTGACTGTTTAACTACCAGTTGACTGTTTAACTTCCAGTTGAATGTTTAGACTGTTTAACTTTCAGTTGACTGTTTAATTTCCAGTTGACTCTTTAACTTCCAGTTGACTCTTTAACTTCCATTTGCGATCGCCGTATGTTAGAATTTTCAGTGATTCAGTCATACGATCTTTATTATGACGGGTCAGATTTGCTTATTACTCTTTGTTTACTACAGGTGATCGCCGATTACTTCTTGGAAATGTACTACCATCGAAACGGATGAAATAGTTTTAGCGACAAGCAACTTGTGTACTGTATACAGACAATGAGTTTCGTGCAATAAAAAGACAGGACCAACTTTTCTGCGATTATGAAAGAGTTAATTGCTTAAGACGTCGGCAAGAGCAGTCAGTTGCAAGATGAATGGGTCTGTATCGGACTGTAGTCTGTATATCAACATCAGCTGTTGGCACGGCTACATCCAGCACATGAATGACCAATACGCGAGACTCATGGTTCCAGTACAGGCCATTATGGCAATATACATGGCCGTGGGAGTGTTTGGAAATGCACTCGTACTCCTGGTGTATATTTACAAACAGAACAAAACCTCAGCCCACATCTTCATCATGAATCTTGCCTCCATCGACCTGATTGCATGTAGTATTGTACACCCATATATCATCTACAAGCTGGTAAACTTTTACGACCAAACTTGGACAGTCGCTTGTAAATTGTTTGAGTTTCTTGTGCACCTTAATTTAGGAGCCTCAGGACTAACGTTATTGGTAGTTGCCATTGATAGATATCTTGCAATATGTAAACCAGTCAAATATTTGAAGTTTGACCCCCTTGTTGCAAAGATTTTTGGAATTACAATATTGGTAGCCGTGATTATGAGCACCCCGTTGTTGGAGTTTTACGGCGCCCGATCAAATGTAGTGGAACGTGACGGTGTAAGAGTAACTACATACCGGTGTGACTACAGTGACGAGTACCAGGGAACAACCTCATTGATGGCATTCAGTGTTCTGGTCATGTTACTTTTCTTGATAGTAGTTGTTATAATGAGTGTGCTTTATAAGAATGTTGCTGTTACAGCATACAGATCTAGGCGTACGGTTGTGCCACTCTCAAATGCTCACATAATTGCTGGTTTCAAGCCAACGTGTTCCACCTCAGACACATTCAAAGCACGAGTCACCATCAGCTCAAACACACACACATCGCCTGGTAACAAGCTGGTATATTCCAACGATCATTCACCCGGGTCTTGTAAATATACCAACTCATCAGAAAAGGTAAAGACTCACAAGATGGACGTGGATTCCAAGGACAGTATGTTTTGTGTGAACGTAAAATTTCAAAACAGTGGTGTGTCTGAGGTAGCCATCAACAGACACAGAACAGCTGTAAATGGAAACAGTGAAAAGAGACTATTTAGTTCAAAGCTGAAAGCTGCCAAAATATTGTTTTTTGTAACAGCTGTATTTTTTGTGTCGTGGATGCCGTTTTTCATTATGCGTATATGTCACACAATCAATACACAGTACTGGGTCATTGACACTGAGATGGAGATGGTGATGGAGAATGTACTAAATCATTTTTTCTATATCAACAATGCTATCAATCCCATTATTTACACAATTATCAACAAAAACTTTCGTATCGAATGCAAACGGGTACTTAAAAAGCAGTTCCGATTTATATGAAATATATAACAATATATTTTAACTTACCATTAAAATAAATCTTATATTGAATCTTCAAGGCAAGCTTAATTAACCCATTCCCTCATATTGACGCCTTTTGACGCCTCTGTGAAAGTTACTTTATGAAACCATTGTGATAAATAGAGCATTTGCTCCTATGGAGCAAATGCTCTATTTATCACAATGGTTTAAAAACTACACAAATCTAAAAGTTTCCTTTTCTTCAGTAAATGTTCCTTTTTGGTAGATTTCTTCAAAGAGGTTTGGTCTAAAAATAACCTATGAGGTAAAGGGTTAATGACAAAATTAGTCCACAAATACGCGTGTCCTGCATTAGCAACGTCTTGCTGTTTAAAATAAAACCCCTGTGTTAAGTCAGTCCATGGACGCTTACAACAGGCTTTTCTGTATACAGTAATACCTCTCTATAACGGCCACTAAATTACATCAAGTATTTGTGTTAAAGGCAGGTGGCTGATTAAAGCAAGATGAACGTAAAACAGAACGCTCCAATAGGATTATAATGGCATTATGTCCTACATGAAAATGTAAATTCCATGTGTAGGTCTAGTTATGCACAGCTCCGGCAAATAGGCCATATAAGAAAGTATCTCTCACCTGATGCTACCAAGACTTTGGTAAACTCTCTTGTTACATCAAAAATAGACTACTGCAATTCACTGCTGCATGGAATTTCAAACAACTCAGTACGGAAATTTCAAAGAGTGCAAAACACAGCAGCCCGCATTATAACCAGAACCCCTCGATATAATCATATCACGCCGGTTTTGAAGGAACTTCACTGGCTTCCGGTTCAACATCGGATTGAATTCAAAATTCTGACTCTTACGTATAAAGCCATGCACAATGAATCTCCCAAGTACATTGTCGACATGATTGACGTGTACAGGCCGCGCAGAGAGTTGAGGTCGGCAAGTAGATCATTGTCGTTGGTTGTGCCAAAAGGTCGTATGGTAAAATACGGTGAGAGAAGTTTCATGCATGCAGCTCCAACACTTTGGAATGCTCTACCGTCAGGCATTAGAGAGGCAGGATCACTGGCTTGTTTCAAAAGGTGTTTGAAAACGCATTTTTTCAACATTTATTACTAAGACAGTTTAGTAAACGATATGTTGCATATCTTTAAAGGACCAGATGGACAATCATGCGATTCATCCCGGTTAGTGATTTCATATCTACTGTATATCTAAGTCACGTCTTCAGTACAAGTCGCGGGTGACGGCACTCTGTATTGATGATTATTGTTGTGATAATTGTACCCGATTCAATCCAATCCAGGGTTGGGGCTTGCAATCCATGAGAGCAACATGTCTCATGTTTTTGAGGGAGAATTTCATTCCCTATTCTCGACTATTGAGAGCAACATGTTTTCATGTTAAAGTGGGACCTTGGTCCCAAGTCTCTGGTTGTGAGTGGTCTTTCCGACCAACTTTGGATTGTGACTTCGGAAGGCTGTATCGTTTTTAAGATATTGCCATTGTTTGCACTGAACTCCTATGGTCACTGTAGGGTGTTCATTCACTTGGGCTACTGTATGCACCAGATTCCATAATTATATTTTCTCTGTTTTGTGTATATAATGGCTCGAGTGGTATTTGGGTCGGTTCATTTTGCCGCCCATTGCCATAGAGGGAATCATGTGGTTCCCTCCGGCTAGTGATTTCATTTATATTGTATATCTATTGTATATCTTTTATTGTCCGGATAGATAATCATGCGGTTCGTTCCGGTGATTTCATCCATGTGAAGCGCTTTTGAACGCACATATCCTGTGTGAAAAGAGCGCTATATAAATGTGGTATAATAATAATAATGAATATTCATGAAGTAAATGGTTAAGCATTAAATAATATGGTTTGTGCCTTTTCATTGGTTTATACAGTAAAGCCCCGCTAATGCGACCACCAAAGAGAGGTATAATTCTGGGTGCTAGATGCAGGTGGTAGCTTAATGCAGGACAAAGGTAATGCAGAAAGCTCCTAGAGGAGCTTTCTGCATTACTTTTGCCCTGCATTAAGCAACCACCTGCTTATAAAGGCATCCATGTTTATTCATTAAGAGGTCGCATTAGAGGGACTCTACTGTATTGTTAACCGAATACAGTAAAATCCCTCTCAATCGTAACTCTAGTAGAGAAGAATTTAGATACTTTTAGTCAGCTGGCTGCTTAAGCCATTCACTCACAGGCTAATATTTTAATCCTATCTCTTTGAATAAATCTACCGAAAAGGAGCAGGAAAGATATTTTTAGAATTACGTAGTGTAGAAACCATAATTGTGATAAAAAGAGCATTTGCTTCTATGGTTTCAGAAAGTGACTTTTACAGAGGCGTATGTGATGGAATGGGCTAATGCATGGTGAAAGTCATGCAGAAAGCTTCTGTTGGATCTGTCTGCATGGTTTTACCTATCATTAAGCTGCCTTCTGTCTCCAAGACCGTTATTTATGCTAAATTGAACGTCCGGTGTAAAGAGGTTGTACTGTAGTGGTTTGATGTGTTGCTTGAAGAGCAGTGTTAGGAAAACTTCGCTGTTGAACATTAGATCTATGACACACACTGGACGAATCAGTCATTATCTGTGCCAACAGTTAGGAGCCTGATTGTTTTATATTAATTCCAAATATGAATTGGATTGGGTTAACTAAGTCCAGTGATATGTGTATAACCTTTTACATGGACTATTTTGTATTGAATCTTTACATTTTGTTAATGTATAGTCTCTTTTATAAATAATGGTAATTTAATAATAATAATAATAATAATAATAATAATAATAACTATAATTACTATTATTATTATTATTATTATTATTATTATTATTATTATTATTATTATTATTATTATAATTATTATTATTACTATTATTATTATTATTATTATTATTATTATCACCATCATCATCTTCATTATTATCATTATTATTATTATCATTATTATTATTATCATTATTTCGTTATTATTATTAATATTGTTAGTAGTAGTATCATCATCACCATCACCATAATTGTTATTATAGTATGATTATTATACATGTGACCCAGATTGTCTCGTTACTTCAAATCGTGTCTGAGCTCAACGAATAAAATGTTGATTCGTATCGACCTGTCTGTTTTGTATAATGCAAGTGCAGCAAGCTCTGTCAACTCGATGAGTTACAAACTATGAAGACACAAGCTCAAGAGAAAAAAGAGTATTTCGGATGAAAAGGAATATTGTTTCTCCACCAGAGTCATATTTGTGCCTTCTCATTATTTATAATCGTCCCAAAGACCCTGAAAAGAAAGACCCTTTTTAGACGTCGCGTTGTAACACAGGGGCTGATACTGAGAACGAGTGTTTGTAAATGCTTCTAATTTCTAGTTTACGTGACGCCAATGGTTTTAGAAATATCATAGCTATGGGTCGTCACTGCGTCCATAAGTTTGCGTTTGTTTGTGTGTGTGTAATTGTGTATGTGTGTGGGTGTATGCGTGTGTGTGCATGTGCATCTGCGTTCGTGCTTGTGTGTGCGGGTGCGCACTGTCCTGCCCTTGCGTTAATTCGTACACCCGGCATCTTTTTCGTAATCTATTTCTCAAACGTTCTGGGAATATGATTATGAAACTTTAACGGAAAGTTTTACTACGGAGAGGAGTACATTTAATACACAAACTCCTGAACTGAACGATTATTCATGGAGTGCTATTCTGATGTTTTCCTTAGGAGAGTATCCATAGATCTTACTAATATTCTTGTTCAAATAATGTGTAAACTACAAACATCGTTTCTTGACTTAGAACTTAGCTGCGATGACGTGTCACTTGAACATTTGAACAACAGTGTAGACCCATATGAGCCATCGCTATGCACAACGCAACAGTGTAGACCCATATGAGCCATCGCTATGTACAACGCAACACTGTAGACCAATATGAGCCATCGCTATGTACAACGCAACAGTGTAGACCCATATGAGCCATCGCTATGTACAACGCAACAGTGTAGACCCATATGAGCCATCGCTATGTACAACGCAACAGTGTAGACCCATATGAGCCATCGCTATGCACAACGCATTGTCTGATATGTATTGTCGCTCTTTCTCTACACACACAACACATTGTCTGATATGTATTGTCACTCTTTCTCTACACACACAACACACTGTCTAATATGTATTGTCACTCTTTCTCTACACACACAACACACTGTCTGATATGTATTGTCACTCTTTCTCTACACACACAACACATTGTCTGATATGTATTGTCGCTCTTTCTCTACACACACAACACATTGTCTGATATGTATTGTCACTCTTTCTCTACACACACAACACACTGTCTAATATGTATTGTCACTCTTTCTCTACACACACAACACATTGTCTAATATGTATTATCGCTCTTTCTCTACACACACAACACATTGTCTAATATGTATTGTCACTCTTTCTCTACACACACAACACACTGTCTAATATGTATTGTCACTCTTTCTCTACAAACACAACACACTGTCTAATATGTATTGTCACTCTTTCTCTACACACACAACACATTGTCTAATATGTATTGTCACTCTTTCTCTACACACACAACACACTGTCTAATATGTATTGTCGCTCTTTCTCTACACACAAAACACATTGTCTGATATGTATTGTCACTCTTTCTCTACACACACAACACACTGTCTAATATGTATTGTCACTCTTTCTCTACACACACAACACACTGTCTAATATGTATTGTCACTCTTTCTCTACACACACAACACATTGTCTGATATGTATTATCACTCTATCTCTACACACACAACACATTGTCTAATATGTCTTGTCGCTCTTTCTCTACACACACAACACATTGTCTAATATGTATTGTCGCTCTTTCTCTACACACGCAACACATTGTCTAATATGTATTGTCACTCTTTCTCTACACACACAACACATTGTCTAATATGTATTGTCGCTCTTTCTCTACACACACAACACATTGTCTAATATGTATTGTCACTCTTTCTCTACACACACAACACATTGTCTAATATGTATTGTCGCTCTTTCTCTACACACACAACACATTGTCTAATATGTATTGTCGCTCTTTCTCTACACACACAGCACATTGTCTAATATGTATTGTCACTCTTTCTCTACACACACACAACACATTGTCTGATATGTATTGTCACTCTTTCTCTACACACACAACACATTGTCTGATATGTATTGTCGCTCTTTCTCTACACACACACACAACACATTGTCTAATATGTATTGTCACTCTTTCTCTACACACACACACACACAACACATTGTCTAATATGTATTGTCACTCTTTCTCTACACACACACACAACACATTGTCTAATATGTATTGTCACTCTTTCTCTACACACACAACACACTGTCTAATATGTATTGTCACTCTTTCTCTACACACACAACACATTGTCTAATATGTATTGTCACTCTTTCTCTACACACACAACACACTGTCTAATATGTATTGTCGCTCTTTCTCTACACACAAAACACATTGTCTGATATGTATTGTCACTCTTTCTCTACACACACAACACACTGTCTAATATGTATTGTCACTCTTTCTCTACACACACAACACACTGTCTAATATGTATTGTCACTCTTTCTCTACACACACAACACATTGTCTGATATGTATTATCACTCTATCTCTACACACACAACACATTGTCTAATATGTCTTGTCGCTCTTTCTCTACACACACAACACATTGTCTAATATGTATTGTCGCTCTTTCTCTACACACACAACACATTGTCTAATATGTATTGTCACTCTTTCTCTACACACACAACACATTGTCTAATATGTATTGTCGCTCTTTCTCTACACACACAACACATTGTCTAATATGTATTGTCACTCTTTCTCTACACACACAACACATTGTCTAATATGTATTGTCGCTCTTTCTCTACACACACAACACATTGTCTAATATGTATTGTCGCTCTTTCTCTACACACACAGCACATTGTCTAATATGTATTGTCACTCTTTCTCTACACACACACACAACACATTGTCTGATATGTATTGTCACTCTTTCTCTACACACACAACACATTGTCTGATATGTATTGTCGCTCTTTCTCTACACACACACACAACACATTGTCTAATATGTATTGTCACTCTTTCTCTACACACACACACACACACACACACACACAACACATTGTCTAATATGTATTGTCACTCTTTCTCTACACACACACACAACACATTGTCTAATATGTATTGCCACTCTTTTTCTACACACTCTAGCGAATTCGTGATCATTTAAGATACTTCTACAAACAGTGCAAATCCTGATCAGTAGTCGTGTTCGAAGAGATTATCAGGATCTGCTGGGGAGATGATCGGGATCTGCACTGTCAGCTTATGCCCAAACCAAATGCTTTCTCCCCGTGAAAAGTGGTCAGTGTTCCCACGCTGACAATGTATAATAGCATAACAGAACAGAACAGACCACATCAATGTTCGCCTAGGAATTTATATACCTAACAATGCCTTGGTCGATACATCTGTGTACTTAGGCACTTGACGTTCGCCGTAATTGACATATTAGTCCTATATTTATTAGACCAATGCGTGTTTATATCATGCTAATCAAATGACTGCTGACTATTTAACAAGCTGGGAAGTTATCATTCGCAGAAATTATCACTACTTCATTAACCCGTTCCCCATGTAAACACTTGTTCACACCTTTGCAAACAGAGAAGACCCAGATCAGACGGCTCATGTAGGAGCCGTCTGATCAGGGTCTGCTCTGTTTGCATATGAAATTACTATACATCTGACTCTACAGTTTCTATCATTACCAAACATTCACGTATATTTATGACGCCATGATGTCTTACATGAATATTCAACAGGGAAAGGATTAAACACTAGTATCCGTTATCTTAACCCTTTGAATACGGGAACCGTATGCGCAATGTTTGCAAACAGTGTAGACCCATATCATAGGACCCCTAGAGGAACCTTCTGATCAGGGTTTGCACTGTTTGTCATTCACAATATTCTCGCAAAGTGTACCCTTTTATACTGTATGAAAGGGTTAATAACAAGAAATATCTTTTAAAAAGATATTCAGTGGCATTCAAATATTGAAATAATGTACAAAACAATAATAATATTAAATCTCTGCCATATTTATTTCAATGTTTGGAAATTCTACTAGTACAGAGAACTAGATCTATGAAGGATTGCTTGTTATTATACTAGCAGAGAAGCATGCAATGAAAATGACTTGGAGTAGAAGAAACAGTTATTGAAATATTTCAAGTTGCTTTTATAGGAAATCACTTTTAAAATGTACGCTGTCAAAGTAATGTTTTAAAACTATCTCAAGTTAGTTCTTTGTTTTAGCTATTATAAAATGTACATGAAAGCACGTATATTTGTATTGGTATGAAGATAACAGATTGAATACCCTTTAAAGCATAGAGTTTTTGTTTGTGCAGAGTCTGTAATTACTTAAAGAACGGTATTTATTTAGCCTAGATCAACACTTTAATCGACTTGTGTGCATCATCATTAATGACATCATTGACTGAATCTACATGTATTTTTAAAACAAAATAAAGTTAGCAACTTCAACCTACGTCTATGAGCCCAAGCCCCAGGTGATAGAGCCGTAGCAATAGCCTTCAGTAAGTAGCTTTATATCAAAGGGAGCCAACAACCAGAGCCTCGGTGCTGTGGTCGGGGATAGTACTTAATACTATTAATACCACTACTATAATATACTAAACAACCCTTCTTCTTTATTTCCTATAGCATTGCCTGTGAATTATGGTGTTTCGGCAAACTACCTGTTCGTCAAAAAGGACTTTATTATTATCAAATGTTGTATTAAAATGATAGCAAAATGATAGTAAAAGTTTGAAAGTTTAATAGTGGTTTCGACAAACTGGTAATATTGCTCATCAACCATTACCATAAGGTGATAAATATCAGTACATCAGTACTTTGATTTTATGGGAATTTCCAGGTCTTAAAATATATTTTAAGAACAGAACTTTCGACAGTCGACAGTCTTTGGTCCCATGCTAAATATCTGCGTAAATAATTGTCTGTACTATATGGCGTTTTGACTGAACTCTAAGAAGTTTATAGAACATGTATGTGTAACATGATGCCTTACATGCGTTGTGATTATGTTAATTATTGCATTGAATTCAATTTGCGAGGCCGGAGCAGCTAATTATCATAAAATTGGTGTTTTGAAATAACTACAGTGTCGTAAGAATTACCCCAGGCAATTCGACACGTTAGCAGACTGTATATCAGAATTTTACATAGTTTGACAATGTGTAGAGGCATATAAAAAGGTTGTTTGCCAGTCAAGGTATTAACTAATGAAAATACAGTTTACTACTAAATACTAGTAGGTCATATGCAAATTACAATGTAACATCGTTTTTCATTGGTGGAAAACTAGAATAAAAGTGAAAATAGACAGCTAGCCGCTGAAAAATGAAGTATGCTCTATCTGAGACCAAACTCCTCACAATGATCTCCCTTGTCACATCTTGCGTAGCGATTAGGGGAGATAACTGCGTGTGAGATTGATCTGAGATAGGTTTTACATAGGCTCGATTCGTTAAAGAATATAATATTTACAGTGCGGGAAACGAGTTACTAATGTCCTTTGCAAACAGTGTAGACCAAGATGGGTGGGCTCCTACAAGCGCCCTATCATCTTGGTATACACTATTTGTCATGGTGCATTTTTCTTTTAAAATTCCCTAAATATTCATCATAAACTTGACCTGTTTGATTTTTGGAATAGTCAATTTGAAAAATCAGCTTTGTGACTTGTAAGGGTTAAAATATTGACAGAATGGCAAACATCTTGGGTCCTTACTCAGCCTTCAATTTTGGATCCAAACTGTTTGCAAATGTCGGTGAGTTTACCCGAAAGAAGCAGCTACTCTTTTATGCATTTGCAACTGGCACAGAGCCAGATCAGGTGGGTCCTGTAAATCAACTTGTTTATACAGTAAAACCTCTATATAACGACCACTAAATTATACTTGTTAGTTGGTATTTAGGGCAGGTGGCTGCTTAAAGCATGGTGAAAGTAAAACTTTAACACAAACTACTTGAGGTAATTTAGTTGCCGTTATAGAGAGGTTTTACTGTAGAATAAAACCAATCTGATCATACAGCTTCTGTCGTATCCAAAACATTAAAAAATATGTTCATATGTAAATTTATGAAAAAATAAAAATATGTATAATGAGATAAAGGCTGACATACCTTTAAGTACTTGATTACTTGCAGCTACCTGAAACTAATGTGTGACATGTGTAGTAACACTGATATTGCTGTTTATGGCATGAAAGCTATAACACAGAAAGTGGCAATGGTGTCAAGCGAGGTGTTTTGGCGACAAATAATTTTCGTCTGCAAACATTGTCGTCTGCTTTAACCTTCAGGGTGGACATTCCTCAATTTTCTTCAAAATACACAAATGGGGTGTCAGATAGTTTGGATCCAGATTAGATGCCGAGTTACTCGGCGTTTGAGCTGGATCTTAACGGTTAATTGCGATAGTCACAGATTAGCCCATTGCAGATAGGCCTCTTAGCCGCTTTCCGCAGACCCAGATTTTGCGGTAAGTCGACTGTTTTTGCATATATGATGCCATACGATGCTGAACTAAAACATACAAGACGCTATTGAAATGAAATCGGTTTAATTTACTATATTCTATATATAACGACAGAGCTATAGATACGGATGCGTACTCAAATACTAAAATCGTCATTTCTCCACCAAACCCTATATTGTGACCCCTCTTTAGAATCGTCTCGATGAGACGATTCTAAAGAGTGGTCACACTTTAGGATTTGGTGGAGAAATAAAGGAGTTATTTTTGAAAATGATTTAATTTACACATCTGATTGGGACCTCTGACAACGGTATAGTCTTTATAGTATAACAGTTATGCTGTGATATATATACAATAATTCTGAACAATGTTTCTAGATTGTCTTTGTTTGCAATAATTTTCTTCAGCTGAACAGGGTCCCGTATAAATTGATCACATTAAATCAGTCAACTTGATACCGCTATCTGTGAAGTACAATAGCAGAAAGTGCAATTAAGGGAAATGTAAGAACTGTAAATGTACACTCGCAAGAAGCCCTTTGTACAAGGCATGAAAATAGAAATATTCGAGTAAATAACTTCCAATTATATTCGTAAAGAGAACCAGTTACTATGTCTGTTTGATTGAATCCTCATTAGACGAGTTATCTGGCGTCCTATATTCATACATTAGAACCTGTCTTAAGCGACCATTGCAATTAGTCTAATTATGGGTATGCCAGGCAGGTGGTACATGTAGCTTAATGCAGGTCAAAGGTAATGCAGAAACCCCATTGAGGAACTTTCTGCATTACTTCTGCCCAGCATTAAACAACCGCCTGTATTTTAAGAATTTATGGTCAATAAATGAATGTCAATAATAATGTGTAATAAACATAGAACAGGGAAAGGGTTAAGCGCGACCTGACTCATAATGGCAAACAGTTTTGATCCAGATGAGACGCCGAGTAACTAGGTATCTCATCAGGATCCAAGCTGTTTGACACTCGAGCAATAGTTTCTCAAATGTTCTAGCAGAACCAACGTAAGAAAAAAATTATTTGAACTGACATGACATTTTTTCACCAGCTAAGGGTGTATTTTATTGACCCTTTCCCTGTTCAATATTCATATAAGAATTAACCATTACTTTATAGGCTATTTTTAGACCCAACCTCTTTTAATAAATCTACCGAAAATGAGCATTTTCGAGAGAAAAGGAAAATGTTAGAATTGTTTAGTTTTTTAAACCATTGTAATAAATAGAGCATTTGCTCCTATGAAGCAAATGCTCTATTTATCGCAATAGTTTCAAGAAGTGTCTTTTACAGAGGCATAGAAAGGCGTATTTGTGGAGGAAAGGGTGAAATATTTATTAGACTAAGTTTTATAATGTAAACTTTTTAAAGAAATGTTTTGCTTTAACAAAAACTGTGGAGTTAGATATTTATCATGCCAAAAGCAGACGGAGCAGACCCTAAAGGAGCCGTCTGATCTGGGTCAACTCCGTTTGCAAATGCGCGGAAAGGTGTTTATATGAGGTAGATTGTTAAACACTATCGTGATATAGCACTTGCTAGACATAATCTCACGCATATTTGTATTTCCAATGAAATAATACACCACTCAACACCACTGCAAAACCGAGAGTAAAATATCAAAACATCTCATGTTAGTTGTAGATCATTTGTCGATGCTTTATTGGAATGCATTTGGAACAAGCGATCCCAGAAATTAGTTCCGTTAAAGTGCTTTAACCCTTTTCTCCATGAATATTCAGGTAAGATACGATGACATCATCAATATGAAGGAGATTAATATTTAAAATGACACATGGACATGGATATTTTGACATAAAATAACATTGGTCCTTCGGGTAGGTTTTCAATTTGTTGAAACCTGGGACCCCATCTTACTGTGATCGTATGACCAAAATTATATCGTGAGTCGTAATGTACGACTATTAATTATCACAGCATTTTACCCGTACCCAGCTGTGAAAAAATACGTCCCCTTAAATTTGGACCGGGTGTAGTTTGGACTACTTTCGAAACGATCAAGCTCTTGAGGATCTATCAACCGAGTGTCAGACAGCTTGGATCCTGATGAGACGCCGAGTTACTCGGCGTCTCATCTGGATCTAAGCTGTCTGCAAATGCGAATCAAGTGTCGGATAGCAGAAATAAGGGTAAAGGCATACTTCGTACGACAGAAATTATCGGTAGTTCTAACCAACGATCGCAACTTCCAATTGCAATCGTAGTGTGTTAGATCTTGCGATAAAGGTAGTCGTACGATCTGTATTAACACTTTCCATGTTCTATGTTTATTCCAAATTTCAATACCTACTAAATATTCATGGACAACTTGGATAAAATGAAATATGGATTGTGGAACATTGTAGCCATTATAGAAAGATAAGAAACAGATATTTCAAATTCCATTAGCAAACAGAACAGACCCTGATCCCTGATCAGACGGCTCCTATAGGAGCCGTCTGATCTGGGTCTACTATGTTTGCAAATGCGTGAAAACACGTGTATATGAGAGAAAGGGTTTAGACTGGGCTCCAGTTATCAGGGCGACGAATTCCCACTGGCATTTGATCGAAAAAGACAATAGCTTATTTATAACACCTATATACATATATGCGTTATAAATAAACTATAGTCTTTGGCGATCAAGTGCCAGTGCGAATGCCAATATTCGCGAACAATCGGGCGGTGTCACTCATGGTTTCCGCTGAACAATTTTATTTAGGATTAGCATATTTAAATCAAACTTTGTATACATAGCTCGCAGGGAGACAAAGCTTGGGATTTGTATCAGACAGAAGCTGTATTATACTCGGATCTAAATCATTTAACACATGTAAGCAAACGGATCAGACCTTGATCAGATGGCTATTACAGGATCCTTTGATCTTGGTCTACTTTGCTTGCAAAGGCACGGAAGCGCGTCTCTATCAAGTAAAGTGTTAAACATGCTATGCAAGTGCAATTCTAAATTCTTATCAGTCACATGCGATATTTCTTTATTTTAGCGGAAGCTTGACTAGGTCTACATTATTGGCTTAACCCTTTCCCTGTTTGTGTTTGTGCCAAATTTCATTACCTATACTAAATAATAATGAACAAAATAGTTAAAATGAAATATGGAAGGTGGAATATTGTAACCATTTTAAAAACTAAAGATACAGATCTGTCAAATTGCATTAGCAATAAGAGCAGACCCTGATCAGACGGCTCATGCGTGAACGCAAGTTTATATATGAATAGAAGGAAATGGTTAAACAACAAAGACCAAAATACACATTGTCTGACTGTTTTATGACAGGTGGTCCTGTATCCGTTACCCGGCTGAAAGTAAATCTCGTCTGCTCAAATTTAAATAGACTGGTTCAATTTTAACTACTTTTGATCCGAACTACCTTTTTAGAAACTATCGGCCCAGTGTCAAACAGCTTAGATTCTGATGAGACTCCGACCTTGTGGGTGTCTGGTCTGGGTCCAGTTGTTTGCAAATACAGAACTGGTTGCGGTTAGCGAAATAAGGATAAACGCACAAAGAAACGCATGTAGATGCGAATGTCTCCCAGGACCTTTCTACATTACTTTCCTTCTGCTTTAACCATTCACCTTCCTTAAGCACTAGGTTTTATAATGTCTTCATGAGCAATGGATATTTTACCATTACATATACTTTGGTAATATATAACCTGTACCCATGCTTATAAACATTTTAATTGAGTCTGAGTTCGTTTTCAAGTTTTTGATTGGTCAGATTTGAGCCTTTGGCTCAAATCTGACCAATCAAAAGCTTTAGAACAAACTCAGACTCAACTAAAAAGCTTTATAAGCATGGACCCTTATGTTATTGCAAACAGAGCAGGTCTGGGTCAGACGGCCCCTGCATGAGCAGTCTGATCTGGGTCTAGACCGTTTGTAAATGTCAAAAGGCTTATTTATGGAGCAAAGGAGTATACAGTCATTACATAGTCTAGATATTCTACAGCAACAGTCTCTTCTGCTACCAAAGGTCCAGATAAGATGTGTTAAATAAAACATTTTCAATAAGTACTCTTTTATTTCTCCACCAAAGCATATGTTTTGACCACTCTTTAGAATCGTCTCGAAGAGACGATTCTAAAGAGTGGTCACAACATAGTGTTTGGTGGAGAAATGACACTTTCAATATTTGCTTATTTATCTATTGCTCTGATATTGATTTTGAACAGGCAACCTGCTATAGCAGACTGGAGTATACCAACACGCTACAGGTGTACGGTGGCTGCTCGACATTCTCAAATTGCCAACAGTGGGAGCAACAAAACAAAGTCTCGTGTCTGAAGGGCAAGTCTTACGTGTCTTGTTACCAGTGTTACCCGTCAAATCTCGGCAACAAACGTGACGTAACGAGTAAGTAAACATGGCGTCATTGTAGTAAATGGCACCCCTTCATTTGATTATTTGTTAACCCTTTGCTCCGTTAACACGCCTTTTAACGGCTTTACTAACAGAATAGACCCAAACGACTCAAACAGGATTTGTGTGATCTGTTTCTTTGCCGTAATAAAATCTATATAATTCCACAAACAAATATAGCACCCCCTGGTCCTGTTTGAGCCGTCTGATCTGGGTCTACTCTGTAAAAGTTTGAAACATTTTTTTTTTGAAACCATAGGTGCACCTGCTCTATTTATCACCATAGTTTCAAAGTGACTTTTACAGAGGCGCCAAAAGGTATCAATATGCGGGAGTGCATGGATTAAAGAATGCAGGATGAACGTCATGCAGTATAGGTATTGATAGCGCGTACTATAAACTTAATCAACACAATAGCTACCAAAAACTGACGTCATATAAGTATACAATAATTAGTGGTCTTCTATTCCGTTTCTTTAATTTTCTCCACTTTTCTTTAAAAACAATTACCACACTAACAAACGGTTCGGATCCTGACGAAATACCTAGTAGTTACTTGCCGTCTTATCTGGATCGAAACTGTTTGCATAAATAATCACATATACGACATTGACAGCGAAAGAGTTGAGACATGCGGCAGATTAACCCTTTACTCCATGCACGTTCATGTAACATATAATGACGTCAGGAATATCAGTTGGATTTTTTTTTATATAATAGGACATAGACACATGAATAGTTTGGCTATGGCAGAAACTGTAAAATCATATCTATATCATATCATAATCAAACAGAGCAGACCACGATCAGACGGCTCCTACAAAACCCTTCTGATCTTGGTCTGCTTTGTTTGTAAAGACGCATAAAAACGTATTTATGGAGTAAAGAGGTTTAATGTAGAATCATTGATCAGATTAAGTTGTTGACGGGCTCCATTGCCGTGAATAGAACAATTAACCTGTCATGATAAAGTTTCACATTAAACTATCGACGTCCTCTTTGTTAAAAAGCATAACCAAGTAATTGTCAAACGTTGCTTGATAAAATATTCATATTTACCTAGCATGTAAACAATATCTAAGAGGGTATGCATTGGAATAATCAGTGCTCGTACAGTGGAACCTGTCTTAAGCGACTTTGAATTGGTTGAGCTCAGAAATCTTAAAAAAGCAAGTGGTTGCTTAATGCAGGGCAAAAGTAATGCAGCTTTCTGCATTACTTTTGACCTGTATTAGGCTACCTCCTGCCCTACAGACTCATACTTGACTTCGTTTTGACGGTCGCTTAATACAGGTGCTCGTGTACTCAGTATCCGACTTTTAACGACTTTGGAAACAGAATAGACGCAGATCAGACGTCTCCTGTAGGCTGCAAGATGTCAACCTATAGTAGACTGCCACCTGTGGACATGCATTGGGCTACTACCTGTCAACCTATAGTAGACTATCACCTGTGGACATGCATTGGGCTACTACCTATCGCCCTTTATCAGGCTATCACCTGTGGACATGCATTGGGCTACTACATCTCAACCTTTAGTAGACTGCCACCTGTGGATATGCATTGGGCTACTATCTGTCAACCTATAGTAGACTATCACCCGTGGATATGCATTGGGCTACAGTGTACCACCTATCGCCCTTTATCAGGCTATCACTTGCATTAGACCACCACATGTCGACCTTCATTGTGCCACTAGCAGTCAACCTTCATTAGGAATACCACCTGTCGACCTGAATTAAGTTACCTCCTGTCGACATGCATTAGGCTACCACTCATCAACCAATATTAGGTTACCACCTGTTGACTTGCATAAGGCTACCACTTGTTGACTTGCATTAGGCTACCACCTGTTGACTTGCATAAGGCTACCACCTGTTGACTTGCATAAGGCTACCACTTGTTGACTTGCATTACGTTACCACCTGTTGACTTGCATAAGGCTACCACTTGTTGACTTGCATAATGCTACCACTTGTTGACTTGCATAATGCTACCACTTGTTGACTTGCAGTAGGCTACCACCTGTTGACTTGCATAATGCTACCACCTGTTGACTTGCATAATGCTACCACCTGTTGACTTGCAATAGGCTACCACTTGTTGACTTGCAGTAGGCTACCACTTGTTGACTTGCAGTAGGCTACCACTTGTTGACTTGCATAAGGCTACCACTTGTTGACTTGCATAAGGCTACCACTTGTTGACTTGCATAAGGCTACCACTTGTTGACTTGCATAAGGCTACCACATGTTGACTTGCAGTAGGCTAACACCTGTTGACTTGCATAATGCTACCACTTGTTGACTTGCATAAGGCTACCACTTGTTGACTTGCATAATGCTACCACCTGTTGACTTGCATAGGTAGGTAGGCAGGCAGGTAGGTAAGTATCTACCGAAAAGGAGAATTAACTAGAGGAAAGGAGAAGGAGAAAATAGAATTTTGTAGTTTGAAACCATTGTGATAAATAGAGCATTTGCTCCTACAGGAGGAAATGCTCTATTTATCACAATGGTTTCATAAAGTGACTTCTATAGATGCGCAAAAACGCGTCACTAGGGGATAATGTGTTAACCAAACAGAGACTTAAAGACCAAAAGACGCTTAAATGAGGGAAATGATTGAACTACCTAGACTTGGAGCCATGGAAACGTCGTTAATGGGTTCTAAAGATTTATCAAATGACGTCATGACTTGGTTCTTAGACTTAACCCATAATATTATCATGCTGAATATTCAAATGTGAGTCCATCCACTATGCATATTAATTAGCTGTAGCCACTGAATTATGGTGATAAAGTAGAGAGTATGATAATAATAATAATAATAATAATAATAATAATAATAAAGACTTTATTTAACGAGAGAACTCATTTGATAAAATCAATCTTCCATGAGGCCCTCAACAGTAACATATATAAAAGCACATTAAAAACAATCTAGTAAAAGCTACATACATCTTTAAAGATACATATGGTTACTGGTAGAATGAAAGTTTTACTTAATGGTTAGCATAGGGTCTATAATATTTCAAGGTTTTACCCAGATCCCACAAGACGTCAGCGCAAAGTTGGCCCGATATCGCAATGACATTGGGTCCAACCACGATCAGACGCTGTGTGGTAACGTATATTCACCAGCTATTGTACATATGCATGGAATCGAAATGAAAGGCTATTTAAAACGCTAGGTGTTATTTAGCGGATATACCGTATAAACAGTTGCTTTTAAGATGAAGCACCAAAGCAATTGGCGTCTCATCCAGATTAAAGCTGGCTGATTCACTCTGATTTTCTGTATTAATGGAGACAAATAATGTCTAGCATACAAACGATAAAAACATTCAAGAGCAAACTAAAAAAATGAGTAACAACAAAACTAAGCGAATGAAATGAATGATATAAATACTTTGTTTAACGAGGGTAGCTCAATTAGTTATAATGACTAACCTACATTGAGGCCCTAGAACAAAAGCATTTCATACAATATACAAAACAGTAAAACACAGATCTATATGCACTCGAAATCAATGTTCAGAAATTCAGTAGGCCCCCTATTTTTGCGTCTGGATAATTAATAATTGTTGTCTGCTTCAATTTGTAGATTTATTAAGGACACGCAGTTGGATCCTGCTAAAACTCCGAGTAACTTGGCGTCTAATCTGGATCCAATCTGTTATCATAAATTTAATTTGCCACTATCATCCAACTAGTTAATACTATAAAGCTATAATATATAAAGTGTTGCACACAAAAAATGAATTGCATAAATGACATCTGACCCCGATTCAGGTGGATGAATGCACGCGCTATCAAAATCACATATTTGTGACGTCATTTACCCACGCTGTCATTATTATAAATACAAGAAAATAATTTAGCTCATTATTAGTTCAACTAAATTGTCCTCTGCTTCAAATTAAAAAAAATGCAGTTAAGAGTGTAAACTAATTGAACCTGATGAGACGTTCAGTTATTCAACGTCTCATCTGGATCGAAACTGTATGCAGAAGGTTTTTGACGAATTGAATGAATGAATAAAAGGCTTTCAGAGTAACCAATTAATCTAAATGAGTAAATGAATGAATAAAATACCTTAATTAATAAGGGTAGCTCGGTTAGCCAAATGGCTAATCTACCCCGATGCCCTCTTAATCGGTACATTTCATACATTTATGAGCAAAGATAACAATCACGGAACATAATATTAAACAATGTGTCCAGTGCAGTAATTACGCTATTAAACAGTTTCAATAATGAAAAATGAAATCAGCATAATTATACAGCATTAGAACAATTCTGCTACAACAAAAACTGCTACAATAAAAACTATTTACATTGTATACCAGTATTGAGAATTACGGTATGTACAGATAAAGGATATATGTTGTCAAAATGTATAATTATGGACTAATTGGTTAATTTTTCTGTCGGATCCACTGCAAATAAAATAGTTTGAACTGATTAACAGAAATGGCATTTCTGATAGTAATTGGTAGACTGTTCCAAATAAGTGTACCAGAATAGACGAATGATTTTCTAAAGATCTCAGTATTAGGCCTTGGAGAATAAAGCTGAAACTGAGATGAAGATCGCAGAGTTCGATTATGGACATCTGAGGTAAACTTAAACAAATCGTTTAGGTAATCGGGAGACTGACCGCTGAAAATTTTGTATAATAAAACCGCCTTTTGAAATCTAACCCTCTCAGGAAAGGTTATCCAGTTGAGTTCGTTAAATAAAACATTAGAAGGACTATTGTAATCCTTGTCAAGAATTATTTTTGCAGCTCTTTTCTGAAATCGAATAAGTCTATCTTCTAGAGAAACATTACAATTACCCCATATAATACAACAGTAGTCAAGTTGGGGAAGGATGTAAGCATTAAAAAATAATTTTCGTATAGGGATAGTGAGAAATGTCTTTATGCGCGATAACAAAAATAATAAAGAATTGCATTTCTTTAAGGTAATGTCAATATGTCTTTCCCAAGTTAGAGTGCTATCAATTGTAACACCCAACAATTTTTCTTCTGTGCTACATGTGATAAAATCATGATCAAATTTCAATGTAGGTTCAAGTAATCGAATACCATATGACTTTGGCTTGGATGTAATGTACATTGCTTTAGTCTTTTCCACATTGATAGTCATGCTATTTTGACAACACCACATTCTAACATTTGATAAATCATTAGTTAGAGAATCTAAGACTAGGTCAAGTGATACGCCATGGGCGGAAATTGTCGTGTCATCTGCAAATATGTCAGTTAAAGAATGTTTAATTGTAAAGGGCATGTCATTTATGAAAATTAAGAATAACAAAGGTCCTAAGACAAACCCTTGAGGTACCCCTGATAATACCAGAGTTGACTCGGAACATACACCAGACACTTGTGTTTGCTGAAACCTGTTATGTAAATATGATCTAAACCAAGACTGTGCTGAATAATCAAGTTTATATAGTTTTAACTTATTTATTAGTAGTCTGTGATCAGCCAGATCAAAGGCTTTAGAAAGATCTAGAAATACCGTACCTACAATTTCATTATTATCAATTGCTGAAATCCAATCATCTAATAACTTGACAAGAGCAGTTTGGCACGAATGATTCGTTCTGAAACCCGACTGTCGAGAATAAAATAGATTATTAGTCTCAAAATACTCCTTTAGATGAATGCTAACATGACGTTCAAAAATCAATGAAATGATAGGTAAAATGGAAATAGGCCTATAATTACTCTTATCATTCCTAGAACCCTTCTTGTAAATGGGAACAACTTTGGCTGTCTTTAATGCTTGGGGGAAAATATGTGTATTGATGCTGTGATTAAAGATCTTAGCAAGGACTGGAGCTATGATATAAGCAGAGATTTTAAGAAATCTTGCACTAAGACCATCGGAACCTGTGGACTTAACAGTATCGAGTGACTTAAGCTGGGTCTCAACAAATGATAAACTAACTTCGGGAATGATAAAAGCAAGGGTATCCTCAGGTTGCGTTGTAGTAATATTTGTAATTGTACTATTTCTATAGTAATCACCATGCTGTATATCACTCTGAGCTGTTCGAAATATTGATGAGAAATGTTCATTGAACACATTCGCTGATTCCTTAGTATAGGGTTAGTAATTGGATCCCCATTATCATCATTAATGTAGTTAGTTTGAATTTGTTCATTAAAACCAGACAGCTCACGAAGACTATTCCATAGTTTTTTGGGATTGCGTTTGTTAGAGTTAATGGTTTCGTGGTAAAAACATTTCTTTGCATCAACTATAAGATCTTTAACGATTTGTCTCTATGGCAACTCTTCTATGGGTCTACATTATTTGCAAATTTCAGATATGTACGCTGATAGCAACGAAAAGGTTTATATCATTTGTACATTTACAGGAAGTTCAGATCGTGTGCGATAATGAGTTTGTACTGGTTACAAGGTCTGTTTTTCTGAGAAAAACGTAAAACGTATTAATCAGTCAATAGCTTCGTTCAGTCAAGGACAAATCATTGATACAACATCGTTTCACATGCACGGGTCTGTATTTCACGTCCCAGTGTTATAAACCGTTCTGCATGAGTCCGAGTTCATTCTCCAGCTTCTGGTACAAAGGTTATAAAACTTTTGCTTGAGTCTGAGAACATTCTCAAGCATCTGATTGGTCAGATTCTGAGCTTGCTCAGAATCTGACCAATCAGATACTTGAGAATGATCTCAGACTCAGAAGCTTTATAACCTTGGACTCTGATTGATCAGTTTTCGAGCTTGCTCAAAATCTTACCATCCAGATACTAGCGAATGAACTGAGACACAAACTCAGAATTTTATGACCCCGATGCCGGGTCCCACTTCGGAACAATCCACTGTATCGTCTGGACTGTTTCCGTTCAATTCCTGAATTGACCTGGTGTTCTAAAGCGGTTGGCTGATCTTGATCTAAATTGTATTCATATGTTCTAGTGCCTGTATTTCCTCTACACCGGGCATACAGAAGCTCTCAATAGAGGACACTGAAGGGATGAACTGACTAAACCTTTAGCCAATGACTATTCAATATTCATGTAAGAAATAGATCATGAATATTTATACTAAATCTTTATGATGCCGTATGAAAATAAGAGTTTTGGCCAGGGCAGACATTGTAGAATCGGATCAATATAATGTACGCATAACCCATTCCCTCATATTGACGCCTTTTGACGCCTCTGAAAAAAAGTCATCTGTTGAAAACATTGTGATAAATAGAGCATTTGCTCCTATAGGAGCAAATGCTCTATTTATCACAATGGTTTCAAATTACAAAATTCTGAAATAATTTTCCTTTTCTCTAGTTAATGCACCTTTTTGGTAGATTATTTTAAGGTGATGGTATCTAAAAATAGCCTATGAGGCAATGGATTAAGATAGATTCTACAGTAATGCAGAAAGCTCCAATGGGATTTGTGTCCATTATTTTCTCCATGCATTAACCCTTTACTCCATGAATACTCATATGAGAAATATTGACATCACGAATATTTATTAATAATAACACATGGACACGAGTAATTTTGGCAATGACAGAAACAGTAGAATCATATCTGTACTATAATATAAGCAAACAGAGCAGACCCTGATCAGACGGCTCCTATAGGAGCTGTCTGATGGGGGTCTACTCTGTTTTGCAAAGGCGTTTGCATGAGGAAAAGGGTTAACCCATTCCCTCATATCGACGCCTGTTGACGTCTCTGTAAAAGTCACTTTCTTAAACCATTGTGATAAATAGAACATTTGCTCCATAGGAGCAAATGCTCTATTTATCACAATGGTTTCAACACTATACAGTTCTAAAAATATCCTTTCCTGCAGTAAATGCTCCTTTTAAGCAGATATGTTCAAAGAGGTACAATCTAAAAATAGCCTATGAGGTAATTGGGTTAAAGACCGTTAATGATATACACATGGGTGTTCGGATTAGCGAGTGTTTGCTGTATAGTCTCCCTTTACTCCATGAATATTCATATAAAAATAATGATGTCATGAATATTAATTAGATTAATTTTGAAAACGGCATATTAACGCATAAATGTATTGCCAAACCAGAAACTATAGAATCAAGCCTGGAATGCACTGGTGAGCACGTACTTCGACTTGAAACCCAAGCATGTACTTCAAATCCCAAGTCTGTCTTCAAAACTAATTCACCAACGCGTGCTTGTGCTTGAAACTGTAGAATCAGATCTATATAAGTCAATAAGCAAATAGGGTAGACCCTGATCAGACGGCTCCGATAGGAGCCTCTGATCTGGGTCTATTCTGTTTGCAAATGCGTAATTTTTAGAAAAGGGTTTTATTTTGCTGTATACCGATCTGACAATTTGAGTGTAACTCGTATATCTTAATTAGCAGTGTTCATGTGCTGGTTTTGACAAATGAGTTACTTTTATAGCGATTTTGGTGGTTTTTGTCACATCCGCCATCACATCCGTTAATGTCCATGGTAATCAATTGTTTTGGTTAATTTAGACCGTATACAATACAAACGCATTACAAATAGGCTGTGAAGTTGTCCAAATGATGACGGATTATAGAGCTAAATGGATATACAGTAGAACTTGTCCTAAGCGTCCATTTATTTATTGAACATAGGATACTTAAACAGCAGGTGGTTGCTTAATGCAGGTCAAAAGTAATGCAGAAAACTACTATAGGAGTTTTCTGCATTACTCGTGACCTGCATTAAGCTACCACCTGCCTTGCAGACCTATAAGTATATCTCCCCCAGTATACTGAGGAGAAATATTGTTTTTGTGTGCGGCGTCCGACTGTCCGTCTGGCTCTCTGTCCGTCCGTCCGTCCGTCTGTCTGTCCGATTTTAATTCGTCCGCGAGGTTTCTACGAAACATTTTGTCGGATTTTCATGAAACTTCATAGGATTGATCAGCACCATGCCTAGTTGTGCATATCTTATTCCTGTTCCGGTTCGATGTTTTCTGCAGAGTTATGGGACTTTGAATTTTTTACATAGTAAAGTTTGTCCGCGTGGTTTCTCCAAAACCTTTAGTCGGATTTTAATGAAACTTCATATGATTGATCAGCACAATGCCTAGTTGTGCATATCTTATTCCTGTGTCGGTTTGGTCGTTTTCTGCAGAGTTATGGGACTTAGAATTTTTTACATGGAAAATTTCGTCCGCGCGGTTTCTCCAAAATCTTTGGTCAGATTTTCATGAAACTTCATAGGATTGATTAGCACCATTCTTAGTTGTGCATATCATATTCCTCTTTCGGTTTGATGATTTTCTGCAGAGTTATGGTTTTTACATGGAAATTTTTGTCCGCATGCATGGGGAGGGGAGAAAAAACATTCTAGTTATACCTCCTTTTGATGACCACACAAGACAGGTTCTACTGTACATGTATAAGACAGAACAGAACATACAGTATCATCCATATACATTCGTAAATACATAGTAATTGGTATTTCAGTCTAGATTTCAATACTTAAGTACAATATGTTTTGGTGTCACGTGATTCGTTATTTAGATTTTTCCATATTCATATTATTCCGAAGATTAACAGTTACTCTATATTACAACTAAGCGTACAACGCAATGCAAATGCAGCTTTTAAATACTTTGCCAGGTTAAATGTAGTGTTCATGTCACCTGCTTGAAACAAAGAAATACAGTAAAACCTCTCTATAACGGCCACTAAATTACATCAAATATTTTGTGTCAAAGGCAGGTGGCCGCTTAAAGCACCTTGCTTTAAGCGGCCACCTGCCCTAAATACCAAATAATTAACACAAATTAGTGTCCGTTATAGAAAGGTTTTACTGTAGTCATTCATAATTGATCTGGTAACCCTTTCAACGCTGAATTGTCAAACGGAATATTCAAAAAATTAAAAAAAGGTCAAGCTTTTATTCAAGAATACATTTTTAAAGAAAAGTATGATATGACAAATAGTGCAGACTCCGATGAGGGGGCTCCTCTAGGAGTCCTCTCATCTGGGTCTACAATGTTTGAAAAATACATTAGTGACTCGCTTCCCGCACTAAAATGTCTTAACCCTTCGCTTGCAATTCACGTCAATATACCTACCTGTAAATAGTGAAGACCCATATGAGAAAGCTCCTGCAGGAGCTGTCTCATCAGGGTATGCACTATTTACAAGTTGATTTTGCAACCAGTGCACTCCACAGCAGTGACTGCACAGCGAAATACTTGTACACAGTGAAGATAATATGTACTTATACAACAGGGCATGGGTAAAGAAGGAGAAATGTATTTTAATTTTCAGCAAGCGAAGGGTTAATAAAACAGCTTTTGGTATGCTTTTTTCCTTATATCAGAAAAGCATGTAGTACTAATGGGACTTTAATAACAACGTGAAATATCGTGTACATGTGTCCCTGAATTAGAAAGAAACAACTAACGTCACAAACCATCTTCCGTTTCCCAGTCACGTTAAAATAAGGCAATGTTCTACTTTTAGAACCTGTACATTAACGCGTGCATCACCGCTGTCACCAGAAAGCGACATATACCTAGGGGTTGCTGTAATGAATGAATCAGAAATTAGTCTAATTACCTTTGCAAACAGTTTGGATCCTAACGAGACGCCGAATGAGACGACCTTTCATCAGGATCCAATCTGTTTGCCACTCCATTTTGAGAGGAAATTGAAAGAAAGTCTACTCTGAAACGTAACCACTTTCGCTGCCAAACTCTGTCGTCTGCTAACTTTGTCGTCTGCTACAAATTTTCATTCTTTTGATTTTCTTCATTTTTGTTTCAAAAACATAGTAACAGTAACAAACAGTTTGGATCCTGATGAGACGCCGAGTTACTCGGCGTCTTATCTGGATCCAAACTGTTTGCAAATGTAATCACAGATCCGGCATTGGCAGCGAAAGGGTAAAAGCAGTCGACAATGTTATTGGGGACCAAAACAGTGAGCATGTTTTTGTAATTAGGACCATTCATCCACTTGCTGAAGTGACAAATAATGGGGGCCAAAATAGTTTTTTTTATTAATCCCGAGCTAACGAGGACGCATTTTCCTGTAATCAGGCCCGTTCACCAACTTTGCTGCCGTGGCAATTTACGTGTAGTACGCTGTATCAGATAATTAGCATTGGTGTGAATCCTTGTCCCGCTATATCTCCGACTTGACACACAATTGTAAACAGCTCAGATCCTGATGAGACGCCCAATAACTCGGCGTCTCATCAGGACCCATGCTGCTGGCACTCTGTCGATAGTTTCTCAAGCTTCCTAAGCTAAAAATAGGTCCACAGTTTCTCAATAGTTTGATTGAGTCGGAGTTCAGTTAAAAGTTCAGCAATTCCGAGACTGAGCAAACATTTTTTTCAACATGAGGAGGATTAACCCTTCGCTTGCTATTCGCGTCAATATACCTACCTGTAAATAGTGAAGACCCAGATGAGACAGCTCCTGCAGGAGCTGTCTCATCAGGGTCTGCACTATTTACAAGTTGATTGTGCAAGCAATGCACTCCACAGCAGTGATTGCACAGCGAAATACTTGCACACAGTGAAGATATATGTAATTATACACCAGGGCATGGGTAAAGAAGGAGAAATGCATTTTAAAATTCAGCAAGCGAAGGGTTAAAACTGTTGCACATATGCGCTTCAGCAAGCACAACTGAATCAAATAAACACCGCTGTCCGTGCGTTTGATATACATTTGACCCTTTCCTTTATATAAACGCATGTTCACACATTTGCAAATAGAGAATACCCCGATCAGATGGCGCCGTCTGATCAATGTCTGCTCTGTTTGCTTATGGTATAATATTCATATCTGGGTCCATGCTTATAAAACGTTTAGTTGAGTCTGAGATCGTTCTCAAGTTTTTGATTGGTCAGATTTGAGCCAAAGGCTCAAATCTGACCAATCAAAAGCTTGAGAACTCAAATCTGACCAATCAAAAGCTTGAGAACAAAACTCAGACTCAACAAAAAGCTTTATAAGCATAGACCCAGATTCTACAGTCTCTGCCTGAGTCAAAACGTCATGTGTTCGTATGCCGTTATAAAAATAATCTTATTAATATTAATGATGTCATTATTTCGTACATGAATATACAACAGGAAAAGGGTTAAACCCCTCTAGCACGACCACAACAATGATATCTAGTTCTGGATATGAAAGGCAGGTTTAGTGGCCGTTATAGAGAGGTTTTACTGTACCAAGAAACTCGTTTTTGACCCATTGGAATATAGGAATAGTGGAAAATGTTCTAGAAACACTGTACTAGTGAAAACCGGTGTGAAGAGTAATGTTCTAGAACACTATTTCAAATCCCTGCTGGGTCCACCAACGCATGCCAGTGTCTAGCTTGAAACGTGCATATGCACGTTGCAAATTAATTGAACGAACTGCACTTTTATACATATACAATAGAACGTTTCAAGCTCGGTTATTGACCCTTCGCTTGCTGAATTTTAAAATACATTTCTTCTTCTTTACCCATGCCCTGTTGTATAATTCATATATCTTCACTGTCTACAGGTATTTACTGCTGTGAAGTGTACTGGTTGCACAATCAATTTGTAAATAGTGCAGACCCTGATGAGACAGCTCCTACAGGAGCTGTCTCATCTGGGTCTTCACTATTTACAGGTACGTATATTGACGTGAATAGCAAGTGAAGGGTTAAAAGAGCGCACGCGTGAACCTTTTATAGCAGGCGGTAGCTTGATGCAGAACAAAAGTTACACAGAAAGCTAAAGATCTTTCTGCGTGACTTTTGTTCTGCATTAAGCTATCACCTGCCTACGAGACTAAGAACCTATTTTGTGTGGTCGCTGTAGCGATGTCGTATTGTTTTAATTAATCAGACTATGGAATCAAGAGCATTGAACTCTGTGACAAATCTGGCGTTTACTGGGTGTTTAAATGTGGTTTTCAAACTTCAAAGCGATTTGTATCATGATTTAATTACGTTTATCACAACAAGCGGAAAAAACAGGCATTACTGCTTTATACGCTCTGACAACTATTGTCGGCAGTTTCTAGAAATAGAAATATTCCTATTTCTTAAACATTTTACTTCATAGATGCGCCTTTTAACGCCTTTGCAAACAGAGTAGATCCAGATCAGACGGCTCCAATAGGAGCCGTCTGATCAGGGTCTGCTCTATTTGCTTATGGAATGATAAAGATCTGGGTCTATGCTTATAAAACTTTTAGTTGAGTCTGAGTTCGTTCTCAAGTTTTTGAAAAACTCAAAGGCTCAAATCTGACCAATCAAAAGCTTGAGAACTTAAATCTGACCAATCAAAAGCTTGAGAACGAAACTCAGACTCAACTAAAAGCTTTATAAGCATGGACCCTGATTTTACAGCTTCTGCCATGACCGGGATACCCTGCATACATGGACCCTTATAGAAATCAACTTACTGATACTTATTAAGGTCAAGTTCATACATCAAGGTCAGTGGTCAAACCGGGGGCGTACACATCTTGTTTTATCTAGTAATAATTCATTAACTCCTTTCTTCATGAATATTCATGTAAGAAATAATGACATAATGATTATTGATAAGATTGATTACATTTTTATAATGAAACCGGACTGTTTGCTTCTACAAAAACTGTAGAATCAGATCTATCTGCTTATGGAATGATATAGATATGATTTAACAGCTTCTGCCATGACCGGAACACCCTGCGTACATGGACCATTATAAAAATCAACTTACTGATACTCATAAAATACTATAGGAATATTCATAATATAAAGAGTTATTAAAGTAACCAGATAGGTGGCTTTTTATCCTAAGAGTCCCCGCATTACGTTAGTTTTCCGTTTGGACTTTGACTGTTCCCAACTATTACTCCCTGATTAATCCCGAACGAACGAAGACAATTTACATAAAAATAACAATGGTGAGAGATTGGAGGTGAGAACTTAACCATTTACTCCATGAATATTCATGTTATTAATAATGACATCATGCATATTAATTAAATTAACATTTAAAATGGCATATTAACACATGCTAATTTGCCAAGGCAGTAATTGTAGAACCAGGTTTTATTTTATTGTATAACAAACAGAGCAGACTCTTATCAGACGTCTCCTGTAGGGTCCGTCTGATCTGGGTCTACTCTGATTGCAAAGGCGTCGAAAGGAGTTTTACGGAGGAAAGGGCCATTGCAAGATGAAAGGCATGCAGAAAGATCCACATGCATTGAAGACTGAAAAAATATTCATTAAAAATAAATAACCCATTCCCTCATATGGGCGCTTTTTACGCCTCTGCAAAATTCACTTGCTGAAATCATTATGATAAATAGAGCATTTGCTCCTATAGGAGCAAATGCTCTATTTATCACAATGGTTTCAAACTAAACATTTATAAAAAATTCTTTTTCTCTAGTTAATGCTCCTTTTCGGTAGACTTATTCAAAGAAGTTGGGTCTAAAATAGCTCATGAGATAATGGGTTAGGCAAATGCTAAGTGTTATACTAACAAGTCATGATTGAACAAGTAGGTAGGTTATTTCCAAATGAGCTACCAATGTGTACAGATGCGAGGAACCACATTGGAATTAATTAGCCAGCGAAAGTCATGGTTGCACAATCAGTTCTAGGTTTCCGCAATTCTAATTATAGTCCATATAAACATTGTAAAAGAATCAATATGTTTTACCTCATAAATATAATACTGTTTTTATTTTAGAACATAATTATATTTTATGAGTATGTTTCTCTGATCAAAGAGTATTTATTTTACCGCATTTATATATTCTAAGAGCGCAATAAATGTATTATTTATTGAATACTTTTTTATTGAACAGATATAGAAACTCATTGAAAAAAGGTTATTTTTTCCAAAGGAAGAAAGCATTATATGTTTCATACAATATTGAAAGGCCTTACACATCATAGCTGATCATACATTTTAGTGGACTGATACATGTACCTTTTGATGCTCGATCGTATCACGTTACACACATACATTTAACAATTGTACACACTAGGCTAAGGATAGTCTGAGGGTTTAAGCCATGGGGTATCTTATTGTATGACGGAGGGCTTTCCATCTCAGTTTTTCTTTCCATACTGCGTTCATATTGTATTACGCAGGCGACTTCCAATTTCATTAATTTACAATGGAGTCTATTTTAAGCGGCCATCATAAAGAGGTCTAATTATGAGTATACAAGGCAGAATGTGGCTAGTTCCTATAGCAGCTTCCTGTGTACAAATCTGGGCTCTTCCTCCACCTGTAATTAGCCAAAGACGTCGTGATGTGACTAAAGTACTGTAGAAACGACGTAAATCCCTATATAATGCGCAAATTAACCTTCCGCTTGCTGAATTTTAAAATACATTTCTCCTTCTTTACCCATGCCCTGTTGTATAATAACATATATCTTCGCTGCGCAATCACTGCTGTGAAGTGTACTGGTTGCACAATCAATTTGTAAATAGTGCAGACCCTGATGAGACAGCTCCTGCAGGAGCTATCTCATCTGAGTCTTCACTATTTACAGGTAGGTATATTGGCGCGATTCGCAAGCGAAGAGTTAAAACATTTTCAAGAATAACTTCTTTTTTTCTCCACCAAACCCTGTTGTGAGCACTCTTTAGCTCTCGAAGAGAGGATTCTGCAGAGTACTCACGTCATATATAGGATTTGGTGGAGAAATGACAATTTTAGTACTGGGTACATGTACGTTTATCTGTTGCTCTGGTCATTGTTAGTACTGATGAGTCTCGCTTATGCGACCGCGTAATTTATTAACACCCGAGTCTGTAAAACAAGTCGTGGCTTAATACAGGCCACAAGTAATGCAGAACATTCCTGTAGTGGTTTTCTGCATAACCTATATCCTGTATTCAGCTACCAACAGTCCTGTTATAAAAAAATTTGCTTTGAGAAGTGGTTTTCGGGCTACTTTATTGTACAATGTATTAACGAGTGAGTAATGGATACTTTTGAGAAGTCGTTTTCGGGCTACTTTATTGTACAATGTATTTACGAGTGAGTGATGAATACTTTTAAGAAGTCGTTTTCGGGCTACTGTATTGTACAATGAATTTACGAGTGAGTAATGGATACTTTTAAGAAGTCGTTTTCGGGCTAATGTATTGTACAATGTATTTACGAGTAAGTAATGGATACTTTTAAGAAGTGGTTTTCGGGCTACTGTATTGTACAAATGTATTTACGAGTGAGTAATGGATACTTTTAAGAAGTCGTTTTCGGGCTACTTTATTGTACAATGTATTTACGAGTGAGTAATGGATACAACACCTTAATTAACGTATTCGCTGAATAGGTTTTTATGGCCACCACCCCATCCCCCCACCCCTACCCCGGTCATAAGAGCGGCATATTGATTTTTGTCGTTTCTGTACGTTCATTTGTGTGTTGGTTTGTGGACAACTTTAACGTTTGTGATAATTTTGTAGTCGTTGCACATATATACTTCAAACTTGGCATGCATGTGCAGCTTATGGAGGCGAACATTTTTAGGGGTGAGTTATTGAGGTCAATGCCATATATCAAGGTCAAAGGTCAAACCGGGGGCACAGTGTTTCACAAACACATCTTGTTTTATTTAGTAATAATTCATTAACCCCTTCATGAATATTTATGTTAGAAATAATGACATAATAAATAATGATTAGATTGATTACATGTGTATAATGACACGGGAGTGTTTGTTTCTACAAAAACTGTAGAATCAGATCTATATCACGTCATAAGCAAATAGAGCAAACCCTGTTACGATGTTGAAACATGGATATTTAGGTGTGTTTAGGTTTTATAATCCGAAGCGTTTGAGAAGCATTTTATGACAATGGCAATAGAAAAACAGTAAATGTCTGCTCATTAATAAAAATGGCATATGAAACGTTTCCGAGATTGGAATTACCTTCATGGAGTCGTATAGAATCGAAACATTTTTTTATTTGTTAGATGTAAATTTGAATTATGTTGCACTTTTTTCAGATTTAATGAAAACATTTACAATGGCTGCTGTGGTAACGTTTAACAAGGACATGACAGCCGGTTTAAGGGACACCTCCACCACTGAATACACTGGCTTTACGATGAACTTGGGGGTTCAGGTATGTTGTATAGTTTTACATTTACTTATTGTTATTACTAAATTAGTATTCTTGTTGTTTATATTTTTATTATTATTATTATTATTATTATTATTGTTATTATCATTATTATTTTAATTATTATTATTATTTTTATTATATTATTATTATTGTTGTTGTTATTATTATTATTCCCATATCCCCTAGGAGCTTTTTGCATGACTTTCACACTGCATTAGGCTGTCACATGTAACCAATACCGATATTAACCCTTCTCTTGCTATTCACGTCAATATACCTACCTGTAAATAGTGAAGACCCAGATCCTGCAGGAGCTGTCTCATCAGGGTCTACCTGTAAATAGTGAAGACCCAGATGAGACAGCTCCAGCAGTGGCTGTCTCATCAGGGTCTGCACTATTTACAAATTGATTGTGCAACCAGTGCACTCCACAGCAGTGATTACACAGCGAAATACTTGTACACAGTGAAGATATGTGTAATTATACAACAGCGCATGGGTAAAGAAGGAGAAATGCATTTTAGAATTCAGCAAGCGAAGGGTTAATACTTAATGGAAGGTCCGGTTCAGAGGGGTTTTACTGTACAGACATTAAACACCCATTTCAAATGAAATTTTTTCACACCACCATGATCAAGATCAATATGTGCGAAGTTATTAAAACTTCCGAGTTTGTGTCTGACTTACATTCTAATATATCTGATTTGCTACATTTTTCATTTTAGCTAAAAGCTGACCAATACTATGCTTTAGAATGTAATCAGACTCAAACAAAAATGTTTTACACCCTCTGAACATGGCAAGTGTTTTGTTTTTACTGTCAGATTAAAACAGACATTTTGAAGAAGGCAAATCAGTCTAGATCCTGATCACAGAGCAGGGTGCCCAGTTTACACTAGTCTAATTCTTCTGTATTCAAACCATTTCCGAGTAGAATAGTCCGTCATTATTTATTGGTAGAGTCCATACAGTATAAAAAGAATCTGAATGACAAACAGAGCAGACCCTGATCAGAGTGTGACTGTACACTGTTTGCAAATGCCAGTTCACTCGTGTCCCGCATCCAAATGGTTAGTGCACAGTAGAATCTATCTTAAACCATTCCCTCATAGATTATTTTTAGATCCAACCTCTTTGAATAAATCTACCGTAAAGGAGCATTTTAACTACAGAAAAGGAACTTTTTAGAATTGTGTAGTTCTGAAACCATTGTGATAAATAGAGCATTTGCTCCTTAGGAGCAAATGCTCTATTTATCACAAGGGTTTCAACAAGTGACTTTTACAGAGGCGTATTTATGGAGGAATCTGTTAACGTGGTAGTATCTACAGAAATAATGTGTTTATATGCTGAAAAGAGGTACATGTATATCGCAAGAAGACCAGTCGAATAAACACCGAGAAAGACAATAATTTCATGGCTTGCGTTTTATTTTCGTTACATGTAACTGTTCAACCAAGGTCGATAATATTTTTTGTTATCGTTGAAAACGGTTAATATTGTATCACATGCAGGGGCTTTTTGTGACATAAGTTAAAGTTGACAATATTCAAAATACTGCTTGAACATAACAAGTATAAAGTTGTATGATAGTATTGAAAACATGCGTTCATTGTAGGGACTTCCTCTTTAAGAGTTCTTTTATTGACTGGGCACACAAATCTTAAAAAGTAGGTGGTTGCTTAATGCTGGACAAAACGCTTTTGACCTGCGTTAACCCATTACCTCATAGGCTATTTTAGATACAACCTCTTTGAATAAATCTACCGAAAAGGAGCATTAACTAGAGAAAAGGAAAAAATAAGAATTTTGTAGTTTGAAACCATTGTGATAAATAGAGCATTTGCTCCTATAGGAGAAAATGCTCTATTTATCACAATGGTTTCACAAAGTGACTTTTACAGAGTCGTCAAGAGTCGTCAATATGAGGGAATGGGTTAAGCTACCACCCACCGTACAGATCCATAATAAGACCCTTTTTATGGTCGCTTAAGACAGGTTCTGCTTTATACTATCCGGTCAAGACCGGTCATTCTGTATTTTACATTTGAATTGTCCGATCAAGACTAGTTCTCCTGTTTTGTAATGATGCTGATTTATTCTTCCCAGGTCTACAACTACATTTATGGATTAAACGGCAGCTACTCCGTTGAATTTGTGAAATTGAAGGAACTGACTGGAAATAATGCGTAAGTCTAGTGGTTTTGCGGAACATGCTATAGGAACGTTCAATTTTACTTTCACCTTGCTTTAAACAGCCACCTGTCCTATATACCAACTAAGTAACAACATTTAGTGGCCGTTATAAAGAGGGTTTACTGTAGTCCTTATCCCATGGAACAAAATGCAATTTGGAGCAAAGCTTACTTAGATCTACTACATATTCATGGTGGTCCGGTCCCGCAAAGCCTGATAAGGGTTATAGATTCTAGTAGATACGCTGTTGAAATGCATTTATTTTCGAATATTTGACTCAATATGTAATCTTTTATTGTTTAATTTGCTTAAGTAACTCACTAACGTTTTATATTAGCAGTAATAAGTTTAATTAGCGATGGTCGCAATGGGAATAAGGGATTTATAAATATACAGTAAAACTCGGATAGTTCAAACATAAAATCAAGTATCTATATCGGGTTTAACCCTTTCCCTTATATAAGCGCATTTTGACGCATCTGCAAACAGAGTAGACCCAGATCAGACGGATCCTATAGGAGCCGTCTAATCAGGATCTGCACTGTTTGCTTACAGTGTAAATAGATCAAATTCTATAGCTTATGCCTGAGGCAAAATGTCCTGTGTTCATATGCCAAAATAAAAACTAAATTTATCAATATTCATGACGTCATTATTTCATACATGAATATACATCAGGGAAAGGGTTAAGACATGTGGCAGCTCAATGCAGGGTGAAAGTCAAGCGAAAATGAGTTTTTTTGCATGATTTTCACCCTGCATTAAGCAATCACCTACATAAATAAGCAAAAATGCTTCATAACTAAAATTTCAAAGTATGGAGTTTTTACTGTACATGTACTTATCTTCGGTGTTAAATATCTATTAACTCTTTCCCTGTTCTATATTTATTACAAATATCAATACCTACTGAGTATTCATGGACAAAACAGTTATATTGAAGCCATTTTAGAAACTAAAGACACATACCTTCGAAATTCCATTAGCAAACAGAGCATACCCTGATCAGACGGCTCCTATAGGGGCTGTCTGATCTGGATCTACTTTGTTAGTAAATGTGTTTATATAAGGGAAAGGGTTAACATGGTCTTTCCACAGCATTACTTCCATCATCCCTATTGTCATCATCATCATCATAACCATCATCATCACGTCTACCTAATTTAATATGTTGTTATGACCATGTTGGTGTATGTTTTATGTTGAAATAATTATGTCGATGTATATGTCTACAGTAGCACCTGTCTTAAGTGGCCAGTCATTTATTGAACATAGGAGTCTTAAAAAGAAGACGATTGCCTAATTCAGGGCAAAGGTAATGTTTGGTTTGGATCCTAATGAGGTGTCTAAAATTGACTGAAGCTGTTTGTAAATATGAGTCGTGTCGCGCGTTCAAAGTGTAGGCGTGCCCAAAATATTTAGCTCATAGGCAATATGCAGTTGACTGGTTCAAATATGTTTACGTATAAATAAAAGTATTCTCGAGGGGAGTACCAATCAGTACTGATAGCGCTGATAGCTAAACTGCATACAAGCGTGCATCTGCAATATCGCAGTCGCTATTCTTCTAAGCGCGGACCTGTTTGGCATTAATTTTGCAAACAGCTTGAATTCAGACCTGATCTGGATCCAAAATGTTTCTCAGAACTTCTAAGAATCGGAAGTAAATACAAATGTTTAGTAAATAAGAGTTTTAGAAGAAACAGTTGTAAATGTATTGCAGAATAATAGTTAATGGAATAGATTTGTTAAATTGTCTCCAGGGGCATAGCTAACGATACGCACTTACGCACGTGCGTAACACCAATCTGAAAGGTGAAAACATTGTTATTAGTCTTTGATAAACATTCTGTCTTGTCATATAGGCCTTAATACACTCCTTCATACTGAGACCTTTTGGTGCCTCTGTAAAAGCCACCTTTTGAAACCATTGGGATAAATAGAGCATTTGCTCCTATAGGAGCAAATGCTCTATTTATCACAATGGTTTCGAAACTACACTATTCTAAGCATGTCCGCGGATCCCTATAGCCACGATGCATACATTACAGTTGTATTCAGCTACTGTCCTGGTCTCTACCTGTTGTTTTCTGTGAACATTTCTGCGAACCTTTGCACTTTATCTACCCTTGGCGAATTCTCAGAATAGCTTTCAGCATGAATTTCACCCTACATTAAGCTGCAACATGTCTCCAAGGCCGATAATTGTACTAACCTGAACGTCTAGTTTAGAGATATTTTATAATGAAAACTATAGTTTAATACTCTAATAACTACATTCTCACCATCCTCGTTTCAAAGATAGAAGGGCACAGACAAATATACAGACACAATGCTCTTGTCTTTTCTTATAAAGGGAAGGCGTTATGCGCATGCATGACAAACTACAGGGATGACAAAAATGGAAGCAATAAACTGACATTTGTAAAGTATAGAACCAATTGTTTAGTAATTTACATTACGCATCAGCGGGTAAAGTCAATTCCAAACTGCACTTAAGCGTCGAAGAACAAAATAAGATTGTCTACGTGTTTACGCATGTGAGACCAGACGACAGACACCCCAGGCAGCTGCAGATGATGTGCTTGTGATCTCTTAGGTGTAGAGACTCATTTGGCACTACACGGAGTTATGTATTTTGATGATATTTAGAATCCACGACCTTCCCCCCCCCCCCTTGCACCCAAGTATCCATATGCATCACTTTAACCCATTTGCTCCCATGATCCCATATATGGGACGTAGACAAACAGTGTATACTCTGATCAGACGCCACATAATGCGACGTCTGATCAGAGTCTACACTGTTTGCTGATAGGAAATTCAATATAAAATAGAATAAAAATGAAAATTTAGACCAAGCATCACTTAGATAAAAGCTAGACTAATCCAATATATAAGAATGGAAGAATCCACTGGGAGCAAATGGGTTAAACAAACACTCATAACTCAAATGGATCTGTCACGAGTTGTCATCTGTGATAAACGTTTCTTAGCCCATTTGCTCCCAGTGGATTCTTCCATGCTTATATATTGGATTATTCCATTTTTAGCTCCACTTTTTCAAAAAGTGGAGGTATTGTCATGACCCTCTCGTCGGCGTCGGCGTCGGCGTCGGCGTTGGTTAACCTTTTTGTTAAGGTCCTTTTCTCAGAAACCATCAAAGATATTTGGTTCATATTTGTTATGTATGTTTACTATCACAAGGGGAACCCATTTCACAAGGGTAGGTAACTCTAAAATTAATTTTGTCATAGTTATGCCCCTTTTTCGACTTAGAATTTTCATTGTTGGTTAAGTTTTATGTTCAGGTCCATGTCACAGAAACTGTCAAAGATATTTGGTTCATCTTTGGTATACATATTAACTATTACAAGGGGAACCCATTTCACAAGGGTAGGTAACCCTAAAATTAATTTTACCATAGTTATGCCCCTTTTTCGACTTGCACTTTTCATTGTTGGTTAAGTTTTATGTTCAGGTCCATGTCTCAGAAACTGTCCAAGATATTTGGTTCATCTTTGGTATACATATTAACTATTACAAGGGGGACCCATTTCACAAGGGTAGGTAACCCTAAAATTAATTTTGCTGTTGTTATCTCCCCTTTCTGACTTAGACTTCCACTACACTATCCAGCACTAAAGAAAGTGGAGCGCGCTGTCTGCGGACAGCTCTTGTTATCTAAGGGGTGCCTGGTCAAAATGCTCAATTTCGTTTTGTTTTTATATTGAAATTCCTATCAGCAAACAGCGTGGACTCTGATAAGACGCCGCATTATGCGGCGTCTGATCAGAGTCTACACTGTTTGCCTAAGTCCCATATATGGGATCGTGGGAGCAAATGGGTTAAACAGTCCAGAAAAAGTAGACTAATCGACAGTAGAGTGTTCCATATGTACATCACCTTTTTAAAGCGACCACATAATTGATAAATATTTGCGTGTGTAAAGCAGGTGATTGCAGGGCGAAAGTTATGCAAAAAACTCATATTCAACTTTCGTCTAGCTGCATTTATCTGTTCTGTCTGTGATTTGATTTGTTTTGTCTGTTTGATTTGATTTGTTCTGTCTATGGAAAAGTAGTAAAGTCAAGCAGGCAAAGCCACATGCAATACGCAACCACCACCAAAACACCGATAGACTGCATGACACACACACACACACACACACAACCACACACCCAAACGCACACACACACACACACGAAATGAACACAGAAAACACCAAAAGACACACAAGAAACATGGACAAACGTTCCACAACATGAACAAACCACAAGCACAAAGACGCAAGGCAAACAAAAGGAAGGGTGACAAAGAGAGTACCGCATTGGCACGGTCAGCAGCAAAAACACCACTGGGGGTTTAAACCGGTTTACGGACGTCCTAACCTCACACTTCTCTCAAAGTCACCCTAGCTTTACAAATATTGTAAATAAAGGTATCCCCGCTGGACTTACCCACAACATAGACGACGGTGAACACAGGACAACATGTAAAACATAGCATAATAACTGTGACAATCCGTCAAATATGTACTCAATGACTTTGCTGAAGTCAGAGCACCTGCAGGTAAGCCGTTAAGGGCACGACAGGGAAAAAGTAATACATGAGTCTGGTAAGCTCCTCCTGTATCCAAGTTTAAGAGTATACCATCATAGAGTACTACCCTCGGCCTGTCATCGCGCAAGCAAAGAGGGAAGCGTAGCTACCGACTGTAAAAACATGCAGTGTGTTGCAATATAATAGGATCATAACCTTTCTTTTTAAATGTTTTAATGCGTTTTATAAACAAATCATGAAAATGGATATGACCCCGAATTTTCCTAAGTTTGTAGATAACATCCCCATAATATTCTGGTTGAGAAATGCCTTGTCGCAGTAACGTCCGTAGATTGCAATTATATTTACTAATGAGAGGTAAATTTCGATAATAAAATTTAGAAAAGGTTTTCCGAAGTTTGTGATATCTGTAACCTTGCTTAAGAAGTTTATCAGTTATAACTAAATTACGTCTGTTAAAATCTTCAAGCAAAGAACAGGCTCGGGCAAACCTAATAAGTTGAGAAATATTAACCCCATAAGATGTAGAACGTGGCACATCCCCATCTAGAAAAGGATAATTAACAATTTTAAAATTAAAATCTTCTCTTTTATCGTATACTTTGGACGAAACTTTATCATTTGTAATTGAAAGATTCAAATCTAAAAATGAAGCATTAATGTCAGATTGATTAGCTTTGTTTAAAGACAGTTCTTTTGGGTAGATTGAAGAAACCATAGTATCAAAAATAAGGATTATCTAAATTCAAAATATCGTCTAAATACCTTGAAGTTTTATTAAAAGCATTAACAATATCGGTCTGTGTATCAGGTTTTAAGCTAAGCATAAAATCCCTCTCGTAGCAATACAAAAACAAATCTGCAACAAGAGGGGCACAATTTGTACCCATGGGTATACCAACAACTTGACGATATATGGTATCCCCATAAAGCACAAATATATTATCTAAAAGAAAGGTAAGAGATCTACAAACATCAAGGCAAGTCCACATTGTGTAATGTTCAACTTCTGAATTCGAAAAGAATGAACGTTGAACATTACAAGCAATGAACATTTTGTTTTCTCTGGCAAAGGTTTTTTCTATTAATTTAATAAGTTTATCCTTTATAAGATGGTGAGGTAGAGTAGTATAGAGTGTAGAGAAATCATAAGAGCTCAGTAAAGAAATGTTATACTGTTCATTTTCAAGTTTTGTTAAAACATCATTTGAATTTTTTATGGACAAAAAAACATTAATACCAGAATTTTCATATATTTTATCACAGTAGCGTTTAACATGTTCTTTGATCGTAGTAAGACAGGACGTCAAAAGTATAGATAATTTAGTAGTGGTACAACAGCTAGAGTTGGCAATAAAACGCGACTTGTAAGGGTTTTTATGTAGTTTCGGAATCCAGTACAAAGTAGAAAGTTTATGTTGTTTTATGTTAGGACCAGACTTAAAATTATTGCACATTTTTACATGTTCCGAGACTATATCTTTTTCAGGTGTTTGAACTGTTATATAAGTTTTTGAATCAGTTAGCTCCTTCTTTAAAACATCAACATAATACAATCTTCAAATAATGATTACATTGTTAGATGCCTTGTCAGCAGGAACAAGAACATAATCTGAATGAAAATTAGAAATGTTTTTCTTCAAGTAGCGAAATGTAACTCTAGGTCGAGGTGGTAAAAGATGATAATTTGATTTGTAAAAAGTTATTCGCGTATCAATAATATCGAAAATACATTTCTTCCAATCCGAAAGGGCATTAACATCAGCATGTTCTCGTCGACACCATTTGATGCAGAATCTTTGAATAGCTTCCGCAATATGAGTTCGACAAGCGTCAAAATCAATAAGGGAAGGTAATCTATATTTAGGTCCTTTAGTTAGGAGGGTCCTGAGACGTTTATCCTTAATGATATCAAAATTACCAGTAATGACATGACCAACTGGTTTATAGCAAAAGCTAGAAATGCTACAATCTCAAGAAATAGGGGTATTAACATCAATATTTAAGTCAGAGACAATTTTATTGTAGTTAAAAATAACATTTCTAATAGGTTTATTATATTTATAACAGATGATAGGTGATTCAGAGTTGATGAAATATTTGGGAATAGCATCGATTACATTCTTATCACGAAATATACTTTGAATATCAATAAAATCGATACCTTTATTTAGGAACTGAAGTTTCAGAAAATGTCTTTTATGTTCAGATTCTTTATCAATACGTGGACGAAGAACATGCTGTGTGTAACTTTGTATAAGTGAGGCAGTATTAATTAACGGATCTGTACGCATATAGATTTTATCAGCCTCTTCGTCTATTGACTTAAGACAGGAAAAGGGTAAAGACGATAAACAAGACAACATAGAATGTTTACCAGTTTGTTTTAGAACAGTATGTAAATCATGTTATTTGTTCTGTTCTGTCTGTGTGTTTAGTGTTCTGTGTGTGTGTTTTGATCTGTTTTGTCTGTGTGTTTAATGTTCTGTCTGTGTGTTTGTATCTGTTCTGTGTGTATGTTTTGTATTCTGTCTGTGTGTTTTGATCTTTAATGTCATTGCCATATCATTTCAACATGCGTATCGTATACTTACAAAATCTCGCTAAATGTTTATTTTGTTCTAAGGTTGTGGTATGTAATATATTATCCATGCGATTTCCAATATTTACAGTGGTTCCAATGTTGTGGCCGAGTTCCAGATAATTTGCAACACGATTTGGTTTGTATCCCGGCAAAGCGTTGCAGCCCTCGTAGAGGAAAATATAATGTCCAAATACCTTCAAGGGGCACAAGTTATCGGTGTGGATGTCACTTTAGTAAATGAAGGACAGCGTGAGTATCGTTTATATATTCTTTCTTTTCATCACGAATGTGCATATAAGACCCCACCTATTATGAATATTAATTAATTAAACCCTTTCCCTGTCCTACATGATTGTGTTCCAAATTTCAATACCTACTGAATATTCATGGATAAAAATAGTTACAACGAAATATGGAAGGTAGAACATTTGTAGTACCGGCCGCATGGCTCAGTGGTAGAGCGTCCGCCTGCGGCACGGAAGGTCGTGAGTTCGATCCCCGGCCGCGACAGACCGAAAATCGTTAAAAATTGGTACTAGTAGCTCCCTTGTCTACGCTCGACATTAAAGCGGTAGTTCTAGGACTGGTGGGCCCGATGACAGGATAATGTGACATGGCGGTGTGCCCTTGCCATGTACCTGCGGCAGGGGTATTCCAGTGAGGCAGCACTATAACTTGTCTCATGCGGGTGCCGCCTGCAAATAACTGAAATTCTGTTGGTCGGACGTAAAATCCAACTCACTCACTCACTCAGAACATTGTAGCCATTAATGAAAGTAAAGAAACACATATTTCAAATCCCATTAGCAAACAGAGCAGACGGATCCTACATAGGAGCCGTCTGATCTGGGTCTTCTCTGTTTGCAAATGCGTGAAAACACGTTTATATGAAGGAAATGGTTCATTTAATTATTGTGTAAAACAATTAAAATAAGGACATTAGTTGCCATAGCGGATGAGAGTCAGATAAGAAACATATAAACAAACAGAGCAGACCCTGATCAGAGAGCTGTCACATCTCGATGTACTCTGTTTGCAAATGCAAATGCGTGAAAAGGCAGGATTATCAAATTAAAGAGTAATCGTGTCCTATGTATAAAACGAAATCCAATCATCGTCATTTTTCAGCATACTCCGTAGTCCGTAATGTATCCGATGCCCAATTTGGCAGTATATACTCTATGGAACGACATTCGGCCATGATATTTGCTACATGCTAAATGCGAAATGCTAAAGGCGAAAAAAGCGAAATGCTTTTTTCCAATTGTGTAAATTGAAAGAATCTGAAATGTTCCAAATGATGGATGTAAATTATAAATGATAAATGCGAAACGCTTATTGCTAAATGCACTTCTAGCATTGAACAGCGCCATTTTTTTGTATTTTAACTATTTTTTCAGTATCACCAATATTAACCTATTTGGACCATACTATTTATTTAATTTCTTATTTATTATTCCTTTATTCGAATAAGACGAAATCATTTGGCATTTGACATTAAGCAACTGACATTTCGCAATTGGCATTTATTATTTAGCAATAAGCATTTAGCAATTGGCAAATTGTATTTAACAATTAGCATGGCAGAAATGGCGTTCCATAATACTCATATTTCGACAATTGTATGTTTCAGAGAATCGTAATGTACGTCGGATCATTACGGAGTATGCCGGAAACTATCGATGTTTTAATTTCCCACCGATGCATTATCTATTTGAAATACATTACAGTAAAAGCTCGATACTACGGAATTTTAGTAATGAAGAATGTATGTCTCTTTGGGCAAGTTGCTGCTTAATTCAGGGTGAAAGTCATGCAGAAAGCTACTAGAGGAGCTTTCAGCGTGACCTTTACCTGTATTAAGCTGTCACCTATGATAACCCATCACCTCATAGGCTATTTTTAGACACAACCTCTTTGAATAAATCTACCGAAAATGGGCATTAACTAGGGAAAAGGAAAATTTTAGAATTTTGTAGTTTGAAACCATTGTGATAAATAGAGCATTTGCTCCTATAGGAGCAAATGCTCTATTTATCACAATGGTTTCACAAAGTAACTTTTACAGAGTCGTCAAAAGTCGTGAATATGAGGGAATGGGTTAAAGATCAATAATAGTACGTATGTGAGTGTTCGTAGTATCGAGTTTGTATCATAATGCTAACAAGTGCAAATGCATGGTGACTATATTAGGACCTACTTACAACTGTCACTCGTAAAAAGTCTAATTCTTAGCCTCCTATAGGAGTTTCCCCCTTATTTACGTCCTTCATTCAGCACCAATGAGTGTTAACTCTTAGCTTGCTATTCACGTCAATATACCTACCTGTAAATAGTGAAGACCCAGATGAGACAGCTCCTGCAGTGGCTGTCTCATCAGGGTATGCACTATTGATTGTGCAACCAGTGCACTCCACAGCAGTAATTGCACAGCGAAATACTTGTACACATTGAAGATATATGTAATTATAACATAACACGTGGCTTCAGCGTGACGTAACACTATCATTTATTTTTTGATAATCATGGGCATATATTCACTAGTGAATAACATTCGAACGACCGAATGACATTCGAACGATTCATACGCGCTGTCAAAACAAACAAACTGGCGGACGGTGGTCGACCTACCTGTCCACGATTGAGTCACGATAGATGGCAAAGGATTGTTGGCACTTGCGCCTTAATTTCGATAAAATAATACAAATTGTAATCGCTGTCAGGAATCATATACAAAATGTATGCCAAAAAAGACCTACCAGCTACTCTGACCCATACAATCCATTCTACATTTAAAATGCCTCCTCAGCTTTGCATTTTCTTCACCGCATGTCCTTTTGTTTATGCAGATTTCTACTCATACAAATATCTCATCAATCAACAACAATAGTCATCTGAATCCAGCACAGCACAAACATATTTCAAATATGCTATATACTCACTAACTCAGCTGATCGCGAAAATCTTCCTCCTGTTCCAACACATTTTATGCAGCAGTTCGTATTGAATCTTTTGTCCATTTCAAACATTTTCACTGAACTTGAATCGAGATTTTTTCTCGGTGGAAATGTCCATGTCCATGTGTATACATACAACACTAATGAAGGGCTTAATATACCAAAACGAAGGCGCATTTCGAATCCCATTGACAGTGAGTGTCGGACGTGTTGGCGACTGTATGTAGGTCTTCATGTAAATGGCGCGCTTTACATAGACACATGTTGTGTACAATGACGTCATAATGTGACGTGTTTGTAACTATGTATGTCAAAACTGTAACTCAAAAATTATTTTGACGTGTTTCTGTATGTTTTTGTATCATAAACTATCACAGTTAAATTGAATACCAGAGAGGTCTGAATTAGATCCTGGTTGATATGACAGTAAGTAAAAAATAAAGTTGGAAAATTTGGACCTACTTTGTCCCAGTTACCTAGCGAACCTAATAACACCTTTCATTCATCATTTCTATATGTAAGGAGAATTTATAACAATCCACGTTACTGCTGAAATATTGGCTGAAAATAACATTTGTGTGTGTTATGTTATAAGTAGGATCTTGCATTCGTGTTCATGATTATTGGATTTATTAAATTCGTCTTTTTAAAACGATAAAAAAAACTCGCTAAAGCTCGTTTTTTATCGTTTTAAAAAGACTCATTTAATAAATCCAATAATCAAGAACACTCATGTAAGATCCTCTATTTATACAACAGGGCATGGGTAAAGAAGGAGAAATGTATTTTAAAATTCAGCAAGAGAAGGATTAACAGAACCATATGTTCATTCATTTAGTGGTCGCTGTAGAGATGTTTCACTGTACTCTATGTGTAAAACAATGTAGAGCCAGCCAGGCGGTTCGCATGTACAGTTGAACTTCGATGTATCTAACTCTGATAACTCGAACTTCGGGATAACTCGAGCTTTTAGCTCGGTCCTTCCATAATTTACAATACAGACGTTATAAAATGTATCACTACACATGCGATAGCTTAATGCAGATCGAAATTAATGCTGAAAACTCCTACAGGAGCTTTCAGCATTACTTTAGACCTGCATTAAGCTGTGAACTTTGGATATTGTTCAGATTATAAATCAGATGACTCGAACCTCTGTTATGTCGAACGTATTTGTATGGTCGTTTGAAGTTCGAGGTATTGAAGTTCAACTATAGTTTTTCTTTTAGTTACAAGTAATTACATCCAGTCTCCTATACTACTGTAATCAGAGTGTTGTTTTTGTTGATGTCTTACGCACAGTTTTAATCTTCTGAATACTGAATATTCAAGGTTGAAAGGCCCATCAGAACCTAACAATATAGAGCCCATTCAGTAGGACATGCTTCATTGCACTAGATGTTTCTGAATGACAAACTGTGAATACCCTGATAGGAAGGCTACTCTATGAAGCATCTGGTCTGGGTCTACACTGTTTACAAATGCAAGTACATGTGTGTCCTGCATTCAAAGGGTAAACGATCCATTTTATTCTCCTACGATGGATGAAATTGGGACAGATATGTGTAATTTACAGTTGCAACTGATTATTGTTCACGTTGATAGTAATTTAACATTAGCCTATTACTCCATAGATACACCTTTGTTCACATTGGCAAACAGAGAAGACCCAGATCTGACGGCGTCCTAGACCAGGGTCTGCCCTGTCTGCTTGTACCATGATGTAGAGATCTTATTCTACCATGGCCAAAATATCCCGTGTTCATATACAGTGCAGTAAAACCTCTCTATAACGACCACTAAATTACATCAATTATTTTGTGTTAAAGGCAGGTGGCTGCTTAAAGCAAGGTGAAAGTAAAACAGAACGCTCCTATGGGAGCGTTCTGTTTTACTTTCACCTTGCTTTAAGCAGCCACCTGCTCTAAATACCAACTAGTTAACACAATTTAATGGTCGTTATAGAGAGGTTTTACTGTATTGTTGATAAATGAATCTAATTAATGTTTAAGACGTCATTTTTTATTGCATAAATATTCATTGAATAAAGGGTTGGCGACTATGCTAAGCATGTGTATTGATAGCCATCGATAGTATTCAACTACGTGGCTAATTGCAGTTACTTTGTTCTAATATAGGATTATTTGCAGTAACTTGTTCTAATATGTGGCTATTTGCAATGTTTGGTTCTACTATGTGGCTAATTGCAGTTATTAGTTCTACTACGTGGCTAATTGCAGTGGCTAATTGCAGTTATTGATCTACTATGTTGCTAAATACAATTACGGGTTCTACTACGTGGCTAATTTCAGTTATTAGTTCTACTATGTGACTAATTTCAGTCAGTGTTCTACTATGTGGATAATTTCAGTTACTGTTTCTACTGCGAGGCTATTTTTTGTCAGTGTTCTACTATGTGGCTAATTGCAGTTACTAGTTCTACTACGTAACTAATTGCAGTTACTTGTTCTACAACTCGTACATGTACCACATTTATATGGCCTTTTTATAGGATTTACTGTATATCGGTATCTCTGGTGCAATACCGTGACACAAAATATAATGCACGGGACTGACACCTACTGGTTCTACTACGTGGCTAATTGCAGTTATTGATCTACTATGTTGCTAAATACAGTTACGGGTTCTACTATGTGGCTAATTGCAGTTATTAGTTCTACTACGTGGCTAATTGCAGTTATTAGTTCTACTATGTGGCTAATTGCAGTTATTAGTTCTACTATGTGGCTAATTGCAGTTATTAGTTCTACTACGTGGCTAATTGCAGTTATTAGTTCTACTACGTGGCTAATTGCAGTTATTGATCTACTATGTTGCTAAATACAGTTACGGGTTCTACTATGTGGCTAATTGCAGTTATTAGTTCTACTATGTGGCTAATTGCAGTTATTAGTTCTACTATGTGGCTAATTGCAGTTATTAGTTCTACTACGTGGCTAATTGCAGTTATTAGTTCTACTATGTGGCTAATTGCAGTTATTAGTTCTACTACGTGGCTAATTGCAGTTATTGATCTACTATGTGGCTAAATACAGTTACGGGTTCTACTACGTGGCTTATTGCAGTTATTAGTTCTACTATGTGGCTAATTGCAGTTATTAGTTCTACTATGTGGCTTATTGCAGTTATTAGTTCTACTATGTGGCTAATTGCAGTTATTAGTTCTACTACGTGGCTAATTGCAGTTATTAGTTCTACTACGTGGCTAATTGCAGTTATTGATCTACTATGTTGCTAAATACAGTTACGGGTTCTACTATGTGGCTAATTGCAGTTATTAGTTCTACTATGTGGCTAATTGCAGTTATTAGTTCTACTATGTGGCTAATTGCAGTTATTAGTTCTACTACGTGGCTAATTGCAGTTATTAGTTCTACTATGTGGCTAATTGCAGTTATTAGTTCTACTACGTGGCTAATTGCAGTTATTGATCTACTATGTTGCTAAATACAGTTACGGGTTCTACTACGTGGCTTATTGCAGTTATTAGTTCTACTATGTGGCTAATTGCAGTTATTAGTTCTACTATGTGGCTTATTGCAGTTATTAGTTCTACTATGTGGCTAATTGCAGTTATTAGTTCTACTATGTGACTAATTGCAGTTATTAGTTCTACTACGTGGCTAATTGCAGTTATTGATCTACTATGTTGCTAAATACAGTTACGGGTTCTACTATGTGGCTAATTTCAGTTATTAGTTCTACTACGTGGCTAATTTCAGTTATTAGTTCTACTATGTGGCTAATTTCAGTTACTATTTCTACTGCGAGGCTAATTTCAGTCAGTGTTCTACTATGTGGCTAATTTCAGTTACTAGTTCTACTACGTAACTAATTGCAGTTACTACTTCTAATATGTCGGCTACTAACAGTTACTAGTTTTACTATGGGGCTAATTACAGTAACTGGTTCCACTATGTGGCTAATTGCAGTTTCTTGTTCTACTGCGTGTGTGGCTTTTTGCAATTACTGGTTCTACTATGTGGCTACTTGCAGTTACTACTATGTAGCCAATTATAGTAACTACTTCTACTATTTTTGGATAATTACAGTTACTACTTCTGCAGTTACTGATCTACTACGTTGCTAATTGCAGTTACTGGTTTTTTAATGTGACTGATTGCAGTTACTGGTGTTTTAATGTGACTGATTGCAGTCACTGGTGTTTTAATGTGACTGATTGCAGTTACTGTTTTTTTAATACGACTGATTGCAGTTACTGGTTCTGCTATTTGGCTAATTACAGATACTGGTTCTATTGTGTGGCTATTTGCACTGTTTGGTTCTACTATGTCTCTAATTGCAGTTACTGGTTCAACTCTATGGCTATTTTCAGTTACTTGTTCTATTATGTGGCTAATTGCAGTTACTTGTTCTACAACCACATTTATATGGCCTTTTTTATAGGATTTACTGTATATCTGTATCTCTGGTGCAATACCGTGACACAAAATATAATGCACGGGACTGACACCTACTGAATGCTTCGGAAACCATCGGTAGTTAATTTACAGTAAAACCTCGATTATTCGAATTTTCGGTATAGAAGATTTTAGACCCAGAAAGCTCCTAGAGGAGCTTTCTGCATGACTTTCACCATGCATTTAGCTGCCACCTGTCTTAAAGATCGATAATAATACGTATTTTAGTGTTCGGATAATCGAAGTTTTACTGTATATGGTAAAATGCGTATGACATAGAACCTGACTTTGTTAAATCCTCTATGGTAACGTCTCGGTCATGTGATCTCCGCCTAGAGAAAAATACATTGGATGCTTGGCAAAATGTGTGTAGACCCAGACCAAGTCAGAGTGTGAACCTTTTTGTAGTTTGATTTATGGAAACTGAAGACACTGCTCTACTGTGTTGCTACTATGTTACAGTAACTAGAATAACCTGTCATTGGGGCTGTATGTGACAGGGCGGCTTTATTACAGACATAACGGACCTTATTTTAGCAAGATGCTAATCATTTTATGATTTTCTAAGCAATTGATTTAATGATGGTGTTACATGTATCGCATGTTGTTGTTTTTAGCGTATTGCCCCGTGGTTACTGTACCAGATCCGGTGTACGGGACGATCCAATGGCCAAAGGCATGGTCGGGGACCTCTGTGAGGGTGACATGCCCATACCAGCTGGGTACCAGCACAGAAAAGAGAAGAGCTGAAAGAGCATGGTAGGTAATAAGTCACATTAACACAGGAACAGAAAACACTTACGAAAAGGACCACTCTAACGAGGTCAGGTTTTAACCCTTTCCCTGTTCTATGTTATTCCAAATTTTGATACCTACTGAATATTCATTAACAAAATAGTTTTAAAGAAATATGGAAGGTGCAACATTGTAGACATTTTAGAAAGTAAAGAAACAGATCTATCAAATTATTTTAGCAAACAGAGCAGACCCTGATCAGACGGCTCCTCAAGGAGCCGTCTGATCTGGGTCTACTCTGTTTGCAAATGCGTTAAAATACGTTTATATGAGGGAAAGGGTTAAAGCAGATAATGGCCAAGAACAGAACAGTAATTATGTAGAAAGCTACCGAAGAAACTTTTTATATACAGTAAAACCTGTCCTTAACGGTCATGCATTTATTGAACATAGGAGTCTTAAAATCAGATTGATGCTTAATCAAGCGCATTATAGCTCCTACAGGAGTGTTCTGCATTACATCCGAATTGCATTAACCCATTCCCTCATAATGACGCTTTTGACGCCTCTGTTAAAGTGACTTTTTGAAACCATTGTGATAAATAGAGCATTTGCTTCACATGATTTCACGAATTTGCAAACAGGGTAGACTCAGATCAGACAGATCCTATATGAGCCGTCTATTCAGGGACTGCTCTGTTTGCTAATGGAATTTGAAAAGTCTGTTTCTTTACTTTCTAAAATGGCTACAATGTTCCATCTTCCACATTTCACTACTTTGCCCATGAATATTCAGTAGGTATTGAAAGTTGGAATAAATATAGAACAGGGAACGGGTTAATAATCATTCGTTTAAGGAGCTACAGTAGGGTATCTTTATAAGCAGGTGGTTGCTTAATACAGGGCGAATGTAATGCAGAAAGCTCCTCTAGGAGCTTCCTGCATTGCTTTTGTCCTGCATTAAGCTACCTACTGCATCCAGCACCCATATTTATACATCTTTAGGTGGTCGCATTAGCGGGGTTTACTGTACTGTCTATGTGCCAAGCAGCTTGGATCCTAATAAAACGGCGACTTACCCAATGTCCCGTCTAAATCCTAGCTGTAAGTAAATGACAGGTCGCGATCGATAGGATAAGAGTTAGCTAGAACAGAGCTCCAGATAAGACGCGTAAAATTAAACATTTTCAACAATAGCTGCTTTAATTCTCAACCAAACCGTTTACTGTGACCTCTTTTTAGAACCGTCTCGAAGAGACGATTCTAAAGAATGGTCACAATATAGTGTTAGGTAGAGAAATGACAATCTCAGTATTTGAGTACGCACCTAGATCTTTTAACCCTTCGCTTGCTATTCGCGTCAATATACCTACCTGTAAATAGTGAAGACCCAGATGAGACAGCTCCTGCAGGAGCTGTCTCATCAGGGTCTGCACTATTTACAATTGATTGCGCAACTAGTGCACTCCACAGCAGTGATTGTACAGCGAAATACTTGTACACAGTGAAGATATATGTAATTATACAACAGGGCATGGGTAAAGAAGGAGAAATGTATTTTAAAATTAAGCAAGCGAAGGGTTAACTAGATCAAGACACAAAGAAATCAGATTCCCAGCATTAGAGATTTCTTAGAAGTTTGGTAGAATGAGCGTGTTGCATACAAAATGTAAATAAATCACTGTCAAACCTCGCTAATCCGGAGTTTTAGTACAGAAAACATGAGAACGTTTTAGACAGGTTACTGCTTAATGCAGGATGAACGACATGCATAAAGCTCAAAGAGGAGCTTTCTGTATGACTTTCACCGTGCATTAAGCTTACACCTATCTTTAAGACCGATGATGATATTTATTTATTTAGGTGTTCGGATTACAATTGTTCTACTGTATCGTTGTATCGCATGTGAACTCTCAATGTATCTGGTTTAGAAGTCGGTCATTGTAATTACCATGTGTAAACCACTGACATTACAGCAATAAACATTGTGGAAATTGCCACACTTTCCTTCATATAAACTCCTACTCACTCAATTGCAAACAAAGTAGACCTAGATCAGACGGCTCCTGTAGAAATCGTCTGATCAGGGTATATTCTGTCTGCTTCTGACACAATATAGATCTGGGTCCATGCTTATAATGCTTTTAGTTGAGTCTGAGATCGTTCTCAAGCTTTTGATTGGTCAGATTTGAGCCTTTGGCTCAAATCTGACCAATCAAAAGCTTGAGAACTCAAATCTGACCAATCAAAAGCCTGGACCCAGATTCTAAAGTTTTTGTCAAAGCGAAACATTTCCTTGAAAAGTTTACATTATAGAAGGTGATCTATTATAAACATGCATGATATTATATGAATATTGAACAGGAAATACAGTTAATCCTTAACTTCATGAATATTCAAGAACAAAATATGAAGGTATGAATATTCATTAGCTGATCTTTTATATTAGCACCATGAACAGGTACATTTTACCATAGCAGAAATTGTAGAATTAAATTTGTTTAAGCAAACAGAGAAGACCTAGATCAGACGACTCATACAGAAACCACCAGTTTGGGACAATTCTGGTTGCAAATGCTTGAACCCATTCCCTCATAGGCTATTTTAGATCCGTCTTCTTGTTTTAATAAAACTAACGAAAAGGAGCAGTTACTAGTGAAAAGGAAACCATTTAGAAGTTTGTTGTTTTGAAACCATTGTGACAGATCAAGTATTTGCACCTGTGGAGCAATGGTTTCAAAAGGTGTTTTTAAACTAAATGCGTTAATATGAGGGAATAGGTTAAAACATTTTATTCCGAGTAACTCTGCGTCTCAACAGGATTGAAAATGTGTGTTACTGCGACTGTTTTTGAACCAAAACTAAACAAAGTAAAAGCTGAAAACTGAAGCAGACAATAAGGTTTGCAGACGACCAAGTTTAGTAGCGAAAGAGTGAACTAAGTATCCTTACACTTTTTAGCCTTGTTAATGAATTCGGGGAGGGGCGCTGGGGAACACCGAATCTTGAGAACTGTCCAAAAGCAGATGAAACATCACGTCAGTTGCAGAACCTAGCGGAAACAGACGTCACTGAAGGTGAGTTTGTATGTATTGATCATTACTCAAAGACTTGTTTATACATGTATTTTCTATTTGCCAAAGAATGTACGTTTTCGTGTATTGACCATTTCTCAAAGAATGCGTGTGTCTACTGACCATTTCTCATACATGTAGGTAGGCGAGTGTGTGTGTATTGATCATTTATAGGTGAGTTTGTGTGTATTGACCATTTCTCATAGTAGGCAAGTGTGTGTGTAATGGCCATTTCTCAAAGAAGGTGATTTTGTGTGTATTGAACATTTCTAAAAGAATGTGAGTTTGTGTGCAATGACCATTTCTCAAAGAATGTGAATTTGTGTGAATCGGCCATTTCTCAAAGAAGGTGAGTGTGTGTGTAATGACCATTTCTCAAGGAAAGTGAGTTTGTGTATTGACCACTTCTCAAAGAATGTGGGTTTGGGTGTAGTACCCAGTTTAAGAACTGTTAGGACGCAAGCATTTGTTATCTTAGACCCAATCTCTAAATCTACCGAAAAGGAGCATTTACATAATGATATATTATAACTGCTGGGTGAGTGTCTTTCGCCGATAGCAAACGTCACCTATTACAGATTATGAAGTCGATTTTAATCAATTTTCATAGAATGAATGTGGACAGGTCTGGATCCCGTAGAGACGCATCGTTACTCAACGACTCATGTGAATTCAAATTGTTTGTTAACCCTTTAACCTGCTGAGCAAATTATTATTACAAATTTTTTCACCTAATACATTTTGAGATTTCAATGTAATGTGTCTACCAACATGGAATCACTGTGTCAAACGGTTTGGTTCCTGATGAGACACCGCGTTATTCGGCGTCTCATCTGGATCAAAACTGTTTGCATAGGTATTTACACATCCGCTCATAGCAGGCTAAAGGTTAACCCTTCCCTCATATAACGCTTTTTCATGCATTTGCAAACAGAGTAGAACCCGGGTCTGCCCTGTTTGCTTATGACATGATATATATCTGATCAGTGTTTATCAAAGCAAAATATTGCCTTGATTTTTTTTAAATTTGAACAGGTTAATGGAATATGAATGCGCCCGTGGCGTACCAAAGTTTAAACAATCACACAAATTGCATTGCATTCTGGAAATACTTCACTCATTATGGATATTACCCCCTTTGCGTGCTGAAATATCTATTGTCTACTCAACCTTTGATTTGCTGAACTTTTATCGGATTTCCGATTCGTTCAAGTCTTTAACCCTTTCGGCGCTAAATTTCTAATTGTCGTCTGCAATCCAAATTTTGTTAAATCATTCGGTACAATAAGGAAATGAGATAATAAATGCAAACTTCAAAGGAATAAAGCACATATATAGAAATAGAGTTTGAGACAAATAGTGAAGTCCCTGATCAGACGCCGCCTTGAAAAGGCGGCGTCTGATCTGGGACTGCACTATTTGCCGTGGTGCATTTATGCGACTTCGGCGGTGAAAGGGTTAACATAGTTCAACCGAGCGCAAAACAGCTTGTATCCCGACAAGACACCGGGTTGCTCGGCGTCTCATCAGGATCCAAGATACATGCAAATGCCAATCAAGAGGCATTTAGCTTGAGAAGGGTTAAATCACTTATCAACATAATGAAATAAACAAATCTACTACTACTGGTTATCCATCGGTGACCGACGATGACATCGTCTGTGCGTGCTTTTATGACGTCTCATATGACTCCTAAACCCGAAGCAGGAAGCGCAAAGGCGTCCGCATGCATCGCAATGATGAACTTTGACTATTATTGCAGAGGTTGATTGATGCTCTGTGTCTTTATTCCCTCGCAGCAGCAAGTCGTGATATCCTATCATCCTCAAAAGTTGCAGTATTTGTTGGTCTGTAATCTCCAAGCTGTCCTATCATTAGCAGTACTCTGAAGTTCCCCTGGTTGAAGGCTGCATCACTTGAGGCTTGCCTTCAGAGTGTCCTTGTACCTGAAATTTCTTCTTTCTTGTTTTCGGTTGCCTTATTAGAGACATCTGCATGAACATACGGTGGTCAACCATTCTGATGACATAGCCCGTCCAACGTAGTTGAGCTTTAATAAGCATTGACTCTATACTTGCCATGCATGTCTTGTCTAACACCTCTCGGTGTGTAACCTTGTCTTGTCAACGTTTGCCCATGATTGTCCGCAATGATTTTGTGTTGATCTGCTCGAGCTGCTTGAGGTGCCGCCTGTACAGTGTCCATGTCTCACAACCATACAGTAGGGATACTATCACTACGGCCTATTAGATTGTCATCTACGTAAACCAAATATATTGCCATGGAAACCAGCAGAGAATCAGATACAGTAAAACTCCGCTAATGCGACCACCTAAAACAGGTAAAATTCTTGGTGCTAGATGCAGGTGGTAGCTTAATGCAGGACAAAAGTACTTTTGTCCTGCATTAAGCAACCACCTGCTTATAAAGACATGTTTATTCATTAAGTGGTCGCATTAGAGGGGCTCCACTGTATATGATTTATAATCAGAGGGGAACCGCGTCATTTCAGCTCATTCAGGAGCATATTCTACAGTAACTACGTGACCTGGGTCTAATCTGTTGGCAAATGGGTTAAAAGGGTGGATTATCTAGTAAAGGTTGAATGTGTTGATGCTGTTGATTGGCAGTGTGCTTATACCAATACGCCTTAACAATTTCCCTGTTATGTTTATTCCAAATTCCAATATCTATTGAATATTCATTGACAATAAAGTTATAATGATATATGGAAGATGGAACATTGTAGCTACTTTAGAAAGTAAAGACACCGATCATTTAAATTTCATTAACAAACAGAGTAGACCCTGATCAGACGGCTCCCGTAGGAGCCGTCTGATCTGGGTCATCTCTGTCTGTAAATTCACGCCTTTGCAAACAGAGTAGACGCATATCAGATGGCTCTTGTAGGAGCCGTCTGGACAGGATCTGTTTTGCTTTCTTATAAAATTATAACATATCTGATTCTACAGTTTCTTCCAATACCAGAATACCCTGCATATCGTGTATATGCCATTATAAAACTTCAGCTAATAACTTATCGTGACGTCATTTTTACATGATTATTCAACTTGGAAAAGATTAAATAGTAATTAATCTAGATTTATGTAATACTTAAGTCAAATAAATATTAAACTATTCCTTTTTTTCTAATTATAACATGATGTACAGGCAGGCTACATTCTAATGACTACAGTAAGCACTGCCCACCGCAACCGTCAAAAAGGTTGTTTTTAATAAGTCTAATGCTTTTTTAGACAGATGATATCTAAATTATTTCCCTCAAACGCCTTTTCACACATTTGCGAACAGAGTAGACCCAGATCAGACGGCTCCGATCAGGGTCTGCTCTGTTTGCTAATGGAATTTGATATAAATTATGTTTGTTTATTATGTTTCCACAATATTTTGCCCATGAACATTCAGTAGGTATCGAAATTTGTAATGAACATAGAGCAGGGAAATGGTTAAACAAGATTTATGCAATACTAAAGTAAAAAGAAATATTCAATTACAGTATTTTTACTTCTAATTATAACATGACGTATGCTACAGCCTATAATGGCTACAATAAACCCTGCTGCCTACAGTAATCACAACAAATAAGTCTTATGCTGTTTTAGACAGATCATATTCAATCCCTTCCCATCATATATAAACGCCTTTTCATGAGTTTGCAAACAGAGTAGACTCAGATCAGACGGTCCCTACAGGAGCCGTTTGATCAGGGTCTGCTCCGTTTGCAAATGGAATTTGATAGACATGCTTCTTTACTTTCTAATGTGGCTACAATAGTCCACCGTCCATATTTCATTATAACTATTTGTGCAGGAATATTCGCTAGGTACTGAAATTTGGAATAAACATAGAACAGGAAAATGGTTAATTCTGAACGAAAGCTATGCAGAGAGCTTTTTATTACTTTCGTCCTGCATTAAGCAACCACCTGCTTTTATAGACCCCATGTTTAATAATTATGTTGTTCCTATAGGCAGGTTCTATTCTAAAAAAGCCAATGGGGGAATTGGTTAGCAACATGATAAGATACAGTTTGGTAACACTCTTTTAGACAATGTTGAGACGGTATCGGACGAGGCGAAGACTCTATCGTCACAATGGCAGCAGTTTGAGAGCACTGAGGTTGGGTATTCTGTGGATATTGTTGAAGATATCATACGGACGGAGGGTTCAACGACCTCAAGGGTTGTCATAGACAACACCTTACAGATCATCAACAATGTGCTGTTTGTAAACGAGGGGGTGCTGTCTGAATCTCAAACGGACTTTAAAGCTTCTTCAAGGTAGGTATACAGTAGAACCTCTCTATAACGGTCACTAAATTACATCAAGTATTTTGTGTTAAAGGCAGGTGGCTGCTTATATCAAGGTGAAAGTAAAACAGAACGCTCCTATGGGAGCATTCTGTTTTACTTTCACCTTGCTTTAAGCAGCCACCTGCCCTAAATACCAACTAATTAACACAGTATAGTGGCCGTTATAGAGAGATTTTACTGTAGTATTGTCCATTCTCATGCTAAGTGCGTCTTGACTGGTATATGCAAATATCTTGGATCCAGATCAGCCACCTAGTAACTCGGCTTCTCACGAGGAGCCAAACTGTTTGGCACTCGGTCAAGTGAACACGTCGGCAAATCAGAAATTGGGCAGACATTTTTTTTCAACATAAGAAGGGTTAGTTGTCTGGAGGGCGGAATTTTATTTACATTTTGACTTTGGTGAAAGTGGGATAAGGACGAGGTTGGGTACCCGTAAACCAGGTTTAAGTCCCCCAGTAGCCCTTTTTCTGGCTGCTTTTCCAAAGCGGCACTCCTGCTTTCAGCCTACGGTCAATTTTGTTGTTTAATATGCTTAATGTTTAATGTGTTTCGTCTTGATATGCGTCCTGTTATGTTTTGTCTTGTGGCTTTACCGTTTCTTGTTAGATGGTGTTTGGTGCGGTGTCATTTCGTGTGTGGCTCTCCCTGTTTGACTATTTTTCCACATTTAGAAATTCATGGGCGGTTCCCTGAGAAAACTACTGAACTCTTTCCTTTATACCAACACTTTTTCACGCCTTTGCAAACAAAGTAGATCCTGTTAAGACGATTACGTTTACGGTATGTTTTGTCTGATCAGGATCTGCTGTGTTTGCTTATAAAATTATATACATGTAGATCTGATCCCAAAGTTCTTTGTCTGAGCTAAACATTCCCTTGAAAATATTACCTATGAAAATTAACCATCAGAAGAACCTGTCTTAAGCGACCATCCCAAAGAGGTATAATTATGGGTCTGTCGGGCAGGTAGCCGCTTGATGAATGTCAAAAGTAATGCAGAAAACTCCTATAGGAGCTTTCTGCTTTTACTTTTGCCCCTGTATTTATTAACCCTTTACCTGATAGAAGCGGCTTTCAGCGTGTTTGATTTATTCCTCCGCTGAAGAAAATAGTTCAAATTCATACAGTCATGAACATATTGCATATAAATATTTTCTATATCCTAGTAGGTGGTAGCTTAAAGCAGGCTGATAGTAAAGCAGAATGCGCCTTAAGGCGCATTCTGCTTTACTTTCAACCTGCTTTAAGTGGTCATATGTCTTCAAAACTAGAAACAGGCTATTGGGTAAAGGGTTAAGCAACCACCTGATTTTAAGATTTCTGCGTTCAGTCATTTCAAAGTCGCTTAAGACAGCTTCTGTTGTACTCCATGGAAATTGGTGTAAGAAATAATAAACGTATGACTACTAATTCATTACTACAATTTCAAAGTAACGAGTTTTTACTGTACCAGTCATGTCGCTATGTTGCGGGTGAAGGGTGGTATGTACATATTCATTGGTGTTGTAACATTTCAGACTCGTGTCTAATATAGACAAGTTCGTGGACAGAATAGCAGTGGACAATGGCGACTACGGCCAGGTTACTCCAAATATCGCCGCATTTGTGTCTGCGACCAGTGCAGATGGGTTTACAGGACTGTCCATGTCGTTTCAAGCGCAAGACCAGCAACTATTGACCGATGACAAGGTACAACCTGACTGCATTCAGAGTTATAGTCCCTTCCTTAATATAAACGTATTTTCACGCATTTGCAAACAGAGTATATCCAGACTCCTATAGGAGGCGTCGTCTGATCTGGGTCGGCTCTGTTTGCTTATGGAATTTGAAAGATCTGTTTCTTTACTTTCTAAAATGGCTACAATGTTCCACCTTCAATCTTTCATTATAACTATTTTGTTCATAAATAATCTGTAAGTATTGAGATATGGAATTAATATAGAACCGAGAAAGGGATAGATAAAATACGCCCTGATGTCACAAAACGTCTTCTTTCACCACGAACCCCTATGTTACTACTTTATTTCAATAGAAGCACCTCTTCTAGATGGTTCTAATGAGTTCCAACAGGACAGGGTTTGGTTGGAAAATATCTGAATTTATAGTTAATTAGATTTACTAAATACAGTAAAAACCCTCTGAACGAGATCCTTTGGTTGTACAGATGACAGCTTAATGTAGGATGAATGCCATGCAGAAAGCTCCTTTAGGAGCTTTCTGCATGCGTTACATCCTGCATTAAGCTGCCACCAGTCTCACAGACCGGCATTGATACACATTTGAACGTTCTGTTGAGAGTGGTTTCTGATACTACAGTCCTGGTATATTATGTCTGTGTACGCCAAGTAGTGGATTTCTGATAGCCCCTGTGGAATCAGTTTGGACGCTTAATCACAATGCGTCTTATCAAGGTCCTATCGGTTTGGCATTCTGGGGTTTTACAGAAATTGGGGAATATTAACTGTGATTATTATAACTATTGAATAGTTAATGTATTGACAGAGCTCTAGCACAAGGCTACAGATACATGTACATGTACATTTGCGTACTCAAATACTAAAATCGTCATTTTTCCACCAAACCATATACTGTGACACTCTTTAGAATCGTCTCTTCGAGAATAGGGTTTGGTGGAAAAATAAAAAGAGCTATTATTGCAAATGTTTAAATTCTCGCATCTTACCTGGACCTTTGCTAGCATGTAAGCAAACAGAGCAGACCCTGATGAAAGAGCAGTTGCTTCTGTGATTACAAAGGCACAAACAGGCGTGGTTATCAGATAAAGGGTTAACCTGTTTAGCTACAGAAGCTCTCTGCGTTACTTTCTGTATTACTTTCGACCAGCATAAAGCAATAGCATGCTTATAAAGAAACCAATGTCTAGTCATTAGACTCTATGAATAATCAGAGCTACAGATAACGTTGCGTACACAAATACTAAAATCGTCATTTCTCCACCAAACCCTATGTTGTGACTACTCTTTAGAATTGCCTCGAAGAGACGATTCTAAAGAGTGGTCGCAACATAGGGTTTGGTGGAGATATAAAGAAATTATACTTGAAAATATTTTAATTTACCCATCTTATCTGGAGCTCTTGAATATTCATGTAAGAAATACATGTACTTACATCATGAATATAAATTAGATTGTTTTGTAACGGCACATGACCATAACAGAAACTGCAGAATCATATCTATATTAGTTCATAAGCAAACAGAGTAGACCCAGATCAGACGACTCCTACAGGAGCCGTTTAATATGGGTCTTTTTTGTTTGCAAAGGCGTAGAGAGGCGTATTTATGGAGTAAATGGTTAAATTTATTTATTGTTTATTTACTTTAGTGGTTGCTTGAGTGAATAACTGTTTATGCTTATATACATTTATGATATTTACCTGCAATGGTCCCCTGAGACTTTAACCATTTTACTCCATAAATACGCCTTTCTACGACTTTGCAAACAGAGAAGACACGGAACATACGGCACCTGTAGGAATCGCCTGATTAGAATCTAGTCTTAACCCTTCGCTTGCTGAATTTTAAAATACATTTCTCCTTCTTTACCCATGCCCTGTTGTATAATTACATATATCTTCACTGTGTTCAAGTATTTCGCTGTGCTATCACTGATGTGGAGTGCACTGGCTGCACAATCAACTTGTAAATAGTGCATACCCTGATGAGACAGCTCCTGCAGGAGCTGTCTCATCTGGGTGTACACTATTTACAGGTAGGTATATTGACGCGAATAGCAAGCGAATGGTTAAAATAGCTGTTAGCTATGAGTCTATACATGATCAAAACTTCCTGTGTCCATGTGCTATCATAACAATTATGCTAATTAATATTCATGGTGTTATTATTTATTACATGTATGAATATGCATTGAGTAAACGGTTAACATAAAAAATGTTGAAATATTCGAATATCATGGGTACTCTTACATTATACGAAATTGTAGCCGGTAGTGCATGTTGTTATCGCAAATGGAAGCTTTTAGGCATAATTAGTAAATAAATGGATTGGTTGCCAATATGTATCTACTGGGACTGTTTGACGTGTCGTATATTCTCTAATTTGTAGAGAAACCACTTTTTTTGTAAAGAGTACTTTTGTAAAGAAAGCTTTACAATTGATAAGAAAGCGATATTTTGTGTTGACAAATAATTCAAATCTTGTGCTCGAGCTGTCATTATTTTGTTATGTTGTAAATAGAATGTTTTAATATCTAAAAGAGTACAGAGGAACTTGTCTTAAGCGGCCACCAAAATGAGGTCTAATTAGGGACATGTAAGGCTGGTGGTAGCTTAATACAGGTAAAAAGTAATGCAAAAAGCTCTCTGAAAGCTTTCTGCATTACTTTTGCCCTGCATTAAGCTACCATCTGCTTTTTAAAACCCCTATGTTCAATATGTGAATGACCGCTTAGGAGAGGCTCTACTGTAGTGGTTCTAGCGAATTCTAATGTTATGCAGTAAAATCTCTCTTAAGCGACACCTTGATGAATAAACATTGATGTCTTTAAAATCATGTATTGCTTAATGCAGGACAAATGTAGTGCAGAAAGCTCCTGGGGGAGCTTTCTGTTTAACTTCCACCCTGCCTTAAGCTATCACCTTCCTCTAAGACCCAGACTTAGGTTTCACCTTGAAGGTCGCTTTAGAAGAGTTTTACTGTTGCTCTTTATAAAATGACACTTTTAGTTTAACTGCTCCAAACAAACACATTCTGTAGAAGATGTCTATTTTCTCATTTTTCATAAACATTCCTACCGCTTTAATTCAAAGATAGGATAAAATGTTCAATCATTTTGGATTCATGTTTGACGCAGTTTCATCTGGAATATCCCTTGTCATGTAAAGTAAGGCCTCATTGGAATTTGCAAGCAGTGTGGATCCATGTATCTATGCCTCTGATCAAGATTAAAACTGTCTGATACTCTGAACATTGAACGAATGAAAGTACGATACTACGAAATTTTAGTAAGGAGGAATGTATGTCTTTGTAGGTAGGTGTCTGCTTAATGCATGGTGAAGGTCATGCAGAAAGCTTCTAGAGCCAAATGAAATGTTTGACCTTGTCAGAAACTGAAGAATCAGATCTATACAATTCCATTTAACCCTTTCACCGCCAATGTCGCATAAATGCACCACGACAAATAGTGCAGTCACAGATCAGACGCCGCCTTTTCAAGGCGGTGTCTGATCAGGGACTTCACTATTCGTCTCAAATCTTTATTTCTATATTTGTGCTTTATTCCATAAAATTTGCATTTTATTTATCACATTTCCTTAATATGCCGATTGATTTAAGAAAAAATGGATTGCAGACGAAAAACAGAAATTTGGCGCCGAAAGAGAAATTAACAAACAGACGATATTCTGGTCAGATGGCTCCTATAGGAGCTTCAGATCTGAATCTGCTCTGTTTGCATAGACGTAGAAATGCGTATTTATGGAGCAAACGATTAAACCAGTTGCCACAGTTATCATGATATGTAACACAAAGAGAATGCCACAATGCGGTGTTTACACAGTAAAATCCCTATACACCGGATTTTAAGTAAAATAGTTTGGATCTTTATCGGCAGGTGGCTGCTTAATACATGTTGAAAATTATGCAGAAAGCTACTTTTGAGAGCCTTTTGTATGATTTTCACCCTGCATTGAGCTGCCATCTGTCTTAAAGATCACATTTGATACCAATTTTAAACGTCCGATTTAGATCGGTTTCTCTGCAGATATAAATCTACCTGTCCACGTATTAATCAATATAAATGAATCTCCTACTATTTCAGATAGTACATGCATTTGAGATAGTTGTCATTAACTTGTCCTTGGGGACAATAACCTTTAGCGTTCTGTTGATGAATCTGTTTTTTTATGTTTTAAACAATTTGTGTTCCATACTGAATGGACTCTATAGTACATGTAACACAGTGACAATTACGTAAAAAGTTGATATGCTTTTTCTTGTCTGAACAAATGTATGTGATTCAAAAACGTTGTTACTAGACAAAATAAACTAAATGGTTAAAATCACGGTATGGATGCTTGGGGCCGCATCTTTTGCACTGGTTGTCAGTCTACACCTGGGTGACCTGACGTCGAAAGAATCAAACGTTGTTTTGTTTTGTTTTTTGCTTGGGGGTTTTTGTGTGGTGGGGGGGGGGGGGGGGTGCCAATCGTTATTTCCTAAATACAAGATACAAATCTAAATTAAAACAGTGCGAGTATTAATAGAGACAATGATCTGATCGTGCTGTAATAAGAAAATTGAAAGAAATTAACCCTTTGCCTACTATAAGCGCAATCTGACTGATATTTGCAAACAGCTTGGATCCAGATGAGACGCCGAGTAACTCGGCGTCTCATCTGGATGCAAGCTGTTTGACACTCGGTCAATAGTTTCTCAAACGTTTTAACGAATTGAAAGTGAGTAAAATTGTAGCAGATCAGAGTTTGAGTAGACAAAGAATTAACCCTTCTCTTGCTGAATTTTAAAATACATTTCTCCTTCTTTACCCATGCCCTGTTGTATAATTACATATATCTTCACTGTGTACAAGTATTTCGCTGAGCAATCACTGCTGTGGAGTGCACTGGTTGCACAAGCAACTTGTAAATAGTGCAGACCCTGATGAGACAGCTCCTGCAGGAGCTGTCTCATCTGGGTCTTCACTATTTACAGGTAGGTATATTGACGTGAATAGCAAGCGAAGGGTTAATCTGAGAATTCAAATAGATGGACTGAAATGTCTCCTATAGGAGCAAATGCTCTATTTATCACAATGGTTTCATAACTACACACTTCTATATTTTCCCGGGGAGCATGCCCCCCCTCTCCGGACCATTATAGCCACGATGTGTAGATGTGTACATTACATTTGGATTCAGCTACGTTCCTGGAAATGGAAGGAAATTATTTCTCTGAGAATTAAAACAGATTAAGTCAAATGCCGGCATTTATAAATATTACCTATGCCCTGCTGTATAAATAACTGTCTGCTTAAGGTTTAATCTCGTACAATTTTGACTACTTCTTACTTGGAGAAACTCTTGTCATACAACATGGAACGCGATGAGACGCCGAGTTACTCGGCCGAGCTACTCGGCGTCTAATCACGATCCAAGCTGTTCGCAGCTGCGAGTTAGGTCGCTAATAGCGAGATGAGGGTTAAACTAACACCATCAACACAGATACAGTAAACCTCTTATGCAACCACCAAAAAGGGGCATAATTTGGGGTGGCAGAGGCAGGTGATAGCTTAATGCAGGGCAAAAGTTATGCAGAAAGCTCCTAGAGGAGCTTTCTGCATAACTTTCGTCCTGACTTAAGCAACCACCTGCTTTAAACGACACCAGTGGCTGTTTATTAAGTAGTCACATTAGCGGGGTTTTACTGTATTAATAAATAGAGCTCCCTGGGAGAGAATGTTTGAAGTTCTAAATCAGTAAATGGAAATGGACACAGAATGTTTTCGATTGACATCAATTTGACTTTTCAATTATTTTCATTTTTTCATGACTATAAATAGCTACACTAAAGTAAAACCTCTCTACACAAAAGAGGTATCGATTGACGTCAAATTTAAATATAATTTTTCAATTATATTCATCTTTCCATGACTGTTAATAGCGACACTACAGGTAAATATCTCTATTGCGACCAGTATGGGCCTGGGAGGTATGTGGTAGCTTAATGCAAGACCACCTGCCTTTAAAGACGCTCGTGCTTATTTATTTGATGGTCACTATAGAGATATTTATTCATTAACCCTTTCGCTACCAAGGCTGGATCTGTGATTACCTATGCAAACAGGTTGGATCCAGATGAGACGCCGAGTAACTCGGCGTCTCATCAGGATCCAAACTGTTTGTTACTGTTACTATGTTTTTGAAACAAAAATGAAGAAAATTAATAAATGAAAATTTGTAGCAGACGACAAAGTTAGCAGACGACAGAATTTGGCAGCGAAAGGGTTAAGGCCTGATATGGCTTATATGCAAATACAGTAAAAAATACCTTGATCGTACACTTAAAACGTACCATTATTAAACACAAGTGGCAGCCACCTACCTAAAAAGGGCACCAGTTCTTCACCTTCATTTCTAAAATTTCGAAGTATAGAGGTTTTACTGTACCTCATTCCATACATTAACTATTTTCCCTCTATCCACGAACAGAAGTGCCTTTGCAAACACCATGGACCCAGATGAGATGCCGAGTATTTTGGCAAAGCAACTCGGCATCTCACCAGGAACGAAATTAACACGGACAATGAAACGTTTGATCGAATCGGAAGTAATTAACCCTTTCCCTGTTTAATATGTCAGAAATAATAACATCATCAAATAGAGGATCTTGCATGAGTGTTCATTACAAATTGTTTTTATGAAACGAGTTTACTATAATAATATGACACGGGCTTTAGCAAGTGTAATATTCATTATAGTAAACGAGTTTCATGAAAACAATTTATGATGAACACGAATGTAAAATTCTTTTTTTTAACACATAACCCTTAAAAAGTGCCATAGGAAGTGAAACAGACTATATCTGACGGCTGTTTCAGCCATTGTTTACAGCGTAGTACAGGCGGATTCAAACTGCTCGTTGGTATCATAAATGCACTAGTGCATTTCCGCGATTTACGACAATATGTTTCGGCACTCCTACACAGTAGATTACATGATAATATATTGTTAGTTTTTTATAATGGCATATGTCGACAGGGTTATTTGGTATTGGTAGAAACTGTAGAGCCAGACCTGTTATAATTGTATAAGCAAACAGAGCAGACCCTGATCAGATGGATCCTAAAGGAGTCTTCTGATCTAGGTCTACTCTGTTTGAAAATATGTGAAGAAGGCCTTTATATGTTGGAAAGGGTTAAAATCTCACCAGATCCAAAGTTGAGCTGACATTCTTTTTTTCACAACGCACAACGAGATAAGTGTTAAGACGCGTGCACATGTTCTGGTTCAATTACAGGTTGGATTCCACAGAGAACTAGATTTTGGTTGTGCAGACTTTCTGTTGCTTATGAGTATATGTGTATGCTGTTGTATTCAAACCAACATTTAGGCATTACACTCATTGTAGAACCAGCCATTTACCACTTACCAGAGCATATTCTGTATTTTTACTTGTAGTGTGAGAAATAAGATAGAACCTGGGTACATGCTTATAAAACTTTTAGTTGAGTCTGAGTTCGTTCTCAAGTTTTTGATTGGTCAGATTTGAGCCTTTGGCTCAAATCTGACCAATCAAAAGCTTGAGAACTCAAATCTGACCAATCAAAAGCTTGAGAACGAACTCAGACTCAACTAAAAGCTTTATAAGCATGGGACCTGATCAGTCGTGATTTAAATTCTACACTGTTTGCAACGTCTAAATGAGTTCACGCATTAAAACTGTTTGTATTGCAGGTTAATGTGCAGCAAACCGAGACACTGCCACCCAACGCTCATTCAGGCATCACCGTTCCAAAAACTCTATTCTCCAGACTGTCTGGCCGGAGTTCGAGCCGCGTGGGAAAGATCAGCTCCTCCATTATCCGGGAACCTAAAGTATTCCAGGTAGATAATAAGGAGTATTTTATGGCTGACTCTAGTAAGTGCAATGTAAACCCGTCAGAAAACTTTGATCCAGATTCCGTTTTTCAAAACAATAAGTCGCTATTTAGTGAGAATATTTCAATATCCTGTTTAACAGAATTGCAATTTGTTTTAAAAAATTAGGTTTTACTTGTGTTATACCTTTCTTGTTTTCTTACAATACAGTCTATAGCGGTCCCACTCGAGAAGGAGATCGTACTTAGCAACAACCAGACGGTCAAGGCCGTACGAACTATAAATAGTAACATAATTGGAACTTCCGTACCAGGAGTGACCTTGACGAACCTAGTCGACCCTGTTCATATCGTATTCCAGCACAAAAAGGTACAATAAACCCCTTAGAAGCGATTTTATGTCTGCCGATAGACTTCTACAATAGGTGATAGTTTAACCTCTTCCCTCATACGCTATTTTAGACACAACCTCTTTGAATAAATCTACCGAAAAGGAGCATTCATTTAAAAAAGGAAATTTTAAAATTGCATATTAGTTATAAATAGAGAAGGAGCTAATGCTCTATTTATCACAATGGTTTAAAAAGGGTGTCTTTTTCAGATGCGTCAAAAGGGGTCAATATGAGGGAATAGGTTAATGGGGTAATTCGTTGATTGAGTTTATATACAGTAAAACCCCGCTAATGCGACCACTTAATAAATACACGTGGTTGTCTTTATAAGCAGGTCGTTGCTTAATGCAGGGCAAAAGTAATGCAGAAAGCTCCTGCAGGACAAAAGTAATGCATTAATCCTGTTTCCAAGACCGATATTTATGCTAAATGAAACGTCCGGTTTAAAGAGATTTACTGTATTTGCAAATGACAGTTAGGTCCCGATCGAGTGGACAAGGATTGACACCCGCAGTCCATCCTTGAACTAGGTGTACCAGAAATCTTCACGCAAATCCTGTAATATCGCCCAGGAAAACAAGTGTTTTTGTCTCTCCCCGCTGTCTTGTTCTAGCCATTTAGCTGATATTTGTGGAAAGTTAAATCTGTAAAATATTATGTTGAATGTGAATTCGCACACTATATCCAGTAAACTGATATTTATTATCATTTTATTACAATTGTTAAATGCGGTTATACATTCGTAAATAGTTCAAGTTTCGGAGAATAATGGCCTTAGTTGTCTTTAATAGCTCATCTGAACACAAAGTGCTGTCTAATGAGACAGTTTTATGTCCGTCGTACGTCGATGTCTAAAATATCTTGATCAGATGTGATAAAATTCACAGAAAGTGCCATTGTGACGTATTCATTCATTTTTGTACAAACATTTGAAATCCGTCTGGAACTCTGGTTGTCATGACAACCGAATTGTAAACGTTTCTACAACCATCTTAGACCCTTTCAGAAAAATCCAAACATAGCCTCCAAGGATGTGACTAAATTTACTTATTGTGCTGTGGTTATACCGCAGCACAGAGTATGTACTGGTTTTGTATGACCTACGTTTTTGGCACTGGAGTAACATTTTTACCTTCTGCTTGGAAGAGTGTGTTTGTTATGAACGAAAACAAAACCAAAACATCCATCAAAACACACGCGAACATTCGGAATGTCAATTATAATATGGGTTTTAAGAGAGGCCAATTGCACAAAACTGCAAAAGCAAAATAAATGTAAAATGAATCTATCGATTCTGTAAAATAAATCTTATCTAGTGTGACATAATTTTTCTGGGTGTCGAGTCGTTTCGGACAAATCCGTTTCGGAAACTAGTCATTTCGGATTTAATCCGTTTAGGGCTTGATCGTTTCGGCCTATTATAAAATATAGCCCTTTTTACGCAGAATTTAGTCCACAAAAGATTTGCATTCAAAGGTACATGCACATAAATGGCGAGTGTGATATGATTGAACGGAAAGTACCATATACGCACAATTAAAAATAATAGATATAAAACAAAATGTTTTTGATTAGATGATAAATAAGTTTTCAACACCAGTATATGCCGTATTATGATAGTCAAGTATGGGGAATGATGTCAGTAAGTATCCTGTTAAATTTGAATTAAAGAGTTGTGGAAATTGTAAAGTCAAGGCATGGCATTAAAATAATCTTGGTTCATTTTGAAATTGGAATTTCACTGTGATAAGAAACAAATAAGAAAACACACTTATCAAACAATACATATACCGAACAAATATGAATGAGCAAGCATACTTATCAAGCAAGAAATATACAGCGCAAATAGATAAGGAACAAAATGCAATGATTGAGCTAAATAGCGACATAATAAAAATAAATCAGATTTTTTTATTTCATAAAATCATAAGCAAACAGAGCAGACCCTGATCAGACTGATCCTACAGGAATGTCGAATCAGGATCTACTCTGTTTGCCAAGGTGTTACAATGTATATATGCATATATAAGTACATAGCAAACTATAGCAAGATATAGAACTATTGTCTGAAAAAAAAAATTGCATATTTTGATCTTAGTCTACTCTATTTGCAAAGGTGTAGAAATGCGTATTGAGTAAAGGGTTTATTGCGCCATGTATCACAAGAACAGTTTGTCTCGGATGAGCGATGCATGGCCATCGTGACTCTTTTTTAACCCATTTGCTCCCACGATCCCATATATGGGACGTAGGCAAACAGTGTAGACTCTGATCAGACGCCGCATAATGATCAGAGTCTACACTGTTTGCTGATAGGAATTTCAGTATAAAACAAAACGAAATTGAAAATTTAGGCCAGATTCCCCTTAGATCAAAATGGACTAATCCAATATATAAACATGGAAAAGTCCGCTGGGTGCAAATGGGTTAATGTACTGTTGATTTCATCTTTGGGAAGACAGCTGATCCAGGTTGACAGAGAACTGGATACGTTTGATGAGTATAAATGCAGTAGCACCAAAGCTTACACTTTGTGAATGTAAATGGACTCTTTGTAAGCAGCTCTATGCTTACAAATCACTGCACCTAAATAATTGTCGTGTGTGAAATGTGTCATCTGCCATAAATTTTAACACTTTCTTTCATATTTCTTCTTTTAATGCCTTTGCAAACAGGGTAGACTCAGAGCAGACGTCTCCCGGGGGAACCGTCTGATCAGTGTCGTCTGCTCCGTTTACTTATAAAATTATACTAGATCTGACTCTATAGTATCTACTAGTGCCAAAACCTCATGTGTACATATGCCATATAATTAATATTCATGACGTCATTATTTAGTCCATGAATGTTAAACGGAGAAGGGTGTTATTTATTTTTTTAAAAAAATAACCAGAGAATCGAACAGTTTGGATTCTGATGAAGCACTTAACACTTCATCTAATTCATATTCATTGTGACATTATTTCTTGACCTTTTCCTTTCATATAAACGCCCATATAAATGCTTAAAAGCATTTGCAAATAGAGTAGACCCATACCAGAAGGCTCCTGTAGGAATCGTATGATCAGGGTATGCTCTGTTTGCTTAATGAATTACAGTAAAACCTCTCTATAACGGCCACTAAATTGTGTTAATTAGTTGGTATTTAGGGCAGGTGGCTGCTTAAAGCAGTCTCCTGCCTTTAACACAAAATACTTGATGCAATTTATTGTCCGTTATAGAGAAGTTTTACTGTATATAGATCTGATTCTACAGTTTCTACTAATACCAATAAACCCATAGTACATTATGCCATATTTTAAATCAAAAATCAGCTAATAAATATTCATGATGTCATCATTTCTTACATGAATATTTAATGGGTTAAATGAATATTCAGGAGACAAAGGTTTACGATATGGACACTTATGAGTTGACTGCTGACTATTGCAGGATGCGGTGGACCCAGAGTGTGTGTACTGGGATACGTCCGGTGATGCTTGGAGATCTGATGGATGTACACTCAACACGACCAATGACCACTACACCGTGTGCCACTGCAGTCACCTTACCAACTTCGCACTCCTAATGGTATGTAATCAGAGGTCCAGATATATGATTGTCGTCGAGCACTTAGACACCACCTGAATTAAAAACAAACAAACAGAGCAGACCCTGATCAGACGGCTCCTGCAGGGGCCGTCTAATCTGGGTCTTCTCTATTTGCAATGGCGTATAAAGGCGTATTCATGGAGACGAGGATTAAAGGGCAATGGTTGCAAAATGCAAAATGAAAGTTATGCGACACGTCCTCCATTGGGAGTTTTTTCTATATGATATCGTCATCCAGCACTTAGCCACCACTTGACTGAAAAACTCAAATAGAATCCCCTTAGTGACTCTTTTACAGTTTTACAGTCACAAACATCGATGTCATAGATCTATAGATATAATATTCACTACCAAGACCATAAGCCCAACAATACCAAGGTGACAAATAAAGAGTATATCATATATACGTCGTTCAGATCAATCCTCTCTCGTTCTGTTTATATATTTAGTTTAGTATCATCTGTATAATACCATGGTTACAGGCACGACACATGTTTACCTTGAGACTAATGTATGTGACGTATATTGATTGGCACTGTCGTGTGACATTTTCAAATTCCCTATTTTACTTCTATTCATTGTTTATGACATTAACCATGTCTCAATATTCAGTTAACCCTTCGCTTGCTATTCGCGTCAATATACCTACCTGTAAATAGTGAATACCCAGATGAGACAGCTCCTGCAGGAGCTGTCTCATCAGGGTCTGCACTATTTACAAGTTGATTGTGCAACCAGTGCACTCCACAGCAGTGATTGCACAGCGAAATACTTGTACACAGTAGAGATATATGTAATTATACAACAGGGCTTGGGTAAAGAAGGAGAAATGTATTTTAAAATTCAGCAAGAGAAGGGTTAAATGGATTCCAGTCGTAACCTTTATTCTGTCATGAAAATTGTTCTGTTTTAAAAGCATTTATCCAGGCATCCAGATAAAGCTGCGTCAATTAAAACATTTTCTAAAATAACTTCTTTATTTCTCCACCAAACCGTATGTTGTGACCACTCTTCAGAATCGTCTCTTCGAGACGATTCTAAAGAGTATAGTCACAACATACGGTTTGGTGGAGAAATGACGATTTTAGTATTTGAGTATGCGCCTTATCTGTTGCTCTGTCCTTACCTCATAGAGACCCCTTTTGACGTATTTGTAAACAGAGTACGCCAATATAAGACCACGCCAATATAAGACTGCTTCTGTAGGAGCCGCCTGATCAGGATATGGTGTTCCTATATTTAGAACTGATTCTAAAAGGTTTGTTATGACCAAAGGTTACCTTCTTTGTACACCAATTTGCACTGATGAAGTTATAGATTCATGAGGTGAAGGGTCTGCGGTCGATATGTTGAGTTCCGATCTCTGCAAGAATTTTAGATTTTGTTGGCATTTAGTGTTAACCCTTCACTCCATGAATATTTATAAATTAATGAATTAATGTCAACATGAATAGAAGTTAGAATCATTGATATAATAGCACATAGAAACAGTAATTGTTGGCCATGGCAGAAACTGTAGAATCATATCTATATTACTTCATAAGCAAACAGAGCAGAAGCTGATCAGACGGCCCCTATAGGAACCGTCTGATCTGGGTCTACTCTGTTTGCAAAGGCATAGAAAAGCGTATTTATGGAGCAAAGGGTTAAACACTAAGATCCTGACCAGATGCTGGGTTACTTACTTCGAACTGTTTTCATTATACATTAGAATATTTCTATAACGGTAACTTAACTGATTCTCTCCTAGACTAGTTTTAGACCTAAGCTCGTTGAATAAATCTACCAAAAAGGAGCATTTACTAGAGAAAAGCTAAAATTAGAATTATACGATTTTGATGCCATTGTGATACATAGAGCATTTGCTCCACAGGAGCAAATGCTCTGATTACCATAATGGCTTCAAAGGGGACTTTTACAGAGGCGCAAATAGGCGTCAGTAGGAGACAATGGGTTAGCAATGTATTGGATAACTGTGGTCACCTCTAAAAGCAGATGACCTCTTAATGCAAAACGAAATGCGGATAACGTATAACATTTCTAAACCGGACTTTACATTTAACATAATATGGGTCTTGGAAACAGGTGGCAGGTTAACTCATTCCACTCCTAGACTATTTTAAGGCCCAACTTCTTTGAATTATTCTACCGAAAAGGAGCATTAACTATAAAAAGGGAGAATTTTAGAATTGCGTTGTTTTGAAACCATTGTGATAAATAGAGCATTTGCTCCCATCGAACAAATGCTCTATTTATCACAATGGTTTCAAAGAATGAGTTTTACAGAGGTGTAAAAAGGCGTCAGTAGGAGGGTATGGGTTAATGCAGGATGAAAGTCGTGCAGAAAACCCCTCTAGGAGCGTTCTGCTTGACATTCACCCTGCATTAAGCAGTCACTTGTCTTAAAGTATCTAATTTTTCTCTAATAGATGTAGAGAGGTTATACTGTATATCCCTTTTGGAGTGTTCTGCGTAAATTTTATCTAATATTTATACCCACATGCAATAGCGTAGACCCATTTGTTGTACAGCAAAACCTCTCTATAACGACCACTAAATTACATCAAATATTTTGTGTTAAAGGCAGGTGGCTGCTTAAAGCAAGGTGAAAGTAAAACAGAAAGCTCCTATAGGAGCGTTCTGTTTTACTTTCACCTTGCTTTAAACAGCCACCTGCCCTAAATACCAACTAATTAATACAATTTAGTGGCTGTTATAGAGAGGTTTTACTGTATATATAGAAGCTGCTTGGTCAGAATTCTATTTGTGTGCTTATGAAATAATATAAATTCTACAGCTTCTGTAATGGTGATTAATTCTCTTGATCATAATGCCATTCCAGTAAAACAAAAACCACTATAAACCGGACGTTTTAATTAGTATAAATACCGGTCTGTCAGACAGATGGCAGGGTGAATCAGAAAGTTTCTTTGAGAGATTTCTGCATGCGTTTTATCCCGAATTAAGCAGACACCTGCCGGGAAATATCTAAAAAATATGGCGGTTTAAAGGGGTTTTACTGTATAATAATCCAGATATTTAATATTCATAGTCATTGTGTCTGACATGAATATTCATGAGGTAAAATATTAACCCATTCCCTCATAGGCTATTTTTAGACCCAACTTCTTTGAATAAATCTACCGAAAAGGAGCATTAACTACTGAAAAGGAACCTTTTAGAATTGTGTAGTGCTGAAAGTATTGTAATAAAAAGAGCATTTGCTCCATAGGAGCAAATGCTCTGTTTATCACAATGGTTTCGAGAAGTGACTTTTTACAGAGGCATAGAAAGGCGTATTTATGGAGGAAAGAGTTAGAGACCTATTTAGAGAGTTTGTAGAGAGGTTCTGTTGTTTTGTTTTGCAAAAATTAATGCCTTCACTGATTTCGCCCTTAGCCAATATTTTAACACTTTCCCTGGTGAATATTCGTGTCAGACTCTATCCATTATGGATATTATTTAATTTAATTATTGCATTAATGACACAGAATAATGAATGTATTGTTTGACAAACAATAACTAATCAGATTTGTAACACATAAGCAGATTGAACATACCCTGATCAGACTGCTCATACAGCACCCGCCTCATCTGGGTCTACTCCCAGGCGTTGGAAGGCTGAACTATTTCATTCGCTACCAAATTTTGTCATCTGCAAACATTTATTTTTTTTGTTGCAAAGAAGAGTCACAGTAACAAACCGTTTGGATCCTGATGAGACGCCGAGTAAATGTTTGCATAGGTAATCACAGATTCGACATCGGCAGCGACAGAGCTAATCAAGTAAAAAATGAACATTTTACATAATGTGGTAGTATCTCTGATACCATTCGCTAGGACAGGGGCAAGACACGCTTAGTCATGTATATATAGAAAGTAAAGATCCGACTTAAAAAACAAATTAGTGAATTACCCACTCCTCTACTTTAAACCCTTCGCATTGCAAGAAATGCACCAATTTCGATCAGATAAAAAGCTATTTCGAAAACAGAGACATTTTTATCCGAATGTTCAATGATTTTCCCGGTCAAATAAGGGATAAACTTAACACGGCATCAGTAACATGAGCAAAATGGCCAAAAATCCGTTATTCGGACACGACCTCGTCCCTGAGTGCGAACCGCAGATCAAGTTGAAGTATGTATGTTGAATTGCGACATAGTTATCTCCAATTTAACCCGTATTTTGACCTTTGAGCTTGATGTATGACCTTGACCGTAACAAATCACCCCTGAAAATGTTTGCCTCCATAAGTTGCACATGCATGCCAAGTTTGAAGTATGTATGTGCAATGGCTACAGAATTATTGCCAACGTTAAAGTTGGGGGTAAACCATCCAACAAACCAACAAACAAACAGACAGAGATAGCAAAAACAATATGCCCGGGGGCATAAAAAAACGATGGAAGACGAAGCAGAATGCGTTAGACAATGGTACATATACTTATATCTTATGTTTGGGTTTGATTTTAGGATGTGTATGGTACAGGGGGCAGTTTGAGCGATGCTGACAAGTTGGCTCTAGCAGTTATATCCTATATTGGTTGTGGCTTATCATTTATTGCCATTTGCCTCACACTCCTCACATATTTCATGTTCAAGTAAGTACCTGTATTATGGAGATTGTTTTATTAATCCTTTCGGCACCAAATTTCTAGTTGTCACCTGTAACCTAATTTCGTTAACCCTTTCCCTGATAAATATTAATGTAGGACATAATGACGTCATGAATATTAATAAGATTTATTATTTTTATAATGGAATATGAACACAGGGCATTTTGGCTCAGTTAGAAGCTGTAGAATCAAATCAATATTACACCATAAGCAAACAGAGCAGACCCTGATCAGACGGCTCCTATAGGAGCCGTCTGATCTGGGTCTACTCTGTTTGCAGATGCGTCAAAATGCGCTTACATAAGGGAACGGGTTAAACAGTTTTGTAAACTGAAGAACCAAGATAAATAAATACAGCTGTCATGGGAATAAACCGCAGACATAAAACTAGAGGTTGAAGTCCTTGATCAGACACCGCCTTGCGAAAGGGACGTCTGATCTGGAACTGCGCCGTGATGCATTCCGACGGCATCGGCGATGGAAGAGTTATTAACCCAACCGCGACCTGACTCGCATTTGCAAACCGATTGGATCCAGATGACACGCAGATTAACTCGGCGTCTCGTCAGGTTCGAGGTTGTTTGACACTGGGTCAGAAGTTTCTCGACAGCTCGAGACACCAGCTAATGTTTGCATTGTGTCCAGTGCTGGTGTAATGTACATACCCAGGAAGAGTGTTTACCAGCTGATATTTTCTGTCAAGGAAAACATATCACGTGTTCATACACAATGACAGTAAAAACTTGATACATGTACTACGAAATTTTAGTAATGAATAATGTATGTCTTTGTAGGCTGGTGGCTGCTTATTACAGGGTGAACGTCATACAGAAAGATCCTACAGAGGACATTTCTGCAGACTTTCACTATGCATTAAGCTGCCTCCCGTGTTAAAGGTCAATAATGGTACTATTTAAGTGTTCGTAGTATCGGGGGTTTACTGTTATTGTATATGAACACGTGATATTTTGGCCGTGACAGAAATCATACAATCAGATATATATAAATCCATAAACAAACAGAGCAGACCCTGAACAGGTAGCTTATACCAGAGTCATATGACCTGTGTCTACCCTGTTTACAAATCCCTGTAAACGGTTAATTGTAGACACGATTACCAGAAATAGACTGTACATAATCATGCAACACTCTTATATCACTCTTATAGAGGAATTAGACGTACAGTAAAACCTCGATTATTCGAATTTTCGGTATAGAAGAATTTAGACCCTTTTAGGCAGGTGGCTGCTTAATGCATGGTGAAAGTCATGCAGAAAGCTCCTAGAGGAGCTTTCTGCATGACTTTCACTATGCATTAAGCTGCCACCTGTCTTAAAGATCGATAATAATACGTATTTTAGTGTTCGGATAATCGAAGTTTTACTGTATTTATCATGTTGTTTTGAACTCTTTTTCTTTAACCCTTTCACTGCGGTACATGCATGTACACGTGCTGTCATACAAACAATGTAGACCCAGACCAGATGGTTCCTAGAGGAGTACTCAGATCAGGTTCTGCACTGTTTGCCATTCAAAATCCTGCAACAATTTTAAGTTTATCATACTGTTAAACACTGATCGATTGGCTATTCCATTCTAAAAATATAGCGTTGGCAAGGTAAATCGTGCGATTGTGTCTCTCTTTTTGCTGCAAATCAGTCTTCCAAACAGTGATACTAGTTAATTTGGCTTAGATTCCCCGTTAATTAATGGCATTTAGTTACTATTCGTTAAATAAGTAGGAGGCGTTAGATCATATAGCGTGTAATCCATCTTCATCGTTTACTAGGAGCATAGTCATTTGTTTTGCATAACATCCAGAACCATTCTGAATTAATAAATAATGCCTACGTGTTGACTACTCTAAGTGTTCGGACACTCCAAGTATTCGGACACCCAGTCTCCCCACTCTACCTAATTGTACAACTGAATATACTGTGTTTAGATCCATTATTTTAACTTTTAATTTGGCTGACATACTAGCAAATAATTAAGACTCTGACAAAACAGCTTCTGAGGGAGGCATTTGATCTTGGTCATCATAATTTGCGTGTGTTTGTCCGAATACTTAGGTAATTAGGGCGCTTAGTGTGAAGTGACTCTTTTTGTTTCTATTATACCAGAAAATTGCGGCGTGACAACCCTTCGAAGATACTGATGAACCTCTGTCTGGCTATAGGCCTCGTGGACCTTGTTTTTGTCGTCGGCATGCAAGATTATACGTCGGGTAGTACCGGCGGTTGTAAGGTATTGTACTAACGACCGCTTATTTCGCCGTGTAATTTATATAAACTTCACTGAATAAACCAGTACAATAATAGATAGAATCATTATCAATAAGATATACATGTAGAATAATATAACATCTATACTACTAAAAGAACGAGCTCGATGTTTTGTCGGATTTGCCGTAAATACGGCATAACGTACATATTAGGTAACGTTATGTGCGAGCAGCTTACACATTGAAGTTGTGTTATTTGACATTGAAAAAGCATTAATATCAGCAGTTTGGATACAAACAGAGAAATTCCCCTACCAACAGAAATAGTGCATCTAAAATAGACGGGAAAAGACCTTCCAATGTGATTGATGATTGGCGAATATTCCGATACGGGCACAAACGTATTATTTGTTTGTTTTGTTTCTCCTTTATTATTTGTTGACAAAACACTAGACGGTTTGTGGTTGTTTATACAGATAGACATACTTATTTGGAACAAAACATGAGCGACTCTTATGTAAAAAAACGAAGCGACTACAGCGGTTCTTTATTTTTAAAAGCCTTAGCAAGCTGCAATGTTTTCAACATAGCTGTCTTAGTGCAGTGGATATGTATCTGGGCTAGCATGTGCGGGGTCTTGAGTTCGATTCTAACCAGTGAGCAATATTTTCTTATAAAAATACTGTACGTACAAAATAAAACAATAAATATTAATAATAACATGTAATAATTAATAACAAAATATTAACATATAATTGAAAAAGAATAAGAATTAAAAAGAAGATTAGGAACGCATATAGAGAAACAGGCTGAACTTGCGCAGAACTACTAATAACCAATAACGTAGGTAATATCTACAATGCAAAAAAGGTTGCTTTTTCAACAGTTATCAGCGTTATAGTTATATTGTATTGTTTACAAACGAGTAGGAAATAAATTGACAGACGAAGAGCAAAACAGCTGATGCGTCCTCGGCCAAATCGGCCCAAGGCTTAAATACGTGTGCAGTTCTCGCAGACTGGCATTGTACCATTTGTTTGCATGCCCCATGTGCATATCTTACCGTAATTGTTTTAACTGGTTTTAATGCAATCGATTCTATTGTTTTCCTAACAAAAGTGTACTAACGAGAATGACAGACGGAGAGCAGAATTTGCTGAAACGCCCCTTGGCCAAATCACCCCAGCACCTAACTGGTCATAATTTTTTCTGTTTTCACAGACAGTGAGACTGAGACTGGCACAGTACCATTTTTGAACATGCATACAATACTGTCCGTTATTTCATTTAGACGGATTTTACTCTTTAGACGGACTTCGACGTGTTTGCATATTATATTTTATACTTTACAGAGTCACTGATAAAAGTGCATGACTGTCGAATGTTATTTGAAGCAGTTATTATAATCTGGAAAATGTGGTATAAGGATGTACCGTTCTGAAAGTGATTAAAGGCTTTTTGTTGAAATAAGATTGTTACTTGCCATCAAAACTGTTTTTTAAATTCATTCAATTTCACAGCATCATAATATCAATTACATTTATAAGGAACTTAATTAGCTGAAACGACGACGTCCTCTGTGCTGCTCAAACAAAAACCAGTAAGGACATTTTTTGAAATTAAATAAACATATTTACTATCTTAACCGTTAGGCCCACCTGCTCCAGATTAAAATGAATCGTATTTTAGGTATTGATTACAATCACTTATTTCATCACAAACCAAACACATCGGATTTAGCTGTTACTCTTTATCAAGTAGTATTTGGAGAATTCATAACAGCTAATTTGATAAACCGTTGCTTAAATGGCACCTTAATTAGTGCTCATTTTTTTGTAGTAAACATGCATTTGGTTTTACATGACGTTAGTAGTATTTCAGTTTACTTACAAGCTGCAAGACATCCTTACTTGACAGATCAGACTAAGACATGGATCAAACCCAGTGCTATGAGAAGCAAAGTAATTGTCATTTAGGGACTCCAACTACTTGACCACCGATGCCCTTTTGAGTTGAATATTATATTTGTGTTATATACAATATATTTAAATTCAAATACCGGTACATCTTGGTATAAGCAGCACTTGAGCGGGTCTTTTTCTGTGCTATTATAACATTATCTACTATGGTGTAAAGAAGTCTATAAGATAAAGTGTTTACCCTTAAATAAACTATGTTTTTCCGCCGATATTGTGTCATGTGAACCAAACATTTTTAACATAAAACTTAAGGTTACACTATAATTAATAACGATATTGGAAAAGCATTGTAGTGATTGAACTTTGCAATTCACCAGAATGTACCAAACAGTCGCCCACGCCAGCGCGGGCTCTTTTCTAGTGTTACTATATATATATATAAATTCCTTTGTAAACAGAGTAGACCCAGATCAACCCTTCGAGGAGCCGTCTGGTCATGGAGTCTTTCCTAGAATCTCCATGTTTGATAGGGAACTTGTTCATGATAAGTAGGTAACCCTTATTGATGTTTATGTCAATAGGTCAAACAAATGGTCACAATTCAAGGCCAAAGGTCAAACATATAGACCTGCTGCCATGGGGGCATACATGTTCTATTTTGTGTCGTTAATGCAATGGTTTATTTTGTATTGTTTTGTATTTTATTATTTCAGGTTGTTGCCATTCTGCTCCACTATTTCTTACTGGCAGCAATATTCTGGATGGCGGTTGAAGCATTTTACATGTATCTTGCCCTGGTGAAGGTGTTTGACACATACATTGCAAGATTTCAACTGAAGTCATCGCTGTTTGGATGGGGTATGCTGTTGTCTTATTATTTAGTTTATGTTTTCTAAGATATGTGGTAGCTTAATGCAGGTCAAAGGTAATGCAGAAAGCTCCTATAGGAGCTTTCTGCATTACGTTTGCCCTGAATTTAGCAACCACCTACTTTTTAAGACTCCTGTTTCCAATACATGAATGGCAACTTAAGACAGGTTCTACTGTAATTACAACGACTCTATACCTGTAGCCTTGTAGACGTCACATTTGAAGGATAATAACAAAATAGTCCCTTATCCCGTTGCACAAAACGATATGTCAGCTCAATTTTGGATCTGTTAAATTTTGACTAGTTCCATTCGATCAGGCTTTAGAGAAACTGTTGACCAGGTGTCATCACACAAGTTTTTAAGAATATATTGACTATGTTTCATAAAGATTGGATCCTGATGAGACGCCGTTTTACCAAGCTGTTTGAAAATGCTACTTACGTCACGGTTAGCGGGATAAAGGGTTAATCATCTCGATGTCAATGTCGCATCTGTGATTACCTATGCAAACAGTTTGGATCCAGATGAGACGCCGCGTAACTCCGCGTCTAATCAAGATCCAAACTATTTGTTACTGTTACTGTTTCTTGAAACAAAAATGAAGAAAAATAAAAATCGAAAATTGTAACAGACGAGAGACAAACTTTGCAGATGAGAAAATTTGGCAGTGAAAGAGTTGAATTGATAGGCCAAATATAGTGGCTTATGTTTCCAAATAAGAATATTACATTTGCGACGAAGCAGCTTTCAATACCAAGCTATAAAATAATCTATTAGATAAAGCCCTTTGAGAAGAAATCATGAAACTGTTCTTGATCAGGTTCTTCACGGTATGACAATCTTCAGTTTCTTCAACACTTTATTATAATACTTTTCGAATAGTGTAGACCTTGATTAAATCATTTACGTTTGACGCCTTGGTTAATACTTGTCCCGTTCGGCCTTTGTAAAATACTTAACCCATTTGCTCCCAGTGGATTCGTCCATACTTATATATTAGATTAGTCAATCTTTTATCTAAGGGATGTCTGGTCTAAATTTTCATTTTTGTTTTGTTTTATATTAAATTTTCTATCAGCCAACAGTGTAGGCTCTGATCATGGGCCGCATTATGTGGCGTCTGATCAGAGTCTACACTGTTTGCCTACGTCCCATATATGGGATCGTGGGAGCAAATGAGTTAATGTCTGCTAAAATTGGGACCTCGTGCTATTTTAACTATTTTGCAAACTGTTGACCTAGTGTCAAATTGCTTAGACCCAAGCTGTTTGAAAATGCTAGTCAGGGCCCATGCTTATAAAGCGTTTTAGTTGAGTCTGAGTTTGTTCTTGTTAAGCATGGATACAGGTCGCGGATAGCTTGAGAAGGGAGAAAACATTTTGACAATATGTAAGAAACTTTCCTAGTGAAGCTGCCACATGCATATTTCAGGACTACCTCTGCTGATAGTCGTGGTAACGATTGCCATCAACAAATCAGATAACTATGGAGTTCAACCGGGCGGCATGTAAGTCTCACAGTTCACAAGATATGTAAAAATGTTCATGTAAGTCTTACAGTTCGCAGAATATGTAAAGTATGTTTATGTAAGTCTCACAGTTCGCAGAATATGTAAAGTGTGTCTATGTAAATCTCACAGTTTGCAGGATATGTAAAATATGATCATATAAGTCTCACAGTTCGCAGGATATGTAGACTATGTTCATGTAAGGTTCACAATTCGCACGCTATATAGAATTGTGTGTATGTAAGTCTCACAGTTAGCAAGGTATCTAAACAGTGTTCATGTAATGTTCACAGTGCGTACACTATTTAAAACTGTGTTACACAAGTCTTACCGCTCATAAGATATGTGAAATATGTTCATGTACGAAGTATCGCAGTTTGTGATGTATGTAAAATATGTTTATGTAAGTTTCACACTTCATAAGACATGTAAAATATATTTATGTAAGTCTCACAGTTCATAAGACATGTAAAACATGTTCGTGTAAGTCTCACAGTTCGTAACTTATGTAAACTACATTTTTGTAAGTCTCACAGTTCGTCTGGTATGTAAAATATGTCCATGTAAGTGTCACAGTCTGTAAGATATATGTAACATATGTCCATGTAAGTGTCACAGTCTGTAAGGTATATGTAACAATGTTCATGTAAGTGTCACAGTCTGTAAGGTATATGTAACATATGTCCATGTAAGTGTCACAGTTTGTAAGGTATATGTAACATATGTTCATGTAAGTGTCACAGTCTGTAAGGTATATGTAACATATGTTCATGTTAGTGTCACAGTCTGTAAGGTATATGTAACATATGTTCATGTAAGTGTCACAGTTCATAAGTTAAGTAAAATATGTTCACGTAAGTCTAAAAGTTCAAAAGATATCTGAAATATGTTCAGATAAGTCCCATAGCTCGTAAGATATGTAAAACTATGTGTATGAAATTGAAATTGTTTTCAAGTTAGTCTCGCAGATTTAATGTAAGACAACTAAGATTTTGTCGTTTCATGCCACGGCATGATATGCTACCCTTATTACTTTACATATTCGAACAGACAAACCGAGTCTGCACTTTTCTCATTTTGCATTTCTACTTGTGCTTTCGAGGGATCACCCATTTTCAGAATATATGTACTTCACAACAGCAGGTGTTAAGTGCTTGTGTGGCGGCCGTAAAAAGTCGCCCCGTACTTCTTTCTCAGTGTTGTTATATTTTCTGGTCCTTCGGGATCATTAGTTTTGATGTTATTAGTTTTGAAAATTGAATACTGCTGAAGCCGGTGCTAGGGGGCGTGAGTAGTGTTGTACGTTTAATTACTACTCATGAACAGACTCAATAAAACCGAGTCTACAATTTTCTTATTTTGCATTTCTACTTTTGCTTGCGAAGGATCACCCATTTTCAGAATATTTATACCAACACTACAGATCCACATCAAACTGCTCTTGCATGAGTACAATGTAGTTTGATTAGGGTCTACAATAGCTCCTACAATGTATTATGTCAGTGCAATCTAAAGTTATCTACAATGGTGCTAAATTGAATTACCTAGCCTAAGAAACTGTTGGAGAGCGGGAATTGAGCATCAGAAATGATTAGGGTCAATAATAACTCATCCAATGTGTTTGATAAGTCATGGAAGTTTACAAAAAAAAGAAAATTCATTACCTTAATTTGTATATTGGCCAATAAAAAACTATGTTTGTGCTATTTAAGAAACTGCTAAACCAGATCTTTAAGTTTCCATCAGCAAACAGAGCAGACCATGTTCAGACTTACCTTGTATGGGTCATCTGATCTGAGTCTACCCTGTATGCAAAAGTGTGAAAAAGCATTTAATAAGTATTTCAAGTGCACCTCTTTATTATTTGCTGTACTCCCACGTTGTCTTTTTAATGGACCGCATTATTCCTGTTTTTCAGATGCTGGTTGGATAGAATCCCGTTCTATGCAGCTTTCCTGGCCCCTGTTTGTTTGATTCTTGTATTAAACAGCATATCATTCGTGCTTGTGATTCGCCAGATATCGAAACGCAGCTCAAATAAACTCACCAAAACTGACAAATCGAGCACTGTGGTTCGACTCCGGGGAGCGATCAGTCTGATAGTCCTTCTCGGGCTCACGTGGTTGTTTGGGATTCTTGCCGTGGATAACTTTGGCATTGCGTTCCACTATCTGTTTGCAATATTTAACTCGCTGCAGGGGTTTTTCATCTTTATTTTCTACTGCGTGTTGAAGAAAGAAGCTCAGCAGAGCTGGCGAAGAAAGCTTCCATGCCTGAAGTCAGCATATGAACAGACAACGACGTCATCAGGCACGAATAAAGGTAGACAACTTCTCTATGTACAGTAAAACCCCTCTAATGCGACCACTTAATGAACAAACATTGCTGTCTTCATAAGCAGGACGAAAGTTATGCGGAGAGCTCCTATAGGAGCTTTCTGCATAACTTTCGTCCTGCATTAAGCTACCACCTGCCTTTGACACAGTGAATTATGCCCCATTTTGGTGGTCACATTAGAGGGTTTTTTCTGTATACAATACCGCCACTGATTATGTACATGTACTTGTTGTAGATGGAAATACAGTAGAACCCCTGTATTGTGACTACTTACTGAATCAGCATACATCTGGTTGCTGTTTAATGTAGACAGGAAGTAATACAGAAAGCTACTGGAGGAGCTTACTGCCTTACCTTTTGTCCTTCATTAAAAGGAGGTAGCCTCCTGTCTTAACCGCACTGATTTCTTGTCAGTGGCCATTATAGAGAGGTTCAACTTTATTATGCAATAAACTCTGCATCTGTAGAACGAATGTTTTATGGAATGCACAATTCCGTCACGATTCTACAGTTTCTGCCCAAACAGATCCCGATCATTTGCTTTATATTTTATAATTTTTTCTAATAAATATCCATAATGTAATTACATGTATGTCTTATATGAATATTCATGAGGTAAGAGTTTAAAAAACCCGACTAAGACCCTTAAGTGACGTTTATGAAAGGGCTGCATTGGATTTTGAGTTCCAAATCACCAATTCTTTTCATGCAAGTTATAAACTTTCATATCTGTGTTTCTATTACAGTAAAACTCTTCTAATCCGGACGTTAATTTTAGTATAAATAATGGTCTTGGAGGCAGGTGACAGCTTAATTCCAGGTGAAAGTCATGCAATACGCTCCTCTAGGAGTTTCTGCATGACTTTCAACCTGCATTAAGCAGCCGCCTGCCTAAAAGTGTCCAAATTCTTCTCTACTATAATTTCGGTTTAGAGGGGTTTTACTATACTGTAGTCTATTGGTAATGATTTACCCATTAGGCCTACTCCGCTAATTGTGCCTGACTTAACGATGATATCCCATGGTGTAACCCTGCAACTCATGAATATTCATGTGGATAATGATGGTGTGTTTATGTCCATCACTGTGTAAACATGTACATCACTGTGTGTATTTGTACATTACTGTGGGTAGTTGTAGATCAATGCGGGTGGATGTACATCACTGTGGATAGCTGTATATCACTGTGGGTAGTTGTATATCTATGTGAGTAGTTGTACATCACTGTGGATAGTTGTACATCACTGTGGGTAGTTGTACATCACTGTGGATAGTTGTACATCACTGTAGATAGTTGTACATCACTGTGGATAGTTGTATATCACTGTGGGTAGTTGTATATCTATGTGAGTAGTTGTACATCTCTGTGGGTACATGTAGTTGTACAACATTGTGTATATGTGTACATCACTGTGTGTATTTTTACATCACTATGGGTAGTTGTACATCTATGTGATTAATTGTACATCACTGTGGGTAGTTGTACGTCATTGTGTGTATCTATTCTTCATTCCGTGTATAGGTACACCACTGCATATATTTATGCATCATTGTGTGTATTTATACATCACTGTCTGTATTTATACATCACTGTGTGTATTTGTAGATCACTGCATGATTTGTACATCATTAAGTGTACTTCTACATCACCGCATGTGCATGTAAATCATTGCATGTGTTGGTACATCAATGTGTGTATTTTGCATCATAGTGTGTATTATTATATCACTGTGTGTAATTGTACATCATTGCGTGTTTTTATAAATCGCTGTGTGTATTTGTAGAGCACTGCGTGTTTTGTACATCATTTTGTATATTTGTACATCACCACATGTGCATGCATATCATTGCATGTAGCTGTACATTAATATGTATACATGTATTTGTACATCATAGTGTGTATTGTTATAACACTGCGTTCAATAATACACACTATGTGTAATTGTACATTACATCATAGCGTATGTTTTTTTAAATTTAACTGTGTGTAATTGTTCATCAGTGTGTTTATTTGTACATCAACGTATATCTGTACACCACTACATGTATTTGTACGTCACTGCGTGTATTTGTACACCGCTGTATTACCATTGCTTGCATTTTTACATCTGTAAATCGTTTATATGTGTACATCATAAAGTCCATGTATCTATATTTCAGGCTATTCAAATACATACGATCAGAAACATAACAGTACGATCAGTACGATCAGTACGACAAGTTTAGTCCTAACAAGTAGTACTTGTAAAGGTAACGGACTGCAGTAGATTATCATGCCAGTCGCTATACATAGCTTACCCTAATCTCCTTAAATATTCAGATACCCAATATCCCCTCGCTATTAGTTTTTAAAGCTTGATCTGTTTGAATTTTGGAATAGTCCATTTGAAAATTTAGCGTAGTAAGAATTAAAAGCAGGTTGCTGCCTGATACAGAACGAAAAGGATATAAAAAAAACTCGTTTTGCATTAAACTACCACTTGAATAAAACACACACCAGAATTTGACTTTTTTGAGTGAATGTTGTAGAGAGGTAGTATACCTATACATGTATACATTTACGAGGTTGGTGCACATGTTGGTCTACTCAGTTTGCAATGTCGCAATTCTCGTGTTCTCTCTATAACATGTAGACCTGAACCCGTTTTACTAAAGATCGTATAACTGAAATTATCGTAAGTTCCAACATTCGACGATCTATTTCTAGTTGCGATCGTCGTATATTAAAATTTACGATCATTTCTCCGGTACTAAGTTAGCCTTTATTACCGCACACTGGTAGCGATTGTCGAAAATTAGCACTTTGGTCGCACGACCTGGCAGGCATTTGCAAAGCGCGTTGATCTAGACCAGACGCAGTATAGGTCGCCTGACACATTCTGTTTGACACTGCCCATTCTGTTTGACGTTATGTCAGAACATTGTTTCATATCTAACTTAGCGAACACGTTATTTTTTCAGCAAGATAAGAGTTGGTGTTTTTTGTTCTTAATTTTCAATGCAAGTATGCAGTATGCTAGTTTCAGTGTAGGAATAAAGCGAGTCCTTTGCAAACATTGTAGATCCAAATGAGAGGGATCCTAGAGGAACCACACCATCAGGGTCTGCACTGTTTGTCATGTTATACTTTTCTTAACCTGATTGGATTTTGGACTATTCCATTTGGAAATTCAGCGTTGAAAGGACTGACCTTTCTCAAGCTGGTAGCATACATGTATCGGCATTTGAAAATAGTGTAGACCGCAGAGCAAAAGATAACGATTCGTACTCAAATATTAATATCGTCATTTCTCCACCAAACCCTATGTTGTGACCAGTCTTTAGAATCGTCTCTTCGAGACGATTCTAAAGACTGGTCACAACATTGGGTTTGGTGGAGAAATAAAGAAGTTTTTCTTGAAAATGTTTAAATTTACACGTCTTATCTGGACCTCTTGTGTAGATCCATATGAGATAGTTGATAGAGGCAGTATTTGTCGTAAGTTAATAGAGGCAGTATTTGTCGCAACAATTAAGTGGCTGCAGTCGATCCATTTTATGATTGATTCACCTCATTAACATTCACAGTGGGTGGATTCACATTTGAATATTTACTATGAAAAATTGTTAACGATGTACTGTTGCCATGGCCACCTCCTAGCTTGTTCTTGAAAAGTGATCTATGCTTACTCGTATATCATCCTATTTCCATACACAGCTAATAGAGCCAATCAACAGGCTGTAGGTAGGTACAGCGACGTACAAACGCCATCGGACACTGAAACTGGACACTTACTCCACACAGGTAGTCATATCAAACTGGTTTTGAAAACTGAACAGACTCAATAAAATCAAGTCTACAATCTTCTCTTTTCGCATTGCTGCTTTTGCTTTCGGAGAATCTCCTATTTTCAGAACTATCAGAATGTATATTACTTGTTGAAACTTATAATGGGCCAGGTTGACACCAGTAAATCCATGTACGATAATATTGAAGAAAACAGATCTGATTTAAACCCTTCGCTTGCTATGCACGTCAATATACCTACCTGTAAATAGTGAAGACCCAGATGAGACAGCTCCTGCAGGAGCTGTCTCATCAGGGTCTGCACTATTTACAAGTTGATTGTGCAACCAGTGCACTCCACAGCAGTAATTGCACAGCGAAATATGTGTACATAGTGAATATATATGTAATTATCCAACAGGGCATGGGTAAAGAAGGATAAATGTATTTTAAAATTCAGCAAGAGAAGGGTTAATATTCATTTTACCTTTACCTTATAAAGATGCATTTTTCAAGACTTTGTAAACATGAACAAAGAGTACAGTATGGTATAATAGAGATATGTTTCTACAGTTTCAATCAAAGTCGGACACTTCGGAGTTCTTACATCATTATTGAAATTCAGCGAATACTTATGTCACGATGACGTCATTTCTATCATGGATATTCATCCAGGTAGGGGTGTCGGGTTCTATTTCTTACATGGATATTCATCCAGGTAGGGAGTATCGGGTTCTATTTCTTACATGGATATTCATCCAAGTAGGGAGTATCGGGTTCTATTTCTTACATGGATATTCATCCAGGTAGGGAGTATTGGGTTCTATTTCTTACATGGATATTCATCCAAGTAGGGAGTATTGGGTTCTATTTCTTACATGGATATTCATCCAGGTAGGGGTATCGGGTTCTATTTCTTACATGGATATTCATCCAGGTAGGGGTATCGGGTTCTATTTCTTACATGGATATTCATCCAAGTAGGGAGTATCGGGTTCTATTTCTTATATGGATATTCATCCAAGTAGGGAGTATCGGGTTCTATTTCTTACATGGATATTCATCCAAGTAGGGAGTATTGGGTTCTATTTCTTACATGGATATTCATCCAAGTAGGGGGTATTGGGTTCTATTTCTTACATGGATATTCATCCCGGTAAGAGGTATCGGGTTTTAATTATTAAATGGATATTCATCCAGGTAGGGGGTATCGGGTTCCCCTTTCTTGGACGCATTTGCAAACATGGTAGACCCAAATCAGAGGCTCCTGTAGGTCTCGTTTGCTTATGAAATTACAAGGTCTGATTCTATACATTCTACCATAGGGTCTCTGCGTCTCCCTGGGAGTCTATACAGTAAGACCTCTCTATAACGACCACTAAATTGTGTTTATTAGTTGGTATTGTGGGCAGATGATTGCTTAAAGCAAGGAGAAAGTAAAACAGAACGCTCCAATAGGAGCGTTCTGTTTTACTTTCACCTTGCTTTAAGCATCCATCTGCCTTAAACACAAATTACTTGATGTAATTTAGTGGTCGTTATAGAGAGGTTTTACTGTATATCCTATAGTATATACTTATAGTACATATAGACTCCCAGGGGGATGTACAGACCCCTATGGTTTCTACCAATACCAAAAAACCGTGTGGACATATGTCATTATAAAAACATCACCTAATAAATACCCATGATGTCTGTTTTTTCTTACATAAATATTCATGGTGTAAAATATTAAATGTATAGTTTATCAAAACGATCGAGCATGGGATTTGGTTAGTGTTAGCAAGACCTAGGGTGAGTTTCCACAGGTACATATAGTATATATATCCGTATTTAAGTCGCATATGTGGGCATGTTGAAATAATTACAAGCATAATGAATACGCCCTATACTAGTGTACCCAGCCTTGCATTAAAATAATCATAAGATATATCATATTACTCAAATCATTACATTTGTATTTTTATATCTACGTAATATTAAAACTTGATTGCGGATAATATAATAGAAACACAATACACACACCTGCTGTACGAAAGCCTGATTTGGAAAAAAACATACAGTAAATCCACTCTAAACTGGACGTTAAATTTAGTATAATTATCGGTCTTGGAGACAGGGTGAAATAGACGCAGAGAAGGTTCCTAGAGGAGTGTTTTGCATGAATTTCAACCAGCATTAAGCAGCCACCTGCCTAAAAGTATCTAAATTCTTCTGTATTAGAATTCCGGTTTAGAGGGGTTTTACTGTACACACACACGTAGGTGTCTGTACATACCTTGATTCTTTACCCGAGGAATGAAAGAAATGAAAGAAACTAAGAATATGAATTAGCTTTATTGTTTTGATCACAGCATCACAGGGCTACGGATAAAGGTGCGTACTCAAAAACTAAAATCGTCATTTCTCCACGAAATCCTATACTCTGACCACTCTTCACGGCATAGCGTTTTGGGGAGAAATAAAAGAGATATTCTTGAAATTCCTCTCGGTCTATCTGCCTTGGTGACCCCGTGTTCTTGCTCAAATATATTTAGATAAACATTCATATTGAATTTGTGTTTGAGATCTCGATTGCGCCATTGTATAAGTTAATATAATCATCCTTTTCCCAATGACAACGTATTTTCACACATTTTCTAACCGAGTAAACATAGAAAAGACGGGTTCAGTAGGAGTCGTCTGATCTCTGTCGGCTCTGTTTGATTATGAAATTATCAACAACCTGACTTTACAGTTTCTATCAATGCTAAAACATCCTGTATACATAAACCATTATAAACGCTCAGCTAATAAATAGTCATGGGTTCATTATTTATTATATGTACAGTAAAACCTCTCTATAACGACCATTACATTGTGTTAATTAACTGGTATATATGGCAGGTGACTGCTTAAAGCAAAGTGAAAGTAAAACAGAACGCTCCTATAGGAACGCTCCTATAACCTGCCTTTAACACAAAATATTTGATGTAATTTAGTGGTCGTTATAGAGAGGTTTTACTGTATATTCAACGGGGAAAGTGTTAATTCAGCAAAACTGAACAAAAAACCTCATGTAAGAAATAATTACAGCATGAATATAAATTCAATGGATTTCTGTAATGGCACATGGACACATAAATGTTTGGCCATGACAGAAACTGCAGAAACATAATCTATATTATTCTATATGCAACAGAGCACACCCTGATCAGACGTCACCAACAAGAGCTGACTCTGAGCTGGGTCTATTTTGTTTGCAAGGTACAGAAAGGCGTATTTATGGAGTAAAGGGTTAAAGCATTTTGTCAAGCGTTGTAAGTTGTAGATACTAAATCAATCATTTTGCAACGGCCTTTAACCATTTCCCTGTTCATATTCATATAAGAAATAATGACATCATGAATATTTATCAGCTGCATTTTTATATTGCAAAATTTTCAAGAGATTGTTTTTGCTTTGGCAAAAATGGTAGAATTTGATCTACGTATCATGTAAGCAGAGCAGAAGCTGATGAGAAGGCTCCTATAGGAGCCGTCTAATCTGGGTCTACTCTGTTTGCAAATGCAAGAAAAGGCGTTTGTATGAAGGAAAGGGTGAAGTAGACCACGCATGGTTTGCATTTTGGGCGACAATGTTAGCCGACATTTTATATTATAGATGACACCAACATATTTCTATTTGTTAACCACATTTGAAACAGCAACATTTGAAAACGTGAAACGATCTGGCATGCGACGTAGGGCGAAAATGAGTAGTATTGCTACATGTATTTGTTTTCATGTTAACCAATCAGCTATTGCTACGCCAATTATCAAGCGAATGTTAGTGCGGTTACTTACTCAGCTTGATACTGCTACCTGTGTTATTACATACTGAGTTTGACTCCTCCACCTGTGCACATTGACTCTTCAGACTCTAATACAAGTATCGTCCCCACTCATTCACGTATAGTTTGTTCGGTGTCTCATCGGGATTCAAACTGTTTGCAGGCCTGTTGTGTTTAACATGTAAGATACATACAATCGAACCTGTCTTAAGCGGCTATCTAAAAGGTTGCTTAATGTAGGTCAAATGATATAGAAAGCTCCTATAGGAGCATTACGTTTGTCCTGCATTAACCCTTTCCTTAATATAGACGTGTTTTCGCGCATTTGCAAACAGAGTAGACCCAGATCAGACGGTTCCTAGAGGAGCCATTTGATCAGGGTCTGCTCTGTTTGCTAATGGAATATTTAAAGACCTGTTACTTTACTTTCTTAAATGGCTACCTTCCATATTTCATTATAACTATTTTGTCTATGAATATTTAGAAGGTATTAGTATTCGAAATAAGCATAGAACAGGGAAAGGTCAAGTTCATTTCGTGCTCTTAAGAATTATGTTTTTTCTGACTCCGATCTACTGCCGGTTAACTTACTTCCGGTTCGTTCAAGCGTTGTATTGGATAAATTAGTGACCGAGTGTCAAACAGTTTGGATTCTGATGAGATGCCGAGTTACTCGGCGTCTCATCTGGATCCAAAGTTGTTTGTAAGTTCGTGTCAGTTACAGCCTAGCGTGATACGTGTTCAAGACAGTACAGTAGAACATGTCTTAACCCATTACCTCATAGGCTATTTTTAGATCCAACCTCTTTGAATAAATCTACCGAAAAGGAGCATTAACTAGAGAAAAGGATTTTTTTAGAATTTTGTAGTTTGAAACCATTGTGATAAATAGAGCATTTGCTGCTATAGGAGCAAATGCTCTATTATCCCAATGGTTTCACAAAGTGACTTTTACAGAGTCGACAAAAGTCGTCAATATGAGGGAATGGGTTAAGCGCCCACTCATTTATTGAACATATGTGTCTTAAAAAGCAGGTGGCTGCTAAACACAGGGCAAAAGTAATACAGAAAGCTGCTGTAAGAGTTTTCTGTATTACTTTTGACCTGTATTAAGCTACCATTTACATTGACCTCTTAAGACAGGTTCTACTGTAGACACCACATCTTTGTCGATTGGCCTTATCTTTGTCCGTCTATTGATCCTGTGTTGATTGAAATAACTTAACCTTACCTTCAAGTGTCTTGTTTTTCCATTCTTGACTAATGTGCTGCTTTTGAAGGCAGTTTGAACCCATCCTATCACATCTCTTTTCCCCAGTCTATTCCCACACATTTCTGTTCCCACCCATTCACCAATATCGAAACTTCTTAACCCATTACCTCATTAGACCCAACCTCTTTTATTAAACCAACCGAAAATGAGCATTAACTGGAGAAAAGGAAAACAATAGAATCGTGTAGTTCTGAAACCACTGTGATAAATACAGAATTTGCTCCTATGGAACAAATGCTCTATTTATCACAATGGTTTCATAAAGTGAATTTTACAGAGACGTCAAAGGGCGTCACTATGAGGGAACTGGTTAAACCTCGAATTGTAAAACTAATATTGTGCATGCATACAACACGTAATACGTGATATATAAGCTGCAGATCAAAAACAAATCTATTACAGTAAACCTTTACTTTTAGAATGTATGTACATGTGCTTCATAACAGCAGCTGTTAAGTGCTCGTGTGGCGCTCGTAAAAAGTCGGCCCGTACTTCAGTCTCAGTGTCGTTATATTTTCTGGTCCTTCGGGATCATCAGCTTTTTAAATACCGCATACGCCGATGATAGGGGACGTGAGTAGTGTTGCACTTTTAATAACTGCTCATGAACGGGTTAAATAAAACCCGAGTCTGCAATTTTCTCTTTTCACATTGCTACTTTTGCTTTCAAAGGGTCTTCTATTTTCAGAATTTCTCTACAGTAGACACTGAGTATTGGTTATTTAACTCATTACCCCATATGTTATTTTAGATCCAACCTCTTTGAATATATCTCTTCCGAAAAGGGGCATTTGCTACAGAAAAGGAAACTTAAATGTTTCTAGTTTCGAAACCATTGTGATAAATTGAGAATTTGCTCCTATGAAGCAGATGCACTATTTATCGCAATTGTTTCGAAACGTGATTTTTACAGAGGCGCCAAACTCGTCAATATGAGGGAATGGGTTAAGACAGATGTTCTTAATATGTGGTGCTTGTACAGAAACTCCAGAAAGCTAATAGAGTTAACCCTTTTCTTACCTTTGCAAACAGAGTAGATCCAGTTTTTATGGCTTTAGAAGATTGCTTTATGGGTTAATGTGTGAATAAATACTTGAATAACATTATACTAGCTTTAAATACACTTTATTTCAATTAACCCTTCGCATGTTATTCACGTCAATATATCTACCTGTAAATAGTGAAGACCCAGATGAGACAGCTCCTGCAGGAGCTGTCTCATCAGGGTCTGCACTATTTACAAGTTGATTGTGCAACCAGTGCACTCCACAGCAGGGATTGCACAGCGAAATACGTGTAAACAGTGAAGATATATGTAATTATACAACAGGGCATGGGTAAAGAAGGAGAAATGTATTTTAAAAGTCAGCAAGAGAAGGGTTAAGCTGTAAATGTAAAACATAATCCAGCCTACTTTATTTCACATGTACGAAAGCAGTCTGCAGTATATATCATGTAAATCTATTTATTTTGTTTTTGTTATTTAGTATCGTTATTTCTATATTGTACAAATCATATTCAATTTATAGAACGAGTTTTATGGTTAAGGTTTTCTGAGGCTTTGGTTTGTTTTTGTTGTTTATTCTACGTACACGCACTTGGTGTTTGTTATATACAGTAAAACATGTCTCAAGCAAACATTAAAATTAAGTCTATTTTTGTTTTAAGGACGGTGGTAGCTTAACAAGGGACAAAGGTAATGCAGAAAGCTCACAAAGGAGCTTATGAATTATCTTTTCCCTGCATTGAGCTACATGTGTCAACTGTTCTTTTAGAGCATTATGTTTCTTCGGTAAGTGATCGCTTTAAACCAATCCCTCCTAGACTAATTTTAGACACAACCCCTTTGAATAAATCTACCGAAAATTACCTTTACTAGAGAAAAGGGGAAAATAGAACTGTGTAGTTTTTGCAAATACTCTATTTATCACAATGATTTAAACAATGACTTTTATAGAGGCGTCAAAAGACGTCAGTAGCAGGGTTAAACAGGTTTACTCATATATTTCCCTGTTGTTTTATTATTTAATAGTGTTTAGTCATCTCTACCATGACCAGTCAAAACAAATTTGATTCTGATTTTAAGACAGACAGGTAGCTTAATGCAATCATCTTGTTTTTACCCTTTCCTTCATGTAAACGCCTTTTCATGCCTTTGCAAACAGAGCAGACCAAGATCAGACGGCTCCTATAGGAACCGTCTGATCAGGGTCTACTCTGTTTGCTTACGAAATTATGATAGATCTGACTGTACAGTTTCTAACAATATAAATAATTTCTGTGTACATGTGCTATTGTAGAAGTTCAGCAAATAAATACTCATGATGTCATTATTTCTTGTGTCAATATTAAACAGGGAAAGGGTTAACCTTTTACATCATATATATACGCATTTTAACGCTTTTGTAAACAGAGCAGACAAAGATCAGATGGTTCAAATAGACCCGTATGATCAGGGTCTGCTCTGTTTGCTTATAAAATAATATGGATCTTATACGGATTCTGCCAAAATTATATATTAAGTTAAGTAATAAAGCTTGATCTTTATGTGGTCATTAGTTCTGACATGAATATTCATGAGGTAAAGAGTTCAGAAACAGTGGTCGCTGGTCTGGAGAAATTTGCAAACAGAGTAGACCCAGATCAGACTGCTCCTGGTAGCTGTCTGGAGAGGTTCTACAATAGATTGCTATATGTTGGTTACATGTTTTTATAAAGTACAGTAAAACCCCTCTAATGCGACCACCTAAAAGAGGTATAATTCTAGGTGGTAGAGGCAGGTGGTAGCTTAATACAGAACAAAAGTAATGTAGAAAGCTCCTGGAGGAGCTTTCTGCATTACTTTTGTCCTGCATTAAGCAACCACCTGCTTATAAATACATCCATGTTTATTCATTTAGTGGTCGCATTAGAGAGGTTCTACTGTATATTGTGTAAGTTAATGTTATTATGTCCCGACTCTACGTGAATTAAGCTTAGACCTCCTGGATAATTAAAACTCGCTTCGCTCTTTACGAATAGTAATTAAACAATAAATGTATCACAAAGTATCTCTAAATGAAGGAATTTTATGACAAACAGTAATACCCTGATCAAAGTGCGCCCTTTGAGCTGGGTCTACAGTGTTTGCAAAGCTATTATATTCTCGGTTCTTGTACTTCAACGGGTAACTATCCAGTATGATAAATTAGTACATTATCAATCTTTTGTCTGTTACTTTATATAATTGTGACCACACCAAAGAACTGTAAACAACAGTTTTCCAGCTTTTATGAATAAATTTGATTTTTTTCTACAGATGGACGAACAGATAGCACCGACATGAGCCAGTCACGAACAAGCGAAACTGATACAGCACCGAAGGAAAAAGGCACCGGTAACAAATGTTATATTTAACTGTATAATTACTCATATTAAATTATTGGTTCTTTATTTTCATGTAAACATGTCATGAAAAGATATAAGATAATCAATATGGTATGGAAGGCCGTTTGCACAAGAAACTGAAGAAAACATTCTGTTTAACACTTTCCCCCATAACGACGGCTTTTTATTAATTTGAGTCTTCTGTGTTTGCAAATCATTTAAAGGTATTACAATGTACCAGTAAAACTCCTCAAAAGGGACCTCTTATGAATAAACATGTGTCTTTAAAGGCAGATGGCTGCTTAATGCAGGACGAAAGTAATGTATTAGCCCTTTACCTCATATAAACGTGTTTTCACGCGTTTGCAAGCAGAGTAGACCCAGATCAGACGGCTCCTATAGGAGCCGTCTGATCAGGGTCTACTCTACTTGTTAAATGGAATTTTAAAGATCTGTTTCTTTATTTTCTAAAATAGCTAAAATGTTCCACCTTCCACTACATGTATTATGTCCATGAGTATTCAGTAAATTTGAAATTTGGAATAAACATAGAACAGGGGAAGGGTTTGAGCTACCGCCTGTCTATAAGACCCACAGTTAGACCTCTTTTGGTGGTCGTTTTAGAGGGTTTTTTACTTTAAATGAGTAAAGGGTTAGTTAAATAGGGTTTTAAACGTTAAGTAAAGAGGTCAATGAATAAAGGGTTAATTATATAGGGTCTTAACCGTTTAGTTATGAGGTTTTTACTTCAATCTCACTAAAGCGACCACGCGAGTTATTAACATGCGAGACTGTAAATACAGCAGGTTGCTTAATGCAGTCCCTGACAAAAGTAACACTAAAAGTTTCTTTAGGAGTTTTCAGTATCATTTTCGCCCTGTATTAACCCTTCGCTTGCTGAATTTTAAAACACATCTCTCCTTCTTTACCCATGTCCTGTTGTATAATTACATATATCTTCACTGTGTACACGTATTTCGCTATGCAATCACTGCTGTGGAGTGTACTGGCTGCACAATCAACTTGTAAATAGTGCAGACCCTGATGAGACTGCTCCTGCAGGAGCTGTCTCATCTGGGTCTTCACTATTTACAGGTAGGTATATTGACGTGAATAGCAAGCGAAGGGTTACTTAAGCTTCCACTTGTTTTAAAAATCTAGAATTCTTTCGAGTGATCGTATTAGCGAGACTTTAACAATAGAAAATGAGAACTTTAGAAGCGTGTAGTTATGAAGCCATTGTGATAAATACAGTATTTGCTCCTATTTGCTCCTATGGAGCAAATGCTCTATTTATCACAATGGTTTCAATAAATGAGTTTTACAGAGGCGCAAAAAGGCGCCAGTAGGAGAGAATGGATTAAATCAATGATTTAACCAGTTCCTTCATATATACATTTGTATCCCTGCCTTTTTACGCATTTAAGGATCGTCTGATCTGGGTCTACCCTGTCTGCCTGTGGGGTAATATAGATCTAATTCTACAGTTTTTGCCTAAGCCAAGATGCTCTGTATACATATGCAATTATAAAAAATATCAACATGATGTCATTATTTCTTACATGAATTTTGAACAGGGAATAGATTAAGAGTTTATAGTGAACACGGCCTTCCATCATGTGGGATGCTGAGTGATGCGTTCCATCAGGATAATTTTTACTTTTTGCTCACGTGTTTATTGTTTATGACGTATTTAGACGCACAAATATAAATGCCATCCTTTGATTTCGCAAATGGCTGTTAAATGTTAATGTAGCAACGATTTCTTTGTATGCAGAATTAGACATATAAGACTAATTGAGTTTTAATTAAAGCTTGGTTCTATAAAATACGACAATTTGTATATTAAAATCAATAATTGACACGCAGAGAAGAGAGATAGAAGAAATCGCAGAAGTTGTAAATTGGTCAACAAAAGTACTCTGCAATTTTAGAAAACAGTATATTCAGAGATATTATTGGCTTGGCAACGACCAATCATGTTTAAACTAATTGAGTCGTTGAGCAGTATTAGGACATCAATTCTTACTAAATTAGCAATATTTTGTAATAAGAGTTTTAACCCTTTTGCTGCCAAACTCTGTCGTCTGCTGGCTTTGTCGTCTGCTATAAATTTTCATTTTTTTTATTTTCTTCATTTTTGTTTCAAAAACATAGTAACAGTAACAAACAGTTGGTTTAAACATATTTTATTTATAAATATTTACATGAATATTGTTATAATAACACAAAAGAAAAGAAAAGGATGGAAACGAAAGCAAGACTGCTTATTGTGTTTCTCTCCCAACACCGTAAAAACTACACTCGCTTTATGCAGAAATGACTGCAAGTTATTGAACTATGTTAATTGCACTGAAAAACTAAATTAGTTCAGCCGAATATATCAGCTAACACAAACATGTTTTAGAGAAAAGATAAATTTGAAGAAAAAATAAAAAATAAATAGGTGAAAAAGAAACGATTGTTGACACACATATGTGGAGAGCTCTAGGATTCTGAGCAGAACAAACATACCGGTATTCGAGAGAAGATGAGCGTTACCGAGTTTATAAGAATCGTTTTGAGGATTGGATAAACCGATGTACGGCTTCAACTATAATGATGTTTGTATCATAATTCAAAAGAGGGTCACCAAACAGAAAGACAGAAAGGGACGGAGTAGTGAATCTGGCAACATCATCAAAAAGTTGTTTCCTTTGGTTGGTATATTTGCAGCAGCTTAGGAAGAAGTGCGATGCGTTCTCAGCAAGGCCACAAGTACACAGGGCAGTGTCAGATATGTTCTTTGAGAAGAGGTCATAGTTCAAGGAACTGCAGTTTGTACGAAGCCTTGTGTGCATGAGCTGCTGTTTTCTGACACCGTAATAAAAATGTTTAGGAACAGTTGGCAGATTGCTATTCAAATACTTTTTGAATGCATATAGAGTAGAAGATTGTTTTGCATTTTCGGGGAGATTGTTCCATTCCTGTATTGTTGCAGGGAGGAAAGAGTTGCTATAATGGGTTGTGCGACAGGCAAGAGATTGAATATCCCCAGCGTTTCTTAAATTATATCGAGAAACACTTCCAACCACTCCAGGTACCAGTTCCGTGAGGTATTGTGGAGTTAAATGAAACACCATTTTATAAAAGAGAATAAGTCTGTGTTTTTTACGTCTGGTTTCAAGGCGTTCCCATCCAACTTCATGCAATAATTTATCAATAGAAACCAATTTAGTTGTCCCAGTTACTATCCGGGCAGCCTCAAATTGAATTTTTTCCAAACTGTTAGATTCTCTGGCATTACAGTTATCAAATATTGTATCACCGTATTCTAAAATAGGTCTAATGAAAGATATGTAGATTGTTTCAAGGGAAGATCTGTCCAAAGTGAATTTAAGCTTTCGCATGACATTTATTCTTGCCCATGCCTTAGTAGCAATATATTCGATATGACACTTCCATGTTAGATCACGTGAGAGATGAACGCCAAGGTGCTTATGTGAATCAACTTCAGGAATTTGCTGGTCTTGCATATATACAGATGGGTGAACATTTCGAGACATTTTTCTCGAGATGATTAACGACTCTGTCTTTTTAGGATTGAATTTAACTAGCCATTTCTCTGCCCATGAGGTAACTTTTAGTATATCATTATTGATGTTTGTTGCCATATGTATGGGATTGTTACCTATAATAAACAAGCTAGTGTCGTCAGCAAACAAACGAATGTTACAGCCAATGTCGTTAACAATGTCATTTATAAAAACAAGAAATAACAATGGACCTAGGATAGATCCTTGTGGTACACCAGCTTTGGTGTATTTCCAGTCAGAGAAGGTACCAGGTAAAATTACACGTTGTTTTCTTTCAGTAAGATAGCTGGAAAACCAACCCAACAGACCCCCTGCAACTCCTGCAGCCTTGAGTTTTTCCAATAAACCTTTATGCCAGACTCTATCAAATGCTTTGCTGATATCGCAAAAGATAACCCTAACCTCTAGCCCAGAATCAACAGCCTTCGAAAAGGTATTGTACAGATAGGCAAGTTGATTGGTGGTAGAATCACCAGGGGTGAAGCCTGATTGGACGTCTGAGATGACATTGTTGGCACGAAAGAAATTGTAAAGATGTCTAAACAGAATTTTTTCAAAAACCTTTACAATAGAGCTTAGTAGAGAGACAGGCCTGTAGTTTGAAGCGATCGAGGGATCGCCCCCCTTAAAGATTGGACAGACATGAGCCTCTTTCCAACAATTAGGAACTTTAGAATATGTGAGGCTCTGATTGAACAAACCACTAAGAGGTCGAGATATTTCACTAGCCATTTCCTTTAAAACACGATTACTGATTTCATCAGGGCCGACAGCTTTCCCTGTTGATAGGGATTGCAATATCTCCTCCACCTCTTGAGATGTAATTACAATGGAAGAAAGACTAAAATCCGGAGCTAATAATTGTTGAAGAGACGTGTGCGAGTCGTCTATATTCGACTGTTCCTCAAAGAAGTCATTCAGATGGTTAGCTTTATCAATGTCACTCATAAACACTTGATTTCCAGACTTGAGTGGAGGTATGCTCTCTTTACGACGAGGGCAAATAAACTGTTTGAGGGTATTCCACCAGGATTTGGAAGAGCGATTACCAGTATTTATTTCCCTCACTAATTTCTGCTGGTTTTCCAATTTGCACTTTCTTATCATGGATGTAGTTTCGTTTCTAACTTTCCTAAAGTTTTGCCAGTGACGAATATTGTTGGTACGTTTTGCTTGTTTGTAGGCGCGTTTACGTTTTCTAATGTAGCGTTTTATCTCAGAGGTGATCCAACAGGGCTCATTTGATTTTATAGTAACTGTTTTATTAAAAACACATTGTTTGGTAATGCTCATTATGTGTTCGCTTATGTTAATTGCATGCGTATTAATATCCGAGTCATACATTGATTTCCAGTCTGACTGGTTGGCCATTTCCCTCAGCTGATCATATCGCCCAGTATTGTAATTCCATATGCGTCTTTTAAATGACTTAGTCTTATGTACTTTGAAATTTAAGATGCCAAAAATAGGACAATGATAACGAACATTTTGGTCTAGAAAAGGGTCGCCAACGCCGGATAAAATTAAACTGTCGCTGTTATTTACCAGAATGATGTCGATGATAGAGGAGGAGTTTTCTGTAAAATGGGTCGGTTCATCTATACATTGTACTAAGGTAAACTGGGTACACAAGGAGCTTATTGTCCTGCGAGAATATTCATTTGCTAAGTTATAATTAAAGTCACCGGTAATTATAATATCTGAACAACCAGTATCAAAAGCAAGATGAAAGGAGTCTTCGATGATACTATCATAGTTTCGATTAATGTTGGGTGGCCTGTAAAAAAGACCAAAAAGTATACTTTTGGTTTTGAGGAAAATTTCGATCCAAATACATTCAATTCCCAATGGTTCAAGATCTTTTCTTCTTGTATAATGCACTAATTCTTTAGTATATAATAGGAGGCCTCCGTGACTATCACCAACTCGATCTTTACGCTCAGGAATTGAATAGGATTCAATCATCAGATCGTTGGTTAAAACTGAAGAGTCCAACCAGGTTTCAGAGAAGCCAAGAATATCAAAAACTTGCAATTCAGTACTCAAAATGTCAAGTTTATGATAAATGCTTTGCACATTGTAATGTACGAAAGATAAATGCTTAGTAGGATCTATAGTATCTACTGTACTAGAAAATGAGGAGGAATTTGTATCAGACATGAACGATACAAAAGAAGGACCGGGGTTAGGGTGGACATCGCCAGAAATAATAATCAGAATCAACACCCATAGCACTATTATGGTGAATAATATGAAACAGATAAGAACATTAAGAGCAAAGCAAGCATTTTGCTGTCGTATGAGGCCAACGGATGTTGATTTCCAATAATTGTTGACGCGTAGGGCTATCTTACAGCTAATTTCGTGTGGTTTATCCATGTTTTCCTTTACAGAATATATATATAAATCGTAATTTATAATGTAAGTGATAACAGTTAGGGTAATCAACATCGAGAAACGGTAATACCCGCAATATGTCTTAGCGCTGGCAGATAATTTGGATCCACGATTAATCATGTCACCGAAAATTGCAGATACATGTATTTCACAATTGCCAACACTAAGACAAAAACACAAACAACTGGATGCAAACTTCTGTCACAGAATCCAATCCTCCAAATATGTGCGTCAATTCGTTTCCAAAACATTTCGAAAAGAAAAACAGAAATAAAATGTATACTAATCAAACGCATAACCAACTAAAAAATAAGTATATAAAGAAAAAATCCAATTTGTGAGTGGTTGTGTTACGCTTTAAAAGTAAGCATATGTAAATACTTTCCAGAAAATGAATATAAAGTGCCAATTAACAACTAGAAAGGTTAAATCACCATTAAATGCAAATCGAAACCCAAAAGATTTGCCCTATGTGAGAATCCTCCCCGCAGATTGACAATCTCACAATACGAGTACAGACTGATAAAAAGCGCATATACACATGTAACAGCCTTTTTAGGAACGGCAGTTGAGTGTCGAAGCAGTTGCGCACAACTTAAGGCAAAAGTTACAAAGAAAATATTTACTTTGACAAAAAGTAGGAAGAGATCTATACGTCGAGAGCTAACAGAACAGACCCTGATCAGAAGGCCCCCATAGGAGCAATCTGATCAGGCTTTAGTCTGCTAGCAAATGAGTGAAAACGCAGTTGTGTTAGGGGAACAAGTTAACATTATAATCAACACATAAATATAGAAAAGAACAACTCACACTCAAAGTTATACCGAAGACTATTCCTACTATATAATGACACACCAATTTAGAACACATATTTAGAACACATATAAAGGTGCATGTGTATGAGGGGTTGGGCGGGTCAGTCAAAACTGCATGTTACTAGGATTACTTAATCTCCCCGCTCTAATAGCAATACGTCATTCAATCTTTTACAAAAACACGTTTACAGAAGCCAACCATTTGGATCCTGATGAGACTCCGAGTCACTCGGTGTCACATCCGGTTCCATCCAGCCTGTTGAGGTTTACAAGAATTCCCCTCTTAGACTACAACGGCCACAGTTTCCGTACACTACCCTCTATGTGTATTCAAGTATAAATAAGGCCCGCATCTAGCTAACTACCCAAACATGAACCCTTTAAATGCTGAAAACTGAAAATGGAAATACCTATCACTGTTAAACTGAAGAGTCAATAGTCTATTCATAAATGAACTACTTTAAATATAATGACAAGCAGTATGTAACCTGAAAAATGGCCTCCCGGGGAAGTCCTCTTATATGAGGTATCACTGTTTGCAAATGACAGTACGACTGTTTAATGCATCCTTAGTGTTGATAGACATTTATCAAATAAAAGTAAAAGCGCGTTACATAAATGACATCCATAGTAAATATATCGATATATACATGACATATATAATGTACACGTTAAGTAAACTATTTGGACTTCCCCACACGCAAGCTGAATTACTCATTAGGCTGACAGATCCCAACTGTCTAATAACCATAATAAACGGTCAACACTCGATAAAACACATTACCCCCTACCCTGGGTTGTGGTAGAGTAGGTTCTAGAGCTACTCACATTCCGATCTGGAGCGATGTCTGGACCAACAATTCGAGTAACCATAGATTGGGTGTCAAATAGCATAGGTCCCTAAAGATGCTGAGTTAAACGTCATCTCATCTGGATCCAAGCTGTTTGTGAGTTAGAATCAGGCCGTGAACAGCAGGGTAAAGGTTAAGAAACAAGAACAAAACGTATAGATCTATGTAATAAACTAGACCATATTCGTGACGCTATGTATAGTGACGTCACACTGAGATTGACCACGTAACTGAAAGGAATTGACCAAGGCTTTTAATTATTTCTGTGTTACTGGCGAGTTGTTCATGAAAAAACTCATCCATAACACAGAAACAATTTGTAATATCGAAACATAGTACTCCGAATAGGTGAATGACCCTGGATATTTGCATTAAGAAATGATTCAGATGCAACTACTTATAAAACGATCCATCGCCAGTATCTACACTCAGATCAAGTGACACTTCAAGAAAACATTGGGAACTTTATCAGCTAGTTCCTAACGTCATATTACATATATATTATTTCCTAAAACGTTTGCGAGCATACATATATAAAGCATAAATATTTCAGTTAAATATAACAAATGTTATATTCGTGTTAACCCTTCTCTTGCTGAAATTTAAAATACATTTCTCCTTCTTTACCCATGCCCTGTTGTGTAATTACATATATCTTCACTGTGTACAAGTATTTCGCTGTGCAATCACTGTTGTGGAGTGCACTGGTAGCACAATCAACTTGTAAATAGTGCAGACCCTGATGAGACAGCTCCTGCTGGGGCTGTCTCATCTGGGTCTTCACTATATACAGGTAGGTATATTGACGTGCAGGTAGGTATATTGACGTGAATAGTAAGCGAAGGGTTAATGCCCTACAAATAAACCCCTTATAAAGAAGAATCCACGCTGGTCTGTTTATAAGGAGAAAGCCGTTCAAAAAACTCCTTTCAGAGCCCTTTGCACGACTGCCACCCCGAACTAAGACGCCGTTTGCTGTAACGATTGAAAATCGATACCAATCCGAAACTTCAGTTTAACGAGGCTTAACTGTAAACCTGTACAAATTACCTACACACAATTAGCGTGGTATCAGCAAACGGGATCCAGATTAAATCAAGATTAACTCACGATTAATTCAAGCGGACTGGGTCCAGATCCAACGCCGAGAGTCTCAGCGTTTCATCAGGATCCATTCCGCTTGCAAACTGACCGTAAACTGAATCAAAACTAAAATTAAAACTAAGCCACCCGCGACAACACCATGATGCCGATAATATTTAACTACATGTATATACTGATGTAACAAGATAAGCATCGTGTGCAAAATGACCAGTAACGGAGACCACACTAAGAAATACCCATCTACGCAAGCTCTGATCTGTCGTAATGACTTATATTTAGTTACGATATGTCAGAGCGTGTGAGAAACACTTGTTCGAATATCAACTACAAAGCTCTAATTCAGACGAGAAGCAGTCACATGACATCTCATCCGATCAGATCGCTCCTAACATAAAGAAAATAGCATAGATGCACGTGCTTTGTACTTACAGCTATATTACTCCATGCAGAGTTATATGAGTGACGGTATTCTTGTATACAAGAAAACAACTGGCTGAAAGTTAACCACTAACAACTACAGTTGAACCTCGATATCTCAAACTCGGATGACTCGGAAGTAGGTGGAAACTCGAACCAAAAGCTCGGTCCCCCCAAAGTTATATAATACAGAATCATTCCAAAATGTATCAATGCGCATATCTAGAAGCGATTGTAACAGCTCAACCCAGGACGAGAGTAATGCTGAAATCTCCTACAGGAGATCTCAGCACAACTTAAGACCTGCAAACTGTTGAATCCGGGAAGTTGCCCAGCTTAGAAATTGAATAATCAAAACCCCTGTTAATTCGAACTAACCAGTAAGAAACTTGAGGTTCGAGATATCGAAGTTCAAATGCGTATTACACCATTAGAATCTAACAGAGATCTTAGGACTGAGTACGGTACTTAAGATCAACAAATCATGACATCATGCTAGAAGTTAGAGATACCAGTCTACTGCTAAGTATGAGCTAGGCTGGAAGTCACACGTATCTTGAAGTTTAAGTTGATGGCAGTTGCGAATGTCGACAACACATTAAGCACTCTAATATCCGGTACATGTTAAGCCGCCGAAAACATTTATCGACAAATCGCCACTAAGCACACGAAGAAGTATCATGCAAAACTAATGATGTCACAGAAACCGAACTGGAACGGCATTGAACTGATGTTTAACTGAAGAACACTTATATACATTTTACACATTCTCAATCACTCTGACTTCTGTTTGGCAGACGCAGGTACCTTCTCGTATTTGCTGAGGTCCTGTCCGTGACGGACGCGTTTCGTAGCGCCCTTTGAATCCTTAATCAATATGTTGCCGTCCGAGGACCACGCACCAAGGATCTTACCCTGCTTCACCAGCTGGCGTGCCGAGTACAACAACGAACTGCTTGTTGAGACGGAGTTACTCGGCGTCTCATCTGGATCCAAACTGTTTGCATGTGATATCATAGACCCGTCATTGTGGCACGGAAGGGGTTAAAAACAGGGAAACGTTAATGAACGCTTTATTTGTAATCACAATTATGTAATACATTTAGTTATAATGATTACACTCCCACACCCATCATGTATTTTATGTTAAGGTTTTTTTCGTCTTTTCGTTGCATGCGGAATATATTTAAATGTGTATGGTAATGAGCTGATGTGAAAGCTGGTGCAAAGAATGTGACACGATTAAGATTCGAACCCTTGGCGTCAGGCTACCGCGCCAGCCTTCTAACCATTGAGCTCAAACGCCACGTGGCCCTGGTCTTATTTCCTCAGTTATCGCTCAACCCCATTACACATTACTTTTTTTTCTTTTCCAGCATTCCGTGGAAATTGGCAGTACGTTCAAGGTGAGTTTAACCCTTTCCCTGTTCTATGTTTATTCAAAATTTCGATACTTACTGATTATTCACGGACAACGTAATTACATGTACAATGAAATATGGAACATTTTAGAAAAAACAACAAACAAAACAGATATTTCAAGTTCCATTAGCAAACAGAGCAGACCCTGATCAGAGGGGCATATGCGTGAAAACACGTTTATATGAACAACAGTGTTAATTTAACCCATTGTCTCATGAATATTCATGTAAAAACTGAATGTATGAATATTAATTAGATGCCTTTTTGTTATGGCATAGCAGGGTAAGGGTTGGTAATTGTACATCTCATCTGGATCTACGCTGTTCTCATATTTGCGGCAGGTAGAAATAAGCAAAAACAGTAAAACCCCTCTAAACCGGACGTTCAGTTTAGTATAAATATCGGTTTTAGAGAGCAGAATGTTTACAAGTGTATTAAGCAGTCACCTGCCTAATAGTATCACAACTCTTTTCTACTAGAATTCCTGTTTAGAGGAGTTTTAGAGTAGATGTTTGCACAAACCTTGTCTCCTCTTCTCTAAGAATGTTTTTCTTCAGTTTATTCTTAATTCAGTGTCATAGATGTTTCAGTGTCATATATGTCACAGTGTCATAGATGTCGCAGTGTCATAGATGTCTCAATGTCATAGATGTCAAACAGTTTGAATACAGATGGTGTATCTCACCTGGTATCACAAAATGTCTAACAGCTCTATTTGCTTTGGTAGCTTTCTGTATGACTTTCACCCTGCATTAACCCATTTGCGCCCAGTGGATTCTTCCATGTTTATATATTAGATTAGTCCATTTTTTATCTAAGGGATGCCTGGTCTAAATTTTTAATTTCGTTTCTTTTTATATTGAAATTCCTATCAGCAAACAGGTGTAGACTCTGATCAGACGCCGCATTATGCGGCGTCTGATCAGATTCTACACTGTTTGCCTACGTCCCATATATGGGATCATGGGAGCAAATTGGTTTAGCTGCCACCTGTCTTACAGACAGACAATAATGCTAAGTTCAACGTCTGGGTTAGTTGGATTGTACTGTATAGTATTCATAATGTATAATTATTAATAAATAAACATCGATCATTTGCCAATGTTCGAGCCGAATGACCAAACGTTATTTGATTCTATTGTATTTATTACAATAAAACCCCTCTAAACTGGAATTCTAGAAGATTAGAATTCAGATACTTTTAGGCAGGTGACTGCTTAATGCAGGATAAAAGCCATGCAGAAAGCTCATAGAGCAGCTTACTGCATGGGTTTCACCCTGCATTAAGCTGCCATCCGTCTCCAAGATCGATATTTAAAATACAAAATTGAACGTCCGGATTAGAGGAGTTTTACTGTATAATAATAGAAATGGCAGTCTGAGAAACTCTATGATTACAAACTGTAAACAAAATATGAAACATGTTATTACTGGACCAGAAAGTAACACAACAAAGAGGCTACAAAGGTTATGGACATACTATACCTGCAATAATCTATTTATTATACATAATTATAAATAAATACACATCAATAATTTGCCAATGTTGGGAACGAATGACCGAAAGTAACCTGATTCTACTCGACTGCCTGACGTAAATAATTTGCATACCCATCTAGGTGCGCGCACTAGAACAGAAGACTCATACTAGTGTACATGTAAGTATGGAGGACAATGCACTAACATCATGAGCTACGTAAACTAATTACATCTAATCAACACTATCATATAATATTAACCAAACTATCCATGATTTAACACATTCCCGCATATTGACACCTTTTGACGTCTCTGTAAAAGTCAACATTTTCAAACCATTGTGATAAATAGAGCATTTGCTCCATAGGAGCAAATGCTCTATTTATTACAATGGTTTCAAATCTGCACAACTAATGTTTTCCTTTTGTCTGGTAAATGCTCCTTTTCGGCAGGTGTATTCAAAAGAGAGCGGATCTTAAAGTAACCCTATGGGGGAATGGGTTAAGACACGACTCTATCTTTAACATTTTACAATATTTTGCTGATCCCAAATAACAGCACCTTTGTTTACAGAATTCAGAATGTGTATAAACATTATCAAGAATGCGTTATTAACACGATGTGCGTAGCGTTGGGTGAACGCCTTCTGTCATTTTCTTTCCTTCATATTTTGTTTAAACTTTTGAATGTTCTTTTTATGCCTTTCACAAGGTGGGGGCATATAGTTTTGCTCTTGTCCGTCTATACGTACACCCCTATGTACGCCCAGATGTTAAAGCGACGTTAAAGCCCGGTACAAACAAACGTACCTCAAATCAAACGTACCTCAAATCATGTGTGTCCAACACCTCATAAACCAATGGGGGTTTAATTCAAATTTTGACAGATGAGCAACGTACACAGTAGTGCGTAAAGAAAATATTTTTGCTCCAACTATATAGGAGATATTGATAAAATATATTATGATACATATAACGTATTTTGTATACACAATATACCTAAGTAAAACCTCTCTATAACGGCCACTAAATTACATCAAGTAGTTTGTGTTAAAGACAGGTGGCTACTTAAAGCAAGGTGAAAGTAAAACAGAACGCTCCTATAGGAGCGTTCTGTTTTACTTGCACCTTGCTTTAAGCAGCCACCTGTCCTAAATACCAACTAATTAACACAGTTTAGTGACCGTTATAGAGAGGTTTTACTGTATAGCGTTACAATCATGGTAAGATACAGTTGGAACTTCGAACCATACAAATTACTTCGAGATAACAAAGGTTCGAGCCATCCGAGTTCTTACCTGGGCAATTTCTCAAGTTCATAGCTTGAAGCAGGTCTAAAGTAATGCTGAAAGCTCCTGTATGAGCCTTCTGTATTACTGTAGACCTTCATTAAGCTGTTATATATGTTTCTAGATATACGCAGTGATACATTTTAGAACAATGATGTACAGTAAATACTGAAATAACCGAAACTTTAGATCCAGTTATTCCGAAAATTCACGTTATCCGAGTTCGAGATATCGAAGTTCTACTGTATTTATGTTTGAAACATGTTACATAAATATATTGTACAAGTATTTAGATTTGAGATCATCAAAACGTCATGCACTAGAGAAACCATAGTTTATTTCATTCTGTCAGAATCATTATCGAAAAAAGACTTCTAGGCATATTATATAACCCAATATCAACAGAGCCTACGTTCAAAGCTACAGATAAAGGTGCACACCCAAATACTAAAATCGTCATTTCTCCACCAAACCCTACACCGTGACCACTCTTTAGAATCATCTCGAAGAGACTATTTTAAAGAGTGCATGGTCACAGTATAGGGTTTGGTGGAGAAATAAAGACTTTATTCTTGAAAATGATTTGATTTGCACATATTGTCTGGACCTCTGGTACGTTTATGTTAGCAGGTAGTCATACAATCTACTTTCCCTTTATATTGGCTAGCCGCTTAACCATTTCCATGTTTCAATATTCATGTAAGATAGTATGACGTCATGGCTATTTATTAGCTGACGTTTTATGATGTTAACCTTTCAAGGAAACTTTTTGCTTTGACAAAAACTGTAGAATCTGGGTCCATGCTTATAAAACATTTAGTTGATTCTGAGTTCGTTCTCAAGTTTTTGATTGGTCAGATTTGAGCCTCTGGCTCAAATCTGACCAATCAAAAGCTTGAGAACTCAAATCTGACCAATCAAAAGCTTGAGAACAAACTCAGACTCAACTAAAAAGCTTTATAAGCATGGATCCAGATCTAAATCGTGTCAAAAGCAAGCAGAGCAAACCCTGATCAGAGCCGCCTGATGGGTCTACTCTGTTTGCAAATGCGTTTATATGAAGGAAAGGGTTAATGGGGTCGGGCTAATGCTACATGTAGCTATAACACTCACGCAAGCTGATCTCACTACCGAAATAAGCAGTTTCATGTGCAGTAAGGCAATCTCGATAATAAGCATAAAGTCATATCCGAACGGAGTACAAGCAAAATCTTATCACACTACTGCTGACAGTTATGGTCCAGATGAGACGCCGAGCAACCCAGTGTCTCGTCGGGGATTAAACTGTTTCGCACTGAGATTACGTCTTTGAAACGATATTGAAGAAAGATCTGCATCATCTGCTGCGATATTGTAGATAGTGGAAAATTTCTATTAAAGTCCATTTCCTCCTAGACTATTTTAGACCCGACCTTGTTGAATAAAAGGAGCATTAGTTTTACTAGAAAGGGGGAAATTTAAGTAAATGATAATAATGTAACACTCAATTATACTCAGGTTTCATCAAATGGAAACTCAAAAATGCCCTTATATATTAAGTTGTTCACCACGTTGACCATAAAGACAGAAACATGAAACTACGCCAATTATTTTATGAATCAGTCAGAATTAAAGCTTTGATCTTAAGACCATTTTTCTCTTCCTTACTCTAAGGGTTTTTGCAACTGGAAATCAAAATAATGGAATGAACATTAAATTAAATAGTCTTTCTACGCACTTGCAAACAGAGTAGACCGAAATCAAACGACTGCGGTAGGTCAGGGTCTGCTCCGTTTTCTTATAGTATAATATACATTGTAGATATAAATATATCCCTGTAGTCATGTATCATTATAAAATTAGTTTTATTAATACTCATTATGTAATTATTTCTTATATTAATTTATCACATAGTATTTGATGTGGGATGCCGAGACAGTGTGCGGTAAATCGTTGAAATGCACCAGTGCATTTTTTATTCAAATGAGAAGTTTGAATCCGCCCGATAATGAATCTTAAAGAGAACACCCGGATAATCGTAGCGCTGCATTTGCGTCGGCGCTGTAAAATCTGGCATCAACTATAGCTTGTTTCACTTTCTATGGCACTTTTAAGAGTAATGTGATAAAAATAATCTTACATGAGTGTGCATTACTAATTGTTTTTATGAAACGAATTTACTATAATAATATGACACGAGCTTTAGCGTACACTAATGTAGATTGCTTATCATTTTCATGGGTATTTCTAAAGGACTTACTTTACTGAAGTGACCATTGGATAATTACCTTTAACCCTTTACCCAATAGCCTGTTTCTAGTTTTGAAGACATATGACCACTTAAAGCAGGTTGAAAGTAAAGCAGAATGCGCCTTAAGGCGCATTCTGCTTTACTTTCAGCCTGCTTTAAGCTACCACCTACTAGGATATAGAAAATATTTATTATGCAATATGTTCATGACTGTATGAATTTGAACTATTTTCTTCAGCGGAGGAATAAATCAAACACGCTAAAAGCCGCTTCTATCAGGTAAAGGGTTAAAGCACAAAGTGTAGATGCACGAAAATGCCTTTATACATGTACGAAGGAAAGGGTTATATGAGTACATGTACCCTGACAAAATGTGTGTTGTCTTCTATTCCAGGGAGGTAACCACAACAAACACGCGACATTCCCGTCACCTGACAATCGGAAGCACCCACTACACTTCCATATCCACGATGCTGTTATAATACGCTCGTTTATATATAAATAGTGTTTATTTCCACATTGAAAGAATTTCATTTGGCAAAAAGCATTATATCACCTGACGCATTGTCACTCTGCAGATGATCTGTGTCTGCACTGTTTGCAGTATGTAAAGGTTTACTTTAATTTAACATTAACCTACTAAGCAAATTTTGTTTGCACACATTTTCGTCCACTTCATTTTCTAAATATAAGCAACAGTTGAAACTTTCTAAAGTGAGAACGAAAGAGAGGTATACTTCTGAGTGTTAGAGCAGGCTGTAGCTAAATGCAAGATGGAAGTAATGCAGAAAACTCCTACAGGACCTTTCTGTAGTACTTTTGTCTTACATCAGGCAAACACCTGCTTTTGAAGACACTGATGTTTATTCATAAAGTGGTCGCTTTATAAAGGTTTATCTGAAGCCGAGAGTCCTTAGAGACGCCGAGCAACTCGTCATTTCATCTAGGTACAAACTGTTTGCAAAATAAATTCTGATTTCTACCGTAGCGTGTTGTAGGTTGTAGTCAGCAATAAGGGATAGGACAGATCACAGGTGCCAGGCGTTGACAGTAAAAACAAAACCATTTTTACTGTCAAAGTATGATGTCTATACGTATTTGAAGATATTTATAAGTAGTTTTTATGAAATGGTCACGCGCCTGGCACCTGTGAGACAGATCAACAGATAAAGGTGCGTATTCAAATACTAAAATTGCCACTTCTCCACTAAACCCTGTGTTGTGACCACTCTTAAAAATCGTCTCTTCGAGACAGTTCTTAAGAGTGGTCACAACATAGGGTTCGGTGGAGAAATAAAGGATCAGTTCTTGAAATATATTTTAATTTACGCATCTTATCTTGGCATCTGGTAGGAGAATAATTTAAATATATGTAGACCTTGTAGTTCAACACTTTTTGCACGACTGTTTGTACGTTGTATATGTTTCTAGTGCAGATTTATTGTTTTTTTTATAAAAATAAATGTACAAATACTGGGCAATAAAATATATTTAAATTGGAATTTCCTTTATCAATTACCAATGCTTTTGACAACATAGTTCTGTTGAAAATGCAGAAATTACGGAATGACAAGTCTACTTTGTACAAACCTATATAGACATCTACTCTTCGCTCTTCTAAATGTTTACCATTTTGGCACTTGATAAATTCTGTCTGTAAGCATCGTCGGCTGTCTTAAATTTCAGAATGGGGTTTCCTTTATTTTTGTATCAAGTATTGCATCAAACAGGTTGAACCCAGATGGGACACCGAATTAACGGCTTCTCATCTGGGTCGAAACTGATTACAAAGGTAATTACAAATTCCCCATTGTAGCAGGTCAAAAGAGTCTCTATCCGGCAATTGTGGAGGTAAATATTCACATGTAAGCACATTTACTAAAACTGCGCCAGCTCAACACTTTGGCCCGACGTTATAAAGCATTTTACTCGAGTCTGAGTTCATTCTCAAGCATCTGATTGGTCAGATTCTGAGCTTGCTCAGAATCTGACCAATCAGATGCTTGAGAATGATCTCGGACTCGGACTCATTGATCAGATACATGCGAATGAACACATACTCATATGTTTATAACTTCGGACCTTTGTCTGTTTCAACTGAACAGAAATCATAATGTCATTGTTCCGCATACTTATCAGAATAGCCAGAAAAGCAAACAGTTTGGATCCTGATGAGACGCCCCGCTATTCGATATTTCATTGGGATCAACACTATTTGCAAAGATTAATGTTATATTTCAAGTATAATATGCCAAACCTTTGCAGAATGCTCTAACAAGTTGGCAACAGCGTGGCGAGAAAAGGGTTGCATCAAGTTGCACAAAAACATGTAATGTATACCCTTATTGTCCTTATTTGGATACCAAATCTACCCCTACTCCCTTTTCCACTGCTTTGTAAAGCCGGTTAATTCAATATGTACAATTTTTGTGTCGCCTGCGAAGTATGGTAGATACATAGGGATCACTTTGTCGTCGTTGTCGTCACACTTCTTTTCCGGCCTGTAACTCCTATTCTACTGGTGCCATCAAATTCAAACTTCACACATTAAACAGGCTTAATGAGAGGAATTGTCATGCACAAGGTCCATAACTCTAGCTTCAGTATTTTTGAAGTTTTATTTATTATTCTTATTTTTAATATGCATCTCATAAAGCCGCACATTTTGAGGGGTGACATGTTAAGGTCATGGTCGTACTTCAGGGTCATAGTACCCGGGGCACGGTGTTTCTTGTTTTATAATGGTATATGAACGCAGGAATGTTAGACTATGTCAAAAACTGGAGTCAGTCACATACTATTCCATCAGCAAACAGAGACAACTCTGATCAGATGACTCGTACAGGAGCAGTCTATTATGGGTATACTCTGTTTGCAAATGCAAACAAAGGCATTTCTATTAAATGAAGAGTTATGAAAAGTGTTTGGTAGCTTAAACCAGGCCGAACGTTACACAGAACTCTACGAATTTTCTCTACTTCGTTCTACATAAAGCAACCACTTTCTTTTCAATGCTTCAGTTTGTAAAGTAGAATCTGTCTTAAGTGGTCCTGAAAAAGAGGTCTTATTATGGGTCTGTAATGTACATGTAGGTGTCAAAAATAATACCGAAAGCTCATACGGGAACTTTCTGCATTACAGTTGCCTTGCATTAAGCAACCACCCGCTTTTTAAGATCCATATGTTCAATAAAAGACTGGCCAGCCGCAACTTAACCCTTTCCCTGTTGTATATTAATGTAAGAAATAATGACGTCATTAATATTAATAAGATTATTTTTTATAATGGCATATGAACATTTTGGCCCAGGCAGAAGCTGTAGGATACACCATTAGCAAACAGAGCAGACCCTGGTCAAACGGCTCCCATTAGTCTATTTGCAGATGCGTGAAAATGCGTTTACATAAGGGAAAGGATTAAGACCGGTTCTATTGTATCCATGTGTAGCCCGTACCCAATTATATGTGTCCTGGGTGTGTTTTATTTCCTAAATCATGATTTTGATTATACACACAATCTTAATAACGATTGCTATGGTATTAAAACAATTTGATATGACATGTATTAAACATGACCGCTGAAACGTTAATCTCACAAAAGGAAATACTCATTGGGTGTGCCTGGCAAATCTTCGAGTTCCAGGGTCGATAAGCTACTATTTTGTCGAATAATTAGACAGCAACAATAACAAAAACTAAAACTAAAAATATAAAAAAAAATAATAATAATAATTATAATAAATAGATCTAATAAAATAAAATAAAAATATGTTAAGAATATATTTTACTTCGAGAGCAAATAGAAATGTAACTGTTACTTCAACTGTTACCTACAATAACAATTTCTAGACTGGTTTGAAAGTGTGTCTGCTCTGCTGTTAGTGTTAGTTCCGCCATTTTGATTATGATTAGATTTTAATCGAGGTCAGAGATTGATTAGTCTGATTAGAGAACATGTTCTTGATTCGATAAAAAGAACGACCAAATCACAATCATGATCTGTAATCCTGATTCAGATTTGCGATAATAAAACACACCCCTGGCTCGCATTTACAAACAGCCTGTGTCGAGAATGAGATCAGATACCGAATAACCGTCGGTGCTGGTGTACAGTAAAACCCCTCTAAACCGGAATTCTAGTAGAGAAGAATTCGGATACCTTTAGGCAGATGGCTGCTTAATGCAGGGTGAAAGTCACGCAGAAAGCTCCTAGAGGAGCTTTCTGCATGATTTATCCCTGCATTAAGCTGCCACCTGTCTCCAAGACCGATATTTATGCTAAATTTAGCGTCCGGTTTAGAGGGGTTTCACTGTATTTGGTTATATCCATACCTTTACAATGTACAACTTTTACTATTTAGCTCGTAAAACCATATATAATGACAGTAGGTAAGAGACATACTAAACGATCATACTTCGCCACCAAACACTTCCTGGCCGCATCTCGTTACAATCGCCTCGGATTTATTCAAAGAGGTTGGGTCTAAAACTTGCCTATTCAAGAGGGGATTTGTTAATTTAGGGTCTGGGATAACCTTTTGCACTCCGACTCACAACCTTTATCTACCCCTGTCACAGGCTAATTTTTCATGACGTGGCGCCATTTTTGTTTCACCCTTTCCCTATTAAATACTATGAAAGAAACAATGACATCATGAATGTTGATTTTATCGGTTCAGTTTTTATAGTAGTGCGTGTACACAAGGAATGTTTTGGTATGTTTTGGAACTGTAGACTCATATCTATTACTGTACACAAGGAATATTTTGGTATGTTTTGGAACTGTAGACTCATATCTTTTACTGTACACAAGGAATGTTTTGGTATGTTTTGGAACTGTAGACTCATATCTATTACTGTGCACAAGGAATGTTTTGTAGACTCATATCTATTACTGTACACAAGGAATGTTTTGGTATGTTTTGGGACTGTAGACTCATATCTATTACTGTACACAAGGAATGTTTTGGTATGTTTTGGAACTGTAGACTCATATCTATTACTGTACACAAGGAATGTTTTGTAGACTCATATCTATTACTGTACACAAGGAATGTTTTGGTATGTTTTGGGACTGTAGACTCATATCTATTACTGTACACAAGGAATGTTTTGGTATGTTTTGGAACTGTAGACTCATATCTATTACTGTACACAAGGAATGTTTTGGTATGTTTTGGAACTGTAGACTCATATCTATATACATTTCCATAAGCAATCAATTTCAGGAAAAAGTTTTTCCAAGAATCTTGAAAAGTAAACTTTAGTCTCTAACAGAAGTGAACAGGGTGACCAAAATGAACGCCGATAGACAGCGAGTCTGGATTCAATCCGTCATGTTTTCAAATAACATAGTACAAGTATGAACAGAAAAAAGCCCGAAGTCAACGAATTTGTATGATTGAAGCAAGCGCAATGTCTCGGAAATCTTGCCAGTCAATAATGGAAGTATCCAAGGTATCCGAAAGTTGTTACTTACTCACCGTGCCAGGAGCTTACATGTTTGGTTGAGCCTGACCCTTGGCCGATGCGAGAAGTGGCGTTGTGGCTTGGGGCGGCACAGCTTGCGTTTGACATTGTTGAGGAGGGGACTGACCTGTCATCTTCAAATGAAACATGGTAGTTACTGCGTCCCTAACTACCAGTTCAGAAGAATTAGAAGAGACGAGTTTCAGGACCATAACCCCGTCCTCCCCAATCATACTGGTCAGTCTGGCAATGTCGTCTCTATTCAGTTGGGCGGAGTTCAACTCTTCTGACAGTTCCAGCATTTTTCTGATATATCTACAGTGTAAGAACAGAGACACATTTTTCTGCTTATTCTAGCAGCAATAAACATATAAGATACTTAATCATTACATTAGCCTTTGAATGCAGATTATTCAAAAGTATGTAATGCCCAATCACTGTTTAACTCTTTTGGCGCCAAATTTAAAAGTTTCGTCTGCAATAATAATTTCATATTAAATAGAATTCTAAACTAAATAATAAAGGTATATTAGTAAAACATTTGTTTTTAAAAACCTGTATGCTTGGGTTGAAATAATACAGAAAACAGTGAAGTCCCAGGTCAGATGCCGCCTTGAAAAGGCGGCATCTGACCTGGGACTGCACTATTTTCAATGGTGCCAACAGGCGACATTGGCGCCGGAAGAGTTAACCATTTCCCTCCTATAAAAGCTTTTTCAGCATTTACAAACAGAATAGACTCGGACTAGACGGTTCCGGAAGGAGCTGTCTGTTCAGGGTCTGCTCCGTTTGCGCATTTAATAATACGTTTTTTCTTATTCAAAACAAAAATCATTTGTACACACGCCTTTATAAAATTCGGCTGGTAAATATTCATGATGTCATTATTTCTTACATGAATATTCAACAGGGAAAGGGTTAACACGTCTATTCAACATGAATAACGAGTCTTATCTAACATGAACAACGAGGCTGTGCAGAATGAATATGATGGATTACAAGTTATACAGCACGTCTTTGAATCAATCTACCGAAAAGGAGCATTAACTATAGAAAAGGAGAATTTCAGAATTGTGTAGCTTTGAAACCAATGTGATAAATAGAGCATTTGCTCCTAGGAAGGGAATCTCAATCGCGCTTGGACCTTACCAGTTACCACCCACACGTTTTGAAACCTTATCAACCAAACTGTTTGAGAACTTTTCAACCATACTTTTTTTCAAATCTTTTATCAACCATTCGTTTATGGTATTGAAACGTTTTAGCATTCTGTGGACAACACTCTAGCAATGTGAGGTTAAATTTTGGGTTGTGAAAGCAGGTGGCAGCTTAACCCTTTACTCCATAAATACGCTTTTCTACGTATTTTGCAAACAGAGTAGACCCAGATCAGACGGCTCCTATAGGAGCCGTCTGATCAGGGTCTGCTCTGTTTGCTTATGAAATAACAAAGATGTGATTCCATAGTTTCTGCTACTGTCTAAAGGTCATGTGCTATGGACAAAGTTAATCTAATTAATATTGATGACGTCATTATTTCTTTCATGAATATTCATGAAGTAAAGGCTTAAAGCAGTATGAAAGTTATGCATAAAGTACCATATTATACATGAGCATGCTTACCTTTCTCTGGTAATGGGAATGATGGCAAAGAGCAGCCACACTACCAAACTCAGGCAGCTTATTACAGCGACAACCAGTAACCAGACCCACAAGACCATGTATATGTACTCATTAAACTCGTTGATCGGCAAGTCACACGGTATTGACCATTGCTGAACATCCCGTAATATCCTCTCTTTAAAGTCACACAAGACCGTCCTTGGAAATACGGGTGAATGTCTCAAACCAAAAAAGTTATTGTTGAACAGATTTGCATATATGACGTCACCATAAGATGTACTGTCGAAAGGCTGGTTTCTTGTACTGACGAATTTATCAACAAGCACAAGTTGGGTGATGGCGTTGACACAGAACAAGATTTTAACAAGAAGCCATGTGATACTCAGCATTCTCCACGGAAAATAATCTGCACATTGTTTGCACCAGTTGAACATGTAGCGACCTGTTTGTTTACCTAGATAAGTTCTCTCCATCAAGTTCAAGTTCTGGTAACCTTGTGTCAGTCCGGCTATCTTCTCAAAGCTGACTCCGGAGTACCCATGCAGCAAATGCATTACAAGGTTGGGGAGTTTGAATAATACAGCCTGGATGCAGAGAATCAGTGGAAGCCATTTATACAACCAAAATCTCATTTTCACTAAATCTTGAGCATCGTGCTGGGGAACGTCTTCCTCAAATGGCACAACATAATGTGTATCTGCATTCCAGCAGGCTTGGTGAACATAAACAACAAGTGCATCCGGAAATTCGACAGGAGTAACACACACAATGGGGGCATTAAACATCTGCTGCTTCCAGCTTATTATAGATGCAAATAGCAGAAGTAATCCGAACGTCCAAACATGACTTAAACGGTCCGCAAAGTCCTCCAGTACGGCGACCCCGGAGATGAGCCAATAAACGGTTCCTCGGCTAACGGTCGACATCCTTCCTGTAAAACGGTACATTCAGTATGGCAGTCTATAATAACTAAACCCTGTTGTACCCAGGTTTTATGTCGCTTTAACCCTATACTCCGTGAATAATAACATTAATGAAAGAAATAATGACATCATGAATATGAATTAGCTGTTTTATGTACATTATATGATAAGCAAACAGAGTAAACCCTGATCAGACGGCTCATTTAGGAGCCGCCTGATCTGGTTCTACTCTGTTCGCAAATGCCAAGAAAGGTTTTATTATGTGAGTAAAAAGGGGTTAAAAGTATTTCAGTCATATTGCGACTTCCAGCTAATTACATGTGGAGGAAGTACCCGGGGTTGTTTCCGAGCATGAAACAAATAGCTTTGTTCCGTGTACAGTCGACCACCCGGCTAGAACCACCGACAAGAACCAGTCGTAGATACTGGTACGCATCGAGATATTTAAATCGTGATTTCTCCCAAAACCTTGGTCTGAGTTTATATAACTTTTCACCTGAGTCTGAGATCATTCTCAAGTATCTTGCTCCGAGGTTATAAAACTTTTTGCTTGAGTCTGAGACATTCTCAAGCATCTGATAGGTCAGATAATGCGACCAACTAAAAGAGGTATAATTCTGGGTACCAGATGCAGGTGGTAATTTAATGCAGGACATAAGTAATTCAGAAAGCTCATTGAGGAGCTTTCTGTATTAGTTTTGCCCTGCATTAAGCAACCACCTGCTTATAAATATGCCCATGTTTATTCGTTAAGTGGTGGCAATAGAGGGGTTCTACTGTACAGCTTACTATTGTCATGGCAGGCCTGTTGGACCAAGTTGACTAGACTAGTATGGCCCTTTACAAGTACCTGGATCCGAGGTTATAAAACGCCTTGCTTGAGTCTGAGATCATTCTCAAGCATCTGATTGGTCAGATTCTGAGTTTGCCCAGAATCTGACCATTCATGCAGATGCTGGAGAATGATCTCACACAGTTTTCAAACATTGGACCCAGATCACTGTTACACTGATATTATAGTATCTACTGAGTATTCCTAATTCATTCAGTTCCTTTATTATTATTATTATTATTATTATATTATTATTATTATTATTATTATTATTATTATTATTATTATTATTATTATTATTATTATTATATTATTATTATTATTATTTTTATTATTATTATTTATTATTATTATTATTATTATTATATTATTATTATTATTATTTTTATTATTATTATTATTATTATTATTATTATTATTATTATTATTATTATTATTATTATCATACCACATTTATATAGCGCTCTTTTCACACAGGATATGTGCGTTCAAAATCGCTTCACATGATTAAATTGCATGTACAAAACTGAGTAATATAATGCGTATAGAATATTTAAAACAAATGAAATTTAAGATAGAGATATCAATAAAACTATCAAAAATTAATTTAATATAAGATTTTTTTATAAAAACAAAATCATCATTTTCTGTACATTTTATGTCCGCAATTCAAGGGAAACAGACGCACACCGTGACTACCGTGACTATTGTGTCCGCCCACGCATGTCACCAAAACTCAAATGAAACATTATATGTACAGTGTCAGTGCATCATACACTTACGACACAGAAGCATCCTGATCGGGTTTATGTATGACATACAACACTATACATACGATACTGTCTTACATATGTAGGACAATGGATTAACAGAATAGGTCAATTTTGTAGCTAATGCATATAAACAAACACAATTCAATTACAACAATTAAAGGGGATGTCCCTACATTTGACGCGTTTCATAAACACTTAAAATATACTAAACTCATTTGTTTATATGCTGAAAAGTAGTATATCGCAAAAAGACCCATCCAATTACCGTTTATAATGACAAAACATCCATGTGTTTGATATCGCCGATCACGGTTTTACTCCCCGATGTTTCAGTTTTATTCGGGTTGGGTTTTAGTTTCGTAACTGTTCGCCATATTCGCTATTCCCCGATCACTTCCGAGAAAGGTATTACGTAAACAATTGAGGGATCGGGTGATCGTCGGCAAAACGCGGAAGAATTTAACGGAAAAGGCCGATAATATTGTGTTGTAGAACAAAAATTATCAGTATTGATGAAATCGGTTTATTTGTATCACAGGGGCATTTTTCGATACAAGTTCAAATTGGGGACCTTCATAATAATGATATTATTGAAAATATGCGATCATTGTAGGGACTTCCTCTTTAAAAACAAACCACCAATATATACACCCCGTATGCAAAATTGGCAAAGGCGTATCGTAAAATCAATCCAACCGACACTGAACGAGACAAACAATGCCGAGCCAAGCCACGACCCAGGTGGTTTCAAAGAGATTGGGCTATCCCTACCATCAAGATCCGCCACCCAGCACAAAGCCACACACACACACCAAGTGCCTACGAACATTGCCCATCCAAACAACTGACAGGATACTCTTTGACCAATAATTTGCAAGTAACAAAATGCTCGAGATGGGAGGGATTCGAAAATGTCCCGACAGTCACAACAGAGTGGCGGGATCGACACTCTGTGGCCAAGGCAACAGTCATCATGATTGATAATTATTAGCTACGTTCCCTTAATTTCCCTAGTAATTTCCTAGTAAAATATGCCAAAGAAACGCTTTTTTCAGACGCTGTCCCAAGCCGCAATCCGAGTGGTTTCAAAAGAGATTGGGCTATCCCTACCGTCAAAATTCACCACTCCGTGGCCAAGGCAACAGTCATCACGATTGATGATCATCAGCTACGCCCTTTAATTTCCCTAATAATGTCCTAGAAAACTATGCCAACGACAAGCGTTTTTTAGACACCAACTGACACTGAGTGAGACATACAATGCTGTCCCGAGACGCAATCCGAGTGGTTTTAAAAGAGATTGGGCTATCCCTACCGTCAAGATCCACCATCCAGCACAATGCGACACACAGAGTGTCCTTTACACACCGATTGTTGGCAAATAGTTTGTTCATTTACGCTGGGGTTTTTTAGGGTGGAGATGGAATGAGTGTGAGGTTGGACACCCCATAAACCGGTTAAAACCCCACGTGACAATGGTCACTGACCGTTCCAAGGCGGTACTTCCACGCCCCCCCCCCCCCCCCCCCACACACACACACACTATTGTTTGTTGGGTTTGTCTATGAGCGTCTCTTTTGTGCATTTTGATAGACATGTACATTTGCTGTACTTTCTTGTCATGATGCTCATGACTCATATATGTTTTACAACTGAGTATTGAGAATCATATCTATTATCATATTATATGCAAACAGAGAAGACTCTGGTCAGATCAGATCAAATTCTATATATAGGATACGTTCGATCTGGGTCTACTCTTTTTTGCAAAGGCGTAGAAAGGCGCATTTATGGAGGAAAGGGTTAATATTCAGTTTCATATTTTCACAGAAGAAAGAAATGCTATACATGTAGAACTAAAGCAGAACACATGGCAAAAGCCCAACTTGGTAAAAATGCAATGAACCTTTAGCACTCTACTAGTGACTGGCCGTGGTAACAGTCAGAAGGAGGATTTAAATGTTTGACAATGAGTGACACTCATGGGCCACTGACACTGTTATATACGACGTGGGAGAAAAGGGTACTTTAAGAACTAAAGCAGACGACAATGGCAATATGCAGACGATTATTGTTAAGAGTGCAGAACCTTTTTCTTCATAGCAACGGCTTGACACAGTTTTGCAAACAAGCTAGACCCTGATCAGACGGCTCCTGTTCTGTTTGCTTACGTCATTACATAAACACAATTCTACAGCTTTTTCCACTCTTATTCATAATGCAATTATAATTATTCAACTTATATTCATGGTTTGATTTGGTTTATCGGGTTTTACGTCGTTTTAACAGTAGTTCAGTCATATCACGACCCCAGAGGGCTTTTCTGTGCATGCACGGATCAAATTGCATTGTGTCGTGCACAGACGAACACCCGAGAAGAACCATCGACCCACCGCAAGCCAGCTGGAGAGTACTTATATTCATACATTCTTCACTTCTTACTAGATATTTATGAGGTAAAGGGTTAAAGCTCATATCGATTACAATTGAATATCGGTCGTATCTAAACGCAAACCGCCATGATTCCCGCAGTAAATCTCAAAACATTAATGTAAAAAATCACATCAATATTCATGAATAATAATTTGATTATTTTTATAACGGTATGTGAACACAGAAACGTTTAGCCATGGCAGAAACACCATAAGAAAACAGATCAGACCCAGATCAGACGGCTCCTATAGGAGCCCGGCCGCCTGATCTGGGTCTATTCTGCTTACAAAGATGTCTCAAATCGTCTATATATGAAGGAAAGAGTTAGGTAACAAAGGAAAACGTACCGTGTAAAACAGCCAAATATGTCAAGGACAGACGACAACTCCGGTATTAACAAACAAATACAGGTCTATTGCACCTTGCAAATGCATGCACCTCATTACAATTTACAGCATGATAATTTTTTTATGGTTGCCGTCTCCGGGGACGGGGTATTATCGTCCAAACCGAAAGTAAGGTATCACCATTTAGAGAACACACATGTGAACTAGTATCCATATATATATATAATTATATAATAATATCATTATATAATGAAGAAGTAAATATGGACTTACCTGGCGTCCTTTCAAACTCTACTCAAAGCGTAATGAGGCTTTGTTGAAAACATCCAGTGAGGTGTGAACAAATAGCCGTGAACAGGAATATATGCCGATACCCTTTAACCTCAGCACGTAGAGCAATTGTCGTCTGCTTCAGTTGTAAAAGAATACTTTTTTCTACCATTTCTTTTAAAACTGAAGTATTAAACAGTTTGGATCTTGATTAGACGCCGAGTTACTCGGCGTCACATCTGGATCCAAACTGTTTGCAAAGGAAATCCCTTATTCGCCATTAGAGTATTGACGGTATTACGTCTGGTCAACTAATGTCTGATATAAATTTCAGTTTTCTTGATATTTTTTGAAAACAAAAAATGGAAACCAATTTCAAAATGGTATATATTAACACTTCCATCATATAAACGTCTTTCACACATTTGCAAACAGGGTAGACCCAGATCAGACGGCTCTGATCAGGGTCTACTTTGTTTGTTCATAGTATAAATATGAGTTTCCACAGTGTCTGTCTAAACCAAAATGTCCTGTATAAATATGCCATTAATAAAAAAAAATGTAATGAATATTAATGACGTCATTATTTCTTACATGAATATTGGACAGAGAAAGGGTTAAGTATTTCCTAACTCTCATTTACAAACTGCATCAATAATACTGGTGTTATACAACTTGTCAGCAAGTACGATTCATGATAAAACTATTTACAACACATTTGAAATATGAGAAGTACCCTCAACGCTTTGCGTCTCATCAGGATCCAAGCTGTTTGACACTTTAGTTTAAAAAGAAATGGAAGAAAAAATACGCTTTTACAACTGAAGCAGCCTGGGTCCATGCTTATAAAACTTTTCGTTGAGTCTGAGTACGTTCTCAAGCTTTTGATTGGTCAGATTTGAGCCTCTGGCTCAAATCTGACCAATCAAAAGCTTGAGAACTCAAATCTGACCAATCAAAAGCTTGAGAACGAAACTCAGACTCAACTAAAAGCTTTATAAGCATGGACCCTGATTAAGCTTTGAGTGGAGTTTGAAAGGAAGTCAGGTAAGTAATGCTTTACTTCCTCGTTATATATGTATAATTATATATATAATCTTTTATATATATGGATACTAGCTCACATGTGTGTACTCTAAATGCTGATATCGAGTTAACACCCCAACCCACTCCCGCAGACGGCAACTATAACGAAATTAGCATGCTGTAACGAGATGTTTACATATGCAAGGTGCAATAGACCTGTATTGGTTAATACTGGAGTTGTCTGTCAATGACATACCGGTATTTGACTGCTTTACACAATGCAGTTTCCTTTGTTACCGAACTCTTTAGTTTCCTGAATTTTCAAATAGATGAGCTAACAAAACAATTATGTAGCAGTCGGCATTTATAGTAACAGAAGACCGCAGTAAATCATGCACAAAATTCAAAGCCGTATGAGATTGTGCTGCCGAACGGCATTTTTGAAAATGAAAATTTACAATTATATTGCAATCAAAATGCCAATAATTACTGTAAGTATTCGAAAATACAAACTTAGACAAATTGTTCAGACCCAGATCAAAATACTCCTGAAGGAACAGTTTGGTCAGGGACTACACTATTTTCTGATAAACCACGTGATTTAAAGGTACCAAACTGGCCCCGGGCTGACTATCCAATTTAAAGGAGAGATTGGACGTCCGAATATTCATGACATTTGCAAGCAGGGTATCCCCACCACAGACGGCTCCTGCTCTGTTTACTTGTGGAATTGTAATAGATCTGACTCTACAGTTTCCACCAAAACCAAACATTCCTGTGTACGTATGCTAATACAGTAAAACCCCGCTAATGCGACCACCTAAAAGAGGTATAATTCTGGGTGCTAGATGTAGGTGGTAGCTTAATGCAGGACAAATGTAATGCAGAAATCTCCTAGAGGGGCTTTCTGCATTACTTTTGTCCTGCATTAAGCAACCATCTGCTTATAAAGACAGCCATGTCTATTCATTAAGTGGTCGCATTAGAGGGGTTCTACTGTACATGTATAAACTTCCAAATATGCATGATGTTATTTTTTCTTACATAAACACTAATTAGGGGAAGAGTAAACCTATTCCTACATGAACATTATTCAACTTTGCACGACCTGATGAACAATCCTTGATATACCTTTATAATGATACATGAACGGCTTAATGTGTTGGCAAACAAGAAACCGTCAACTCAGACAATTCTCCACGGAACAGTTAATGGAAGAAGGCGGGGAAGACAAATGAAGAGATGGGAATGGATCATCGAGGAGTGGACAGGTTTGAGTTCATATAGAAGCTTTCTACATTACTTTTGCCCTGCATGAAGCAACCACCTGCTTTAGAAAATTATTCTGTAATACACGTAATGTTCGTTTGAGATATTAAATTGACATATTAATGGAGGGAAGGACGGACGGAGGGGCGAACGGAGGGAGTGACGGAAAGAGAGAGGAAGGCAATGGGAGAGATCAAAATTATAATATCGACAAGCCAAACATCGTATTTGAGAGTTTATTTCTAAGAACACTTATGTGATACTAAATGATACTGAGATTCTTCATGCAAATATATCGTGCAAAACGAGTATTAGTATGTACATGATTGGGCCAATACGATAATACATTACATGATGTATTTATTTATGTAAGAACAAATGGCTATATGAATATTAACCCATTTGTGCCCACGATCCCATATATTGGAAATAGGCAAACAGTGTAGACTCTGACCAGACGCCGCATAATGCGGCGTCTGATCAGAATCTACATTCTTGCACAAAACGTGCTGTTTTAGTCCCGCTAGACCATGTATTAACAAGGCGATTCTCGTGCTCACGCGCGTTTTGGCCTAAGCTAGATGAACGCCGGGTGCGGGCATATCAGGGGCGCCGACAATTAACTGTTTTTGTAATAGACAAATTGAATGAAATTCCGTATAAACGGTATTTGATACAATCATGAATTGACGTCAGAAAGAAAACGGTGGCCCGGAAACAGCATAAATCGATCGAAGTGTCAAAGAAGTCTATAGTTTTGCTGCCGTAGCTTTTCTTGTATTTGGAAAAATTAATTGATGCAGGAAAGCAGAAAATGTGTTTTATGCAAGAATAGCGTTAATACACGTTTGTTTTCGGGCAATAACATCTGCAGTGTCCCTCGGGACTGTTGTTGCCATCGCTCTTCGGGCTCGGGCCAACAACAGTCCCTCGGGACACTGCAGATGTTATTGCCAGAGCAAACGTGTATTGACCCTCTATTGTTTGCCCATAGGAATTTCAATGTAAAACAAAACGAAAATACAAATTTAGACCAGGCACCCCTTAGATAAAAATGGACAAATCAAATATATATGCATGGAAGAATCCACTGGGCGAAAATGGGTTGATTAGATTAGGTCTTTTATAATGATATATTATATGAACACAATATTTAGACTAATGCATAAATTGTAAAATCAAACCTTGTTTGTTCCGAAGGCAAACTGAGCAAATACTGATCAAACGGAGTTGTCTTATTGTTTACCTTGTCTGAAAAGACGTCCAATGTACCTATTCGGTGCCTAATGTAAACAATAGACGCCAACGCTATAGCGTTTTAGCCTAACCTAGATGAACGGTGCGAGTATTTCAGGGGCACCGACAATGAACTGCTTTTAGTGATAGACATATTGAATGAAATCCCGTGTAAACGGTATTTGATACAATCGTGGAATGACGTCTGAAAGAAAAGAGTGGCCCGGAAACTGCATAAATCGAACGAACGGAAGTGTCAAAGAAGTGTATAGTTCTGCTCGTATTTGGAAGAAATAAATTGATGCAGGAAAGCAGAAAATAGGTTAATGCAAGAATAGCGTTAATACACGTTTGTTTTCGGACAATAACATCTGCAGTGTCCCTTGGGAATTGTGTTGTCCTCGCCCTTCGGGCTCGGGCCAACAACAGTCCCTCGGGACACTGCAGATGTTATTGCCCGAAAAAACGTGTATTAACCCTCTAGTATAATCTGGGATCCAGGCAAATACGTTTGAAACTATTCCGTAATTTTAGAGTCTGGGAAGTCTCATGCACTCCGACTTCCGGCGTACAACATCCACCAACCCCTACATGACGAATTTTTTTGTTTAACCCTTTCCCCGTTCAATATTCATGAAAGAAATAATAACATCATGAATGGTTATCAGTTATGTTTGTACACGGGCAGTTTTGGTATTTACAGATACTGTAGAGTCAGATCTAATACAATTTCATAAGCAATCAGAGCAGACCCTGATCAGACGGATCCTATAGGCTCCTATGTTTGCAAATGCACGGAAATGGGTTTATATGAGAGAAAGGGTTAATCATAGTTGACACAACGGTCTTAAAGCATTTAAAAGCATCGAAATAGATCCACGAAAACTTGTAAAATTGCACTTCGTTTCGTCTCGTTTTTGGTATATGTACAGACAGACACACAAACTAACATGTCTGTTATTTACAGCAAGATGTATATAGCTTTAAAATAGCAAATTAAATCAGTTTAGAATATTTTTTAAATACAGGAAAAACGTTTTGCCAAGAAACATGACAAATAAATTTAGTCTATAATAGAAGTGAACAGGGTGGCCAAAATGGTAGACAGCGAGTCTAATTTCAAGCCGCCATCTTTACAACTATGATTATAATGAGCCAAAACATCTCAAATATTATTGGGCGTCAGCGAATCTATACAATTGAAGCAATCGTAATATCTCGGAAACCTCCATACGCCATTCAATAATGGAACTAATAAACATTCATGAAAACTGTTACTTTTGGCTCGCCATGCCAGGAGCGTGCATGCTTGGTTGAGCCTGACCCTGAGCCGATGCGAGAAGTGGCGTTGTGGCTTGGGGCGACACGACTTGCGTTTGGCATTGTTGGGGAGGGTACTGACCCGCCATCTTCAAGTGAAACATGGTGGTTACGGCGTCTCTAACGACCAGTTCAGAAGAATTGGAAGCGACGAGTTTCAGGACCATAACCCCGTCCTCCCCAATCATACTGGTCAGTCTGGCAACGTCGTTTCTATTCAGTTGGGCGGAGTTCAACTCTTCTGACAGTTCTAGCATTCTGCTGATGTATCTGAAGTGTAAAGACATTGCTGTAGATAAGTACTGATCAACCAAAATTTTATATTTCTCCAAAACCCTTTTTGCTGACACTCTATCGACTCGCCACGGACGGATGGTTCTAATGAGTAGCAGCAAGTTTTAGCAACGAAATATAATATGAAATCAGGCGCGGATTTAGAGGGGGTGGGGTGGGGGGCGGAGCCGACATACGCCCCCTAAAATTGCCTAAACAAACTTTTTTAGTAATATTTTAGATCTAGATCAACTAAAAATCAATAAAACAGGGATTTAATCTGAGGGTTTTTTCCCTCACCCAATTACGCTCTTTTTCAACATGTATTACAAACACACTATTTAGTTATGTCATCAAACATAAAACTCTACCGCCCCCACCCCCTCAAAAAAAAATCTACCCCCCCCCCCCCCTCTTAATCTGAAATCCTGGTTCCGCACCAGGACATGATGATATTTCTAAATCAGAGCAACATATTTAGGTGCGTAGCCTACTCTAATACTAAAACTGTCCTTTCTCCACCAAGTCCTATGCAGTGAAAATTCTTTAAAATCGTCTCGAAGAGACGATTCTAAAGAGAGGGGCTAACATAGGGTTTGGTGGAGAAATAAAAGAAGTTACTCTTGAAAATGTTTTAGTTAACGCATCTTATCTGGATCTCTGCATGAAATATTTACATGTTCTGATATGCATATTTGTATGTCAATAACTCTTTCAGTCCTGGAAATGAGAGAATAATGTCATTTGCAAACAGTGTGCATCCAGCCCTCTCATCAGGGTATGCATTGATTGTCAGGCTACACTTTTCTCAAAAAGAAGTTATTCTGAATATTACGATTGACCTTCTTTGAATTTTGGAATAGCCCATATGAAAATTCAGAGTTGTAATGGTTAATGTCCGTAAAAGGGACATAGGCAAATTGTGAACACCCAGATCAAATGACTCCCAAAGGTCATATCTGATCATGGTATGCACTGTTAGCTTCACAAGTATTCTCCAAATGTCACCTAGGCAAACTCATTCTTGCAGAAGCGAATTAGATTTATTCATAATAGTGCATTTAGGAAATAAGGTTTAACCCTTTCAGCGATGAATTTTTACCTGGAGCGCACTGTATCAAAACAGCATATCGGGAATTATAATTCATACTGTAAAACCCCTCTAAACCAGAATCCTAATAGAGAAGAATTCAGATACTTTTTGGCAGGTGGCTACTTAATGTATCGTGACTGCATGACTTTTACCCTGCATTAAGCTGCCACCTGTCCCCAAGACCGATATTTATACTTAATTTAACGTAAAGAAAAACAGTGCATATCCTGATGAGGAGTCCTCACGTCTGGGTCTATATTGTATACAAAGGACATAGTAGGTGACTCGTTACCTGCACTGAGGGTTGATGTTTGATTGACCGATGCTTTGGGAACATGGTCCAATGTTAGAAAACGTATGAGTCTGAGATCGTTCTCAAGTATCTGATTGGTCAGATTCTAAGCAAGCCCAGAATCTGACCAATCAGATACTTGAAAATTATCTCAGATTCAAGCAAAAGGTTTTACAAGACAAACATTTATTCAAGCATCTAGATCGCCCCCAAAGTTCTATTACAAGGACGAGTAATACAAGTTGGCTTCCTTCTAAAAGGAAGCCAAGGAGAGACCTGCAGCAGTTTTTTTTATCTAACATGTGCTATATACAAGGGCCGTTTGGCAATGTTTTGGCACCGGGTCGTAAATAGGTTTCTATAAGTAACTATTGTGCATATCAAGTAGTACGTGTGTTATAATTAGAACGAAGATGGTGAATATCAAGCGCCACTGCCTAGGAAATATATAATGCTTTAATCGTTGCAAGTACATGTAGTTCTTTGAAAAAAATATCTTTGAATTGGAATTTATCCAGTCAGCAAGCTTCTCTAGTGACGTAATAAAGGGGCGCGGATAAACTTAGGTTTCTTAGAATAGAATAGAATAGAATATATATTAGAACAGGTTTTATTTACCAACCATGGACCCTCTCGGGTTACAAATGAATGCATACTAAAATATTTATGATTAACATAATTGACATGAAACTAAAGCATGTGTATAATATCTTAGGCACATATTGGTAAATCACGTATAAACAACAATACATTTTATTCATCCTGTTTCCTCGTGAAGTTCTAAGGCACATGGACACACCAGTCAAAACATTGGTTTATGCATCTAGCAAGCACTTCCAAGTAAGCTAGATCCTCCTATTAGTTTTCTTCCGGTAGTATCTAGAAGGTTTATTAGGTTAGTGATAATACTAGCCGTTTCTAATTTAAGGCATACTGATCCTTAACAATGTAAGTACATGTATTTCAATTTTCTGTAAATATGCATATGTTGATGGAATAACGGGGAAATCACAAATAGAAATATACAAATAAGACAATAGAAAAAAACAGATTTTTTTTTGTTAAATTGGTTACGATTTATCAGTTTTGTTAACTCAATCAGCTCGGTAAAATGTTTTTCTAATAAAAAATAATGCTTTTGTGGCCGATTTTAGGCTGCGAATCTCATATCCGCGGATATGAGAATCATATCCGGTGTTTAGTCATGCCGACTTAAATCCACCGCTGGAGAAACGCGGTTTGATAAGAATCAAGTCAGAAAGCAAAGATTAATGGATAAATCGTACATGTTTCCATTCTACTCGCGTGTTAATTAGATTAAGAAGCTCTTAAAGGGGCTGGAAATGGCATAGACCTAAACAATATGTTCAGCTCCATCGAGGTCAATCTAAAAATAGAAACTGAGCCGACCGTTACTCGAATTTTATACAGAATGCAAAAATGATTGCACTTTGTTCTGGGATAAGATAATCATGTCTATTTGAATTAAAATATCGACAATCTGGATTCAACTGATCCTATTGTTCAAATTCAATACGTTTGGTTAGTCATAGTTTGACTGCGTATTTTTTATATAACCAAAACTCGCGCATGCGAATAGCCACAACTCGTCCCGTCCGGTAGACGGCGATATTCTTTTTACTATCCCAATTCAAAACTCATCGGCGCGAAAGCATTAGCTTTCGCGTCTATATGTAACGCATTAGGCTGAATTTCACTGGTAGGAGGGCTGATTTATCAAGACTTGTGAAACTATTGTGGAATTGTAATTTGTGGTTTATGAGTGTAAAAACAGTATGGCTGGAATAATACAATCATATGTAGTTGGAAACAGGTCGACATATTTGTTCCCACTGTATAATTGTATGTATTTTGGGAATGAAAATGTTAGAAAATGATTTCCCCTATGGTCGGGGCTAATACAAAATGTATATACCGCAATGGCATGATCATCAAGGATAATCACCGAGGAAATGACTAAGATGTTGCGAAACCGAGTATGCCTAAAAAACGAAAGGATGACTTTGGGCGAAAGGAGGCGAAAGGGGGCGAAAGGAGGATTAAAAATTAATAACGGCTATTTATTAGTTATTATAAATGATATGTACATAATTTTTATATTTTTAATTTATTTGGCATTAATATACTGATAGAAGCCTGAATATATGAACACATCATTAATATATTGATGACATTTACAGGGAAAACGGATTACTTATTCCTTTCGCCACAGTAAATCCAACGAAAGGAGTGTAATTGAGCGGAGAATTGCGGGTTATTAATAATATGTAATAATTAGTGTTTTTAATTAATGTATACACATATTTTATGCTAGAGCATGATTTAAGACCCAGGCACAACATTTTACTTCATAGATACATCTTTGCAACCAGGGTAAACCTAGAGTGGACTCAAAGTTAATGGTCTTGGGTCGTTTCGGACACAATCCGTTTCGGCCTTGGTCGTTTCGGCCACGATTGGGACCGAAACGACCAAGGAATGCGTGGAATATATCAGTAACAGACATCAAATTTTATTTAAGCAAAATATGTTCTCTGTCGGAAAATGGACCCTTGACAAGAAATAAAGAACGCGAAGAGAAATACAGTCAGATTTGACAGTTCCTAAATGTCAACTATTGCACTTAGTTATTCCTCAACAGTCCCTTCTGTTTCCGCTCTATATGACGAAAATAAACCCACGAGAATAAAGTATTTGATGTTTGCTTAAAAATCCTGCACATATTGATAATTGCTTAAATTTGTAATTATATTAATGTTTTTGTAAACTGTTAGTCAAAGATTTTACAGAATCAACGATATAGACAGTAGATAATGGTTTAATTGTAATTAAAATATAACCTTTATAAGTATCAAACAAACAAAATCAATCGCTGTTTGAATAATGTTGTAATAGCAAATTACTGTTAATGGTGTTACCTGTTTGCACTAGTGTCATCAGAGATGTTTATAGCCGCGACAGTTTGTACTAATTATTTAATTGGTTATTTCTTTGATGATGTATCACTCAATTTAACGGCATGTATGATCGGAATAATTTTAATTATGGGTGCACATTTTTGGTTGAAAGTTGTTGTTGTTTTTTACACAAATTTTCACCCGCTATATGCAAGCAAGGTGCCAAACAGTTTGGATCTTGTAGATAAATTGTAAACCATCCCAGAATACGCCGACATCCAATTCCAACACTGACCATCAGGTCTCTCCAATAACACCAGGGTGTGGGACACTTAATTAGGAATCAGCGGTTCAGAGAAGGAAATTCAATCTAAATAATTTGATTAGACCCCATCAAAACTTGAATACATGTACATGTATATATATCAATATAACAATTTAGTGAAATGAATGAAACAGTCTAATTTGTTATTGTCTAATCCTAATGCCCAGTTTTTATTACCTATGTGTTTATGTACAAAAATCAAAGCTCGTGCATTTTCCTTGTGTTTCTGCCTAGCCCTATATATTCTGTATAAAAAGTTCAAATCTCAGGCATTTCTAAGGAGTTTCTCAGGCATTTTCTCTAACAAAGTATGATGCCCCCGCACTTTTCATTTATGCTGTGCTTAAATTGGGATAAGTAACACATTCGTTTACTTGATCCCGAATATAAAAGTTTGGATCCTGATCGTGCAAACTCGTATGATCAGAATCCAAACTGTCTTAAGCTCATGCTTAATTATGATAATTAACATCCTCACTTTCTGGATCCAGAGAATAAATGCTATTAGCAAACACGTCTTCCACTACCCCTTGCCCATAACACACATGGAAAACGCATTCCAAAAGACCGCCCCCTCCAGGCGGCGATCAATAACGTCGGGGCCAGGATAAATTATCATCGTTTTATCGGTAAGGTTTGAACTGGTTGTTGTTGTTGTTGTTGTTGTTAACGGTGAAATATGTCGAGATAATAGGCTATCTAATGGGTACAATCAACGACCTTGCTTAAACTGAAACTCCGAGACAAGGGGTACTTAAAGGAGCTCTCTGATAAGACACTGTACATGTACTAGTTGTCATTCAAAAATCCTCTACCCAATTTAATCATTTCATGCTGCATGGACGGGTTAAACAGTGATGGGCATTCTTCATTCGATTGCCCACCATTCAAAGTGTAAAGGCATTGATGAAGTTTCATATATGTTTATTGCTACTAAAAGTAGTAGGCAAGAAATGTAATTAGCAGAGCTCTAGATCGTTTTCAGGAATAACGTATTTATTTCTTTGGTGGAGAAAGTATTTGAGTACGCACCTTTATCGGTTGCTCTGCATTTTATGTGTTGTCCAAAGGTTGAATTTCGGACATCATGTCCAATGTTATTACCTTCTCTGGTAGTGGAGTTTCATATATGTTTATTGTTACTATAAGTAGTAGATAAGATAGGTATTTAGCAGAGCTCCAGATCAGATGCACAAGTTAAAAGGTTTTCAAGAATAACGTCTTTATTTCTCCACCAAACCCAATGTCGTGACCATCCTTTAGAATCGCTTCTAAAGAGTACAGTTAAACCTCTCTATAACGACCATTAAATTGTGTTAATTAGTTGGTATTTAGGACAGGTGGTTGCTTAAAGCAAGGTGAAAGTAAAACAGAACGCTCCTATAGGAGCGTTCTGTTTTACTTTCACCTTGCTTTAAGCAACCACCTGCCTTTAACACAAAATTTATGATGAAATATAGTGGCCGTTATAGAGAGGTTTTACTGTACTCACAACATAGGGTTTAATGTAGAAAGGGCGATTTTTTGTATTTGAGTACGCACCATTATCTGTTGCTCTGCATTGTATGTATTGTTCAAATGTTGGACTTCGAGCAGCGGATTTCCAATGTTCTTACCTTTCTCTGTTAGTGGGTATGATGGCAAAGATCAGCCACGCTACAAAACTCAGACAACTGGCTACAGCGACAACCAGCAACCAGATCCACAAGACCATGTAGATGTATTCATTAAACTCGTTGATCGGCAAGTCACATTGTAATGTCCATCGCTGTACATTCTGCAATGCTCTCACACTAAAGTCACACAAGACCGTCCTTGGGAATACGGGCGACTGTCTCCAACTTAAAGAGCTCCTGTTGAACAGATTTGAATATATGACGTCCCCATAGGATGTACTGTTGTCAAAAGGTGGGTTTCTTGTACTGACGAATTTATCAACAAGCACAAGTTGGGTGATGGCGTTGACACAGAACAAGATTTTAACAAGAAGCCATGTGATACTAAGCATTCTCCACGGAAAACAATCTGCACATTGTTTGCACCAGTTGAACATGTAGCGACCTGTTTGTTTACCCAGGTAGGTTCTCTCCATCAAGTTCAAGTTCTGGTAACCTTGTGTCAGTCCGGCTATCTTCTCAAAGCTGACTCCGGAGTACCCATGCAGCAAATACATTACAAGGTAGGGGAGTTTGAATAATGCAGCCTGGATGCAGAGAATCAGTGGAAGCCATTTATACAACCAGAATCTTAGTTGTAATAAATGTTGAGCATCGTGCAGGGGAATAACTTCCTCAAACGGCACAACAAAATGTGTATCTCTATTCCAGCAAGCTTGGTTAGCATAAGCAACATATGCATCCGTAAATTCGACAGGAGTAACACACACTATGGGAGCATTAAACATATGCTGCTTCCAGCTTATTATTGATGCAAATATCAGAAGTAATCCGAACGTCCAAACATGACTTAAACGGTCTGCAAAGTCCTCCAGTACGGCGACCCCGGAGATGAGCCAATTAACGGTTCCACGGCTAACGGTCGGCATCCTTCCTGTAAAACGGTACATTCAGTAAAAAGGTATACAATCAGAACCAGTTTGTTTATTTGTATCGAGAGTTTACATCGCTTTAACCAGAGGCCCAGATATAAGATACGTAAATTAAAATATTTTCAAGAATAATTTCTTTATTTCTCCACCAAACCCTATCTTGTGACCACTCTTTAAAATCGTCTCTTCGAGACGATTCTAAAAAGTGGTAACAACATAGGGTTTGGTGGAGAAATTGCGGTTTTTAGTATTTGAGTATGCACCTTTATCTGTTTCTCCGGCTTTAATCCTTTACTCCATGGATAATAATATTCATGAAAGAAACAATGACATCATGAATATTAATCAGCTTGGTTTTTTTAATAAAGGCATTATGAAAACAGGATTTTGGCCAAGACAGAATTTTATGTATATTACGTAAAGAAGCCGTCTGATCTGGGTCTACCTCGTTTGTGAATGCGTAGGAAGGCGTGTTGCTGGAGTAAGGTATTAAGATATTTCAGACATATCGCGACATCCAACTAAATACAGATAGAGGAAAAAAACGGAGGTTTTTCGAGCATGAAAACATAGCATTGTTCCATGCATCTTGGTAGCACCATCGACCAGAAACAATTACATATTATACAGATAAAGGTACGTACTCGGATATTAAAATTGCTATTTCTCCACCAAACCCTGTGTCGTGGACACTGTATTTATTTCTAAAAAGCATTACTACATGTACATGTACTTCCATTTCATTACAGCTACTCGACTAGAATGACAAACAGTTTGAAATCTGATGAGACAACGAATTACTTCGAACAATCGTCACAAGGGCTAACAGTGAAGACGCAGATCAGAGGGCTCCTCTAGGAGCCCTCTGACCGGGGTCTGCACTGTTTGTCATCCAGATTGCTCTAGCATGTTTAAGGCCTTCCTACTGAGTGGGCTCTATAGTTAAACACGGATGGGCTGTTCCACTTTGATCATCCAGGGTTGAAAGGGTTAAAGAGCACGTCATCTATAGATCTAGAAAATGCTATCAGTTCATTAAATAGAATGCACCTACATTTATCTATGTGTGATATCGCTCATGCAATGCCACTTGCAATACAGGGGCTGTTTGTGACGATTGTGCATATCAAAACAATGTATGATTTTGGCAGTTACTAACTGACATGCCAGCCGGTTACAAGGTCATGTTTTGACACAAGACTAATATAAGTGATGGTACATTTAACGTGCCAGGCAGTCATAAGGCCATGTCATCCCATGACAATAATTCGCAAGCGGATATTTGCTACTAAATCAGTCTAAATAATTTTTTATAGAAACTGAGTTAGCTGTACAAATAAGCTGATAAGAGAGATAATCCATTGTTATAAAACTTCTGAGCTTGAGTCTGAAATCATGCTCAAGCATCTGACCAATCAGATACTTGAGTATGATCTCAGACTCAAGCAAAATGTTTTATCAATCCAAGGTTATAAAACCTCTGACTCCGAGTCCGAGTCTGAGATAATTCTCAAGTATCTGAATGGTCAGATTCTGAGCAAGCTCAGAATCTGACAATTCAGACGCTTGATTTTGATCTCAAACCAAAGCAAAAGTTTTATAGCCCTGAGCCGGTAGACAATTTACAATTAGCCTTTTACTCTGAGTCTCTGATGCTACAGACCCTATTGGGTGTTCTTAATTCATTCAGTTTCCTTACACATTGATTTGAAATTAACCCTTCGCTTGCTGAATTTTAAAATACATTTCTCCTTCTTTACTCATGTCCTGTTGTATAATTACATATATCTTCACTGTGTACAAGTATATCGCTGTGCAATCACTGCTGTGGAGTGCACTGGTTGCACAATCAACTTGTAAATAGTGCAGACCCTGATGAGACAGCTCCTGCAGGAGCTGTCTCATCTGGGTCTTCACTATTTACAGGTAGGTATATTGACGCGAATAGCAAGCGAAGGGTTAAAAAGTATGTCGGCAAATTATTACTCAGTACTGAGTCTTCATCCAGATAGGCAGCTTATCTGTTACATGTATACATTATCTGTACTCATCACTGACGCATTGTGGCACAAACAGAATAGTTTAACATCAAAAGCACATGTAGGGGTCTGTTTGCTCATGAAAAAACGTATTTCTTCAGTTGTTTTTACCATGGTAAATATATGGTAAATAGTTTTCATGATGTCATTGTAATAATGAAGTTAATCTATATCAATTGACATATTTCATGACATGAATATCCACGCAATAAAGGATTAATACACGTACATGCATGTGCATGTAGAAACAGACGCCAATTCTAAAGCAGAAGATAATTTACCCAACGTGGTAAATATGCATTAACCCTTTCCTCCATAAATACGCCTTTCTACGCCTCTGTAAAATTCACTTAATGAAACCATTGTGATAAATAGTGCGTTTGCTCCTATATGAGCAACTGCTCTATTTATCACAATGATTTCAAACTACAAAATTATAAAAAAGAATTACTTTTCTCTAGTAAATGCTCCTTTTACGTAGATTCATTCAAAGAGGTTGGGTCTAAAATTAGCATATGGAGGAAAGGGTAATACGTTGAGCATTGTATACTGGCGAATATGTGTGATAACAATCTGAACGCGGCGTCTCACGAGGATCAAACCTGTAATTGTCTGACACACTGACACGGACACATTCGGATATGGACATATTACGGACACGGACACTCGGATATCGACACCATCGGACATGTACACACTCGGACCCCGAACACTGCTCTTTACAACATGGAAGAAAAGGGTACTTTTAAGAGTGAAGCAGACGACATTTGCAATTCACAGGCGTTAAGTGTTAAGAGCTCATAATCTTTACTTCGTATGAACGGCTTGTCAACCGTTTGACAAACAGAGTAGGCCTAGATAAGACGAGAAGCCTCCTGATCACGGTCTGCTCTGTTTGCTTAGGACTCATAATTCTACAGGCTTTTATTCCATCGTTAAATAAACTCTTGCTCATATAAATAGTATGTACGTATTATAATTCCTTACTAAATATTCAAGAGGTAAAGGGTTAAACTTCATATCGAGTTCGTTTCCCATACACAACTCTTCACGATCCCCGCAGTAAACCTCAAAACTGTAAACAAACAAAACACAACACATTCCCTCCTAGACTATCTTTAGACCCAACCTCTTTGAATGAGTGTATAATCTAAAAGAAGCATTTAGTATAGAAAATGAGAATTCAAGAATTGTGTAGATTTGAAATTAGATCTATTGTGAAACTATTTATCAAAATGGTTTCATATTTAATTAGTTGTACAGTGGCGCATAATCACATCATGAATACTAAGATGCTTATAATGGCATGTGAACACATAATACGTTTAACCAAGGCAGAAACAGAATACCATCCCATAAGCAAACAGTGCAGACACTATGTCTACCCTTTTTGCAAAGGTGCTACACATCGTCTATTTGAAGGAAGGGGTTAAGTAACAAAGGAAGCTGCACCGTGTAAAACAGACGTACAGGCAAGCATGCATAAGACAGACGACAACACGGGTATGAACAAACAAATATATTATCCTCCCAATTTGACCTGAGACTCGATTAAATTTCGGCGTATTTATCGGGACTGTTCGTCATACTGTGTGACAAAAACAGCAAACCAAAAGCCGGTGATAATCATGTTCCACGAGGGTTGTACAGTAAAACTCATCTACTGTGACCACTTAATGAATAAACACGACTGTCTTTATAAGCAGGTGGTTGCTTAATGCAGGGCAAAAGTAATGCAGAAAGCTCCTCTAGGAGCTACCACCTGCCTTTGCCACTGTGAATTATGCCCCTTTTTTGCTGGTCGCATTATCGCATTAGAAGGGTTTACTGTATTTTTATAGCGCATTCTTATACCTTCGGCAATTTATTCGAAGATTACCGACGATAGTACACGGAATATGCACGAGTCTTAGGTCAAATTGGTAGGATAATAATAGGTCTACTGCACCCTTCATATACGTACATACATGCCAGAGGTCTAGAGAAGATGCGTTAATAACATAGTTCCAAGAAACATTTCTTTATTATTTACTATATCAAAACGCTATGTTTTGAGCACTCTTTAGAGTCGTCTCAAAGAAGCGATTGTAAAAAGTGGTCGCAGCATATGAACGCTTTTAGTACGCGCCTTTATCTTCATCATGCCTTGCTCTGGTATTATAATCACTGTACATATAGAAAAAATGGACTTACCAAACGCCCTTTCAAACTTCACTGCTTTGTTGAAAAAGCATCCAGTAACGGGGTGTAAACACACAGTTGTGTACAGGAATATGCCGATTTCCTTTAAACGTCTGCACTCAGCAATTGTCGTCTGCTTCAATTACAAAACTATATACTTGCTTCCATTCTGTTTAAAAATAAAATGTCAAAAGTGACAAACAGTTTATAAGCTGATGAGATGCAGATTTACTCGGCAACACATCTGGATCCAAACTGTAAGCAAAGAAAATCCCTTATTTACCAGAAGGGTACAGGCGGTAAAACGTCTGGCCATGTCTAATATAAACTTGTTCTTGATATTTTTAGTAAACAAAAATGAACAGCGATTTCAAAATGCTATCTATTAACACTACCTTCATATAAACGACTCTCGACGCATTTGCAAACAGAGTAGACTTTGATCAGACGGCTTCTTCTTCCTCCCACGTGTACACTCTCTGAAACGGATACCATAATGCGATCTAATCCTGTATCATATATGCAGATTAATACAGAACAAACGTTATTCAAAACACTCATATAGAAGCCCTCTGCATTACTTCTGTCCTGCATTAAGCATTAATAGCAACCACCTGCGTTTAAAGACCTTCAGGTTTATTCATTCTGTATTCGCTTTAGAGAGATTCTACTGTAATTTACAAGATCTATTACGGAATCATAATACAGAACCTGTCTTAAGCGGACATTCATTTTGTGGACATAGGAGTCTTAAAAAGCAGGTGGTTGTTTAATGCAGAGTAGAGGTAATGCAGAAAGCTCCTATATAAGTTTTCTGTATTACTTTTGATCTGCATGAAGCTACTACCTGCCTTTCAGACCCATAATTATACCTCTTTTTGCTGGCCGCTTAACCCTTCGCTTGCTGAATTCTAAAATACATTTCTCCTTCTTTACCCATGCCCTGTTGTAAAGCTACATATATCTTCACTGTGTACAAGAATACCGCTGTGCAATCACTGCTGTGGAGAGCACTGGTTGCACAATCAACTTGTAAATAGTGCAGACCCTGATGAGACAGCTCCTGCAGGAGCTGTCTCATCTGGGTCTTCACTTTTTACAGGTAGGTATATTTAGGCGAATAGCAAGCGAAGGATTAAGAGAGGTTCTTCTATACAGATTAAAGAGTAGAACTCTTTACTGCAAACGGCTATTCTGTGATTGCCTTTGCACATAGTTTGGACCCAGATAAGACGTTGTGTTAGTTGGTGTCTCGTATGGATCCAAACTCTTTAATGCACTTCTTACGTATTAATAAGAGATGAAATTGAGGGAGAAGTCTTCTGGAAACTTAAAGCAGACGACATTATTGAAAACGATATTTTTTGGCGCCAAACGAATTGAGTGTTAAAATAGCAGACGATTTGTTGACGATGACAATTACTTATCCCACTGAGAGCAATATTTGACAGACGGTGTGTCTTGTTATGTAAGCTTTAACCTCTTCCCTCATATTAAAACCTCTGGAAAAGTCACCTTTGAAACTATTGTGATAAATAGAGCACTTGCTCCTATATAGAAAGCGCTCTATTTATCACAACGGTTTCAAAACTACACAAAATTAAATGTTTCTTTTTTTCTAGTAGAATTTCGTTTTAGCCCTTTGTCTGCCAAGCACGACCAAACTTACATTCGCAAACTGCTCCAATCAAGATGAAACGCCGAGTAACTCGGCGAGGCATATGTATCCATGTCGTTTAGCACTCGGTCAATAGTTTCTGAAAAGTTGGAACGAATCGGAGGTCACTAAAAACGGCAACAAGTCTGAGTTTAAAAACATCTCAGTTTTAAAGCAGGTTAATGTTTATAAATGGAACTTCTCTAAAACATTATTGTTTGTTTTCATAGTAACGTTCAAATGCTTGCAGTCTACAGGATCATTTTCAGCCATTTTAAATGTTTGGTTCTTATCAAAGGTTTGCTAATTTAACCATTCTGTTGACAAAATAATGCGATTCGAATGCTCAAATAAGTATCATTATTGGTAATTAACCGATTACCTCATAGGCTATTTTTAGACCCATCCTCTTTAAATACATCTACCGAAAATGAGCATTTACAAGAGGTAATTTTAGCAGTGCGTAGTTTTAAACCATTGTGATAAATAGAGCATTTGCTCCTGTGGAGCAAATGCTCTATTATCGCATTGGTTTCAAGAAGTGAAAAAAAACAATGTAGATCTGCTCCACCCTTTATTTACCGTACGTTTTATTTTCCTCCGGTTCATTTAAGTTTTTTTAGAAACTATGTGTCAAACAGTCTGGATCCTGATGAGTTGCTCAGCGCCTATTGTTTGGCACGTTAAAGGTTCAGATATTATGTTTTGAAACGGCTCATTGTTTCTGGTTACAAATGTATATTATATAAACCGCATATAGTGAAACATTGCTAAATTGAACACTGGCTAATCCGAATACTCACTAATTCGAACACTCGATGAATCAGATTCTCAAATAAGTGGCATTACAGGTTCTTAAGAGAGGAGTCAGCTTAACCCTTTACTCCATGAATAATGACATCATTGATATAATTAGTCTAATATTTATAATGGCAAATTGCAGAAAAAATATAACCATAACTATAAAAAAAAAATAAGCAAACAGAGCAGACCCTGATCCAGCCGTCTGATCTGGGTCTAGTTTGTTCAATATACGGAAACAATCTCAGAGACCTTCCTCCACCTGTAAATAGCTGGAAGTCCCGATTTGACAGCGACATAAAACCCCGATACACTTAAACAATATAGTGTTAAGAGTTCTTTCTTTATGTGCGATATAAAACGATACAATTATGAAGTTCATATTATGACTTTATTTTCTTACAACATAAATTCATTTAGGCCTGATATTTCACAATTATATTGTAATCAACATACCAAAAATATAATGCGGTACATTATTATCGACTTATCGCCCTTTCGTAAATAAAACGAGATAAATCCTTTGGAATTGCTCTTTCAAAAATATATTGCAATCAAAACACCAATAATACAATGTATTTACGTACATTTCTCCCTTATATATTAAACACAAAATAAAAACATTTGGAATTGCAAATTTTACAATTATATTGAAATCAAAATGCCAATAATTACCATAAATATTCGAAAATACAAAGTTAGACAAATTGTGCAGACCCAGATCAAAATGCTCCTGAATAAACAGTTTGATCAGGGTGCATACTATTTGCTGCTGTGTCAGGTGATTTAAAGTTATCAAACTGGTCCCAGATTGACTATCCAATGGAAAGGAGAAATTGGACGTCCGAATATTCACGGTTATTAAGGTAGGCAATATTCTGTATTTTCATTCGTTTCTTTTATAAAAAAAAGATACGTGAATTTCTAACAAAATTTATATAGGAGAACCTGCCCTAAGCGGTCATTCATTTATTGAACACATGTGTCTTACAAAGCACAGGTGGTTGTTTAAAGCAGGGGAAGGATACTGCAGAAAACTCCTATAGAAATTTTCTGCATTACTATTGACCTGCATTAGCTACTACCTGCCTTACATATCCATAATTCGGCCTCTTTTTGATGCAAGTTTAACCCTTTCCCTGTTCTAAGTTTAGTACAAATTTCAATACCTACTGAATATTCATTGACAAAAAAGTTATGAAGAAATATGGAAGGAGGAACATTGTAGCCATTTTAGAAAGCGAAGAAACAGATCTATCAAATTCAAATAGCAAACCGAGTAGACCCTGATCAGACGGCTCCTCATGGAGCCGTCTGATCTGGGTCTACTCTGTTTGCAAATGAAAACACGTTTATATGAGGTAAAGGGTTAAGACAGACTACTGTAATCTACAAGGCAGGCATGCAAACATGACTAGCAACTGAATACATTTGTATTATTACCCATCTCTAAAATGGTCACTCAATAGGTATCTAAGTGTGTAAGACACATAGTAGCTTACTGCTGAAAGAAAATTATATAAGAACAGTGAGAACCTCTCTTAAGCGGCCACTTTAATATTGGGTGTATTTAAATGTTAAAAGCTGGTGGTAATGGCTGTTTTCTACATAACGTTCGCCCTGGAACAAAGTACCAATATGACCTAGAATTAGACATTTTTTCGGTGGTCGCATAAGAGGGGTTTCATTGTAGATTACTTTCGTTCTGCTTTATAATTCTGTTAATAAAATGAAATATTTATGCATTTTTAAACAGAAAATGCGAGTACAGTAAAACCTCTATAACGGCCACTAAATTACATCAAGTATTCTGTGTTAAAGGCAGGCGGCTGATTAAAGCAAGGTAAACAGAACGCTCCTATATGAGCGTTCTGTTTTATTTTCACCTTGATTTAAGCAGCCACCTATCCTAAATACCAACTAATTAACACAATTTAGTGACCGTTATAGAGAGGTTTTACTGTATGCACATTTATCTGTTGCTCTGTTATATCCAGGCCAAACTTTAAGATAAATGATGTAACAGTTATTTCGCCATTCGCGACCTGACTCACATTTGCAAACAGCGTCTCAGTATGATCCAAACTGTTTGCCACTCGGTCACTGCCGGTAGTTTATATCAAGCTTGATCGAATCGGAAGTAGACAATGTCCAAATTTCAGCAGGTACAGTAAAACCTCTTTATAACGGCCACTGAATTACATCAATTATTTTCTATTAAAGGCAGGTGGCTGCTTAAAGCAAGGTGAAAGGAGCGTTCTGTTTTACTTTCACCTTGCTTTAAGACACCACCTGCCAAAAATACCAACTAATTAACACAATTTGGTGGTCGTTATAGAGAGGTTTTACTGTATTATTTTCTCCCAGCGGGCTACGGCTGACCCTGGAGATAATGGATGTGCAGATAAACGCCAAATATTTCACACATTTGTTAATATGGAGCCTGAACATAACTAATATGTCACTATCCATCCAATTATTTCTGTTGATGGTACAATCACCGTAGCGAGCATAAATATCACCAGGATTCTACAATTTGCTTTTGTTTAATCGCTTCTTGATTTTGGCAACAGAGTCTTTTCCCAGTATCAAATCTGCCGCCTTCTCTGCAATCATGATTGCAGGGGCATTGGTGTTGCCGGACACTACATTTGGCATGATAGAGGCGTCGACAACCCTCAGGTTCCTAACGCCCTTCACCCGCAACTCCGGATCTACAACTGCAGTAGCATCTTCTAATGCACCCATCTTGCAGGTTGACGTAGGGTGATACACCGTTGTCCCCATATGGCGAACAAAATCTTCATAAAATTTATCTGACTTGAAGGGGCGATCCTTACAGAAGCTAACATTTCGCAACCATTCTGTACTCGTCCCGATCTTCTTGAAGGCTTTGGTTTGCATCATCTTGTCCGCAATGCGCATCGCCTCAATAAAGGTCTTGACATCCTCCTCCTCGCTGAGATAGTTTGGGTCAATTAAAGGGTAGTCGAAGGGATCATTGCTCGCCAGTTTTATGGTACCTTTGCTCTTTGGGTGGAGTATAATGGGCAACAAGGTAATTCCCTCTTTCTGATCTTTGTTGAACAAGTCTTTCACCATTTCTTGATTGTATTTTACATTTTCAAGTTTTGGGCTTCCAGAGAATAGATGGATCTGTATATCTGGATACTTCTTCGTGTTGTACTTTGAACTGAGGAAAGCCGATGCGCTTATTCCACATGAAATGAGAGGACCAGATTTAAAAAGAGTGTATCTCAATATGGAAGGAATAGATTGTGCTTTCTTTGGGGTAATACTGTCACTCGTATTGATATCCGAGCCAAGCAAGCAATACATGTGATCTTGCAAATTCTGTCCGACTGGTAGATCCACGACAACGGGAATATGGTGCTCTTCTAAATGCTCCCTCGGACCAACTCCGGACAAAAGCAAGATCTGTGGCGATCCAATAGCCCCTGCCGAAAGGATTACTTCGCGACCGGCATTCACTGTTGTTTTCTTCCCATCCTTAACGAACGCTATACCTTTAGCTACATTATCCTCGATCAAAACCTTCGCCACATGGGCGTTAACAACTACGTGGAGGTTCTTTCTTGTCATTGCAGGACGCAAAAACTCTTTCACCGTGCTGGATCGCTCCCCGTTACGAGTCGTCACCTGTGATACACTAAAGCCTTCTTGACTTTCCCCGTTATAATCCACTAATCGTTTATATCCAAGTTCTTTGCCAGCGGCTACGAATAACTCTGCTAATGGATCGGGCACTTTGCTTACTCCCAACGGCCCCCCTGTTCCGTGGTACTTTGAACCTTTTAGCTCATTAACAAGAACGTCCTCCGACTTGATAAAGTAAGGAAGCACATCATTATAGCTCCATCCAGTGCAGCCATTCTCCGCCCATTCGTCATAATCATGTCTGTTTCCTCGAACGTACTGCATAAAGTTGAACATGCTACATCCACCGAGGAGTTTACCACGCGGCCAATAGTGTCGATTGCCCTCCTTCATACTCGCATATGATGAGTATTTCTGGGGTGTTGAATAGTACTCCCAGTCCGTGTCGGTCTGCTGGGGAGCTCCAGCGGCTAAGGGAATATTAAAGGTAGGTTTTCCGGTTTCCTCTACCCCTGCCTCTAAAAGAAGCACCGTTACTCCGGGGTTCTCCGACAACCGTGCTGCAAGCACTGCTCCAGAGGACCCAGCACCTACTACTATATAATCATACTGTTCGTTCACAACTGACGCCACTTGTGACACCGGTGGTGTTTTCCGCAACAGCTTGTAAGCCACAAGCCCAAGCCCCGCCACCCCACCCGCTATTCCTAATGGCTTCGCATACTCCATTACTAACACTGTCCATACACTAGGACTCTTGCCTTAGATATGCGTGCACTTACATATTAAACCACAGGTACAAAGATAAACATTTCAAACTGGCTTATCACAATTTGAGGTCATACTTCATATCTATGAAAAACGATGACTGGTTAACCCTTTACCTCATATGAATGTGTTTTCACACATCTGCAAACAGAGTAGACCCTGACCAGACGGCTCCTACAGGAGCCGTCTGATGAGAGTCTTCTGTTTGCTAATAGAATTTGATAGATCGGTGTCTTTGATTTCTAAAATGACTAACATTCCCCTACTTCTATGTTTGATTATAGCTATTTTGTCCATGAATATTCATTAGGTATTGAAATTTGGAATACATATAGAACAGGTAACGGGTTAACAACTTTCATATCCTAACTACGGTACTTTATAACTTGATATTTACAAAGAGCATACCGTTTTATTCTTTCTATTACAATTGAAAATTTGAGACCCGAATACTATTAGTTACATGGATATATGACAAGGTGTACGGGCTGGTATGACCGGCTTAGATCCCGTGTTTCCCGAGGTTAACTCCTTTTTAAATACGGGATCTAATCCGGTCTTACTAGTCCGTACACCCTGCAAAATGTCCATGTAACTAAAAGTATCTAGAGGAGAATGGATATTCAGTGGAAAGAAGTTTCCTGTCGAGGATAAACCATTTCTTTATAAAATGAGAAAAATGGCCACACAGTATGAATGCCTTGATCTTTGAAAGTGTTTATTGTGTTGGTAATTCCACTGTTTCTGAGTTTTTTTAAACCGCAACATTAAATGTTGTTTTACCTTACTAACAGTTTCGTCCACTACTGTGGACATCCTCAGAGCTACTGTACATTATATAGCAGTTTTATAGCAGGTAAAGTGTTAATGGAACTTCTCTGAAACATGATTGTTAGTATTCATAATAACGTTCAAATGCATGCAGTCTACAGAATCGTTTTAAGCCATTTTAAATGAAAACCTGTTTGGCTCTTATCAAAAGTTTTGGCTCTTATTAAAGGTTTGCTAATTTAACCATTCTGTTGACAAAATAAAGTAAATGGGTGCATTCGCTGATTCGAATGCTCAAATAAGTATCTTTATTGGTTATTAACTCATTACCTCATATGCTATTTTAGGCCCATCCTCTTTGAATACATCTACCGAAAATGAGCATGTACTAGCGAAAAGGGACACTTTAGCATTGTGTACATTGTAGTTTTAAAACCATTGTGATAAATAGAGCATTTGCTCCTGTGGAGCAAATGCTCTATTTATCACAATGGTTTCAATAAGTGAAAAACAAATAATGTAGATCTGCTCAATCTTTGATTTACCGTGAAGTTTTATTTTCTTCCGATTCATTTAAGTTTTTTCTGAAAAACTATTGACCAGGTGATCTTGATGATTTGCTGGGCGTCTCATCTGGGTCCAAACTGTTTGCACAGGTTATGTATCACTTGGCGCGTTAACGGTTCCGATATCATGTTTTGAAACGGCTCATTGTTTCTGGTTACATATTATATAAAAAGCACATAATGAAACATCGCTAATTTGAACACTGGCTAATCCGAACACTCACTAATTCAAACACTCGTTGAATCGGATCCTCGAATAAGTATCATTACTGGTTCTTAGGAGAGGAGCCAGCTTAACCATTTACTCCATGGATAATGGTATCATGGATATTAATTAGTCTAATATTTATAATGGCAAATTGCAGAAAAAAATATAACCATAACTATATAAAATTTTATAAGCAAACAGAGCAGACCCTGATCCAGCCGTCTGATCTGGGTCTACTCTGTATGCAAATGCGTAGAAATGTGTATTTATTGAGTTATGGGATGATGAAGGATTGAGAGTCATGCAGAAAGCTTCTCTTGGAGCATGTTGTCTGGCTTCAACCCTGCATTAAGCAGCCACCTGTCTGAACAGTTCTATTTCTTTTTCACAAAATGTTTGGAGCTAAATGACGATTGGCATTGAACGAATCTTAGATTTGCCGAAGATTCTGTCATTATCATTGTCTATAGTATAAACAAGACAAAATGTTCAAACTAATATCGTTAATACACAACTGGCTTACAGTAGGTCGTTGGTTCTACCCGGATATCCTGAGCATGGAACAATGCAATTTGTTCAATATACGGAAACAATCTCAGAGACCTTCCTCCACCTGTAAATAGCTGAAAGTCCCGATGTGACAGCGATATAAAATCCCAATACACTTAAATAATATAAGTGTTAAGGTTTCTTTCTTTATGTGCGATATAAAACGATACTATTATGAAGTTCATATTATGACTTTATTTTCCTAAACAACATAAATTCATTTAGAACTGATGTTTTACAATTATATTGTAATCAACATACCAATAATATAATGCAGTACATATTATCTACTTATCTCCCTTTCGTAAATAAAACGACATAAAATTATTTGGAATTGCTCTTTCACAAATATATTGCAATCAAAACACACATAATACAATCCTCGTATTTACGTGCATTTCTCCCTTTCATATTAAAAACAAATTGAAAACATTTGGAATTGCAAATTTTACAATTATATTGTAATTAAAATGCCAATAATTACCCAAATATTCGAAAATACAAACTTGTGCAGATCCAGATCAAAATACTTCTGAATGAACAGTTTGATCAGGGTACACACTACGTGTATTTTGCTACTATGCCAGGTGATATAAAGTTATCAAACTGGTCCCAGATTGACTATCCGATGGAAAGGAGAGATTGGACGTCCGAAAAGTCACGGTTATTACGGTAGGCATACGTTTCTTTTATAAAAAAGATACATGAATTTCTAACAAAATATATATAGTAGAACCTGTCCTAAGCGGCCATTCATTTAATGAACACATGAGTCTTAAAAAGCAGGTGGTTACTTAATGCAGGAGAACGGTACTGCATGTAGAAAACTCCTATAGGACCTTTCTGCATTACTTTTGACCTGCGTTAGCTACCACCTGCCTTACATACCCATGCATACCCATAATTAGACCTCTTTTTGATTACAGCTTAATACGGAATACTGTAAACTACAAAACAGGCCTGCAAACATGTCTAGTAACTGAATACATTTGTACTATTACCCATCTCTAAAATGGTCACTCAATAGGTATCTAAGTGTGTAACACACGTGGTAGCTTAATGCTGAACGAAACAGTGAGAACCTCTCTTAAGCGGCCACTTTAATATTGGGTGTATTTAAATGTTAAAAGCAGGTGGCTATGGCTGCTTTTTACATAACGTTCGCCCTGGAACAAAGTACCAATATGACCTAGAATTAGACCTCTTTTCGGTGGTCGCATAAGAGGGGTTTCATTGTAGATTAGTTTCGTTCTGCTTTATAATTTTGTTAATAAAATGAAATATTTATGCATTTGCAAACAAGAGATGCGAGCATCTGTTGCTCTGTTATGTCTAGGCCACACTTCAAGATAAATGCTTTAACAGTTACTCCGCCATTCACGACATTTGTTAATATGGATCCTGAACATAACTAATATGTCACGATACATCCAATTATTTCTGTTGATGGTACAATCACCGTATCGAACATAAATATCACCAGGATTCTACAATTTGCTTTTGTTTAATCGCTTCTTGATTTTGGCAACAGAGTCTTTTCCCAGTATTAAATCCGCCGCCTTCTCTGCAATCATGATTGCAGGGGCATTGGTGTTGCCAGACACTACATTTGGCATAATAGAGGCGTCGACAACCCTCAGGTTACTAATGCCCTTTACCCGCAACTCCGGATCTACCACTGCAGTAGCATCTTCTAATGCACCCATCTTGCAGGTTGACGTAGGGTGATACACTGTTGTCCCCATATGACGAACAAAATCTTCATAAAATTTATCTGACTTGAAGGGGCGATCCTTACAGAAGCTAACATTTCGCAACCATTCTGTACTCGTCCCGATCTTCTTGAAGGCTTTGGTTTGCAACATATTGTCCGCAATGCGCATCGCTTCAATAAATGTCTTGACATCCTCCTCCTCGCTGAGATAGTTTGGGTCAATTAAAGGGTAGTCGAAGGGATCATTGCTTGCCAGTTTTATCGTACCCTTGCTCTTTGGGTGGAGTATAATGGGCAACAAGGTAATTCCCTCTTTCTGAACTTTGTGGAACAAGTCTTTTACCATTTCTTTATTGTATTTTACATTTTCAAGTTCGGGGCTTCCAGAGTATAGATGAATCTGAATATCTGGATACTTCTTCGTGTTGTACTTTGAACTGAGGAACGCCGTGGCACTTATTCCACATGAAGTGAGAGGACCAGCTTTAAAAAGAGTGTATTGCAATATGGAAGAAATAGATTGTGCTTTCTTTGGGGTAATACTGTCACTCGTATTGATATCCGAGCCAAGCATAGAATACATGTGATCTTGCAAATTTTGTCCGACTGGTAGATCCGCGACAACGGAAATATTGAGCTCTTCCAAATGCTCTCTCGGACCAACTCCGGACAAAAGCAAGATTTGTGGCGATCCAATAGCCCCCGCCGAAAGGATTACTTCGCGACCGACCTTCACTGTTGTTTTCTTCCCATCCTTAACGAACGCTATACCTTTAGCTACATTATCCTCGATCAAAACCTTCGCGACATGGGCGTTAACGACAACATGGAGGTTCTTTCTTGTCATTGCAGGACGCAAGAACTCTTTCACCGTGCTGGATCGCTCCCCGTTACGAGTCGTTACCTGTGATACACTAAAGCCTTCTTGACTTTCCCCGTTGTAATCTACTAATTTTTTATATCCAAGTTCTTTGCCAGCGGCTACGAATAACTCTGCTAGAGGATCGGGCACTTTGCTGACTCCTAACGGCCCTCCTGATCCGTGGTATTTTGAACCTTTTAGCTCATTAACAAGAACGTCCTCCGACTTGATAAAGTAAGGAAGCACATCATCATAGCTCCATCCCGCGCAGCCATTCTCCGCCCATTCGTCATAGTCATGCCTGTTTCCTCGAACGTACTGCATAAGGTTGAACATGCTACATCCACCGAGGAGTTTACCGCGCGGCCAATAGTGTCGATTGCCTTCCTTCATACTCGCATATGATGAGTATTTCTGGGGTGTTGAATAGTATTCCCAGTCCGTCTCCGTCTGCTGGGGAGCTACAGCGGCTAAGGGAATATTGAAGTTAGGTTTTCCGGTTTCCTCTACCCCTGCCTCTAACAGAAGCACCGTAACATCGGGGTTCTCCGACAACCGTGCTGCAAGCACTGCTCCAGAGGACCCAGCACCTACTACTATATAATCATACTGTTCGTTCACAACTGACGCCACTTGTGACACCGGTGGTGTTTTCCGCAACAGCTTGTAAGCCACAAGCCCAAGCCCCGCCACCCCACCCGCTATTCCTAATGGCTTCGCATACTCCATTACTAAAACTGTCCATACACTAGGACTCTTGCCTTAGATATGCGTGCCCTTACATTTTAAACCACAGGTACAAAGATAAACATTTCAAACCGGTTGATCACTATTTGAGGTCATATTTGTTATCTATGAAAAACGATGACTGCTTAACCCTTCCCCTCATATAATTGTGTTATCAGTCATCTGCAAACAGAATAGACCACGATCAGACGTATCCTATATGAGCCGTCTGACAAGAGTCTGCTCTGTTTGCTAATGGAATTTAACAGATCGGTTTCTTTAGTTTCTAAAATATCTAAAATGGCACACCTTCCATATTTTATTATAACTACATGTATGTTTTCCATGAATATTCATTAGGTATTGAAATTTGGAATACATATAGAACAGGGAATGGGTTAACACCTTTCATATCCTAACTACGGTAATTTAGAACTTGATATTTACAAAGAACATACCGTTTTATTCTTTCTATTACAATTGAAAATTTGGGACCCGAATACTGCACAGTACGGACAGTAGCACAGTAGTGGACGAAACTGTTAGTATGGTAAAAACAAAATTTAATGTTGCGGTTTAAAAAAAAACTCAGATACAATGGAATTGCCACACAATGAACACTTTCAAGGACCAAGGCATTCATACTGTATGGTCATTTTTCTCATTTTATAAAGAACTGATTTATCCTCGACAGAAAACTTCTTTCCACTGAATATCCATTCTCCTCTAGATACTATTAGTTAAGCGAAAATTCGGCAGGGTGTACGGTCTGGTATGACCGGATTAGATCCCGTATTTCCTGAAGCGTTAGCCTCGGGAAACACGGGATCTAACCCGGTCATACCAGCCCGTACACCCTGCCAAATTTCCGTGTAACTAATTGAAGCTCTCAGGATGTCCACAATAGTGGACGAAACTGTTAGTAAAGTAAAATACGTTTAGTGTTACGGTTTAAAGAAAAATAGATACAATGAATGGCTTGAATTTGCTAGAGGATTTGGAAAGACAAATCATACAGACCTTGATTAGAGAACTCCTCTAGGAGCCCTCTGGTCTGGGTCTACACTGATTGCAAAGGGCATCGTCCTCGTTTCACGTATTCAAAACTTAACCGTTATCTGTCTCTGTCCTTTGTCTCTCACCCATTGTCTCATGTCTCATCTTTTTTCAATCTCTATGCTCTATGTATGTGTCCCTCTCGCTGTTGCTCTGTCTTGTTATTCCGTTCAATAGGGCCAGTTGGAAATATATACAGGAACTATTATAAATGCAAACTAATTCTCTTGCTTTTGCTCTCTCGTCCTCTCTGAGTCTCTCGCTCTCTCTCGCGATCCTTGTTTGCCTAGTAGGTTATAATTTAACATGCTGATAAGAAGCCGGGGTATTAGACACGTGGTAAAACTCGACATGTTAACACCGATTGAACGTTTAAAAAAAAACTTTGTGCCTACTCTATTAGGGTCTCACACCAATTGTATCTATCTTTTATCTTTATTTATATTCACATATAACAATATATACATGTATATCTATTATCAAATCGCTCAATTTTAACAGTTCCCTAAGAGTATCAAGGTCCTGTCGCAGTGTGAATGTCCCTAGGATACATGTAAAGACATAGCTGTACATAGTGTCGTGCTAAAATTTGCCCTAGGATATCATGGGTAGTAAATGTGCCCGAGTGTTCTAAATGATAAACCAGTCAAACCCCTCTAAACCGGACGTTCAATTTGGTATAAATCTCGGTCTCGGAGCCTGGTGGCAGCTTAATGAAGGATGAAAGTCATTCAGAAAGCTCCTCTGAGTTTTCTGCATGACCTTCACCCTGCATTAAGCAGCCATCTGCCTAAAATATCTAAATTCTTCTCCACAATAATTCCGGTTTCAAGGGGTTTTACTGTATAACCATGGACACATGGTCTACGCATTATAAGTATTTGACCCTTCCCTGTTGAATATTCATGTAAAAAGTAATGATATAATGACTATTATTTATAAGCAGATTTGTATAATGTAATATTTACACAGGAGAGTTTGGCATTGTTAAAAGATCTACTATAATTTCATAAGCAAACACAGCAGACTCTGATACGTATACTCTACTCTATTTGGAAATGCGTAGATGTAGGTGTTTATATAAAGGAAATGGTGAACTTTTGACACACTGTTGTCAACTAACGATACTATTTCCAATTAATGAAGATAAGTCCTCAAGTAACTTGGTGTCTCACTGTTCGATACTCTGGTCTGGATATAATCATTCTCGTGCTCAAAGTAATAATAAGCTATGACACTGGTCTGTTCTATCGATCTAGTGTCAAACATTCCAAAGCTACTGATCTAGTGTCAAACATTCCAAAGCTTTTGATCTAGTGTCAAACATTCCAAAGCTATTGATCTGGTGCCAAACATTCCAAAGCTATTGATTTAGTGTCAAACATTCCAAAGCTATTGATCGAGTGTCAAACAGTTTCGATCCTGATGAGACGCCGATTAATTCGGCGTCTCATCAGGATCCAATCTGTTTTCAACGCTTAGCAGAATAAGGGGATTAAGAAATCGTAGAAATTTGCGGATGAAATTAATTCAGCGGTTGCAGAATTAATATGTTTCAGTAGAACCTGTCTGAAGCGCCATCAAAAAGAGGTCTATTTATGGGTATGTAAGACTATCCGCGACCTGACTTGTACTCGCAAACAGCTTGGATACAGATGAGGCGCCAAATAACTCTGCATATCATCAGGATCGCAACTGTTTGACACTTTAAAATAACTAAAATTGTATTCAATCCGAATTTGAGCAGACATTACTTTTTCACATTGGGGTAATGGTTGATTCTGATTAGCCATCGCGTCTTGTCGACGCCAGCACTGTGTGTCGGGTTGGTAAACATTTATGCTATGAGTATCGGGCAGTGTGTGTCCTGATAAGTTACGTTCGTCCTCAGTGTGACGACCGAACTCATACATCGAAGTACAGTAGAACCTGTCCTAAGCGTTCATGCATTTATTGAAAATAGTAGTCTTAAAAAGCAGGTGGTTACTTAATGTAGGACAAAAGTAACGCAGAATACTCCTATAAGAGAATATTTCTGCATTACTTGTGACCTGCATTAAGCTACTACCTGCATTACGGACCCATAATTTCGATTACCGCTTAAGACGGGTTCTAATACAACCTGTTTCGGTAAGCTACTACTATTCGAGTTCGAGTTACTTCCCTTACTTCTATCAACACGTCAGGGCGATTCCCCGGCAAAATGTTATATAAAACAGTATTCAGTATTCAGTTTCTGGCGAATTCTTTGTCATGTGTCATTAGTTTTATAATATCATACACTATAAATTAGTAAATGGGTAACGCTAGCTAATTAATCCTTTACTCCGTGAATATTCATGTAAGAAACAAGGCTATCATGAATTTGTAAGGCACATGAACACAGGGTATTTTGACAATGGCGGAAACTTTAGAATCAGACCTATATATTTCAAAACAAAGCAGACCCTGATTAGACAGCTCCTTCAGGAACTGTCTGATCTGGGTCTACTGTGTTTGAAAAGGAGTATGAACGCATATTTATGGAGTAAATTGTTAGTGGTTGTTTAGTGTCTTATTAGGCACAAAACATAGCTTTTATCGTTATTTCCGCCCACACGTACTAATATATTATGTATTAAATCTTATCAAGTATTATCGTCAGTTTTATACAGAATCTACCGATCCGATATATAATCTGTATAAACTCATATATAATCCATTATAAACTGATTTAAGAAAACACAGATAGGGGTATATTTCTATGCTTTACAAGGTATTAATACTAAATGCATATGTATACAGCAATATGTACAGCTAGAGCTTAATGTATAAACATAAAATAAGATGTTTACACATCTTTAATATTCTATTCAAGAAACAGAGTAGACCCCGATCAGACTGCTTCTGGAGGAGTCGTGCGTTCGGAGTCTCCTGTGTTTCAAAGCCATGAAAAGGGCTTAACAACAAAACATATGAAATATCTGCTTATTTTGATATTTCCGACGATAAGTGAGCCTGCGACACTATTCAATGTCTATTTGCGGTAATTTTACCAATTGAACAAATAGCTATAACCCTCTACTCCATATATACACATGTCTACGCCTTTGCAAACAGAGTAAACCAAGACCAGACAGCTCATATAGGAGCCGTCTGATCAGAGTCTGCTCTGTTTGCTTGTTTTATAATATAGATATGATTCTTCAATTTCTGCCATGCATCAAAACTTCCTGTTTCAATGTGCTGTTATAACAAATTAATCTAATCTCATGCGTCATTAATTCTTACATGAATATTCATGGAGGAAAGGGATAAATAACGAATAAAATGTCGTATTGTGATCCTCATCAATTTCAGTTTCCTAAACAAATGGATAAGTCTGTGTAAAAATGTCTTTACTTTCCTTAAAAAACATAAATTCATTTAGAATTGATGCTTCACAATTATATTGTAATCAACATACTAATAAAATAATGAAGTACATATTATTATCTAGTTATCTCCCTTTCGTAAAAAATGACATAAATTCTTTTGGATTTGCTCTTTCAAATTTGTATTGCACTCAAAGCACCAATAACATAATGTATTACATATTATTAACTTATCTCCATTTCGTATAAAAACAAACAAAATAAAAATCATTTGGAATTGCAAATTTTACAATTATATTGTAATCATAATGCCAATAATTACCATAATATTCGTAAATACAAACTTAGACAAATTGTGCAGACCCAGATCTAAATGCTCAGAACAGTTTGATCAGGGTCTACACTATTTGCTACTATGCCAGGTAATTTTAAGTTATACAATGGTCCCAGATTGACAATCAAACGGAAATGAGATTGCATGTCAGAATATTTACGGTTTTCAATGTAGGCGTTATATTTCCATTCGTTTCTTTTATAAAAACAAAAGATACACTTCATTTATTGAACACGTGAGTCTTAAAAAGCAGGTGGTTGCTTAAAGCAGGGTGAAAGTACTGCATAAAGGTCCTTTAGGAGCTTTCTGCATTACTTTTGACCTGCATTAAGCTACCACCTGCCTTACGTATCTATAACTAGACCACTTTTTTATGACCGCTTAAGACAGAATCTACTGCAAACTACAAAGCAGGCCTGCGAACGTAACTAACAACTGAATAGATGTGTACTATAACCCATCTCTACAGCGGTCATTCAAAATATATCTAAGTTTGTAAGGCACGAAGTAGTTTAACAATGTCACGAAAGTTATGTAAATACCGGTAGACCATCTCTTAACCCTTTCACCGCCAATGTCGCATAAATGCACCACGACAAATAGTGCAGTCCGAGATCAGATGCCACCTTTTCAGGGCGGCGTCTGATCAAGGACTCCACTTTTTGTCTCAATCTCCATTTCTATATCTGTTCTCTATTCCTTTATTGATCTCATTTTCTTATTTTACCTTATGATTAGACAAAATTGGATTGCAGACGACAATTAGAAATTTGGCAACGAAAGGGTTAAGCGGTCACCTTAATATGGGTGCATTTAAACTACTAACGATCTGTATGACCTAGAATTAGGACTCTTTTCGGTTTTTGCCATTAGAGGGGGTTCACTGTATCTAGATTACTTTCATTCTCTTTACAGTAAAAGCAGATATTTACGCATTTATAAACAGAGTAGACCCAAACCAGACAGTTCCTGTTTGATTTGTCTGGTTAGAATCAGCTCTGTTTGTTTATCGAGTAATGAAGAGAACATTCTACATTCTATAATGACCAAATATGAATATATCCGTCAAGCAAAAGGGTTGAGTAGTATCTATTTTAAGGCCAACACATATGAATCATAAGCTGTGGTCATTGGACAGATCATGCTATGGTAGTGACAAGTTTAGTGACTTATTTAACCCGTTCCTTCATATTAACGCCTTTTTACGTATTTGCAAACAGAGAAGACCCATATCAGACGACTCCTACAGGAGCCGTCTAATCAGGGTCTGCTCTGTTTGCTACTGGGATTTGAAAAAACAGTTTCTGCACTTTCTAAAATAGCTACTATATTCTACCATCCACATTTCATTAAAACGATTTTTCATCATCAATATTCAGCAGTTTGAAATTTTGAATAAACATAGAACAGGGAAGGGGTTAATCTAATTAATATTCATAATGTCATCATTTCTAACATGAACAGTCAAGGAGTACGAAGTGACGTTTGACTAAGGCAAGCGGTGTTGTTTCTGACTATGACAGTTAACCCTTTACCTCAAGAATGTGTACACAAGAAGTTTTGTCCTCATGTACGAGTATACTCATTCAATTATTTTAACGCGAGATAATTTCCGTCTGCAAATAATGACACATGCTTTAATCAATTCCTCCATAAATACGCCTTTTCTACGCCTCTGTAATAACCACTTCTTGAAACTATTGTGATAAATAGAGCATTTGCTCCTATAGGAGAAATGCTCTTTTTATCACAATGGTTTCAAACTACAAAATTCTAAAATTTTACTTTTCTCTAGTAAATACACCTTTTGGGTAGATTCATTCAAAGAGGTTCGGTCCAAAAATAGAAATAGCCTATGGATGAAAGGGTTAAATTTCAGGAAGTACCGAGTTACTCGTGGTCTCATCTAGATCCTAACTGTTTACGTAGATAATTGACGGATTCGCCCATTGCGACACGCCATGCGAGTCGCTTTCCGGCGATTTCGTTAACTGAATTTGTGTAATGGCAATGAACCAGAGCATATTTTGTTCATTTCAAAAACTGTTGACACATATCTTTACTATTCCATAGGCATACAGTGCAGATCCTCATTAGACAGTTCCTACTGGAGTGAAAAATAAATGGATTTCAATGTAAGATCTGGGTGGGGTGTCCTAAATAATGCGGGGAAAATGGGTCAAAAGTCGTATTCAATCATCTAGAACAGCTTGGTTCCTAATGAGACGCCAAAGCACATGGCGACGAATAAGATTCCAGATTGCTTACAAATGTAATCATGATTTCACCCGCGGTGTGCTTAAGATTAATAGACAAGAATTTAAGAAGTTTATATCTAGGCCAAACTTTAAGATATCAGTTGATTCACATATGCAAACAGCAAACGATTCAAAGACGCCGAGTAATTTGGATCCAACCTATTTGACAATCGTTCAATACAGTAAAACCTCTCTATAACGGCCAATAAATTACATAAAATATTTTGTGTTAAAGGCAGGTAGCTGCTTAAAGCAAGGTGAAAGTAAAACAGAACGCTCCTGTAGGAGCGTTCTGTTTTACTTTCACCTTGCTTTAAACTCCCACCTGCCCTAAATACCAACTAATTAACGCAATTTAGTGGCCGTTATAGAGACGTTTTACTGTAGTTTCTTACAAGCGTGATCGCATTGGAGGTAGTCAGAATGCACCATATCCAAATGTGAGCAAGCTTTATTGTTTCACAGCGGGCTCTATGGCTAATACTGGAGAGGTCTCAAATATAATCAGATTTGATTAATAGCTCTGTACTTTAAAACAGTCATCGACGCGAAACATGCATATATTTATAGCCAGGTTTCTACAATTTGCTATTGTTCAAGCGTTTCTTGATTTTGGCAACAGAGTCTTTTTCCAGTATTAAATCCGCAGCCTTCTCTGCAATCATAATTGCAGTGGCATTGGTGTTGCCAGACACTACATTTGGCATGATAGAGGCGTCGACTACCCGTAGGTTCCTAATGCCCTTGACTCGCAACTCTGGATCTACCACTGCAGTAACATCATCTAATGCCCCCATCTTGCAGGTTGACGTAGGGTGATACACCGACGTCCCCATGTGGCGAACAAAACTTTCGTAAAATTTATCTGATTTGAAAGGGCGATCCTTACAGAAGCTAACATTTCGCAACCATTCCGTGCTCGTTCCGATCTTCTTGAAAGCTTTGGTTTGCATCATCTTGTCCGCAATGCGCATCGCCTCGATAAAGGTCTTGACATCCTCCTCCTCGCTGAGATAGTTTGGGTCAATTAAAGGGTAGTCGAAGGGATCATTGCTTGCCAGCTTTATCGTACCTCTACTCTTTGGGTGGAGTATAATGGGCAACAAGGTAAGTCCCTCTTTCTGAACTTTGTGGAACAAGTCTTTTACCATTTCTTTATTGTATTTTACATTTTCCAGCAGGAGACTTCCAGAGTATAGATGGATCTGTATATCTGGATACTTCTTCGTGTTGTACTTTGAACTCAAGAAAGACATGGCGCTTATTCCACATGAAGTGAGAGGACCGGATTTAAATAAATTGTATTTCAATTTAGAAGGAACGGATTGTGCTTTCTTTGGGGTAATACTGTCACTCGTATTGATATCCGAGCCAAGCAAAGCATACATGTGATCTTGTAAATTCTGTCCGACCGGTAGATCCACGGCAACGGGAATATGCAGCTCTTCCAAATGCTCCCTCGGACCAACTCCGGACAAAAGCAAGATTTGTGGCGACCCAATAGCCCCCGCCGAAAGGATTACTTCGCGGCTGGCCTTCACTGTTGTTTTCTTCCCATCCTTAACGAACGCTATACCGTTAGCTACATTATCCTCGATCAAAACCTTCGCCACATGGGCGTTAACAACTACGTGGAGGTTCTTTCTTGTCATTGCAGGACGCAAGAACTCTTTCACCGTGCTGGATCGCTCCCCGTTACGAGTCGTCACCTGTGATACACTAAAGCCCTCTTGAGTTTCTCCGTTGTAATCCTCTGCTTCTTTATATCCAAGTTCTTTGCCAGCGGCTACGAATAACTCTGCTAGAGGATCGGGATAGAGGACTTTGCTGACTGCCAACGGTCCTCCTGTTCCATGGTATTTCGAACCTTTTAGCTTGTTAATGAGAACGTCCTCCGACTTGATAAAGTATGGAAGCACATCATCATAGCTCCATCCCGTGCAGCCATTCTCCGCCCATTCATCATAGTCATGTCTGTTTCCTCGAACGTACTGCATGACGTTGAACATGCTACATCCACCGAGGAGTTTACCACGCGGCCAATAGTGTCGATTGCCCTCCTTCAGACTCGCATATGATGAGCATTTCTGGGGTGTTGAATAGTATTCCCAATCTGTTTCAGACTGCAGTGGAGCTCCAGCGGCTAAGGGGATATTGAAGTTAGGTTTTCCTGTTTCCTCTACCCCTGCCTCTAAAAGAAGCACCGTGACGTCGGGGTTCTCTGATAACCGTGCTGCAAGCACTGATCCAGAAGACCCAGCACCTACTATTATATAATCATACTGTTCGTTCACAACTGACGCCACGTGTGACACCGGTTGTGTTTTCCGCAACAGCTTGTATGCCACAAGCCCAAGTCCCGCCACTCCACCCGCTATTCCTAATGGCTTTGCATACTCCATTACTAAAACTGCATACACTAGGACTCTTGCCTTAGATATGCGTGCACTTACATAATAAACTGCAGGTACAAAGTTAAACATTTCAAACCGGTTTATCACTATTTGAGGTCATACTTGTTATCTGTGAAAAACGATGACTGCATAACATAGTGTATATCTTAACAATGACAGTTTAGAACTTTATATTAAAAAGAGCATACCTTTAAACCTTTTACCTGTTCTATGTGTATTCCTAATTTGAATACCTACAGACTATTCATGGATAAAATAGTTATAAATGAATGAAATATGGAAGGTGGTTTTTGTAGCCATTCTAGAAAGTAAAGAAACAAATATATCTAATGCCATTAGCAAACAGATGAGACCCTGATCAGACGACTGCTGTAGGAACCGCTTGATTTGGGTCTACTCTATTTGTAAATGCATTAAAACCGTTTATATGAGGGGAAGGGTTATTTTTCTATATCATAACTGACAATTTGGGCACCTGAAGACATCCGAAGAGATTAGACAACGTACTAGTATCTATTCCGTATCAAGATGGGATGGGATATCCAGTGGAAAGAGGTTTCCTGTTGAGGATAAATCAGTCCTTTATAAAAACCAAAATTGGCCATACAGAATGAATTACTTGAAGTTGCTAGAGGATGTAGAAAGATTTAGATCAGAGAACTCCTCTATGAGCATTCTGGTCTGGGTCTACACTGTTTGTAAAGGACATCTTACTCGTTTCACGTATTCAAAGCATTGACTGTATCTTCTGTCTCTGTCTCAATCTCACATGTCTCATTAGTTTCAAAATCCCTCTCTCTCTCTCTCTCTCTCTCTCTCTCTCTCTCTCTCTCTCTCTATCTCTCTCTCTCTATCTCTGCCTGTCTGTCTGTCTTTGTCTCTCTTTCTGTATGTCTGTCCGTCCGTCTGTCTGTCTCTGCCTCTCTCTGTGTCTGTCTGTCTCTGTGTCTGGCTGTCTCTCTGTCGGTTAGTTGGTCGGTCCGTCTGTCTCTGTCTGTCTGTCTGTGTCTGTATGTCTGTCTCTGTCTGTCTCTGTCTGACTGTCTGTCTGTCTGTCTCTGTCTCTGTGTGTGTCTCTCTTTCTTTCTTTCTCTCTGCCTATCTGTCTGTCTTTGTCTCTCTTTCTGTCTGTATGTATGTCCGTTTGTCATTCTCTCTCTCTCTGTCTCTCTCTGTGTCTGACTCTCTTTCTGTCTGTCGGTTGGTCCGTCCGTCTGTCTCTGTATGTCTGTCTGTCTGTTGTCTGTCTGTCTGCCTCTGTCTGTCTGTCTCTGTCTGTCTGTCTGCCTGCCTCTCTCTGTCTCTGTCTCTGTCTCTGTATGTCTGTCTCTGGCTCTGTCTCTGTCTCTGTCTCTGTCTCTGTCTCTGTCTCTCTCTCTGTCTCCCTCTGTCTCTATCATACTGATGAAAAGCCCGGGAATATTAGTCGCGTGATTTAACTCGACATGTTATCACCCTTTGGACATGTTAGATAGCTTTTGTGCCTACTCTATAGAGGTTGACACTAATTTCTTATCTGTTTGATATATTTATTTATATGTAAATATGATGATAAATATCTATATCTAGATCGCTCTTCAAGTTTAATAGTTCCCTAAGAGTATCAAAGTCATGTCACACTGTGAATATCCCTGGGTTACATGTAAGTATATTCTGAAAGTGGGAGATCCTTCGAAAGCAAAAACATCAATGCTAAAGGATAACATTGCAGACTCGGTTTTATTGAGTCTGTTCATGAGTAATAATTAAAAGTGCAACGCTACTCACGCCCCTAGCACCGGCTTAAGCAGTATTCAATTTTCAAAACTTATACCATCAAAACTAATGATCCCGAAGAACCAAAAAATATAACAACACTAAGACTGAAGCAGTTGTACGGGGCGACTTTTTACGGCCGCCACACAAGCAGTCGTATCTGTGCATAGCTGTTCATAGTGTCATGCTAAAACTTGCACAAGGATATCAAGGGTAGTAAATGTGCACGAGTGTTTTAAATAGTAAACTACATGTATTACCATCGACTTATGTTCTAGGTATTGTAAATAGTTGATCCTTTCCTGTTGAAAGTCCATGTTAAATGTAATGACATCTTGACCATTTATATATTATATGTACACAGGGATGTTTGGTATTGGCCTATGCAAACAGAGTATACCCAGATCAGACGGCTCATATAGGAGCCGTCTAATCAGGGTCTGCTCTGTTTGCTTGTGATATAATATAGATATGATTCTGCCATGCTTAAAAATGTCTGTGTCAATGTGCTGTTATAATAAAATAATCTAATTAATAGTCATGCGTCATTATTTCTTACATGAATTTCTATGGATGAAAGGGATGAATAAAGAATAAAATGTCATATTGTGATCCTCATCAATTTCAGTTTCAAGTGACTATTATTAAATACATGCATTTGTATTCATATTGTTATCAAGTAGTGTCACACTCTCGCTAGTTAATCAAATCAGGTCAAGTCGTGTATATAATGTACATATAATGTTTAATGATTAATTTTTTAACAATTTTAGTTGAATTTGCTTTCTGTAATTGTCCTAAATGGTTCTATGGTTCTAAATGGTTCTACGGAACTCACACGAGTTTAAACCCTAATAAAGTCTCAACCAAAAGAACATCCCTCAATGCCAATGCGCCGCTTTTTATGAAACACCTAAAAGGAAAGACTGGTTAAAAATTATGACGTCACTAGTAAGCTCTCCGATAAGCCAAGGTTTAAGCCATAACCTGCCAGTCAACCTGTTCTGATTCTGATCAGCACGTGATGATGACAAACACCTCGTGACTTTAATGAGTAGCTATAACATTTCAGTTACTAAACATAGTAACATGCACTGGTCTAGCCCGGGTTAATCACTGTCATGCTCCGGCCTGAGTACAATTCAATGGCTCTTTCAAGCGAGACCTTCATAAAAATGTTCCTATCACACAGAATGCTTAGAACAGAACTGTCATGGTAACTTCACGATGTAGAAATTGTGTTCTATCAATAGAACTATAAGAAAGCATGTACTGTTTCAGTGGACAAAGGAAGGTCGTGTGTCTATTCCTTTAGGTTAAGGTAGACCTGGGTTGGCCAAGATAATTTAGCAATTCGGTGCTTCCGTTGCCAGTACACGTCAGGAATAAATATATCGTGCATGCGTTGACTAACAGACATCCTTCTGTCGTGGGTATAAGAGGATGGAAGCAATTTTCTCAAACGTCTGAAATATAACAATGTTGATAAATTTGTGACACAATTATGCAATTACGCTTTTTAAGCGCTTAAAACGTTGATTATATATTCAGTTACTATTCAATGCCTAACATACCTTTTAATAAATTGTATTTTTATTTTTACATTTTATTCCATAATAATTATATTAGACACTGTCCGCTGTGAAAATAATTTCGTAATTATGACACTACGAGTGATTCACCTCAAGGAAGACTGGATCTTATCGTGATGGGAATTATGTACAGTAAAACCCCTCTAATGCGACCACTTAATGAATCAACATGGTTGTCTTCATAAGCAGGTGGTTGCTTAATGCAGGACAAAAGTAATGCAGAAAGCTCCTCTAGGAGCTTTCTGCATTACTTTTGTCCTGCATTAAGCTACCACCTGCATCTAGCAGCCAAAATTATACCTCTTTTAGGTGGTCGCATTAGCGGGGTTTTACTGTACATGTTGTAGACGAGGATTAACAGCTCATTTGCCAGTGGAACAGGATGCGTTAATACATGTAGCGTTCTGTAGGTAAACAAAGCGGACCCGATCCTAAAACTCCTACAGACGTCGTGTCTAGGTCTACTCTGATTTCAAACGTTAAAAATACTATTCAGTATCACAAAAAAATCTGAAAGTAGGAGATCCTTTGAAAGCAAAAGCAGCAATGCTAAAAGAGAAAATTGCTTACTCGATTTATTGAGTCTGTTCATGAGCAGTAATTCAAAGTGCAACACTACTCACGTCCTCTAGCACCGGCTTAAGAGGTTATCAATTTTTAAAACAAATAACTTTGAAACTAATGATCCCGAAGAACCATAAAGTATAACATTTTATTTTGACAATCAACACTATGTGAATATATATGAACTTTTTACCTCTAAATCGATTACCTTTCTTCCGCTTCAGAATCGTTTCTGTCTTCTCCCGGTTCAGAATCATGTTGTTTACCTAAAAAATAAAATACAAACATTTTTAGATATAATAGACAGATAATATAATATCTAATATCAGGTGCTTTTTGAAACATACCAAATTATGCTTGTATATGTATTTCTTCACTCAAACTGAATTGCAGAAAAGTGTTCTCATGTCATTCCTAATGATACTTCATGTTCATATTTCTGTTAAACTCTCATTCGTACACTTTTATTTAAACAAATTAGACAATAATTGTTGCATCATTCATCTGAAAGTTATGTATATTTCATAAGTGTTCTACAGTACAATTATCTGCACTATGGACCAAGGTATGGGGCGGGATAAGGGATTAAGAGATATGGACCGACTTGAATATGTGTTAAATGTTCAGAATACTACCAACAATGGACACCATTATAGAATGGCAACCCCACTATCAACAACTCGTGAACTCACATATGATGTCACTTGCCCAGATTACAACCAACAAACACCATTATGGAATAGCAAATCCACTATATATGTATCATCTTTTTGTAAGTCATGTATGATGTTCTGTTGTCCAGAATATTACCAACAAACCATGGACACCATTGTGGAATGGTAAATCCACTATCAACTATTTGTGAAATAAAAGTGTGTAACTTGATCATCTGAATATGTTGGACAATAAAACCAATCTGTTAGACCAATTTAACTAGATAATACATCACTATGTAGTTTGTAACAAATCAACTGACCGTCGTCTTCAAGCTGCTTGCCAGATTAACTTTATTTACTTTTACTTATTGTACTTTAATAACAATGTTATAGGGATAAAATTATAGAAAATAACGAACACTTGTTCTATGCAAGTTTTACTCATACATTGGGTCTAAAAATACAGTTGCATGTTATATGAAGAAATAAGGTTTTTACTAACAATTATATAAGTTAAATATATTTTGCCCACCAAACGATGGAAACTTGAGATTAACAATGAATTTATTATGTCCTAAGCTATGCAAAATTATTTATCAGTATTTTACTTACAGAGGATCACATATGATTAAACTAATTCAGGGCTTCAGAATAATGAAATTGTATTGTTAGAGTTTATATAATATTTTGTTATAAATAGCCAATACATGTACACTGTACTATTTGCTAATTACATCACATATGATTATAACTAAACTAACTGAAGGCTTCAGAATAGTGTAATTGTATTGTTAGGATTCATAGAATGTTTTATGTTATAAATAGCAAATACGTGTAGTTTACACTGCACTTATACTACTGTAATAACCATGTATTAAATGTTTATGAAATACGCTATGCATGTGAAGTCAAACTTGAAATCAGAATTGTGCAGATTATATGACAGTGTTGATCTTCTATAAAGGCGAGATCTACTTCCATATTCTGAATAATTCTTTGGAATTTAACGTGTGCCTTTATTGCCTCAGAAATCCGGCTATTAATATACTAAGTTTATTGTTTGGCTTTGCATGAATGAAAATGACTTCTGGTTTTGCATCCAAATTGGATTGGTGAATTAAATCAATTGAGCTGGACCTCGGATCGCTGTTGTTTTACAGTTCCCTAATTACGTAAACCCTCCCGGTACCTACCAAGCGAGTTCCCCATTTGAACGAAAGCGGTATTACAACTGTCGGAGAGTTAAATGATTGCTGGCTCTGTAATTACACACTCGAAAAGGAGGATCGTGACTCAACAGCCACAGTCTCCAGACATAAACAGACATTAAAGAACCACAGTGGAAACTCAACAGTCCACTTCTGAACGTGTCCAAGCTGTCCAGCACCTTGCGACAAGAGGCATTCCTTTACATAACTGTCCTCATTTTAACCAATTAAGTGCTGACCCACTAAGCTGGTTGAAAGATTTTGATTTGTATGCTGACAATTTTCACAATGAAAACAAGGTTAGGCAGGTGAGGTACTTCTTAGATGAGGAAGGCAAACACTGGTACGATTCATTGCAGCCAGAAGGCCTAATATCATGGGACGCATTTCGTGATTGTTTCAAACAAAGGTGGGATAATCGGTCATCGTTGTCTTCGCATGCCAAATTAACTGCAATGAGGCAGGCACCAGATCAATCTGTCCGGGCATTTATAAGTCAGTTTCAACACCAAGCAAATGTTTTGAAATACACTGATGAACAAATGCTTCCCATGTTGCTAGATAAAATACACCCTCACTTAACAGCTGACGTTCTTAGGCAACAACCCTCTACAATTAATGACTTTGTTCAGGCAGCTGTCATGGCGGAACAGATATACGGCACAAATGGTCTGCAGGCTCAGATAATCTTTTTTCGAAACCTTGCTTGAACAGAAATTCAATGATGAACTGTCTGACTAGATGCTACACATGAATGTTCAGTCACTTCATGCGCCTGACTCTAACGCAACAAACTATGTGCATAACAGACATCATACCAAAACATCTAATCACGGAAAGCAAAATAATTACAGACAAAAGCCACAATACGAATCAAATTTAGCTCCAGCCTCCCAGCAATATAGAACCAATTCGTATTGGAACTGCAGTAGGTCAAACAAATCAGACATTCAGTGTCACGCATGTCATGGTTTTGGCCATTTTTGGCAGGAATGTCCCAGTGCACGTGATAACTGCACAATGTGTGGAGAAAGGGGACATAACCGAGTTGCTTGTGTAAAACAAAATTCGGGATTTTCGCCATCCGATGGTTCGGGGATTCCTTCGGCAAAGCCGCAGGCTCAATCAACTAATACATCCATTTCTTTAAACTTTCAAACAGAAATCATAATCCAGATTCATATTAACCAACTACAAACCAAAACTTTATTGAAAATTGAATACTGTTTGAGCTGGTGCTAGGGGGCGTGAGTAGTATTGCAGTTTTAATTACTACTCAATAAAACCGAGTCTGCAATTTTCTCATTTTGCATTTTTACTTTTGCTTTCGAAGGATCACCCATTTTCAGAATATATTTAGTTGATACAGGAGCCAGCATAGCATGCATTACTAAATCCCTGTTACACAAAGCTATTTCTTCACAAAATATGTCCACCAAAAATTCAAGAATCATCAATTGTACATGCATATGAAGTAGGGGTGACGTTTTGCTGATTTCTGGCACAATCAGTTCACCAATAACAATAGCAGGTTCGAAATTTGAGCATCACAGGACGACGCAATGCGGCCAGCTAATAACATATCACCTGACTGTACATTCTTGTATATAGATATGTATTTTGTTCAAGCCACTCAGAAACTTTAATAAACTGTGTTAATATTATTTGTGCTGGATGATAACCAAGAACGTTGAATTCTATATCGAATTCCACCACGTCAAATGCGTCCCGGAATGGACATTCCTGGATTGGGATTAGTCTACACCCAACGACGGACCACAATTCCACTAATGTCCAGCTACCGATGATAGACCATTCAACGGGGCATCCGGATTCAATATTTTCACATTGTTTATATTGTTAATGATAACTGAACCTAATAATGTACTATGAATATATATGCACGTGTGTGTGCTCATTTGTGTGTGAGAATATCTTGGATATATATTAATATTTACGCATGTTTTGCTCCAAATATTGTCATTGTTAAGTGGGAGCTTAACGTTTTGAAGCCTGAGGGGATAGTTATAGGGATAAAATTATAGAAAATAGCGAACGCTTGTTCTATGCTTGTGTATTCATACATAGGGCTTAAAAATACAGTTACATGATATAATAAGTTCAAATAAGTTATAATAAGGCATAATAAGGATTGTACAGAACGGCTGGAATAAAAAAAAAACATTATTTATGTTGGAAAGAAAATTTAATTGGAAAGTTATATGTCAGTACAACCATAAAATTATTCCAGAGGACAGCAAAAGGGTTGCATCCAGTGCATTGGTACAGCCAGACTGAGAAAGATGCACTCAAAATCAAATGGGCAAAATGCAAATTCAGCATGTATCTACTGGGTGCACCAAGATTCAATACCATTACAAGTCATAAGTCGTTGATACCAATGTTCAACAAAATCAGTGTGAAATTCCCACCAAGAATAGAAAAGTGGGTTATGGACATGCAAGATGTATATTATGAGCTAGTGTATGAGCCAGGAAAAGATGAGGTTGATCCATTGGACTGCCTGTCAAAACACACACTTTCAACTACAGAGACAGATGGCACAGAACAGATAATAAAGCAAGTGATAGAAACAGAACATGCCGTAGTGTTGCCAAGTATTCCAGACAGGACCAATAAAGATGAAATCCTGAAAAGATGTCATACAGAGAATACAGAACACTGATTGGGAGAAACACAAGAAGAGACCAGAAATCCTGTCATATTACGGAATCAAGGATGAGTTATCAACTGCTGGATGTCTACTACTGAGACGACAGCAAATTGTCATACCAGAAAAATTGCAAAAACAAGTTATAAAAGCTGCACATAGAATGGGGCATTTGGGTAGGACAAAGACAAAACAGATGCTTAGAGCAAGATATTGGTTCCCAGCCATGAATGCCATTATAGAAGATATTGTTGGGGGATGCTTAGACTGCCAAATCACAACTAAATATTACAGAAAAAAATAATCAAGCCAACAGTTTCCTGAAGAACCTTGGGATACAGTTTCAATATACTTTGGAGGTCTAATTCCAGACGGTCACTACAACCTAGTAGTAATAGACAAGAGAACAAGATATCCAGAGGTAGAAAAGGTTTCTACGACATCATTCAGAGTCGCAGCGGAAAGGTTAAGGAAGATCTTTTCTACACATGGGATTCCGAGACGGGTAGGTTCCGATTCAGGTCCTCCATTCAATTCAGAACAGTTCAAATAATTTGCAAATGAAATGGGATTCGAGCATCAGAGTTACACCAGAACACCCAGGAGCCTATGGATAAGCTGAAAATTTCATGAAATTGGTGAATAAGGCGAAGCAGTTTCCCCTTAGACAAGGTCGGCGAAGTCAAGATGTCATTCAAGAAACGCGTATGGGCTACAGATCAACTCCTCATCCAGCAACAGGGATCAGTCCATACAATGCACTGATGAGGCGAGAAGTCCGAACTAAGTTGGACCAGACAACAACAAGAATAGATGTTAGTGAAATGGAAGAGCATATCACAAAGAATGATTACCTATACAATAGTAAACGGTCAGAGAACAAAGGGAATGCGAGAGACAGTCATTCAGCCATGATATATAATTATGTCATAAACAATCAGTTGGACAATATTCTTTTCAGGTTCTTTGTATAAAGTGAACATTATTATAATTATTATTAATAATATCATTATTATTACTATTATTTTTCGTTAATGATAATTTGCATTAACCAAATGCTTCTTGTTCAGTTTCTTTTTCGGTGTTGTAATTCAGTTTTAACTAGTACGAGATCTTCAAACTGCATGCTGAATTTGTTACTGACATAATAATGCTTCCATACTGTTACACAGATGATATTTACATTAACAGAAAATGAATGAAGAAGGGTTTTATTTTGAAGTATTTTATGTATTTATTAAACAATAATTCAAAGTATATAGTTTCAATATATAAGTATTGATTAAACAAATAAGTTAAAGTCTAGTTCACATTAACAGCTCATAGTAATTTGGAAATTTAACTGATCCGGGGTTAATTCTATTGGACGGGACTGGTGTTAACATGACAAATTGTTAACATGACAAATTTCTGTTATATAAACATGCACAATGATACGCTCGTTTAATAGATCAACAAATAGAACTATTCTTTTTAACGAAACATATAATTTCATATTGTTGAATCATAGTCACTTTGTAAGAAATAATTAAGTAAAGTTATAAGGGATTTTGAATTCCTTATTACTACAGACACGTTAGACCCCCGGTGCCCACTGCAAAGCGAGTATCCCCCTTACAACAACACTGCATACAATAGTCGGTCTAACAGTTGGTCGAGAATCACAGTTGGTCGAGAATCTTCATTTCTGATGATCGTGTAATATTATGGGAGTTAGCCGCAGCTCAAAGGTTGAACTTTAAGCCCAGGAAGTCACCTATTTGCCAGTGTATTGACTAAGGTCAAAACACGATTAAATTGGTGTTTCCTGGTTGATAGTTTAGTATTTAAACAGCTCGAATTTAGGAGCTATGGACAGATTCTAGAAGTCAGAGTTAGACGCTGCTAGCTTCCATATAGCTAAAGACTCTGAATAAAAGTTGGTCAGAAAACTGAGGCGTTGTTGTACTTCTGCTATATCACACGGCTGAGATTCATCATTGGTGCCTAAGAAACCAGGATCATGGACCAAAGGTTAGTGAACTTTTATTCTGTTTAGCTTGTTTTTGGGTCGCAACTATGGCTGATACTGATTTTGCCGGGCTACTGCATTCCTTGAATGATAAAATTGGGAATTTAGGGTTATCTGATACGGTACCAATATTTAACGGGGAACAATCAAAATTACGTTTCTGGTTGAAAGCTGTAGATAAATGTGCTGTCATAAATAACCTTCCAGAGACTAGTAAGGCTAAAGTGGCGTACAGGTTTAGTGAGGGGATAGTGTCGGACCTTTTGCAGAGACTTTTAGAGAGCAACCCAAACGCTTATTGGGATTTGGTAAAAAATGAATTAAAGATACGTTTTGTCGAGGTTTCTGACACATACCATAGTTTCTCAAAGTTACGGTCTGCTAAACAGGGTCGGTTAGAAAATGTACAGAATTTCGCGGATAGAATTACAACTTTGGCACAAGAAGCGTATACAGGTTTTGACACAGGCCTGCAGGTTACAGATCATCAAATCATAGGGTTTTTCTTAGATGGCCTCTTAGACAATGATATTAGGGTCAAACTAATCAGACAGAACCCGAATTCTTTCGACAACGCGGTACAAATTGCGGTACAAGAACAAAATGTCAAAATTGCAAGGCTAAGATACCACAAACTACGGAAAATCCTCGCGCAAATTCACAAACAGAACAATTTAGGGGAAATACGAGAAAACCTTATTCTGAGTACGAAAGCATGGATATTAGTCACTTGCATAGGGGAAATTTTTGCACTTTATGCCGACGCAGGGGTCACAATATAAATGAATGAGATGCACGAAGTTCTCAAAACCGATCTAGTACAGATCCTGATGATTACATTCCCCTGCAGAAATTACAGTGTAACCTACGGAAATCAGAATTTGACAGTAATTCGGACGTCTTCGGCGTCCTCCGATAACCTCTCCGATATGCTTGTGTCAAACCCCGAGACTGAGTGTCAAATAGACTGACTGTCCCGACGGACACAATTTCGGAACCTTCCGATTCTGATACAGTTAGCAATAACGACTCAGAAAATAGCATGTCTGAGCAATCTGACAGCCGCATGTCAGTGCAAGCCATATCTAAGTATCCCCACCCTGTCAATTGGATTAAAAATAGTCTCGGTTTAACTAGGACAAAACAGCAAGAGAATTCTATGTTCGTTGTGTAGATCCCCTGGGTCGCAGCCCAGAGAACAACTGTAGACTGTACTTGTAAATAGTAGCGATAATTATGTAGCCAACGTGTTGGCTGAAGGCAAACAGTTGCCTATACAGAAAGTAGGGTTCAGCAATGTGCTATTTTACCCTAGAGTTATGAGTTATAACTAACAAAAGTATTACGTGATCTGACAATTACGCGTGTATGTAAATAGAAATGTCTTTGTAGATTTCTGTAGATTAAGGGTAAGCGATGTGCTATATAGTCCCTTATGCTGGTAATATTACTAACCAGGTTTGAGAGTTATAATAGATATGACGTCATTATAGAATAGTTGGTTGAATTTAAATTTATTCTGCTATGAGCGATGCATTACTTATCTTATATGAAGATAAGGGGAATAAATTGTAAATTACGGAGGAAATCGAACATTGTGCACATGTTTGATTAAGATTTGTATATAGGATTGAAGTTGAGTAAATTGTTACCGAGTTGTAAATTTGATTGTTAGTTTGTTTGCGCTAAATACTAACTGTCAAACGCAAATAGCGACTACAGAGTTGATTGTACATAGATTATTAAATGGTTACCTAAATACGTTGTTAAAATCTAAAGTTAACTACATTAGTTGGAGAAGTAATGTTGTTAATTGTGATTGTTTAGGTATCCTTGTTCTTGAGTAGATTGTACACTGATCCTATACTTTTTTTTTGTTTATAACAGTAGAGCCATTATGGTGCTCGCACTGCTACTCGTGACATTTTGCTCGCTCTCGTCAGGCGAAATAGTATTAAAAAACCATGTAGTGTTTAAAACCTTAAGACAAGTTTCTACTTCAAAGGCACATTGGAAGCTAGCGCTTATTATAGATTTAAAGGCATACCCGATGATGTTGGGCGAACTCATGACCCAGATCGTTCGAATTAGAGCTATTACTGAACGTGCTCAAGTTCAACTTGCTTCAGATAAACTCTCCAACACTAAACCGCTGACAGACACACTAGGAGAAATAAAAATGTACTTAGAAACATTTGATAGCACACATTCTGAACTACTTGACGAGTTTCGTTCCCTAACCTACTTCGCCCCTAGCAGAGACAAACGCTCATTGCTACCTTTGGGCGGGATATTTAAATTTCTTTTCGGCACGGCCGATAGTCATGATATTGATGCGGTCAGTCGACACGTTAATCAATTGGAAACTTCACAAAAACAAGTACTTCACATCTTGGAACATAACCTCTCAATATTAAACACTACCCGACTTGAAGTCTCCCAAAACCGGGATACGATAAATAAAATTCTTACCTCACTTGCGGGCCTTCAACAGAAAATTGATGCCCAAGTCCATCGATTAGAGAGACAAATCCTACAACTAACATCCTTCCACGAATTAATGAATTATATCCACACCATGATTGCTGATATCCAAACGTTATATAACCGAGCACGATTGTACCTTTTAGATTTTGAAATCAAATTAAATTCCCTGGCTAAGCAAAATGTGTCCCCTTCTGTGGTATCGTCCCACAAACTTTACGAATTGTTAAACCAAATTCAAAAGCACCTCCCAGAGGGATATGTATTTCCGGTCAAACTTAATGCATTGTGGTCATACTACGGTTCACTGCATACGACTTCCCTCATGAATTCTAATCATCTAGCTATTGTCATGCAATTGCCCTTAAGGCCTGTCAATGAAATATTTTCGCTGATTCAAGCATATCCAATTCCTGTACCTTATAATAATGTGTCGGCTAATATTAAGCTGACGTCTGGCTCCGGTACATTAACCGCTGCTGTTGAGCTGGAAACTAACCATTTCCTAATAAATGATAAACAGTCACACTACGTCATGTTAACTGAATTCGAAGCAAAAAGTTGCCTGGCAGAAAAATTGCCATTCTGTGAAATTGGGAAGGGATTTTTATCAACTTATAACTCGGACATTTGTGTCGTTAGATCTTATTTAGGTCATCACTCACCTCGGGCGCTTCCTTGTAGAACAATTGTCAGGTCAAATCAACTCTTACCCAGTGCAACCTCTCTAGCTCGAAATAGATGGCTACTGATTACAGAATCTGCCATTCCATTTACCGTTAATTGCTTAAACGGAACGCGCTCTCAATTAGCCATCAGACCACCGATCAAGATTATAACCCTGCCCCCATTATGTCAAGCATATAGCTCCAAATTATCCTTACCTATGTTTTTCGAATCTAATACAACAGCTAATTTAGTCTCGGGCTACGATCTGGAGTCGATCAAACTTGAAAATTATACGTTATCGGAAATTTGGCAACCATTTCATAAACAATTCCAAAATACAACAGCTGTTGCTATTCCTAAAGCTCTGCAAAAGATGAAACAATTTCCTCTCAAGGAGCTGATAGATCAAGTTAAATTTATGTCTTCTACATGTACGGGTTTTGAGATTTTACCTATTCTGGGAAATAAATGGGTTATAGGGGAAATTATTATATGCACATTAGTAATTATAGCCGTATTAGTAATTGCCTGTCGCAAAAAGTTTATAGCCTGTGCGAGACGAGTAAATAGTCAGAAAATGCGATCTGGATCCAGTTATGCAGATGTTAAGTTCACCCAAGCCAGATCTAACCCGGAAACACGACAAATGGTCAACGAATGTAGCCGTCAGACATACGCTCCCGGAAGTTTTCCGTCGGCACCTCAGAACGTATACCATGCAGACAAGACTCAACTGATTTACCCAACCATTTTAACGCCTTCAAGCGATCCGGATCATGAGAAATAGATCGAACAACGTCAAAACTACGACAGGAAAAGTCAGAGTAACGTCACAAATTATCACCCGTTTCCGGATTCTCCTATATAAATAAACTAACAAATACCTAATGACTCTGTTCGAATCTGAACAACCGTTGCTACTCGAAATTATTCCGGACTTACTGTTAAAAATCTACCATCATGAATACCCAACACTTTGAGGAATTATGGATGGAAGAGTGCTCCATTTGCGTAAATTATGCCGAGGTAGCCGTTTATGCGGTGAACAAGTGTTCTTGCAAAACGTCTGTGTGTATGGACTGCTTTTCACGCTGTACCGCAACATCCGAGACGGGACAACTAGTAAACATTTGTCCATTTTGTCGACACGAACAGCCCGCCGTACCTGTGCCGAGCTCCGCGCCTACAAGGTCCCCCCGAGAACTATTGGCTAGGCGAGCCCGGCGAAATTGGAACCGCTGGTTCAGGGATCTGTGTTATATCGACATTTTGGAGCCGTTCTTATCTACGCAGAGGTATAACATGGATCCTGTTCACGAACTGCTGCAAACGGGACGGTTTGACGACGCAGACCAGGCAGGAGTGTGTGTAGACCTCTATGAGGCAAAATTGTTTGTGATCAACCAGGTGGCTCGCTTTATGCGACGCGTGGCAAGAGACTGGCATCCGGCTCCCAGAGGACGCCCCGGATGAATTTCTATGAAAATATTGGGAATAAACAATGATAACCTTTAGTACGCGAGTGAACAATGGAAAAGTAGTAAAGTCAAGCAGGCAAAGCCACATGCAAGACGCAACCACCACCAAAACACCGATAGACAGCATGACACACACACACAACCACACACCCAAACGCACACACACACACACACACACACGAAATGAACACAGAAAACACCAAAAGACACACAAGAAACAGGGACAAACGTTCCACAACATGAACAAACCACAAGCACAAAGACGCAAGGCAAACAAAAGGAAGGGTGACAAAGAGAGTACCGCCTTGGCACGGTCAGCAGCAAAAACACCACTGGGGGTTTAAACCGGTTTACGGACGTCCTAACCTCACACTTCTCTCAAAGTCACCCTAGCTTTACAAATATTGTAAATAAAGGTATCCCCGCTGGACTTACCCACAACATAGACGACGGTGAACACAGGACAACATGTAAAACATAGCATAATAACTGTGACAAACCGTCAAATATGTACTCAATGACTTTGCTGAAGTCAGAGCACCTGCAGGTAAGCCGTTAAGGGCACGACAGGGAAAAAGTAATACATGAGTCTGGTAAGCTCCTCCTGTATCCAAGTTTAAGAGTATACCATCATAGAGTACTACCCTCGGCCTGTCATCGCGCAAGCAAAGAGGGAAGCGTAGCTACCGACTGTAAAAGGGTCGATAACCAAACATGCAGTGTGTTGCAATATAATAGGATCATAACCTTTCTTTTTAAATGTTTTAATGCGTTTTATAAACAAATCATGAAAATGGATATGACCCCGAATTTTCCTAAGTTTGTAGATAACATCCCCATAAAATTCTGGTTGAGAAATGCCTTGTCGCAGTAACGTCCGTAGATTGCAATTATATTTACTAATGAGAGGTAAATTTCGATAATAAAATTTAGAAAAGGTTTTCCGAAGTTTGTGATATCTGTAACCTTGCTTAAGAAGTTTATCAGTTATAACTAAATTACGTCTGTTAAAATCTTCAAGCAAAGAACAGGCTCGGGCAAACCTAATAAGTTGAGAAATATAAACCCCATAAGATGTAGAACGTGGCACATCCCCATCTAGAAAAGGATAATTAACAATTTTAAAATTAAAATCTTCTCTTTTATCGTATACTTTGGACGAAACTTTATCATTTGTAATTGAAAGATTCAAATCTAAAAATGAAGCATTAATGTCAGATTGATTAGCTTTGTTTAAAGACAGTTCTTTTGGGTAGATTGAAGAAACCATAGTATCAAAATAAGGATTATCTAAATTCAAAATATCGTCTAAATACCTTGAAGTTTTATTAAAAGCATTAACAATATCGGTCTGTGTATCAGGTTTTAAGCTAAGCATAAAATCCCTCTCGTAGCAATACAAAAACAAATCTGCAACAAGAGGGGCACAATTTGTACCCATGGGTATACCAACAACTTGACGATATATGGTATCCCCATAACGCACAAATATATTATCTAAAAGAAAGGTAAGAGATCTACAAACATCAAGGCAAGTCCACATTGTGTAATGTTCAACTTCTGAATTCGAAAAGAATGAACGTTGAACATTACAAGCAATGAACATTTTGTTTTCTCTGGCAAAGGTTTTTTCTATTAATTTAATAAGTTTATCCTTTATAAGATGGTGAGGTAGAGTAGTATAGAGTGTAGAGAAATCATAAGAGCTCAGTAAAGAAATGTTATACTGTTCATTTTCAAGTTTTGTTAAAACATCATTTGAATTTTTTATGGACCAAAAAACATTAATACCAGAATTTTCATATATTTTATCACAGTAGCGTTTAACATGTTCTTTGATCGTAGTAAGACAGGACGTCAAAAGTATAGATAATTTAGTAGTGGTACAACAGCTAGAGTTGGCAATAAAACGCGACTTATAAGGGTTTTTATGTAGTTTCGGAATCCAGTACAAAGTAGAAAGTTTATGTTGTTTTATGTTAGGACCAGACTTAAAATTATTGCACATTTTTACATGTTCCGAGACTATATCTTTTTCAGGTGTTTGAACTGTTATATAAGTTTTTGAATCAGTTAGCTCCTTCTTTAAAACATCAACATAATACAATCTTCAAATAATGATTACATTGTTTGATGCCTTGTCAGCAGGAACAAGAACATAATCTGAATGAAAATTAGAAATGTTTTTCTTCAAGTAGCGAAATGTAACTCTAGGTCGAGGTGGTAAAAGATGGTAATTAGATTTGTAAAAAGTTATTCGCGTATCAATAATATCGAAAATACATTTCTTCCAATCCGAAAGGGCATTAACATCAGCATGTTCTCGTCGACACCATTTGATGCAGAATTCTTGAATAGCTTCCGCAATATGAGCTCGACAAGCGTCAAAGACAATTTTGTGCGCGAGTGAACTAGTAAGATACTGACAATTATGTGTGTATGAGTGTCGTGATCATGAACTATGGATTTAATTAGTGAATGGTTTTATTGTTTATTTTTCACGTTTTCTTATATATGAATATGATTGTTTTCTATGATTATTGATTATGTTTTGTTTCTTCTAGTTTTCAGAGGGTGCCGGGTTATTTTACTTTTAAATATTATCTTTATTTTTCAGTTGACGCTAGTTGGTTCGGATGGTTGAGCCCGAGAATTGTTTTATCTTACCGTTTTGTTTCTTATTTGTTTCAGAGTTGGCGAGATTAATTTTGTTCTTACGATTGTACTCTGCGGAGAATTAGTTACTTTTATGTTTACGTTTTATTGGGTTTTTTTTAATGGGTTGGGTAGGGGTGTAATATTATGGGAGTTAGCCGCAGCTCAAAGGTTGAACTTTAAGCCCAGGAAGTCACCTATTTGCCAGTGTATTGACTAAGGTCAAAACACGATTAAATTGGTGTTTCCTGGTTGATAGTTTAGTATTTAAACAGCTCGAATTTAGGAGTTAGGGACAGATTCTAGAAGTCAGAGTTAGACGCTGCTAGCTTCCATATAGCTAAAGACTGAATAAAAATTGGTCAGAAAACTGAGGCGTTGTTGTACTTCTGCTATATCACAATCGGAGGCATTGTCAACGGTCCAAATACACGATCTAGAGCTATCACTGCACAACCGGGGTCACCAGCTCCAGCTTCCAAACGACCAGGGCTCATCGAAACAGCTACAATGGAAACTCAGCAGGTTGCATCATCACATCCAGCATTCAGAGGTATGCCACTTCCAAATCTTTTACCCATATAGTGCACACCCAATTGATTGGTTAACTGAAAATGAATTGTATACTGACATTTTCCAAATGTCGGATGAAAGCAAATTGAGAAAATTGCCGTATTTATTTAAAAGTCAGGCAAGATAGTGGCGAGACACTTTCTCCCCACAAGAAAAAAGATACATGGCCACATTTCGGCAATCTTTTAAATGTAAATAGGACGCAAAAGACCTTGTTTCAAGTTACACAAACTTAACAGACATATGGCAAACCCCTATCAATCGGTTAGAGATTTTATAACAGCGATTCAGCACCAAGCCCGCTCACTCGATGATTCAGAACAATAGCTGCTTCCGATTTTAATGGATAACTTTTTGCCCCCTTTAAAATCAGATATTATGCGCAGGCAACCGAAAAGAGTTCAAGAATTTATAGAAGCTGCAATGGTTGAGAAAAGTATACACCTCGCCGAAGACTCTGGTCAAACCGGTACAGGTTAACAATGTGCTAGCTCTAGGCGAACAAGACCTTTCGAAGACACTGGAGGAGAAACTGTACATCTCATCTGCTCATGCACCTGACGCACACACTTACACTTATAACAAGTCCGCTAGTTCACGCAGGTAGTCGAACAAGATATTTCGAAGACACCGGAGGAGAAACTGTACATCTCATCTGCTCATGTACCTGACGCACACACTAACACTTATAACAAGTCCGCTAGTTCAGGCAGGTATGATCATCCCCGCAGACAGAAAGACCAAACACATCACACTATCACAGATCCATCAAAATCTGCCGAATTGCAACACCTATATCATAATGATACTCACACTCGCATACATCAAACATCTCACAAATCCAAATTACAGAAGCCAACCTTAATATTAGAAGTTACAAATAGCAATTTGCTATAACAAAAAATTGCCAACATGCTTGAAGCATTGTGTTTTCTCAGCCCCTGGTCCTATATGCATTAGCAAAATAAATATTTCTCTGTTCCCAACAATCTCAATAGGTTGGAATGGATTTCAGGTCAGGGTACATAACAACACCAGTTCTCTACAACCCAAACCAAACATTACAATTTGACTCTTTACAGCTTATCAATTCAGGCAAATTGTTTCAAATCCACTTGAACCTTACATAGTTCAGTTTTTGGTCACTCACCACACTTATTGTATTCCTGTTGATATGTCATGCACTCCTTCAGATGAATCTATAGCCAGCAAAGAATTAGAAAAAGTTGATTAAACACTGATCTATACATTTTCCCCCACCTTGTAACACATCAAAATCGGTAGTCAGCTACATTTTAAGTGTTCTCATATGCACAACATAAATCATTCATGTTCAATTACTTGAATGATATTCATACATTTCTAACATAATTTCAAGCAGACATAGACAATATTTGCAATGTACCGGTATAAGGTGCTGAAAATAAAATATGTATTTGTATACGCATTTAATTAAACAGTACATCTCCAGTCTATATTCATACAATTTGCAGTAATATGTCTCATGTCATTCTTAACACTACTTTATGTTCTTTTCTTGTTAAACTCTCGTTAATCCAATATTACACCACAAGAAATAATTGTTGCATAATGCATTTGGAAATTATGGAAAAACATTTCTGCAAAATCCACAATTACTCTTAAGTAAAACTGTGCACTATGGGTCAAGGTTCGAGGAATGGAATAAGGCATATCGTCTGACTCACATAATGTTTATGAGTATCAGAATAATACCAACCAAATGGACACCAGTGTGAAACGAAAATCAACTATTTGCGAACTCACTTCTATGTGTTATTACACAACTATACCATCTTGAGACCAAATGGACACCAGTGTGAAACGAAAATCAACTATTTGCGAACTCGTTTCTATGTGTTATATACAACTATATTATCCTGTGACCAAATGGACACCGCTGTGAAATATATCAACTATTTGTGAACTCATTTCTGTGTATTATGAACAACACACCATCCTGCGGAACAATTCATAATGGTTTAACGATTCGAGAAGACTGCTTGCCTTCAACGAGATAATATATATGTGATGAATAATCATTTGACAATATAATTTGCATTTTCTATGTATAAAGTATATAGTATTATTATTATAGGGACCATATGTTTATTTTTGGGAAGTTTGTGAGCATTTTTAAAACAAATATTGTTTTCCTAAATATTGATTATTTCTAATCGCTTACAGTTAATAAGGCTGTACACCTTTCTTTTGTTCTGAATAGTTTATTGAATCAATAGCTTCAGGGCATCTCAACATATTTAGGAAACAATTGAGAACAATAACCGGTGCACAAGCCAGCAATAGTGAATTTTTCAATTGTTTACCTGTCAAATCGCTTGTAATAATCTTAAGCAGTCTAAGAATCTATGACATGCGGTACTCTTTGTTTGTTTGTATAATCAATCAACACCTTTCCTGGTTAGAAACCATTAAGGGTAATTACTGCCAAAACACAACTGGACTTTCATACCACTAGGGTAATTATCATTTGCGCATGCGTTAGACCCTTTGGCCCCACCTCCAATATTTCTAAGTTCATGAAGAATTTTTGTAACAATTATTCTGACTGGATCTTTCAATAAAAATTCTACTCATCAGACTGGGAACAGAGGAATAAATCTCGATGGTGTTCGCAGTTTATTATCTGCGAACTACTGAAAGAATAAAGTACAACGTTTGAATTTTAACCTGGAGTTAATTTTAATCAAGTTATTCTGTTTCTCAGGCCGCACCTAGTGATCAACATCATCATCAACATACAAAGTCGTACGACTGATACGACACCTCTTACCAAAAGACGACCCAGAAAAATTACGACGAGCCGCCCCTTACCCCCCGATCCCGACCCCGTAAAAACCGGTGGAGAATCCGGGTAGTTCTTCACTCGCATGAGGCATCAAAATCCTCATTGGTTGAGAAACCAAGGACCAAGCCAAAGCGAGACAATCCCACAACAAAACAACGACCCGGAGCAAGATCAGTTGTCACTGAATCAGGAATATATTCTGGAACAACAAGACCCAGCATAGGTAGAACTAGAACCAAAACATACTTAAATCAGACATAGTGTCAAAATGCACATTGCAAATGTGGTAAAGTTAACACATTTCTCGGGAACGCCAGGTGAACACCATGAACAATGGCTGAAGTACTGGGACAGATATATGAGGGCCAATGGCACAGAAGAAGGGAGTTTGCTGACGTATTCCCCTTTTACTTAGATTCGCAAGCCAAAATGTAGTTTGGTGCCTTGCCATCAGATACACATACCAACAGGGCAAAGCTGAGGGATCATTCGTCACTAGATTTAGTGGGAACGGGACTAAAGGTGTTGTCTTCCCAATTTCACAGCTCCTAGAAGAAGCAGTGTCTATTTTACAAGGTTTACAAGGTTGGTCAGCTGTGAGAACTTGGATGAAAAGGCAAAAGTGAAACTGCTGACCAGGGGTCTGAAACCAAATATCAGGGTTATGGTCATGATGAAAGAACTCATGACTCTTGAAGAATCTCGACAGGCAATGCTGTTAACTAAAAAGAACATTCCAAGTGAATATAAGTAGCAATAGTGACTTAGATGTGGTTTCAGAAGTGATTAGGCAACTGAAGGCTATGGACATGTTACCAAATCCAGAGAGCCGCAACCAGGATGACGGCGCCACAACATAATCCAACACGACATGAACCGCACCGAGGAAGTTTCTGTCGCTTCCAAGACAAGCCACAGGGACCCCCAGTCAACGAAATCAGCTGCCATATATGTGGACTGCCTGGTAGGAGTTTTATACATCCTTTCAAAGACTGTCCAGCTAAAACGTGTTATTGCAATAGGTGTGGTAAACAAGGTCATTACCCTCATTTATGCAAGATCCCAACATCAAAGCGACTCAAGATAGGGACTCGCGCTCACCCAGAGCTATTCAAAGCTGTAAAGCGGGCAAATGATTAAACAAAGCTCTCAGGTGAAATGTGCTCAAACAAAGACTGCTGTCAGTAACCCTAGAACATGAAAAGAAACAACCTAAATGTTTTGGACAATCTGAAAGTGCTACAGTTTCATTGGCCACAAATGTATGTAACAACACTATTTTAGTTACATTGGGCTGTAAGAAAACACAGGCATTAATAGATACTGGTGTCTCTGTATCATGTACTACCAAAACATTATTAGAGAAGGCCAATATCAGTTTGCAGGTTTTACAAGACTCACATAATAAAAAAAATTACGGGTGTTGGGAACACTCAGCATTCTGTTTTAGTACCTTTAGAAGTGCCTTTCAAGATATCAGTGATTACTGTCCTTCATAAATTCTTAGTGCTAGAAAACTTGACTTTGACCAAAGATTGTTTTCATTGGCTGATGATAGTATAGTTTGTCACTTGAAAAACACCAAAGGAGGATTGCCTAGAGTGTTACACTCTACCACAATTCTTCCTGGCCACATGAGTGCCGTCAGAGTTAAGCTGTCAAGACGCCATGATGGTGACGTTGTCATGCTAGAGCCTTCAGAGAGATTAAACAATAATTTACTCACTGTTTTTAAGTCAAACATAAAATGTGGGTTAGTAAATGTCATATACCCTACGAATGAAGAAATTGTTTTGAAAAGGAATAGGGTTATTGCACATGTGCACAGTGTAGAACAAGATCAATTTTTTACTTTTGACAATAACACTCATTCCAATAGCATGCATACTGACCAATCTCCTAAGCAAAAATTCACCTCAAATATTTGTGCAGTTACAGCCGCAGATAATGCACGGCAAATTAATTTTGACTTGTCACAATCCTGTATTTCTAATAAGAAAAGAGGCAGTTGGAATATCTTGTGCACCAAAATGCAGATGTATCTTCCTCCTGTATGCAAGAAATATGAGTCACTGATCAGTGTTTTCACTGATCACATATTCAGATGCAACACCTGTGCATTTGAATCGCTATCGTCAGCCACCCCATCGTAAGGCGGAGGTGGAACGACAAGTACAGGATATGATACATCCAAACATATGCCAACCATCAGACTCCATTTAGAATGTTCCCAGTTGTTTGGTTAAATAGTACAGATTTGCTGTGGATTATCGAAAGCTGAATGCAATCACTAAGTCAATGTCCCACCCAATGCCACGTTTAGGTGAGGCATTTGATGCAATTGGTCAAGCAAAAGCCAAATTTATTAGCTCAGTCGATATCTCTTCAGCCTTATTCCAGACACCTCTTGATCCAAAAAGAAGGAATAAAGCTGCATTTGTGACTAACGAGGGAGTTTATGAGTTTCTACGCATGCCGTTTGGACTCAAAAACGCCCCCTTAAGCTTCCCAATGGTCATGACTAATGTTCGCAGAACTGGAAAAATGTCCTCTGCTATATAGATGATATCCTGATATTTTCAGCAAATTTTAAGGAACATCTGGATGAATGGTTTAGCAGACTACGGGAAGCAAATTTTACACTTAAGCTAGAAAAATGCTGTTTTGCTGTCGACCGTGTCAACTATTTAGGTCATGTTATAACTAAAGACGGAGTCATGGTTGATGACTCCAACATCACAAAAATCAGAAATTGTCCAATACCGAAAACCCAGACTCATGTCAGGTCTTTTCTTGGATTATGCAATTATTACAGGCGCTGTGTAAAAGACTTCCCAATAATTTGCTTCCCGTTGAATCAGCTATTGCATAAAACTCAGGGCAAAAACATATATTGTACGTCTGAGTGCCAAACCGCCTTTGACAAATTGAAAGAATGCTTGACCACTGCACCAATAGTAGGATATCCAGTTATGGAGCGACAATTCATTCTCATGACGAATGCATCGGGGCATGGTTTGGGGTACATCCTGTCTCAAAAGGATGACAATGGCCGAGAATATGTCTTCGCATATGGAGGCCGAGCATTTAGACAGGATGAGATGAAATATGGCATCACTGAACAGGAATACTTAGGCATTCTTGAAGACATAAGATCGTTTAAGCATTTCTTGCAACACCAACCATTCATGATTGTTTTCACTGACAAAAATGCGCTTCAGTGGCTCATGAAAACCAAAGCCACTTCAAGCAGATTAGACAGGTGGGACATTGAATTTCAAAACTATGATTTCAAAATTATCTACAAAGAGGGCAAGCATATGCAGGCTGATGCTTTGTCACGAATGTTTCCTGAAAATGATGGAACCCAAGAAGTGGTCAAGGAAAATATGAGTGTAGTAGCTAGCATATCAGATGAGGCACAGTCATCAGAAATATGTATTTCTAATGCATCACATTCGGTACCTAACAACACACTGTGCAACACACATGGTATTGACCAGTTAGAAACACAGAGCCAATCTCAAGAAATACAAGATAGTGCAGAACACCTAGATCAACAGTGTGTAATATTGGAATTTAGCCGCATGTTAAGGGATAAACCTTGATCCAGGAAGTCGCCTATTTACCTGTGAATTGACTACGGTCAGACATGAATAACATGGCATTTCCTGATTCACAATTTTATGTATTTAAACAGCTCGAATTAGTAGCTAATGGAGGAGGTTTTTAGAAGTCAGAGAGAAGCAATGCTAGCTTCCATATAAGCTAAGACTCTGAATAAAAGTTGATCAGAAAATCGAGGTGTTGTTGTTCATTCCATTTTTCACAACCCTAGTGATGCTGAGCCAGCAGAGTATGCCATACAATCTGATGCAGTAGAGTTCATTGAACTTCAACAGCAATGCCCAGATTTCTCTGACATCCATGGTTATAAAACATCAGAAAACATTTGAGCTTCCTGAAGACCAAACTAAAGCAAAAAGGACCATACATGGATCAGACTTCTATGTCATTAAAGAGGATATCATGTATATATTACACTACCAATGAGGCAGAGGAAGTCTTGAATCGCAGAAAGTTGTTCAGCAACTAGCACAGCCTACCATGATAGCAAAGCAGGTGGATGCTATCATGGCAAACAAAACACCTATGGCTTCAATCTGATTACGGGGAAACTTTTTAAACTGTAGTTTCTGATGTGAAGAAGTTTTCACTATATGTTTCTATTGGGCGGGGCCAATTTTTACTCCAGGGGCATAGTTTATATAACTTTAATAGAGGACATATAGGTGATGCTAAGTGCTAAAGATGAAAGCTGAGAACCCTGTAGATTCAGAGGAGAAGATTTTTAAAGGTTCAAATTGTTGACGCGGGACGACGCACGACGGACGCATGATGCACGCCGATGGACGACGGACATCAGGCGATCACAAAAAAGGAAAAGTTTAGAACTGTGTAATTTTGAAAACATTGTGATAAGTATTTCCACAATGGTTTCAGAAAGTGACTTTTAGAGTCGTCAAAAGGCGTCAATATGAGGGAATCGGTTAGTTGTGTAGATAAACGTATATGGTTGTCATTGACCATACATAGTACAACAAAACATGTCTATATACAGCGCCCATCTCCATTATGTTATGCTAAGAGAGACGACTGTTTACATTAAGGACGAACCTTTCGTCCCGAATTAAGCAACCGCCTGTTGTAATAGACCCCAAGTTTTATTCCTTATGCGGTCGTTATATACAGGTTCTGTTGTGAATCTATGCATACCTACAATCTATAACCCCTTAACCAATTCCCACATATTGACGACTTTTGACGACTCTGTAAAAGTCACTTTGTGAAACCATTGTAATAAAAAGAGCAAATGATCTTTTTATCACAATGGTTTCAAACTACAAAATTCTGATATTTTTTCCTTTTCTCCAGTTGATGCTCCTTTTCGGTAGATTTATTCACAAAGATATTGAATCTAAAATAGCCTATGAGGGAATGGGTTACCTATGTATTGCCCTTTCATGTCACGGTAAACGTAGTAGCCCTAGGTCAGACAGCTCAAGTAGCAGCTGTCTGGTATGGGTTTGTTTATGCTTACTTATACGTTACATATCTGGTTATCTTCTGTTTGCCATGGCAATAAAGGTCATTACATTTTATATACATGTATTTGATTCAATAAATAATAGTTATAATTGGCAGCTTTGCATGAATATGCATCAAGTTAATTTTTAAATGAGACATAAAAGTGACTACATGAAGGCGTCCCCTATAATCCAGGTCAGCACAATTTGCCTCGCAAATTACTAACATACTTTATATTTGCTTTAAACTCTTTCCCAGTTGCACTTTATTTAAGAAATACGTCATGGATATAGCTGATTTTTTATAATAGCATATTAACACAGCATATTTAGTATTGGTATAAACTATAAGCAAACAGAGCAGCCCCTAATCAGACGGCTCCTGCAGAAGCCGTCTGATCTTGGTGCATTACGTTTGCAAATGAGTAAACACGTGTTTATATGAAGAAAATGGTTAACGCTTTACCTCATGCATGCGCCTTATCACGCTTTGCAAACAGAGTAAACCCATATCAAATCAGCAGTATATTCCGATCTGCTTTGTTTGCTATGGAATTCTCTGATTCTACAGGTTCTGCCAACGCCAAAACAAGTGTTTATGCACTGTATATTATTTTAAAGTTCGGATTATAAATATTCACGATACCATTATTTCTTACATGGATATTGATGGAGTAAAGGGTTAACCAGTACCTTGCTAAAAACAATATCTTTATACATGTATGTATCTCAAACTGTCGTCTTTTATAAATAGTTTGTTATGCGTTTATTTGTGTCTTAACCCATTCCCTCATATTGATGACTTTTGACGGCTCTGTAAAAGTCACTTCGTGAAATCATTGTGATAAATAGAGCATTGCTCCTGTATGAGCAAATGCTATATTTATCACAATGGTTTCAAACTACAAAATTCTAAAAAAAATCCTTTTCACTAGTTAATGCTCCTTTTCGGTAGATCTATTCAAAGAGGTTGTATCTAAAATAGCCTATGAAGTAATGGGTTAAACTGTTGGGCGAGAGCAAACAGTCTGGATATTGAAGAGACACCGATCAAGTTATTCGGCGTTCAATCTGGATCCAAACTGTTTGCAACTATGGTAAAACATCGTTAATTCGAAATATATGTAGAAAGGGATTTATATATAAAACATTTTAGGTATATGGCTTAATGCAGGGTGGAAGTCATGCAGAGGAGCTGTGTGCAGGATTTTCACTCTGCATTAAGCTGCCACCTGATCATCGATAATGATATGTATTTGAGTGTTGGAGTAATCGAGTTTTTACTGATTGAATTTAGTAAAACACCGCTAAAGCGACCACTTACATGCAATAAACAGTCATTGGCGCCTTTTAAAGTGACTGCTTAATGCATATAGGAACTTTCTGCATAACTTTCGTCCTGCATTAACCTACAACCTGCCAATGCCACCCAGAATTACGCCCAATTTTTGTGGTCGCATTAGAGGGGGGTTACTGTAATTGAATTTTCATTGTACGTCAGATCGCCATTACCAGAAAAGTGGTTAACGATACATTCTCAAATAAAATATTTTAAAAATGTTTTGCCTGGTTTGTTCAACGTTCATATTATTTAACCCTGACAGTGCTGGACACGAGACCCTAATGTCATTTTCAAACAACACAGGCCCAGATGAAATCCTAGAGGATCCCTCTCATCAGCATCTGCACTGTTTGCAAAGTTCTTAAAAGAAAACCTGAATATTCACCATAAGCTTGGCCTGTTTGAAGTTTGTAACAGACAATTCAGCGTTGTGAGTGTTAATATAGTGCTAAACCCTTTCCCTCATATAAACACATTTTCACACATTCGCAAACAGAGTAGACCCAGATCAGACTGTTCCTGTAGGCTCCGCCTGATTAGGAGCTGCTCTGTTTGCTTATATAAGTGATTCTACAGTATAGTTCGATTTTGACCCGTGAGCTGTGACCTTTAGGACCAGTCCACCCGTAAAGGTAAAACGCGCCACAAACCATGTATTCTTTCCTGTGTTACCTGTGGTTATACAGCCAAGTAATAAGCATATACAGTAAACCTCTATAACGGCCACTAAATTGTGTTAATTAGTTGGTAGTTAGGGCAAACAGAACGCTCCTATAGGTCAGCTATTCACCTTGCTGTAACCCATTACCTCATAGGCTATTTTTGGATGCAACCTCGTTGAATAAATATACCGAAAAGGAGCATTCACTAGAGACAAGGAAAACTTTAGAATTGTGTAGTTTGAAACAATTGTGATAAATAGAGCATTTGCTCCAATAGGAGCAAATGCTCTATTTATCACAATGGTTTCACAAAGTGACTTTTACAGAGTCGTCAAAAGTCGTCAATATGAGGGAATGGGTTAAGCATCACCTGCCTTTAACACAAAATAATCGATGTAAATTAGTGGCCGTTATAGAGATGTTTACTGTACATACTAATACTGCACGATTACTACGAGCTTCTTGTGACAACCTTTGTCCACTAACCCATAAATTAGAATGGTTGCAACTTCTATAAATAGAAAAGTGCAGTCACGGCTCAGCGCTCGAAATCAAATTATATCGGCCAAGATAAATTAGCCGGGCTGCCCCATGTTCATGTACCATTATAACTTTTCAGCTAATAAGTATTCATAATGTCTTTATTTATTACATTAATGTTGAACAGGGAAAGGATTAACCGTTTACCTGATACATACGCCTTTGTAAACAGAGTAGCTCCTGATCAGAACATTCCAATAGCAGTAGTCTGGTCAGAGTCTGTCCTGTTTGATTATGAAATAGTATAAATCTACAGAATGTTTCTACCATTGTCAAAAAAGCCTGTGTTCATACGTCATATTCAAAATCCATCTAATTAACCCTTTCCTCCCTAAATACGCCTTTCTACGCCTCTGTAAAAATCACCCATTGAAACCATTGTGATAAATAGGGCATTTTCTCCTATAGGAGCAAATGCTCTATTTATCACAACGGTTTCAAGCTACAAAATTCTAAAGTGTTCCTTTTATCTAGCTCCTTTTCGGTACATTTATTTTAAAGAAATTAGATCTAAAAAATAGCCTATGAGGGAATTGGTTAATATCCATAATTCCATTACTATGAATATTCATCAGGTATTGGACTAAATAGATCAGTTCAAAATGCATGCATATAACACTTTAAATACAGGCCCAGATGGGCCGAACGTTTTCGGAAATAGCATAGAATATACATACATGTACATCTAGAACCGGCAGAAGAATCATGAACATGTGTACCCTCCTAGTGGGAAATGGATAGATAGGTTCGTTTAGAAATGTCTCCAACTTTATACGAAAAACAAGGCTTGGGTGTTTAGCGGGCTGATTGATCACTTCCTAGAACACAAAAGAAACTAACAATGTATTTCCGGACCCAGGGCGTTGACTTGCGATAATGCCATATAGATAATTACGATTACACAATTAGAGCATTGTTGAATTTTAACTTATGCTTCAGGCAACATAATTTGTGTCACTTACAATCAAGATTGAATCTAATTAGACGCCTCAAATGACTGTCAAGAGTCTGAAATAAAATAAAATATAATAAAATAGCCCATACGGTAACCAAAACTACAATCGTTTTTGTGCACAAAGTAAGAAAAGAGGGTTCTAAAGCTGTTTGACTCTATTGTCAGTTAATCCCTTATCAATCGTCACTACCCGGCAGTTTCCGGAAAGCTTGAAGAGTTCCAATTGACCCATTTATTACCAGTTTTCAGTTTTATTAGCAACTCGGCAAACACATTGCCTTTGGCCATTTACCAAACAAATTAGTCAAATATGGCCAAGACATACAAAAAGGAAATTATACAAATTTATATATAAACTAAACATTCGCATACAGTGTATACTATAATAACATTCCTATCGACTAGGAAACAGCATCCAGAGCTATCGGTGTGCATTTAGACGCCTTTGCAAACTGTGTAAACCCTGTGTTATTTGATAGATGTGCATTTTGAAGCCTTTACAAATGCGTAGAGACCGATCAGACAACTCCTACAGAAGCCGTATGATCAGAGTCTGCTCTGCTTGCTTATACAATACATAAATTCTTATTCTATGCAGTAAAACTCTTCTAAGCCGGAATTCTAGTAGAGAACAATTCAGATACTTTTATTGCAGATGTCTACTTAATGCAGAGTGAAGGTCATGCAGGAAGCTCCTAGAGGAGCTTTCTGCATGATTTTCACCCTGCATTAAGCTGCCACCTGTCTCCAAGACCGATATTTACACTTAAGTTAAAGCCCGATTTCGAGTGGTCTTACTATACCATTTATCATAGCAATGGTGTCACTTGTTTTAATAGATACCATACATGTATTAGGAGAATAGTTACTTGACCCTTTATTCCATGAATATATATGTAAGATTTTTGAAATGACATCATATATATTAATTAACTGGATGCAAAATTGTTTGGACATCGTAGAAATTGTATAATCAGGTCTATATCACGTCATAAGCAAACAGAGCAACCACTGATCAGACGGCTCCTATAGGAGCCGTCTGATCAGGGTCTGCTCTGTTTGCAAAGGCGTAGAAAAGCGTATTTATGGAGTAAAAGGCTAAACGTATCCAGCAAGTTCTGGCTCGGTCTATTCTGTTTGTATAGGCGTTAAATGCGTATTGGAATAAAGGGATAACAATCAAACTGGGTGTATGTGAGCAATATTTTATAGGCGTTAAATGCGTATTGGAATAAAGGGATAACAATCAAACTGGATGTATGTGAGCAATATTTATCGGGTAAAGGGTTGGAAAAAAAACGTAAATTTGAAATTGCTTATATATTTCAAAGACCTATGAAATAGGTCTTTGTATATTTTAATGTCTGTCAGTTCATTATTTTGAAAAAAAAATGTGCTTGATGTCTTAACAGTTTTGAAAGGCGAAATGCAAATTCTAGTAGAGAAGAAATTAGATATTTTAGCCATGTTATTGCTTATTGCAGGGTGAAAGTTGTGCAGAAAGCTCCTAGAATAGCTTTCTGCATGGCTTTCACCCTACATTAAGTTGCCTCCTGTCTTACAGACGGTGACCGGCAACAATACTAGTTTGATCGTCCGCTTTAGAGATGTTTTACTGTACGTAGCATTCAATGTTATTATTTGCATGGGCTGTTTAAGCAGTCAGCTACCAAAAACTGGTAATCCCTGGGGTTGGACCAATTTTGACCCTAGGGGCATAATTTATATAACTTTTGTAGAAGCCCCGAAGTTGAAGCTATGTGCCAAATATGAAAGCTGAGGACCTTCTAGTTTTAGAGGAGATGATGTTCAAAGTTTTCACTATATGTTTCTATTGAAAACTGAAAACCCCTGGGGCAGGGCCAATTTTGACCCCAGGGGTATAATTTATATAACTTTTGTAGAGGACCTACAGATGATGCTATGTGCCAAAGATGAAAGCTGAGAACCCTGTAGATTCAGAGGAGAAGATGTTTAAAGGTTCAAATTGTTGACGACTGACGACGGACGACGCACGCCGACGGACGACGGACATCAGGCAATCACAAAAGCTCACCCTGAGCACTTTGTGCTCAGGTGAGCTAAAAAAAGAAAATTTGTAGCAGACGACAAAGTCAGCAGACGACAGAGTTTGGCTGCGAAGGGGTTAATATTGATAACAGCATAAGCTGATCAGACGACTCCTAAAGGAGCCGTCTGATCTGGTTCTACTCTGTTTGCAAAGGCGTGTTCATGGAGTAAAGGGTTACGGCATCGCGTCTCGGAGAAGGTCTCATATTTTACACCTTTAATTACATATCATCTACTGATCTGCACAGTAGAACCTGTCTTAAGCGGTTATATTTATTTAATGAACGTCTTAAAAAGCAGGTGAATGCTTATTGCAGGGCAAAAGTAAGACAAAAAGTTCCAACTGGAGTATGCTGCATTAGTTTTGATCTGAGTTAAGCTACCACTTGCCTTACAAACACATAAAAAGTCGCGTGAACAATATGCCGTGCATGCACTTTAGAAAACGGATTGTAAGGAGTCTAGCAGATGGTCAGCTGAGAAGCAATCTGTTAAACAATGTGTAAACCTTACAACGCTGAACTTTCAAACACTAACATTTAACTGTATTTACTTCGTGCTGTGATTAACTCTGTAAAAAAACTGGATCCAGAGGTGTCGCCGAGTAACTCGGCATCTCATCTTGGCCCGAACACCTTGACACACTATTTATGTTCAGACAACAAATTGAGTGAAACTCCACTCTGAGACATAAAGCAGACGACACAGCTTGCAGACGAAATAGAGTAAACTTTGAATGTTTGCCAATGACACGACAACGGACCGTGCGCCGATCATAAGGGTAGTATGTCTTCCTAGAACCGGACAGGTTTACTTTCACTTTCGATTTACCAACGCTTGTAACTACAAAACGGTTTTTCATGAGTCAGCAAGGCCCACCCTAAACCGAAATTTAATACAAAACCTTGTACATCCTTTTAAAAGCCGGTGCCTGCTTAATCTATGATGACAGTCGTGCAGAAAGTCCCATTATGAGCTTTCTGCATGACATTTAACCTGTATTAAGCTACCACCTGTCTGATAGACGCTGATACTAATTTTAACGTCTGGTTTACAGGGGATTTCCTGTTTATGGCGAATTCTACAGAAAACCTGATCATTGTGTATCCAGTTGAAACACGGGGTATTTCAGCGAGTCGTAAAGATTCAAATAATTGTGTGATCGTTGATTTGAAAGGAACAGCGCTAGGAAGGAACGATCACATTTCAACACATTAAGCAGAGCACATGCACGGGCATATCTGTCATTATCTGAATTGCAAACTGTTTCGATCCTGATGAGACACCGATTAACTCGGTAATTGACCTACTGGGATACAAACCGTTTCTAGCTGTGATTTGATTATATATGAGATTTGCAAGAAGTGGAAGTGGCTAAACGTGCAATCAATACTGCTCGTAACAGGAATTGACCCACGCATTTATAAGCTTAGTTCGAGTCATTTTCAGAGAATGACGCGTAAAGTAAAGTCGATGCACGTATTTTGGTGGTAACGTTGGTTTGTCACTACATGTCACGTGACTTGCGTTATTCAATTCATAGGTGTATGAGGTTTGAGGAGAAAATACTCCTCAAACTCTTGACTGTCGGGTTCGGAAAATATTTTACTCATTCAAGCGGACTTGTGTGTTGGTAAGTACACAATTTTGATCTTCACAGCCTTTTGCATAGACTATGGTTATTCATAAATCATTAAAATGCAGTAGAACCCTAACTATGGTGACCATAAAAGAAATTCCTAATTCCGGACCGTAGAGATAGCTTAACCTTTTACTCAAAAATTACACATATAAGAAGTAATTACATCATGAATATACTAATTAGACTGACACTAGACTAATTTTTGTAATTGCACGAACACATGATTTTTGGATGCGACAACACAATGTCGTCCTACTTTAAGCAACCACATCGTCCTGAGTTTTGAGACATGCGTGAAGTGTTCATTTTGCGATAGGGGTGTATTTATAAAAACAAAAAGTAGGCAGTCATATTCAGTGACCGGCAACAATACTAGTTTGATCGTCCGCTTTAGAGATGTTTTACTGTACGTAGCATTCAATGTTATTATTTGCATAATGGGCAGAGTCGCGCATGGATTCAACAGGATGTTTCGAACCATTCAAGAAAGGTATGTTGAGCAGCCCGCAAATAATCCCGCAGCTTCTACAACACCGTAGTTATGTGACGTCATTACAAGAATAAAGCAACTACCATGCTTTTTTAAACTCTATATTTTAATGCTGTCTAAACATATGTTTACATTAAAATTCAACATTAATTGACTGATATTCCAGTGTTAAATGGTGTGAGGGGTTTTTCGGATAAGCGGCCATTTCCGTGTTTTTCCGAGCAAAAAACAACTTCCGGTATTTTTAAGATGGCTTCCTTAGCGACAGGTGCTCCGGCTGTAAATAAATAATAGCTTTGAATATTAGGACATAACGTGAATCTTCGAATCGTGGAAAAAGTATCAGGTACGCTTTAGCGTTTTTGTTTGAAAGTTCTGTTAGTGTGAATGTATGTAGCGAATGTAATATGCTTAAAATTGTAATACAAAGTACAAACATCCGAGTTGGATGCTGCACATCGGTATAAATATCATCTTGTAAGTTTATCACACTATTCACAGTTTGTATAAAGATAACCTTGTTAGTGCATTAAACTTGCTCACAAACTATCGTAATGTAGAACGACTGGATAGTTTTTTAACTATTGCGACAAACCTGTGTCACAGTGTGTAAGTTTATCGCCTTTTATGGCGACGTGGCCGGTATAGATCGAGTGAATGACTGTGAATCTAACGACCCGGGTTCGATCCACGGTCTGAGCGGGTATGTTTCTTTATAAGAACACCCAGTTACATTTGGCGCTCAACATGGGACTGTGACTGTATGAGCTACGAGTTCGATTGCCAATCGTTCTCATACCCAATAGGACGAATTTCAACTTGCTGGGGGAGTATGTCACAGTGTGTACAGCCTTGCTGTACACGCGCGCTTTTATGACGATGTGGTAGAGTGCATGACTGCAAACCTGGCGACTGGGTCAAGCATTTTGACAGAATTACGTCCCTTTTTAATTTAGAATTTTTGGTTAATCTTTTTGTTTTAAAAGTCCAATTGTTTATACATAACCCTTTGAGATAAAACCTTGAAACTTGGAACTTCCCACATTTGGTCTTGGAATTTGCGTTTAGCAAATATGTTAACCACAGTTAATGTTGAACAAGGCCTCGACGGGCATATATTGTGCCCACTGGCACTCTTGTTATGAAAAGGATTTGTAGTTACTCAGAGCTTCGTCAAACATGTCCATTAATTGATTTCCACAATTTTCCATCTCTTGAAAAGTAGGCGGTTTTCTAAGCATTTAGCAAATTCAGATATTGGTAATAATTAGCTGAATGCATAAAATTATGTACCATAAAACTGGGCTGTAAGCATTATTTTCATATATGAATATCAGCCCTTTTTCTGACCATTTTGGGAAAAGAGTACCTTGTGAAATTGGGAATTTTCACATCGTAAAATTGGACAAATTGGGAAAAAAAGTTATCGACAAACCGTTAATTTGAGAAATATTTTCCAAACAACTGTATAAATTGTGCATATAAAATGTCTAAAAAAATGTATAAATGCATAATTAAACAACAATTTTGCTAAATTTTTATTGAAGCAATACATGCACTGTACATAGACAGTGTCTTATTAAAGTGGAAGCTTTCTGGATTTTGCAAGGTTTTACACATCTTCTCTAGATACCCTTCAAAAAGTTCTTGTGGTCCCTTCAAGTTAATCATTATGAGGGAAGACAGTTTGGTTTGCAAAAGTGTGCTCCTTTTAGGAGAACACAAAGTGTTCATGGCATTAAACACCCTCTCAACTGCTGCTGTGCTGATGCACTTTAGTTTTATCAGTTTATGGATTTTTCTGAAACATGCACAAAAGACTGGACATGTACCCCACAGACATAACCATTGTAGTACAACCATGGATAGTCTTTATGGTACTTGCCAGCGTCAAAAGTTCTCCTGTTGGGAAACGTCCGTGGTGTTGATGTGGACGTGTGAAACTCAGTCCGACTCATCTCCATTTATTTTCTTAAGAGACAGACATAGTAAGGAATCACCATGCACTGTTGCTGGTAGTTAATTCTGACGCTTAGGAAACACTTTCACACCGATTTTCAGACAAAGTCGAGTCTAAACTGCTCGTGAGAATTAATCCCACGTACAGCAGGTAGAGGCTGTCTGGTGCTGCCGTGTTCCGAGTCATATTTTCTCATAAGAAGTTTAGCCAACAGGGATACCCGACTGTGATATAGTAGAACTTGACTTAGACCAAAGCTGGTCTAGTTTTGTTAAGCCTTTGGCGCCGATTTTACGTAGTTTCGTTTGATAATATTTCGAGTTGTGTGACTTTTTGTTGTTGACATTACTTACAATAGGATTTAACGATAGCTCATGAAGGCATCCGAATACACGATCTTCTGATAGTCGGCGCCTACTGTAAAATCTCGGTATTTATGCGTCTTACGAAAATCGAAAATTCAATCTTCGAATTTTTTTTAATTACAGTTTCTGATTGGGAATCTTTTTTTGAAATTGGGAAAAAAGGAGTATATTTGTCATTGGGAATGGGTCCGATAGTCGGACCCGTGGAATAGACAGAAAAAGGCCTGAATATGCATACAACTTTTGACGTTACTTGATTTGTACAGAATATAAGCAGAACATAACTTTAAAACAGTGAAAATATCAGAACTGACTCAACACTCAGACTGTGTTCCTTACTGCATTTGCTATAAAGCACTTAATTAAAGTGACAGGCAGCTAGGGGAAAAGAGCAACTAGTACAGGACTAAGATCCTGAACCCCTCACTACCAGTGAGTGCTCTACCAAATTAGCTAAATGGACTTCTATGAGATCCATAGACCACATCACTACACAATACTGTTCTATGTTCATTTTCTCTTCTTCGTGTTAAGTGTGATCATTCAACATAGTTGTAGATAGAAGATCTAGCTTTTATAAAATTTAAAAGCATGATAAAAATGTATGTATTATCATATAGAAAAATCAGATTGAAACGCCATGCTTGGAAAACCACTTTTTTCATTTATTTATCCATGATTTAGAGTAAATCTAAGTTGCAATAAAAGCTGAAAGTTAGTAGCACGTACACAGTCTCAGACAGGTCACCAATACATAAGTGTATGAATATAACTTTATGGCACATGTGACATCTTTAATCTTACTGATAGATCAATAAGTTTTAAAAAAAAAAACAGGTCTGCCTAATAGCTGTGAGACTGATGTGCAACAACCTATTCACAACCCTGTTACCTTGAAATTCCCTGAACTCAAGAGCCACTTCATTAAGCTCACTATATCAGTTCAAACTGTTGTATAGTTACAGCTCTGCCTTGCAGTATGTAACATATATTGTCCAGAAGTAAAGAATTTTTACATGAAATTATATATTTATTCCGGCCAAAAAGTCTCAAGTATTTCAAAGGTACATGTTAAGAAAAGTTTATTATTACCGCTGTATATTTGGTATTTGTAGGTTTCGTTTCAATCTGTACAGAAGTAATTGTATACAGAGCTCCAGATAAGATGAGTAAATTTAAACATTTTCAATAATAGCTCCTTTATTTCTCCACCAAACCCTATACTGTGACCACTCTTTAGAATCATCTCGAAGAGACGATTCTAAAGAGTGGTCACAGTATAGGGTTTGGTGGAGAAATGATGAATTTAGTATTTGGGTATGCACCGTTATCTGTAGCTCTGTGTATATAATAAAATTTTATATTGATTTTTGTTTCTATATTTACAGTACCAGTGGTGATCCATCAAGGCAGCTAAAATGTCTGTACCAGTGTTGGAACCCCGTGGTATTCCCACCATATTTGGTGAGGTCTTTGAGAAGAATGTTACCTTCTGCATTGACACATCAGGCAGTATGTACAAAGGCATTGACATGGTTAAAGAACATTTGATAGAAACACTTATGAAACTAGCAAATTCAGGAAAGCCTTACATGTTCAATATCATTGAGTTTAACTCTGAAGTAACACAGTGGTCTGATAAAATGGTCACCTGTTCTCCTCAAACTGTTGCTGTAGCACAGGAATGGATTCAAAAACTTGGTGCTAAAACTGGAACAAATACGAAAGGAGCTCTTTTAACAGCCCTGAATGATCCACTCTGTCATGCTGTGTACTTAGTTACTGATGGACTACCTGATGATCATCCGGTGGAAATCCTTGATCAGGTTAGCAATGTAGGTAAACTGAGGCCAATACATTGCGTATATCTTTCCACAGAAGAAACAACAGAATCCTCAGCTATTGAATTTTTGGAAGATTTGTCCATTGAGTCTTATGGATCATTTCATATTGTAACCTTAACCACTCATGGATGTGTTGAAAGAATCACACCAATATACAGGGCAGATCATGCTAATGAGAGAATTATACGGACTCTGAATGGCACAGTTCGACCAAACATACAGACTTGTAGTGTTGCAACAACACTTCAGGTTGATCCAGATGACAGCCTTCGACTTGCACCAAGATCATTTGGATGGAGGAACCCTCATTTTGCCCCACCCTGGGGACCACATTGGTATGATTACCTTGGAATGCCATTTAGATATTACTACCCACATGCATGGAGCCGGTACAGACCAGCCAGGGGCTGGATCAAGTCCCAGGAGCAGGTGATGGAGTCACTGGAAACATCTGATCTATCCCCTTCAGCAGGAGCCCTTCTTATCAACAAGTGTGTTCTGGCACGCAGAATTGATGATGGCTACTTCTATAAAGGTGTCGTTAAAAGTCAAGTGAGTAAAAGTGCCGTTTTAACTCTTTCAACACCAAAAAACAAATTTAAGAATGGATTACTCCAAAATTCAAAAAGGTCAAACTTACTATGAATATTCAGGAATTGTTTTAATGAAAAGTGTAACATATGACAAACATTGCAGACTGTGATGAGAGGACTCTTCTAGGAGCCCTCTTAGCTGGGTCTATGCTGTTTGCAAAGGACATTAATGACTTAATTCCTGTACTGAAAGGGTTAATGATGATGAATTTCTAGCAATATATACATTTACTAAGTACAAAATGTTTGTATAATTTAGATTCAAATCGAGACAGACGATCTGAGACCTCATGCAACAGGAGACTTGTACTACTGAACAGTAATTACATAGAATATTAGTATTTGCAAGTTCTAGGACTTGCTGGTACAACATCATGTTTTAACTTTCTCCGAGGTATTGATGCCTTAAATTTCGACGTCTCTGTAAAAGTCACTTTTTGAAACCATATTGATAAATAGAGCATTTTCTACATTAAAACAAATGCTGTGTTCATCACAATGGTTTTAAAACTACAAAATTCCAAAAAAAATCACTTTTTTTCCAGTATGGTAAATGCTCCTTTTCAGTAGATTTGTTCAAAGAGATTGGGTCTAAAAATAGCCTATGAGGGAATGGGTCATATAACATTTATAATCAAATAATGATCACCCAAACAAACATAGGTAATTATGTAACATATATACTTTGTAACTAGAATAAATAAAAAGCCCTACCCTGATTACCATAAGTATTCGGACACCCAGTCTCCCCTCTCCATCAGTTAGTAAAGCTGAATAACTAATTTTGGTTCCATTATAACTTTATATTAGATTGATAAAGTAGCAAATAGTGTGGACCCTGATCAAACAGCTCCTGGAGGATCCTTTTGATCTGGGTCTGCACTATTTGTCAAGTCTGTCTGAATACTTCTAAAGGGTAGTTAGGGTATTCCAAAAATAATGTAGATAAAAGCTAGTGAAAAGTAATTTTTCTCACATGGTTTTTCTTTCCTTTTTTCCTTTGAATTACATACATGTATAATGATTTACTTCTCATTCGACACATATTTATTCAATGTTTTCACAAGGATTCTGAGGTATATATCTTCACCACTTCTTTTCTTTTTTACTATTGCTAATTTTAATACATTTTGTTTTTGCATGAATGGAATGGATGTATATTTTCATATATATCTCTCTTGATTTACACCAGTCAAAAGTTGAAGAGAAAGTAAGCTCTTTATTGTGTTGTATTTGTTGTTGGCATTGTCTGATACTTCATTACTTTAAGGCTTTATGCCATAAATATGCATTTTTAATGCCTTTGCAAACAGAGTAGGCCCGGATCAGATGGCTCCTGTAGGAACAGTCTGTTCAGAGCCCAGCTCTGTTTGTTTATGTCATTGTTTAGATCTGATTCTACAGTTTCTGCCATGGCTAAAAAAATTAAAATGTCTGTGTTCATATGCCATTAATCTTCTGACATGAATATTGGTGAAGTAAAGGGTTAAAGTAAAAGGTTTAGACAAGTGTATGAATAAGTTTCTGTTACTTTCAGTCTGCTGAACTATGGACCTGTATACAAAATGTACAGTGTGTTTCACAATTCTTAGAATGGGCTTTTTACTATATTTTTTTTAATATATGATCAGTATCGCAGTTTGAATCCTGATGAGACTCTGAAATACTCAGCATATCACATTGAACTAAGTTGTCTACAGAGGTGAACAGAATTCCACCCATAGATTCAAGAAGGCATGCCATTCTTTTTATGTAGCTTTTTATATGCCCATCTTAACCCTTTCCCTCATATACGCCATTTAACGCCTCTGTAAAATCACTTTTGAAACCATTGTGATAAAGAGAGAATTTGCTCCATAGGAGCAAATGTTCTATTTATCACAATGGCTTCAAAACTTTACAATTCTACAATTTTCCTTTTCTCTAGTAAATGCTCCTTTTCAGTAGATTTATTCAAAGAATAAATCTACTCTAGATGTGGTAATGGGTTAAGATAGAATCTGTTATTTTTGACCCACTACAAGTGTGCAGGCAAGCTTCATCCTGTAAAGTTGTTCACTCTCTAACTTAACCCTTCAATCCTTGAATATTAACCCTTCGCTTGCTATTCACATCAATATACCTACCTGTAAATAGTGAAGACCCAGATGATACAGCTCCTGCAGGAGCTGTCTCATCAGGGTCTGCACTATTTACAAGTTGATTGTGCAATCAGTGCACTCCACAGCAGTGATTGCACAGCGAAATACTTGTACACAGTGAAGATATATGTAATTATACAATAGGGCATGGGTAAAGCAGAAGAAATGCATTTTAGAATTCAGCAAGAGAGGGTTAATGTGAGAAATAATGTATATATATATATATATGACTTTATATATACAGTCTATGAACAAGAAAAGTAATGGCCCTCCTAAAACCTGTAGAATAATGTCTATATATACTTTCATAAGCAAACAAAGAAGACCCTGATCAGACGGCTCCTACAGAAATCATCTGATATGGGTTTACACTGTTTGCAAAGGTGTTAAAAGAGGTCTGTTTGCAAAGGCATTAAAAGGCATATAGATGGTCTACTCTGTTTGCAAAGGCATTATACAGTATAGCTCGAACCATTTGACCTGGACCCTGACCTAGATTTCTATTTTTATCTTGGGCGTTGCACAGGTTTGTCCTCGGCATGCGTTCCAGTAAGCAACTATGCATGGACACACTCGTGATTGTATGGTTTATATATGCACGGGTTATCGCTCTCCCATTATTTCAGCGAGAATAGATTCAAGATTTACAGGCAGAGTTTTATTTATACAGCATCACCTCTCTCATTATGTACTCTGCATATGGGTCGGCGTCCAGGTCAATTTTTCCGAGCTTTATATCTGTGGTATTCTCTGTTTGCAACGGCATTACAAGGCATATCTATGGTCTACTCTGTTTGCAAAGGCATTAAATGGCATATCTATGATCTACTCTGTTTGCAAAGGCATTAAAAGGCATATCTATGGTCTACTCTGTTTGCAAAGGCATTAAATGGCATATCTATGGAGTAAAGAGTTAAGAAGCTTTTGTCCAATCATCACTATGTTGAGAGGTATGTCTATGGGCACTCTTGTGCATTATATTGGTCAAAAGAAATTTGACTCTCCATTTGATAAATGGTGCAACAGCATAGGGATTTATGGAAATTCACACCAGCTTGTAAAAGCTTATATTGACCAGAAGATGCTCCCTTAATTAAAATTACACTGAATCATATAACTAAGGTAATATAAGACAGATTGTTATTAATTTGTCAGGTCTAGATGTCATTAATAAGACTAATGATGACTATTTCCAGTTGCATTCTGGCATAAAAGTGGAAACAGCAATAAACATACCCTATTTACTCTTAAGTATTCAGACACACAATCTCCTCTCTCCACTGGTTTATATATATGAATAATTCAATTTGGCACTATTTTGATAACTTTTAATTAGACTGACCTAGTATCAAATAGTGTAGACCCTCATCAAACACATCTGGGTCTACACTATTTACCTAAGTGTATCTGTCTTAGGTTAATTAGGGTATAACCATATTCAAATATATGTAATGTACATTTTGTATAATTTTAAATTACAAATTAACCCTTTACTCCATAGATATGCATATTAACACCTTTGCACACAGAGTAGACCCAGATCGAATGGCTCTAACGGGAGCCCTCTGATGAGGATCTGCTATGTTTGCTTATGGAATACAATAGATCTGATGTTACAATTTCTGCCATAGTAAAACATTGATATATTCATATACCATTTTAACAATTAATCTAATTAATATTCATGATGTCATTATTTCTTATATGAATATTCTTGGAGTAAAGAGTTAATGTAATATTCGGGAAGTGTTAACTCTTTCAGTGCAAGAAGCAATCACTAATGTCCTCTCATCAGATTGTCTCATCAGAGCGTGCACTGTTTGCCATGTTACACTTTTGTTTATAAATATCCCTGAATGTACACTGAGTAAGCTTGAACTTTTTGAATTTTGGAGTAGTCCATTTGAAAATTCGGCATTTAAAGTGTAAATACACTGGGTTTTTTTTTTTCACTGAAATATTCGGAGAAATTAGGCCCCATTCTCCCTTTCCCCCCCCCCCCTCCCCCCCAATCTCACCCTGAAAAGTATGTTTCCCTCCCACTCCCCCAACCAATCTAAAAAAAAAATCTCCTCTTGCTTGGCGATCAATTATGAAAACAAGTGGAACAACATTAAGCATTTATCATGCCTACATTTTTACTGTTAAGTGTTCCAAAGTCCAGAGGATTAGATAGCAAATGAACTTCGATATATTTTTTTTTTTAAACTTAGCTAAAACTATTATCAGTTCTGTAATAAGTAAATAGTTATATTTGTGCTACTTATAGCTAAATTGGCTATATTAACATGACAAGCTAAGATTTAACAAAAATAGATTATGCACCATTCAAAGAAAATTCCCTTTTTGGCTCATCCGCGCTACAAATTTCCCCTGACTTTGATCTTAGACCCCTGATACAGATATCTCAGTCATTGTCTATAGCTCTGTGCACAGCTGTTATTGTTGTTTTTACTATTGTTGCTTTCTTTGTATCATAAACTTTTGCTTGAAAATTTTAATTTACATGGATACCAGGATTTTTTCTGCAGAGCGAAAAAAAACATCCATATCGCCATTTAAAGGTTTTGTATGATTCATCATTGTGGGACGTCAGCAATAGTCATGTTCTCCTCTTTAGCTTAGAACTGTCATATCAACACTGAAAACTGTAGAATCAGATCTATATTATTTCATAAGCACACAGAGCAAACCCTGATCAGATGACTCCTACAGGAGGTGTCAATTTGGGTCCACTCTGCTTGCAGAGGCAAGAAAGGGCATCTGTAACGGCCTTTCCCTGTTCTATATTTATCAAAATTTCAATCCCTACTAAATATTCATGGACAAAATAGTTATAATGAAATATATAATGAAATATGGAAGGTTGAACATCATATCCATTTTAGAAACTAAATAAATAGATATATCAAATTCCATTAGCAAACAGAGCAGACCCTGATCAGGAGCTGTTTTATCTAGGTCTACTCTGTTTGTTAATGTGTGAAAAGATGCTTGTATGAAGGAAAGGGTTAATACTCTTTAAAGCTTTGTATGGTTATGGCTCTTGCCCATTTATGTTTGATATAAATCTTGAAACTCTCTTGAGGAAATGAAATTTATACATTTCCACATTATAAGTCTTAACTGGTACATATTTATACAAATATATTTGTTCACATATATTTGCTTTAAGAAATTTGATCACTTCAAAGGACTGAAACATAAAGTGGAGAATAAATATCAAGCCAAGATATTCTACACAGTGTAAACACCAATTCTGGCCTGAACCCTTTCCTTCATACTAACGTATTTTCACGCATTTCACTCCTGTAGGAGCCGTCTGATCGGTCTGCTCTGTTTCCTAAAGGAATTTGATAGATCTGTTTCTTTAGCTTCTAAATCTTTAGCTACAATGTTCTACCCTCCATATTTCATAATATAACTGTTTTGTCCATGTATATTCAGTAGGTATTGGAATTTGGTATAAACATAGAACAGGGAAAGGGTTAATGTCCTGCTTGCTATGTCCAACTTTGTGATGACCATTTGAACTGTTTGGATCAAGCTGTGATATTAATTTGTCTTCTCATAAAAATTGAATTGAATTTCAAAATGAAAAAAACAAAAAAACAAAAAAACAAAATCTTTGCAAAATCAAATAAGTAATGTTTTTGTTTCATAAGTGACAATTACACTGCATGCAAAAGGTTAGCAAGTATAATATAGTAATATAGATATAAATATTGTGTACATTAGCCCCTTCAACACAATGGATCAATTCTTGATGACCTATGCAAACAGTTAAGACTCAGAGAAGATTCAAAAGAGTGGCCACAGTATAGGGTTTGGTGGAGAAATGGCGATTTTAGCATTGGGGTACACACCTTTATCTGCAGCTCTGACACTGGATCAATTCCTAATGACCTATGCAAACAGTTAACCCTTTCCCTGATGAATACTCATGTAGGAAATAATGACGTCATGAATATTTATAAGATTATGTTTTATAATGGCATATATATGAACACAGGACATTTTGGCTCAGGCAGAAGTTGTAGAATCAGATCTATATTACACCATAAGCAAACAGAGCAGACCCTGATCAGACGGCTCCAATAGGAGCCGTCTGATCTGTGTCTACTCTGTTTGCAGAGGGGGTTAAGAATCAGTTTTTCATCAGGATCTAGTTTTATTTGACACTAGCTATAAGTTTCTTTAAATGTAATGAAATCTTTTTTAAAAATTCAGTATGTATCGGTATATACAAAAATGTTTTTCAGATGAAGGTTTAGAACTTGTGTTAGAAGAGTGTTGAGCATGGTCGACAAAAGATCTTGCCTTGTCCTTCATGTTTGTACTGAAAATTAACTTTTAGCATGCTGGGCTTAACCCTTACAACGCTGATTTTCAAATGGACTATTCCAAAATTCAAACAGGTCAAGCTTATGATGAATATTTTGGGATTTTTTCAAAAGAAAAGTGTAACATGACAAACAGTGCAGACCCAGATGAGAGGGCTCCATCTGGGTCTACACTGTTTGTAAAGGACATTGGTGACTTGCGTCCTGCACTGTAAGGGTTAAAGTTGTCTTTTAGTTTAGAAAGATTGTCTGATTCATAATAGAAATACCATTTACTTTGTTCTTTAATTTCAAAAAAGACAATCTGAGTTCCGATCATGATGAAACAGTCAGTTACTCTGTTATAAATTATAATCCTATTTGAATCCTAACAGTGTGGTTAAATTTTTCTTACAAGTAAACCTTAATGGTAACTAGGCCCTGTATCAATATTTTGACAAAGCCATATATTGCTTGCTCAGATCGAAGAAAGGACTGCCAGCTAACTATGAGTGAAATCAGATTAACTAGCTCCTTCATATAAATGCCTTTTCACACATTTGCAAACAGAGTAGAACCAGATCAGACGGCTCCTGATCAAGGTCTACTCTATTTGTTTTTGACGTTATATGTATAAGGTAATAGATCTGATTGTAGAGTTTTAGCTAGAGCAAAAAAATCCCTTGAAAAACTTACATTAGTAAAATTCAGCTAATAAATGTTAATGATATCATTTATTTCTTACATGAATATTGAACAGAGAACGGGTTAACTCTTTGTATGCTAGCAGGAAATTAGTGATCCCAGGTGTCCCACTAATTTGGATTCAGATGAGACCTAGAGTAATGTACCATCTCATCATCAGGATCCAAACTATTTGACATTCTGCTCGTAATTATGACAAAAAATATTTGGATGTCAACTTTGCAAGTTGTAGCGGACATCAATGTTTATAGACACTAAGGGTACAAAGGGTTAATAACTTAATATATCTTAACCCATTCCTCCATGGGCTATTTTTAGATCCAACTTCTATGAACGATCTACCAAAACGGAGCATTTGCTAGAGAAAAGTAAAATTTTTGAATTTTGTAGTTTGAAACCATTGTGATAAATAGAGCATTTGCTCCTATAGGAGCAAATGCTCTATTTATCACAATGGTTTCAAGACGTGGTAGAAAGGTGTATTTATGGAGGAAAGGGTTAATTACCCTAAGACTTTAAACAGTCAAACTTAGGAATACAGTGGAGACCCAGATCAAACTGCTCCTGAAGGAACAGTTTTATCACGGTCTACAATATTTGGTACTATGCCAGTATAATTTAATCCTTTACTCCATGAATAAGTATGTAAGATATACATTTTAATGGCATTATGAATATAAATCAGAATAATTGTTAACTTATAACACATGAATACGGTTTTAACCATGGCAGAATATATAGAATCATATCTATATTATTTCATAAGCAAATAGAGCAGACCCTGATTAAATGGCTCCTATAGGAGCCGTCTGATCTGAGTCTACTCTGTTTGCAAAGGCATAGAAAAGTGTATTTATGGAGTAAGGGATTCCAAGTTATCAAAATGGTGCCTAATTGAGTTATTCAGCTTTATAAACTCATAGAGAGGGGAGATTGGGTGTCTGAGAGGGAGACTAGGTGTCTGAGAAGAGAAGCTGAGTGTCTGAATATATAGGATAATTAGCCTAGGTCAGTGTTTCATCTGATGACTGTTAATCTTTTACCTCAAATAGACAACATGTTTACACCTTTGCAGACAGGTGAGACCCAGATCATACAGCTCCTGTAGGAGCTTTCTGATCAGGGTCTGCTCTGTTGGCTTATAACATTTATAGATATGAAGTTTCTGTCACAGGCAAAAATTGCATTTTTAATGTGTAATTAAACAAAATCAGTCCATGAATATTGATCCTGTAATAGAGAAGATCCTTTCAAGAACGAGTGATACAATTGAAATCCTTTTATCGCAAATCTTACACAGTACATACCAAAAATGCATGCAAGCTTTTATCCGATACACCTAGGTAGATAAAACAGGCTTAAATCTTCTTAATCACTCTAGGCTTATGTCTTATTAAAAAAATCTGGCTTCTTGAATTTAAACATTTCCTAAAGATTTTCTCAAAACTTTGATAAGCATATCAAAAAGTTTGTATCCTGATGAAATGGGGTTTACCAGGGTTCCAACTGTTTTAAAGGCTATTCAAACTACACCAAAGGCATGCTAAGCCTTAACCCTTTACCTTAATAGACGCAAATGGAGTAGACCCAGATCAGAACTGATGGTGTCTGTAGGAGCCGTCTGATCAGGTCTGTTATGTTTGCTTATGGAATTATATATAGCTGTATATAGGTTGCCATGACTAAAGAATCATGTATTCATATACTATAAGAAGACCAAATCTAATAAATGATCATGATGTAATTATTTCTTACATGAATATTCATCAAGTCATGGGTTTAACCCATTCCCTCATATTGACACCATTTTACACTGTAAAAGTCACTTTGTGAAACCATTGTGATACACAGAGCATTTGTTCTATAGGAGCAAATGCTCTATTTATAACAATGGTTTCAAAACTACACTTTTTTCCCTCTTTGCTAGTAAATGCTCCTTTTCAGTAGTTTTATTCAAAGAGGTTGTCTTAAAATAGCCTATGAGGGAATGATTTAAGTGTCTGAAAGAAGATAACTATCTGCGCAAACTATCAGTTTACCGATTTTTCTGATCAAATATTTATCAAGATTTCAGACAGTATTACCATGCATTAGCCATTGATTTATTCCTTGGTTGTTACAACTATGATATTGATTTGCCGTCCAATTACAGTGTACCCTCTGTTGACATGGTTAATTATAAACGTTTTCTATTGTTTGCACCTGAGAACATAAACATCCTAACCACAGTTGTTTCCTGGAGATGGCACGAGTCTGCTACACCAGGGCTGGTTACTGTTACCTTGGATACATAAATTTTCTCCAAATAAGCATGGCATGATAGAATTTTGCAAAATAACTGAGATAGACTTTTATAGAAGTAAGCAAACCTGGAAAATGTTTAAAATTGCTTGAAAAGGTCTTAGAAGATAAACCCAAAGTTCTAAAATTTCATTACAATCAAGAATGACTCCGTTACTCAATAAAGATGCCTTTTTACACCTTTGCAAAATTTATAGAGTATGCCTAGATCAGATAGTTCCTGTAGGAGTTGTCTGATCAGGGTCTGCTCTGTTTGCTTATAGAATATCTTTGATGGGATTAATATTCTTAACCCATTCCTTCATATTGACACCTTTTGATGCCTCTGCAAAAGCCACCTGTTGAAACCATTGTGATAAATAGAGCATTTGCTCCTATAGGAGCAAATGCTCTATTTATCACAATGGTTTCAAAATTCTAAAATTTTCCTTTTCTCTAGTTAATGCTCCTTTTCGGTAGATTCATTCAAAGAGGCTGGATCTAAAACTAGCCTATGAGGTAATGGGTTAATTTACTATCTGGCAAAGTTATGTATTCACTGACTTTTGCAACTAAAATGACTTAGCATGCAAAAGTCAAATCTATTGCTTTACCTCATAACTATGATTTGTAAGAAAAACTGACTGTATGAATATAGATTAGCTGAATTGTATAATGGCATTATGAACAGGGAAAGGGTTAACACAATTTACCATGGCATAAACTGTAGAATCATTTCTATTTTATACCATAGGCAAACAGAGCAGATCCTGATCAGATGGCTCTTACTGGAGCTATCTGATCTGGGTTTACTCTTGTTTGCAAAGGCATGAAAGGGCGTCTCTTTGAAGTAAATAGTAAAGCTTACATGCAATCAAAGGGTTTCAAGATTGTGTATATATTAGACTCTACTTATTCGTACACACACACAAAGTTAAAAATGAAAACCCAATCAGGCATACTGTTGAATGCTTGTTCAATATTATGTGCAAATAGGAGATTCCCTTAATGCATTTTAACAGGCTTGTTTAATGCTCTACAAGTATGTCTAAAGACTTCATTTTGTGGTAGCTATTGAGGGGAGGTTTACCTGTATACTGATAAGGGATCTCAAGTGCTTTAAAACTGTCATATTTATGAACTGATTACATGAATGCTAAGGTACTCAATGGGTCATGAATTAACTGACTAAACTGTATGCTGCATTTTATTTTGCAAACGTTAACTCATTACCTCATAGGCTATTTTTTAGACCCAACCTCTTCAAATAAATCTACTAGAAAAAGGAAAAAAATAGAATTGTGTAGTTATGAACCATTGTGATAAATAGAGCATTAATTTTGCTCCAATGGAACAAATAGTCTATTTATCACAATGTTTCAAAAAATGATATTTACAGAGACATCAAAAGGTGTCAATATGAATGAATGGGTTTTAAAGATTCATTGATTAAGTAAATACAAGTCTGTAATGGGAGTTGCTCAATCTAAACTGTTACCTACTCTGTTTTTATTTATTTTTAATTAAATGCAAGAGAAATATACATGTACTTTGAGAAATTTCGCATGTGAAAGGTACTTCTTGTATTGTTATATATGGTTCTGAGGACAGGACCTCTGTGGCGGAGCTAGTGGTTATGGTCTTAGTCTGATAATCACCTGCCCCTCACCACTGTGATTCAAATCCCAGTGAATACACAAATAACAAGTTTCCACAAGAGCCCTATATTAACCATTATTCTGCCCAGTATGACTGACTTGTTCCTTCCAGCTGGCTTGTGGTAGGTCTGTGGTGCTCCCCGGGTGTTCTGTGCATGGAACAATGCAATTTGTTCTGTGCATAGAAACTGAAGTCTTTCTCTACCTGTAATTAGCCGGACGTCGCAATATCACTGAAATACGGTTAAAATGACTTAAAACCTGGTAAAAACTAACAAATAAATATAGCTCTCCATGTTTGAATACCTTATTTTACATAAGAGACCTTTGATATAGAACAGAGCTACAGATAAAGGTGCATACTCAAATACTAAAATCATCATTTCTCTACCAAACCCTATGTTGTGGCCACTGTTTAGAAATGCCTCTTTGAGACGATTCTAAAGAGTGGTCACAACATAGGGTTTGGTGGAGAAATAAAGAAGATATTCTTGAAAATGTTTTAATACATACGCATCTTATCTGGACCTCTGTTATAGAAGAAGTAGAGTCTTATTTTTAACGTTCAGCACACTACCGGCAAATTTATGATAACTTTTGTAAACAGTTTGGATTCAGAAGAGAAGCTGAGTATATCAGTGTCTCATTAGTATCTAATCTGCTTATCACCAGAGCTACAGATAAACGTGCATACCCAAATAATCAAAACGTAATTTCTCCACCAAACCCTATACTGTGACCACTCTTAGAATCGTCTCTTCGAAACATTTCTAAAAAGTGGTCACAGTGTAGGGTTTGGCAGAGAAATTAAAAAGTTATTCTTGAAAATTGTTTGATTTATGTATCTTATCTGGACCTCGGGGTATCTAAGCTGTTCAACACTTTGGCACTATTTTTCACAGGGGTCTGGACCGCTTCATGGGGGTCTATATGTACTATATATAATAACATTATATAGTACATATAGACCCCAATGAAGCAGTCCAGACCCCTGTGCTATTTTTTAAGAGAAATGGAAGAAAAGTATTCTTTTAGAATTAAAGCAGACAAAGGATGTTTGCAGATGACAATTGCTGAGAGAACAAAAGGTTAGATTAGTGGTACTAGTATGAAATTTGTAAGCTTCCCTCCGTGAGTTTTTAAAGCTGAATAATTAAATTGACACCATTTTCATAACTTTAAACTATAGTGACATAGTAGCAAATAGTGAAGACCTGATTGATCAAACAAACTACTCTTTCAGGAGCAGTGTGATCTGGGTCTGCACTATTTTGCCTATGTTTGTCTGTCTGAGTACTAAGGGTAATTAAGGTGAACGACTATTTCTGAAAATATTCAAAGCTATTTTAATTTTTTTATAGTAACGCATTTACTTGATGTTTCATATCGGTTGAAACTGTGTGCAAATGTTACAGGCTCGATCTTACATACAAAGTTTAACCCATTCCCTCATATGCTATTTTTAGATTCAACCACGTTGAACAAATCTACCAAAAAGGAGCATTAACTAGAGAAAAGGAAAATTTCCGAATTTTGTAGTTTGAAACCATTGTGATGCATAGAGCATTTGCTCCAGTAGGAGTAAATGCTCTATTTATCACAATGATTTCAACAGGCAACTGTTGCAGAGGCTTCAGTATGAGGGAATGGGTTAAAGAATATAACACTATAGTAAATCACGAAATTTTCGTATAGCTCTAGGAGCTTTTTGCATGACTTTCACCTTGCATTAAGCTGCCACCTGTCTAAAAGATCCATAATGATAGGTATTTGAGTGTTCAAATTATTAAGATTTTACTGTATTTCCTTGCAGATCATGTCAGACAAGTTTCTGGTTGCCTTTGGACCATGTAAGCATGGGAGATTCACCGAGACTGCATACCAGGACACAAATGTGTTTGACATCATTGACTATGAAGATGCAAGACGTCACACAATTCTAACTGGTGACAAGGTGCTAGCTCCATGGGAACCTGAGGGTGAGAGATACGGACCTGGAACTGTAATTGAGGGACATGAAAAACGACAGGCTCAAGGTTTGTATGCATTTCAGTTCTTTTAAACTTTCATCAATCTATGTTATTGCCATCAGCTCATCAGCACAAATTGTTTTAAGTTCCTGTTCTTGAAACAAACTTTATAACTTATTAACCCTTTCCCTGTTCTATATTTATTACAAATTTCAATACCTACTGAATATTCAAGGACAAAATAGTTCTTATGAAATTAGAAAGGTGGAAGATAGCCATTTTAGAAACTAAAGAAACAGATCTATCAAATTGCATTAGCAAACAGAACAGACCTTGACCAGATGACTTCTACAGGAGTCGTCTGATCTGTGTATTCTCTGTTTGCAAATGCATGAAAAGACGTTGATATGAGGGATAGGCTTAAATAAATATTAATTTCAATATCAAGCAGTTTGGATCCTGATGAGGCATGGAGAGTCTCAATATCTTATCTGGTTCCAAACTGTTTTCAAAGAATTGTATTATCCTTAGCATCTTAGATCATTACATAAAGAAAAAACTGAACTGGTGTTGTGTGCTGTTTTCTATCACAGCTGGCTTGATGTCTGCAAGAATGAACTTTTGTGTTGGCTTATTGTGTGATATTTTGCATGTTTTTGTCAGTTTCTGATTAACCCTTTACGTAATTACTATTTAAGTAAGAAATAATTATATCAGGAATATCAATTAGATGAATTTTAATAGTGGCATATGAATACAGAAATCTTTGGCCATAAAATTGTAGAATCAGATCTATATTATTTGATAAGCAAACCTGATCAGAGGATTTCTTCTGCAGCCATTTCGAGGGCTTGGTGCAAAACTATTCTAACTCCTTCACAAAGTGAAGGAGTTAGAATAGTTTTGCACGAAGCCCTCGATTTGATCTGGGTCTGCTCTGTTTGCAAAGGCATTCAAAGGGGTATCAATTTGAGTAAAGGGTTAAATCATTCATACAGATTGTTTTGACAGAGAAATTATTTCCAACTCAAACATAAAAGGTATTGTAATACCCCACTCCTGTTTACATTAACCACCTTTCTTTACATTAATTACACCATTGTGTTTCCATATACCAAGGTGTAATATATTCTATTTGTATCAAGTTGCCTGTACTGACAAATTTTAATTTGCTGTCTATAATCAATGAATTAACCCATTCCTTCATATTGACACATTTCGATGTCTCTAAAAGTCATTGTGTCACAATGGTTTCAAAACTACACAAATGCTCCTTTTCAGGAGATTTTTTAAAAAATGTTGGGTCTAAAAATAGCCTATGAGGAAATGGGTAAAAAAATTGTTTAGACGATTATCATAATTTTACCCTAAATATTAGGACTCCCAATCTCTTATAAATATAAACCTGAATAAGTCAGTTCTGTATGGTTTTGATATTTTGTGTTAACCCTTTCCCTGTTCTATGTTTATTCCAAATTTTGATACCTACTGACATACCTACTTACCATGGACAAAATAGTTACAACGAAGAAAATTGTAGCCATTTTAGAACCTAAAGAAACAGATCTATCTAATTCCATTAGCGAACAGAGCAAACCCTGATCAGACAGCTACCATAGGAGCCACCTGATCTGGGTCTACTCTGTTTGCAAATGCGTGAAAATACATTTATATCAAGGAAAGGGTTAATGTAATAAAGCAGTCTGTAGCAAATAGTGTAGAACCTGATCAGACAGCTCAGTTGATTGGGATCTACACTGTTTCCATTTATCAGGATGAATATCGCAGGTAAATGGTGTGTATTTGAGTTTACATTTTGGTTTCACAATATGGGGATCTTTATATGATTAGTGTATAGTATTTTAATATTATTTTTCTAACATGACATCACCATGTTATGATATACACGTAAATCATTTATTGCACTGCTTTTATATTATGTTGCATTATATTTTTCTAGCATTTTGCCTAAAGTATTTGTTTGGTTCAGCGCATTAACCATCTGATGAATATTTGTGTAAGATATAATGATATCATGAATATTAATTATATATTTTTTATAATGGCATATGAACATGTAGGATATTTTAGCCATGGCAGAAACTGTAGAATCCGATCTGTATTATTCCATAAGCAGACAGAGCAGACAGATCCTACAGTAGTTGTCTGATTTGGGTCTACTCTGTTTGCATCATAAGGTGTCTCTATCAGGTAAAAGGGTTAAATTACCAGAACCTTGAAGCATTGAAAGTGGGTCTGCACTAATTGCAAATCTTGAAGATACCTTATCTGATGGTGTGGCTCATTAATTAACCCTTTCCCTCATATAAACCCCTTTTCACACATTTGCAAACAGAGTAGACCCAGATCAGATGGCTCCTAGAGGAGCCGTCTGATCAGGGTCTGCTTTGTTTGTTTATGAAATCATAATAGATCTGACTCTTCGGTTTTTACCAATACGAGTATATCCTGAATGCATATAACATAATATATAAAATTTCAACTTATAAATATTCATGACATCATCATTTCTTACATGAATATTGAACAGGGAAATATCAATACTTTCGATACTGTGCTTAACCCTTTACTCCATGAGTATTGATATTAGAAATAATGTATGTATTAATATTAATTTATTATTTATAGTGGCATGTGAACAAGGAAAGGTTTGGCTTGCTCTGGTAAAAACCCTAGAATCAGATCTATAGAATTTCATAAATAAACAGTGCAGACCCTGCAGAACCTGGGTCCACTGTGTTTGCAAAGTCATTAAAAGATGTAATCTATGGAATAAAGGGTTAGCCCATATCTTTATGATCAAGACGTCACTGTTATTTGCAAACAGTTGTGATCCAGATGAGACACTAAGTAATATGGCATTTCATCAGGGCACTTCTTTTAAAGCTTGAAAAAATCAATTTTTTTAAACCCTTTCAAACTCCATAAATACGCCTTTCCATGCCTTTGCAAACAAATAGAAGCCAATCTGATCAGTGTCTGCTGTTTGCTTATGATATAATATACATCTAATTCCACAGTTTCTGCCATTGCCAAAGCTTCCCGTTTTTATGTGCCATTATAAAAATTTATCCTAACTTATATTCATTATGTCATTATTTCTTACGTGAATGTTCATGGAGTAAAGGATTAAAGCTTAACCAAAGTAAAAACTACAAACAATCAGGGTTTTATCAAACATAATTTATTTAGCAGGATAATAATTAACAGCTCTCTCTATATATATACACATGTCAGAGTTATAAATAACGATGCATACCCAAATATTAAAATCGTCATTTCTCCACCAAACCCTATACTGTGACCATTCTTTAGAATCATCTCTTCGATACGATTCTAAACACTGGTCACAGTATAGGGTTTGGTGGAGAAATAAAGGAGCTATTGTTGAAAATGTTTAAATTTACGCATCTTATCTGGAGCTCTGATATGTACTTATGGTAGTTAACTGGTAGATACATTTGTGAATGTCTTTATTCATCGTTGTGTCGTTCCATTCATATTTTCAGGCTACTCCATAGCAATTGCAAGCGGTAAATAGTTCTGTCTTCTTTTATTTTTCCTGTCAGACATGATCAATTTCATATTTATGTTTTTTATTTCGCTGTTGGCATTTTTACTTTCTACATCACCTATTAGTGATTAAGCCTCTTGTTGTACAGAGATATTGTTATAAAGTGATTGCAATATTTTACTTATATCAATAAATTAACATTTGAATTACCCTGATACTTGCCAGCCCCTAAATACCTAAAGTATTCATACACACAAATAAAGGCAAATAGCTATAATCTAAGTGTCAACTCAGATCAGACTGTTCCTGAAGGAGCAGTTTGATCAATTTCTGCACTGTTTGCCACTGTTTCAGTCTTAATTTACAATTATCAAAATAATGTCCAATTATATTATCCTAATTACCCTAAGTATTCAGACAGAAAAACATAGACAGATAGTGTAGACCCAGATCAAACTGTTCCTGTGGTAGTAGTTTGATCTGAGCCTTCACTAATTGCTTCTGTGTCAGTCTAATTTAACCCATTCCATCATAGGCTATTTTTAGAACCCACCTCTTTGAATAAATCTACAGAAAAAAGCATTGATTTTGCTATCAAAAAGGAAATTTCATAAGTGTGTAATTTTTAAATCATTGTAATAAATAGAGCATTTGCTCCTATGGAGCAAATGCTCTATTTATCACAATGGTTTCCAAAAGTGACTTTTACTGTGGCATCAAAATGTGTCAATATTAGAGAATGGGTAAAAGTTATCATAATGGGACCAACTGTATTATACAGCTGAAATTGAATACAAGTTGGAAGACTGGGTGTCTGACTATTTAGGTTAGATATCAGGATTCCCTTATATTTTGTTTTTACAAAGAACACAGAATGATACAATCAGTATCATTTCACGGCATTTATGCTCATTGGTCCGGCATCTTGATACATAGTCTACACTGTGTGATGATAAAATTGTGGCATCTAATGATTGTTAAACAGTGTAGACTCTGATCAGATGCTGTTCAATTGTTTCTTTGTTCATATCTTTTATTTCTATTTTAAATGCATATATTGTTAACCCTTTACTCCATGAATTAAAAAAAATGACATCATGAATATTAATTAGATCAATATTTGAAAATAGCACATGAACAGTATTATGCGATTTTTGCAAATGTAGAATCAGATCTATATTATTCCATCAGCAAACAGAATAGACCCTGATCAGATGGCTTGTATAGAAGCCATCTGATCTGGGACTTCTCTGTTTGCAAAGGCATAGAACAGCGAATTTATGGAGTAAAGGGTTAATCAGTAAATTATTGTAAGCTAAGGATTTGTCAAGTTTTTTTGTTGTATTTTTAAACAGAATCATAACATGCTTTGTAAACTGTACAAAAACACAGTAGAATCTCTCTAAAGCAACATGACAATAAATCAATATGAATGTCTTTAACTCTTTGCACGCTAACTAATTTTTCGTCTGCAACAATTGTCGTCTGCTTCAATTCTTAAAATAAACTTTCTCTCATTTCTTTGCAAAAAAATGGTCAAGGTGACAAACAGTTTGGACCCTGATGAGACGTCACATTATGCGGCGTCTCATCTGGATCCAAACTGTTTGCATAGGTAATCACAGTTTCACCCCTAGCGTTCAAAGAGTTAAAAGCAGATGGCTGTTTAATCCATTCCCTAATAGGCTATTTTTAGACCCAACCTCTTTGAATAAATCTACTGAAAAGGAACATTTACTAGAGAAAAGGAAAATTTTAGAATTGTGTAGTTTTGAAATCATTGTGAAAAATATCGCAATTGTTTAAAAAAAAATGGCCTTTTACAAAGGCATTATAAAGCGTCAGTATGAGGTAATGGGTTAATGCAGGATGAAAGTAATGCAGAAAGCTCCAACAGCTAGCATCTGTTTCTATGAATCAAAATTAGACCTCGATCTTTTGATGGTCACATTAGAGGGATTTTACTATATTATCATGGATTTTCTTTGTTCTTTTAGTATTTAGATCCCTCCCCATTGCCCCGGCAGATACTGAACAGAATGGTTAGATGATGGTTTTGATCCCATAAACTGTATTGTAATACAGAAAATAATCAAAATTAATCATCATGAAATAATTGTCATCAATATCATCTACTCATTTTTCATCAGTGCTGTTATGGCCTTTTCTGTTACAGAGCCATTGAATTTAATTTACACATGTACACTTTATACACATTCTCTGACAGATATGAGGATATGGATCCCTTAATTGTTAGCATTTCAAGGACCATGTCAATATCATGTTGTACTGAACAAATGTAGATCAAATGTAGTTTCTCTCGCCATGACTTCTCTAGCCATTAGTATTAGACTTAATAATTTGTCAAAAAGAGTGCTTTACATATATATGAAATTGATCATGCTTCTGTTAACCGCAATTTAGACCCAGCAAGTCTAATATGGTCAGTAACAGGTCCACACAACTTAATTCTCTGTGTTGTATGTTAGAAATGCTGTAGGTAGGTCTAGGAAATCAAAACCCTTTTCACCAAACTATAGAATAAAAGTACCACGTATCACATATTCAAACCCTTTACTTCATGTAAATGCCATTCGATGCCATTGCTAACACAGTAGACCCAGATCAGATGGCTCCAATAAGAACGTTCTGATCAGGATCATGTGCTCTGTTTGCTTATGAAATTTTACATATGATTTTATACATTTTCCACCATTTTTGGCAAGATATTGTTCATAATGTCTGTATAAAAATTCAGCCAATTAACCCTTTACTCCATAAACTCTTTACTCCTTTACTTTGCAAACAGAATAGACTCAGATCAGATGGCTCCTTTATGAGCCGTCTGATCAGAGTCTGCTCTGTTTGCTTATGAAATAATATAGATATGATTCTACAGTTTCTTCCAGTGCCAAAAATCCCGTGTCAATATGCTATTACAAAACAATTTAATCTAATTAATATTCATGACATCATTATTTCTTACATGGATATTCATGGAGTAAAGGGTTAGTATTCATGATGTCAACATTTCTTACTAATTGTTAATGAGGTAAAGGGACAAGAGTACTAGTACTCAGGTATTACAGACAATGTAGACCAAGACCAGTCGGTGCATTTATAATGTAGTCTGAACAGGGTCTGTATGTTTGTCAGTGATCATTGAGAAACAGTCACTGCACAAGGTGCAATAGACACTGATCAGAAACTAGGTTCAAAGTTACAGTAAAACCTCTCTATAACGGCCACTAAATTACATCAATTATTTTGTGTTAAAGGTGGCTGCTTAAAGCAAGGTGAAAGTAAAACAGAACGCTCCTATAGGAGCGTTCTGTTTCACTTTCACCTTGCTTTAAGCAGTCACCTGCCCTAAATACCAATTAATTAAAACATTTTAGTGGCCGTTATAAAGAGGTTTTACTGTATTTGAACTCTAAATTTTCTAAATGTATTTGTCTATCATTGCTTACAGGCTGAGTCCATTCTTTTGTTATATTGTTTACCCCATTTTCGAACAATTTGGTGAAAAGTACTTTCTAGTTAGCTATTTCATGTTGGAACATGCCTTATTTACCCTTAGTATTCAGACACACAGCCTACCATCTGCAATGGTTTGTAAAACTAAATAATTCATTCTGGCGCCATTTTGATAATTTTCAATTAGACTGACATTGTAACCAATAGTGGAGACCCTGTTCAAACAGTTCCTTCAGGAGTCATTTGATCAGGGTCTGCATTATTTGTTTAACCCTTTGCTCCATAAATACACCTTTCTATGCCTTTGCAAACAGAGTAGAACCAGATCAGATGGCTCTTATAAGAGCTGTCAGGATCAGGTTCTGCTCTGTTTGCTTATGAAATAATATAAATATGATTCTACAGTTTCTGCCGTGGCAAAAAAAAATCCTGCATTCATGTGCAATAATTAATATTCGTGATGCCATTATTGAATAGTCATGGAGTAAAGGGTTAAGTTTGGCTGTCTGAGTACTTTGGTAATTCTGGAAGGTCTATGCCAATTAATAAAATGTGCCAGTTAACATATTGTTTAGGTGAAATGGACTTCCCCATCACTTGTGTTTGCCTATTAATATTAGTTTAAGCCTTTTCTGTTTTGCTATTATAGTAAAACCATTTATTTTGGCCATCGCAGAAACTGTAAAATTAGATCTACCAGTATGTTACTCCTAAAGCAAAGGGAAGAGACCCTGATCAGATTGACTCATGCAAGAGCCATCTGATCGGGGTTCACTGTTTGCAAAGTTGTCAGAAGGTGTCTCTATCAGGTTAATCATAGACTTAGAGCTTTAACACTTAAGCTGACTGCAGAGCTCCAGATAAGATGCGTAAATTAACATATTTCCAAGTATAACTTCTTTATTTCTCCACCAAACCCTATGTTGTGACCACTCTTTAGAATCGTCTCTTAGAGACGATTCTAAAGAGTGGTCACAACATAGGATTTGGTGGAGAAATGACGAATTTAGTATTTGAGTACGCACCGTTATCTGTAGCTCTGTGACTGTGTGTAGCTAAGTATTACAACTTTATTTTCCTATGATTTATCTTCAATGCAGGCTGAAGAAATATAATATATACTCTCTCTGACCAAAAACAGACATTAATGCAGCTACCTTACACATACAGAAAGAATAATTGAGTGTATTTAGGTTTATAGGGATTTGCAAACTCTTCAGACAAGCCACTGGGTCAGAGATACAACATTTGATAAGGATTTACACTGTTTGTCAGGTTGAATAGATATAATATGCATAGTAGAGACAATTTACAGTGCGGATTCTAATCACACACTACATTTCTGGCTGTTTGCAAACCTTTATAATTTATCTCATGAATATTCATGTAAGACATACTTATATCATGAATATTTATTAGCTGATTTTTTACATTGGTGTAATGAACACAGTACTTTTTGACCTTCACATAAACTGTAGAATCAGGTGTATATAATTCCATAAGCAAACAGAGCAGACCAGATCAGATGACGCCTATAGGAGACAATCAATATTTCAAGCCATTTTGTTTATTTGCATTGCTGTTAAGCAATATTATTTATATTTCTAGAAGAGCTTTGATTCATTTATATACAGAGCATCAACTTTTCCTGTAGATACACTGTCTTTCTGAAACAGATTACTTTATTCACAAAGCTTGGCTTAGCATTTCAAATTGCTTTATGCATTCTTTTTCTTGGTAGAGTAATAAGAACTGATCTATGACACCAGATAAGATGCTTATAGATTTAAACATTTTCAAGAATATCTCTTTTAATCTCCATTATTGCCCCACCGAACCCTATGGAGTGGTCACTCTTTAAAACTGTCTAGAAGAGACAGCAGGGTTTGATGGAGAAATGACAAGAAAATGCCCCCCTAAAGAGACCACCAAAAAGTGGTCTAAATCTGGTGCTTAAATGCTGAATGAGGTGGATGCTTGATGCTGGCTGAAAAAATATGCAACAAGCTCCAACAGGAACTTTCTGATTTACTTTCATCCTACTTCAAGCAACTGTCTGCTTTAAAAGATACCTATGATTATTCATAAAGTGGTTACTTTAGAGGGGTTTGAATATGCACTGTAATCAATCAAGGTCCAAGGCTTGACCAAGGTCAGTTGTCTCATCTTTCAGGGTTAGCCAGCCCGCGTAATTTTTGCAGTGCCTGTCCGTTTTTGCCTAGGCCATTACATTGATCTGTATTGACTTCAGTATGAATTTGTTTACATTTTAATCATGAAAAAGAGCCTGTGCCATGTACAGGATGCATGACTCGAGCATCATTAGTTGTTGAATTATCACCCTTTTTATATCAATGCAACAAGAGAGGCATGTAGTGTTTCCTTTTGTTTAGAATTTTCCCAAGATAAAGCTCATCATGTTGACCTTTGACACGTTGTCCTTATAGAGAGATTTCTTAATGATTGTGTAAATGGAAAGACGAAGACATTAATATGTAGTAGTACTTAATACTAATAAAGCATGCATGACCCTTTGGGTAAGATTTAAACTAATAAAAAGGTTAACAAAATTCATAAACTATCCAGCAACAGAAAGTTGTAGATGTTCGCCTGTTTTATTGTCACTCATTATCAGTTATTATTATATTAAGCATATATATACCTCATAAACAATGATGTAAGAAATAATGACATGACTATTTATCAGCTGAATTTTTATAATGTCATTATGAACAAGGTCATTTTTGACCATGGCAGAGACTGTTGAATCAGATCTATAGTAATAGTAATACATAAGCAAACAGAGTAGACCCTGATCAGCCAGCTCCTACAATAGTCATCTGATCTGGGTCTACTTTGTTTGCTAAGCCATGAAAAAGGAATTTATGAGGCAAAGAGTTAACTTTCTTCATACTAAGTAATTGTCATCTGGATACATTCTTGTCCGCTATAGTTCTCAAGTTAATTTTTTAGCCATTAATTCTCTTCTACATAATTTCAAAGTGTCAAGCAGTATGGATCCTAATTTGACATGAGTTACTTGTCGTCACACCATGACCAGAAACATTATTGGCATGCAAGAAGTTAAATAATTTTATTTATTTTTTTAAATATGAATTTGCTTTTTGCACCATAACACACAACAACCCCATATATAGATTTTTGTAACTTTGTCTGAACTTGTATTCATATGTTGTCTCTGTATATATTTGTTTAACCCTTTACCTCATAGATACATGTTTTAATGCATTTGCAAACAGAGTAGACCCAGATCAGATGGCTCCCACAGGAGCCATCTGATCAGGGTCTGCTCTGCTTGCTTATGGAATAATGTAGATATGATTGTACAGGTTTTGCCCTGATAAAGAATGACCTTGTTTATAATGCCATTATAAAACTAAGCTAATGAGTATGTTCATTATGTCATATATATGAATATTCATGAAGTAATGGGTTGAATGTATTGTTATGTTTAAATTAACAATTTCACCACTCACCATCTCATACATGCAAACATTAAATCCTACAATGTTGTTCTCATATAGATCCAAAACTATTTAACAAAATAAAATAAAAATTACCCTTGTAGTTATGCTATTAACCCTTTACTCCATTGATATGCCTTTCTACGCCTTTGCAAACAGAGTAGACCCTGATCAGACAGTTCCTACAGGAGCCGTCTGATCAGGGTCTGCTCTGGTTGCTTATGATATAATATAGATATGACTACAGTTTCTGTCATCACTGAAAATTCTGGTGTCCATGTGCTATTATAACAAAAAATATAACTAATACAGGTATTTGTGATGTCATTATTTCTTTCATGAATATTCATGGGGTAAAGGGTTAATGACTGTTAATTTAAAGGATTGCATTTTAACTCTTTACATGCTAATGGCCAATTTGTGGTTTACTATACACTCAGTTTGGATCTAGATGAAATGCAGAGTAACCCAGTGTCTCATTAGGATCCAAACAGTTTATTACTCTGAGAAATGAAGGAAAAAATCACTTTCAGAAAGCAGCAGATGACAAATTTGTTTTGCAGGCGACAATTACTTAATGTAGAAAGAGTGAAATATATTTAGTTGATTCTCATCTTGCAGGGCCTGATGACAAGCAGATAGCTGTAAGTTTCACCAGTGGGAAGGTAGACAAGGTGCCAGTCGATGTGTCTGTCTGGATCCCAAAGACTGTGTATGAGCGGCTTGCACTAGAACTAAAGATGCCCAAGGAAGCCCGGGAAGCCCTTGCAGCAGAGGAGGGTTACCCAAAAGATACATATGAAGGTAAGACACTGTAGTAGGCTATACCAGTGAAATGTTTTAACGGAATTTACATGATCCTTTACTTGATATGAGCCTTTGCAAACAGAGTATACCCAGACCAATATGGATGCTCTTTGAGCCTTTGCAAACAGAGTATACCCAGACCAATATGGATGCTCTTTGAGCCTTTGCAAACAGAGTATGACCAGACCTACATGGATGCCCTTTGAGCCTTTGCAAACAGAGTATGACCAGACCGATATGGATGCCCTTTGAGCCTTTGCAAACAGAGTATGACCAGACCGATATGGATGCCCTTTGAGCCTTTGCAAACAGAGTATACCCAGACCAATATGGATGCTCTTTGAGCCTTACCAAACAGAGTATGACCAGACCGATATGGATGCTCTTTGAGCCTTTGCAAACAGAGTATACCCAGACCAATATGGATGCTCTTTGAGCCTTTGCAAACAGAGTATGATCAAACCAATATGGATGTTCTTTGAGCCTTTGCAAACAGAGTATGACCAGACCAGACTGCTGCAGTAGGAACCATTCCTGACCGGTATTTGCGCTGTTTCCTTATATGTTACAGATTATTTAAGGTGTTTCATGACAAGAAAGTCATGCAGGCAGCTCCTTTGGAATCTCTTTCATTTACCTTGTCTTGCACTAAGCTAAATCTTTCCTGAATGCCACCAATTACACTTTAGAGTTTGCTTTAGGGAGGTTTTATTGTTGTAACTTATTTGTATCCCCAGGTTACCCTACATCTGGTCCAGAAGCGTTCCCCCCTGAGTATGAGTTGGCCAATCCTCTCTACTTTGACTATGACCCTGTAGTAATGGAGAACAGGGGCCCATGGAGACACCCCTTCCACCCACCATACCCCATGATCCTTAAAGACCGAGACAGAGCACCCATGTCCAGAACAGAGCTGACTACTTCTGAAATACGCAGCACAGAGGAGATTGTTCCAGGTATGCACATGCCAATAGCCAAATATGTAATAACTACAAAACTTCTATAAATGTTGTAGGTGAACTCTTAACCCTTTACTCCATGAATATTCATGTAAAAAATAATTACATCATGAATATCAATAAGATTCATATTTATAATGACACATGGCAGAAACTGTAGAGTCATAATTTTATCTATATTATTTCATAAGCAAACAGAGCAGACCTTGATCAGGTGTCTCCTATAGGAGCCATCTGATCTGGGTCTACTCTGTTTGCAAAGGTGTAGAAAGGTGTGTTTAACCCATTCCCTCATATTGACGACTCTGTAAAAGTCTCTTTGTGAAACCATTGTGATCAATAGAGCATTTGCTCCTATAGGTTTCACAATGGTTTCAAACTACAAAATTCTAAAAAAATTCCTTTCCTCTAGTTAATGCTCCTTTTCGGTAGATTAATTCAAAGAGATTGTATCTAAAATAGCCTATGAGGTAATGGGTTAAGTTGTAAAGGATTAATAACCTTTCACAATGAGATGGGTCCACAAGAGACACCAGATAACTCTACTCCTCAGTAGGATCTAAACTATGACACTGATTGTGTTTTTGGAAAGACAATGGTTTTCTATAGTGTTATGAATGAAAGACTTCTTTTTTCACCCTGAAATTCTAGTCCTGCCATTTGACATTTGACATCAGTATCAACCATATTCAGATAGGTGCTTTGTGCAAACGGAGTTGACCTAGATCAGACATCTCCTGTAGAAGCCATCTGATCAGGGTCTGCTCTGTGTGTGAATAAAACATTATAGCTCTGATTTTCTTCTATTTGCCATGACAATAAAGATCAGTTTTATTCTGTTACAAGAATTGAATTAATATTCATAATTGATTGAGTCTTCCAAGAATATTCATCAGGCAAAGCATTTACAAGCCTTACAGTATAGCTTGTCAGATATCACATGTTTTCATTGCATCTCATTTATGAAGACACTGCAGAATCTTTATACTTTATCTTCTGACCAAACTCGTATGTATGAACCAAGTCTTTAGACCCATCAAAACACTTTCAACTCTTTGCATGCTTGCAGTATGCCAACAGTTTAGTTCTAGATTAACCCTTTCTCTCATATAAACGTGTTTTCACGCATTTGCAAACAGAGTAGACCCAGATCAGACAGCTCCTAGAGGAGCTGTCTGATCAGGGTCTGCTCTGTTTGCTATTGGAATTTGATAGATCTGTTTCTTTACTTTCTAAAATGGCTACAATGTGTCACCTTCCATATTTCATTATAACTATTTTGTCCTTGAAAATTCAGTAGGTATTGAAATTAAAAAAAAAACATAGACCAGGGAAAGGGTTAAACTGAGTAACTCAGCTTCTTATCGAGAGTCAAACTGTCTGACACTCTGGTCATGTGTGTTGTGTAGAACTCGCAGTATGTTAGTTGTTCTGGAAGACATTATTTTTGCAAATGGCAATTACAGTTGAACTTCAATATATCAAACTTCAAGGGACCCTACAAATTACTTTGAGATAACAGAAATTCAAGTCATCAGATTTTTATTCTGGACAATTTCTCAAGTCCACAGCTTAATGCTGGTCTAAAATAATGCTGAAAGCTCCTGTAGAAGCTTTCAGCATTACTTTTGACCTGCATTAAGCTGTCTTATGTGTTTCTAAATACATGTATGTGCAGCGATACATTTTAGAACAATTCCAACATTTTACCTCGAGTTATCCCTAGATTCAAGTTATCCCAAGTTCAAGATATCTAAGCTCAGCTTACTTAGTATAGCAAGACTTTTATTTAGGCTTATAAATTTACATTGTTTTGCAGGTACAGATATTACTCAAAGAGAGCTTGACGATCGCATCACTTCCCAACTTATGGAACACAAATTGCTCATTGATGAAAAGGAAACTGAAAAAGGAACGTATAAAGAGCAGTATACTGTTAAAGAAGAGCCAAGACGGGAACAGAGACCTAATGAATTGGAACTCGAGTTAGAGGAAAGACTTAGGCTAAGACGGCGAGAGCTTGAACAGCAGTATGAGAAAGAAAGGGAGGCAATTCAGGCAGAACTTGAGCAGCAGCGACTGTTAAAGAGACGAGAAAAACAAGAGGAGAATACCCTGAAGAAGTCAGTCAGTTTCAAAGAAGAGAATCAGGTGAGAGGTTTTCTTCGTAAATATGTAGCCATTGATTGTTTATACATTGCACACTAGGTATTTATCATCTGTGTAAACTGCAATTCTGAAAATTACTTTTTTCTTCATTTCTTTCAAATATGTAGTCATAGATTTTCAAACTTTTTGGACCCATGTGAGATGCCATTTTCAGAGTTCTATATTTACTACAAATATAAGGACACCCACTATTCTGTTTTCACTGCTTTGACATAATTAAATAGTGTATACAATAGAACTTGTCCTAAGTGGTCATTCATTTATTGAACATAGGATCCTTAAAAACAGGTGGTTGCTTAATGCAGGGCAAAAATAATGGAAAACGCTCCTATAGGGGCTTTTTGCATTACTTTTGACCGGCATTAAGCTACCACCTGCCTTACAGGCCCATAAATGAACCTCTGGGCCTGCACTGCCCCTGGGTCTGGGCCTCCACTATTTGCCAGAGTTTTTGGTAGAATATTAAGTGTCTGTTATTTTAGTGAGAAATAAATAGTTCGGAATCAGATCAGTTGCCACATCCATCATGGCAGCTGATCTGGGTTTGCACTGCTCGCAAATAAGTAAAGACATCCATATTGAAGACAATAACTATAATAATTTTTTAGGTCCTTGTAGAATCTTATTTGGGTTGATTTAGCTTGTTGCGTAATCAAAATACCATGAAACCTTTTTGCGGCAACCACTCAACAGATTGTATGCCTATAAGATAGATGGTAGCTTAACCCATTCCCTCATATTAATACCTCTGTAAAAGTCACTTTCTGAAACCATTGTAATAAATAGAGCATTAAAATTTTGCTCCATAGGAGCAAATGCTCTATTTATCACAATGATTTCAAAACTACACAATTCTGAATTTTTTCTTTTCTCTAGTTAATGCTCCTTTTTGGTAGATTTATTCAAAGAGGTTGGATCTAAAATAGCCTATAAGATAGATGGTAGCTTAAGGGAACTTTCTGCATCACTATAGGCTACTGGCTTTTTAAGACTCTCAAGTTTATTTAATAGGTGGTCAATTATTTAGCCTATTCCCTGATAGACATGCTATTTGACACCTTTGCAAACTTAGTAGATCAGATTAGATGTTCCTGTAGGAGAAGTCTGATCAGGGTCTACTCTGTTTGCTTATGGAACAGTATAGATTCTGCAGTTTCTAGTCAATGACATTTGATAAACAGACAAGAAGTTTTCACCAGTTGATTGTCATTTGTTTTGCAGGAAGGAGATCTCAGTAAGATGGAAGACAGTGGTCTTGAGTCAGTAGTGAGGGATTCATATAGGGACTCGTACAGGTACTCGTACCGGGGCTCGTACCGGGAGGAACTTGACCCAGGTAGATATAAAAGTGCCCATGGCTTTGATCACCAGTCAACCCTTTACTCCATAAATATGACTTTCTATGCCTTTGCAAACAGAGTAGACCCATGATCAAGGCCAGCTCTGTTTGCATAAGAAATAATGTAGATATGATTCTGCAGTTTCTGTGAAGGCCAGATATTCCTGTGTTCATGTGTCATAAAAATCAGTCTTACCAATATTCATTACTTGAATATTCATGGAGTAAAGCATTAAAAGAATTGTAGCTTCTAGTATAAATCAATTATGATCACAAATGAGACACAGAACACTAAATTCTTTAATCCTTACAACGCTGACTTTTCAAATGGACTATTCCAAAATGCAAACAGGTCAAGCTTATCGTGAAAATTTAGGAATTCTCCTACAGAAACATGTAACATGACAAACAGTGCAGACCCTGATGAGAGGGCTCCTGTTTGCAAAGGACATTAGTGACTTGTGTCCCGCACAGTAAGGGTTGATCGTTAGCAGATTGAGTAGACTATATTTCTTCAAATATTGTTGTTGGCTTACATTTTCAAAAATTTAATGATCTTAAACGTATTCTGATCTTCATATTTTTGATATTCATGTAAAATCTAATCAATGTATGAATGTTAACTACATGAATTTTCTAAATGGCATTTATCTGTAGTCATGGCAAAAACTGTATAATCTTTGGTCAAGCCAGGTTCTGTATAATCAGATCTATGTAATTTCATAAGTAAACAGAGTAGATCAGATCAGATGGCTCCTATAGGATCTGTCTGATCTGGGTCTACTTTGTTTGCAAATGCATAAAAGGCATATCTATGGAGTTATGGTTTTAAGTTTGTCATGAGTTTGATAGCACCTGCATTCAATAATCCATTCTGTATTATTTCATCAACCCCAAGCATTCAACCTCTAGGCAAGTTTTCAAATAAATGATTTCTTACATTATCATCTGAAAACATGGTGATCTTTCATCTCTGTGACAGACATTCTTATACATGTATACCCTAATTACTGTACATATTTGGACACTCAAGCTCCCCTCCTCACTGGCTTTTAAAGCTGAATAATTCAATTTTGAACCATTTTGATAATTTTCAATTTGAGTGATATACAGTATAAACTCGATACTACGAAATTTTATTAATGAAGAATTTATGTCTTTGTAGCCAGATGGCTGCTTGATGCTGGGTGAAAGTCATGCAAAAAGCTCCTAGAAAGCTCCTTAAAGATCAATAAGTATACGTATATGAGTGTTCGTAGAATCGAGATTTTACTGTAGTAGCAAATAGTTTAGAACATGATCAAAGGGCTCCTTCATCTGAGTCCGCTGATTTTGCATGAGTTTCTCTGTCTGAAAGTGTAATATGTTTACTTGTACTTCCATTTCAATTTTGTGATAACTTATACAACCTATTTTAAGTTATTCATTTGTATTACAGACTCCTACTTCAGCGACCCAGAGGACACCATGACCAGACAAGAGAGGGCAGTGAACACTGACTCCAGTCTGCTCTACCGTCCACACAGCCGGCTGGTTAGTAAACGACCACCATGGAAGAAATACTGGCGCTCAGACCCTGCTAAACCCGTTACGACCAGCGCTCATGGGCCCTTTAGGGAGACTGCACTGCAGGCCCCTCTAGAGGTTAGGGATCACCATCACTCAGAGTTTATATGTAAGTCACATATTGGTATGAGCTATTTGTTCAGGAGTTCAGCCATAAGCATTATTTATGCAGAACCTGTATGAATTGTATATGTCATTACCTTAACCCTTTACTCCATGAATATTCAGGTAATTAAGTAATAATGACATCATGAATATTAATTAAATGATACTTAACAATAGCACATGGACACAGGAATTTGGCCATGGCAGAAACTGTTGAATCCGATCTGTATAATTCTATAAGCAAACAGAGGTAGGAGCTGTCTGATCTAGGTCTACTCTGTTTGCAAAGGCGTATTTATGGAGTAAAGGGTTAAGTATTGGACAGAAAAACATTAGCGTAAAATTCAACAGAATATCCTTGTTCTGGATTCATTCTTGATGAAGTCACTCAGTTTCTCAACTTGTTAACGTCATTAACCCTTTCCTCCATAAATACGCCTTTCTACGCCTCTGTAAAGGTCACTTTTTGAAACCATTGTGATAAATGAAGCATTTGCTCCATAGGAGCAAATGCTTAATTTATCACAATGGTTTTAGAACTACACAATTCTAAAAGTTTCCTTTTTGTAGTACATGGTCCTTTTCGGTAGATTCATTCAAAGAGGTTGGATATGAAAATAGACTATAAGGGAATGGGTTAAAGTCAAGCAGTTTCCAGAAATAACTAGTGTGTAAAGCTAATGAGGACAGTAAATGTAAAACAAGCTCTTAGTTATACAGGCAGTTACAATATTGATGAACTTGAGCCCCATCCATGTTTACCTGATGTTACCATATTAATACGATTATGTGTTTCCATATTTTTAATGAAAAGATGAATCATATAGGCACATGTACTATTGAAACTTTATATGGAACTGTCAAGATATAAAAATATGACAGCACTTGTCCAAAACTTTCAGAACACCCCTCATATCACATTATCATATTAATGTTAGCATGCCTAAACCTGTACCAATTATCAATATTTATCAATGACTTTCCTAATATACCGGTACTTGTAGCTGAGTGGACAAGCCCTGTGTACAACTATGTCGACCCGAACGCTAAACACAACTACACAAACTCTGTGGAGCTCCTCTTTAGGAAACCAGCGCCTCCACCCAAGGAGGACAAGCCCAGGGTGATAAACAGACCATGCCCACCACGCCCAATGTCAGCGGACACTAAGGAAGCTATGAGGAGAGATTTCAAGTAAGGACTTTACGATAACAATAGCAAATACATACATGAATATTATAACAGTTTACCTGATAATCCTGCCTTTAACGCCTTTCAAACAGAGTTGACCCAGATCAGATAGCTCCTATAGGTTCTGTCCGATTAGCTCTGTGCTAATATGTAACAGATCAGGGTCCATGCTTATAAAACTTTTAGTTGAGTCTGAGTTCGTTCTCAAGTTTTTGATTGGTCAGATTTGAGCCTGTGGCTCAAATCTGACCAATCAAAAGCTTGAGAACTCAAATCTGACCAATCAAAATCTTGAGAACGAAACTCAGACTCAACTTAAAGCTTTATAAGCATGGACCCTGGTTCTCTACTGCCATGGCAATTTCCTTATCCATTTTAATATAATAATGAAATAAAACTCTTCTTTAATTCATTTATGTTCTGACATCAGATCAAGGTTTAAATGCAGGTTAACCCATTCCTTCAGTAAAATGCATCCCCTGCCATTGCAATCAGAGTAGACCCAGATCAGAGGACTCCTGTAGGAGCTGTCTGATCAAAGTCTGCTCTGTTTGCATATGAAATGATATAAATCTAATCCTACAGTTTTTGTCGAAGCCAAAATTAAGTTAATGAATACTCATGAAGTGATTAATCATGCAAAAAAATAAATCATTAAGGAAATGATCAATCAAGGACAATTTAGTTATGCTATTTCTATTAACCCTAGCCCTCATATAAACGTGTTTTCACGCATTTGCAAACAGAGTAGACCCAGATCAGATGGCTCCTAGAGGAGCCATCTGATCAGGGTCTACTCTGTTTGCTAATAGGATTTTAAAGATATATGTCTTTACTTCTTAAAATGGCTACAATGTTCCACCTGCCATATTTCATTATAACTATTTTGGCCATGAATATGCAGTAGGTATTGAAAAATGAAATAAACTAGAACAGGGAAAGGGTTAAAGTTAGGGTCAGATGATTTTTGTAATGAACAAGAGCATCTTGAACATGGCTGAAACTGAAGAATCATATGATTATGTATGTGTATATTATTTCAAAGCAAACAGAACAGAACCTGTTCAGATGAATCCAACAGGGGCTGTCTGGTCTGCTCGGCTGTTTGACTATTGTTGGGAGGTACTGAGTATTGTTTCTTTGAGTTAACCAGCTTGTTTCAGAGTAACCAAAATATTATTTAATTGTGATTGTGTAACTTTCAGGCTGTCTCTAGGAGAAAATAGGTAAAAATATATGAAAAATGTTGTTGAGTCATAAGAAAATAGTCACATATTTATGATTCAGTGCTTTGTTTTATTATCAGTTCATTTAAGTTTCATTAGGATCACTTCATTTTGTGTAACATAAATGGTGTTAACCCTTTACTTGATGATTCCATCTTTAATTGCTTTGTAAACACAGTACACCCAGATCAAACAGCCCATGAAGGAACTGTCTATTTAATCAGGCTGTGCTCTGTTTGCTATATGTATTACAGATATGATTCTCTGCTGCTTGTCATGGGAATAAATTCACTTACTTTAACCCTTTCCCTGTTCAATGTTTATTCCAAATTTCAATACATACTGAGTATTAATGGACAAAACAGTTCTAATGATATATGGAAGGCGAATAATTGTAGCTATTTTAGAATGTAAAGAAACAGATCTACCAAATTCAATTAGCAAACAGAGCAGACCCTGATCAGATGGCTCCTCTAGGAGCCGTCTGATCTGGGTCTACTCTGTTTGCAAATGGGTGAAAAAATGTTTCTATGAGGGAAAGGGTTAAACAAGAATTTAATAAATATTTATATTTGATGGATACATGCACGAATATTCATCAGGTAAATGGTTAAATAAGTACATGTACACAATTATTGAATTCACCTATTAGAAGAAGGAACTCTGTGCAACTGCAGAGGAGGCTTATAATAAAAAAAAAAGTGAAATGAGTAACATTCACAGGTGAAGTTTGAAATTATTATAATTTTATATGCATGAGACATCTTATCTTCCTTTTCTATGAGTCACAGGTATGAAATCCTTACAATTTATGCACGAGAGTTTTCTGCTAGAAGAACACTTATAACACTTAATGGAATGCCTAGCACAACACGATTGTAACTGCTGTCAAAAACCTTTAAATGCAATTACAAAATTTTCATTTTCAGTTTTAACCCTTTCGCTGCCAATGTCCCATCTGTGATTACCTATGCAAACAGTTTCCATTACCAAACAGAGCAGACCCTGATCAGACGGCTCCTACAGGAACTGTCTGATCTGGGTCTACTCTGTTTGCAAATCACTGAAAATGTGTTTATATGAAGGAATGAGCTAATAGAACATGGTACATTAGTTTTGCCAATGCAATATAGCAGAGAGGACTGAGCTTGTCTAATGTAGATGAGTTGAAAATTACTACCTAATCATAATCTAGAATCTCTCCGATTTGTTTATACTAATATGATTTCTAATTTATATTAAGGACATTCGCCCATGGCAATACTGTTAGAAGATGCTAATTTGTTCAGTTTTTTCTCAGACTGTGGATGCAGATATTTTGATAGCTCTGGAATAAGTTGACTTGTTACATATTTCATAAACTGATTAATGCTTTGCTTCAAAACAAAAAGTCTGATTTTTCACCTCTGAATATGTGACAGTTGAATATGCATGTACAGATGAACTGACTGGCATCAGCTATGTTTTGCATGTGCATGTTGTTAAAAAAAATTAAACTTTGTAATACAAATGTTAAATATGTGGTAGCATCCCTTTACTCTACAGATAGGCTTTCTAATGCCTTTGCAAACAGAGTAGACTCAAATTAGACAGCTCCTGTAGGACCTTTCTGATTTGCTTATGGAAAAATATACATGTAGATCTGATTCTACAGTTTGTTCCAATATCAAGACTACCTGTAGTTGATTCATAATATAATTATTTCTTACATGAATATTCATGGAGTAAAGGGATATTTGAAAGCAGTTTTGATGCAAAGGATACTCCTAGTTAATAGATATCTGGTTACCTCCAAGCTGTATGGCTTACTTGTATGATAACTTGTCATCCGTCCATCCGTCCATCCTTCTTTCTTGCTGTCTGCCTGTTTGTTAGTCTTCATAACATCTACCACACTTTTCTTCATTACACAAGTATTCTTTTAAAAGCTTTTTTGTGGTAAGAAATCAATGAAATACTGATGACTGTTAGCTTGATATAGTTTAATCGTTTCACTATTAACAGGAGGAGGAAGGAAGCCCAGAGATCAAAAGCATTTGACTTGAGGCTGAACAACTTTGATCAAATGCGAGAAGTGATGCAGGACCAGCACCGTGAGCGCATTCAGGTTGGTACTTGACAACTCTATCCATACTATGGGTTAACCTTTTACTCCATGAATGCGCCTTTCTACGCCTTTGCAAACAGAGTAGACCTAAATCAGATGACTAGGAGCCGTCTGATCAGGGTCTGCTCTGTTTGCTTATGACATAAAATAGATATAATTCTACAGTATTTCCTTTGGAAAATCCTTTGTTGATATGCGATTTTAAAAATTAATCTAATTAATATTTTTGATGTCATTATTTCTTTTATATCCCCCACCGCATAGCGGAGGGGGGTTATAGGAATGGCCTTTGTCTGTCTGTCTGTCCGTCTGTCCGTAACAATTTAGTGTCCGCTCCATATCTCCTATACCCCTTGAAGGATTTTCAAGAAACTTGCCTCAAATGTTAAACCAAGTTGAGACGATGTGCAGAACATATTAGGCAGACATGTTGGCTCAAGGTCAAGGTCACATTTGAAGATCAAGTGTTCTTACCTTCAATTTCCATTATAGTTTTGTTATCTCCTATACCCCTTGAAGGATTTTCAAGAAACTTGCCTCAAATGTTAACCACGTTGAGACAATGTGCAGAACATATGTGGCAGTCATGTCAGGTCAAGGTCACATTTGAAGGTCAAGTGATTTAATCTTCGATTTCCATTACATTTTGTGTCCGCTCCATATCTTCTAAACCCTTTGAAGAATTTTCATAAAACTTGAGTCAAATGTTAACCAAATTAAGACGATGTGCAGAACACATGTGGCAGTCATGTAGGCTAATGTTCAAGGTCACATTTGAAGGTCAAGTGTTTAAACCTTCAGTTGCCATTACAGTTTCGTGTCCGCTCCATATCTTCTAAACCCTTTGAAGGATTTTCATAAAACTTGAGTCAAATATTAAATGAATTGAGACGATGTGCAGAACACATACGGTAGACATGTTGGCTCAAGGTCAAGGTCACATTTGAAGGTCAAGTGTTCTAATCTTTAATTTCATTTACATTTTTGTGTCCGCTCCATATCTTCTAAAGCCTTTGAAGGATTTTCATAGAAGTTTAGTTAAATGTTAGCTAAATTGAGACGATGTGCAGAACACATGTGCCAGTCATGTAAGGTCAAGGTCACATTTGAAGATCAAGTGATTTAATCTTCGATTTCCATTACATTTTGTGTCTGCTCCATATCTTCTAAACCCTTTGAAGGATTTTCATAAAACTTGAGTCAAATATTAACCAAATTAAGACGATGTGCAGAACACATGTGGCAGTCATGTCGGCTCAAGTTCAAGGTCACATTTGAAGGTCAAGTGTTTAAACCTTCAGTTGCCATTACAGTTTCATGTCCGCTCCATATCTTCTAAACCCTTTTAAGGATTTTCATAAAACTTGAGTCAAATATTTAATGAATTGAGACGAAATGCAGAACCCATGCGGCAGTCATGTTGGCTCAAGGTCAAGGTCACGTTTGAAGGTCAAGTGTTCTAACCTTTAATTTCCGTTACATTTTCGTGTCTGCTCCATATCTTCTAAAGCCTTTGAAGGATTTTCATAAAAGTTTAGTTAAATGTTAGCTAAATTGAGACGATGTGCAGAACACATGTGCCAGTCATGTAGGCTCAAGGTCAAGGTCACATTTGAAGATCAAGTGTTCTTACCTTCAATTTCCATTATAGTTTCGTTATCTCTTATACCCCTTGAAGGATTTTCAAGAAACTTGCCTCAAATGTTAACCACATTGAGACAATGTGCAGAAAGTATGTGACAGTCATGTCAGGTCAAGGTCACATTTGAGGGTCAAGTGATTTAATCTTCAATTTCCATTACATTTCGTATCCACTCCATATCTTCTAAACCATGTGAAGGATTTTCATAAAACTTGAGTCAAATATTAACCAAATTAAGACGATGTGTAGAACACATGTGGCAGTCGTTTCGGCTCAAGTTCAAGGTCACATTTGAAGGTCAAGTGTTTAAACCTTCAGTTGCCATTACAGTTTCGTGTCCGCTCCATATCTTCTAAACCCTTTGAAGGACTTTCATAAAACTTGAGTCAAATATTTAATGAATTGAGACGATGTGCAGAACCCAAGCGGCAGTCATGTTGGCTCAAGGTCAAGGTTACGTTTGAAGGTCAAGTGTTCTAACTTTTAATTTCCGTTACATTTTCATGTCTGCTCCATATCTTCTAAAGCCTTTGAAGGATTTTCATAAAAGTTTAGTGAAATGTTAGCTAAACTGAGACAATGTGCAGAACACATGTGCCAGTCATGTAGGCTCAAGGTCAAGGTCATATTTGAAGATCAAGTGTTCTTACCTTCAATTTCCATTATAGTTTCGTTATATCCTATACCCCTTGAAGGATTTTCAAGAAACTTGCCTCAAATGTTAACCACGTTGAGACAATGTGCAGAACGTATGTGGCAGTCATGTCGGCTCAAGGTCAAGGACACATTTGAAGGCCAAGTGATTTAATCTTCAATTTCCATTACATTTCTTGTCCGCTCCATATCTTCTAAACCATTTGAGTCAAATATTAACCGAATTGTGCAGAACACATGTGGCAGTCATGTCGGCTCAAGGTCACGGTCACATTTGAAAGTTGTGTGCTTACCTTCAGTTTCCATTATATTTGTTTCTGCGTCCTATTTTCTTAACAACTAGAAGGTTGAATGTCAACCAAGTTAAAACCTATTGTATCACCTGAAGGTCAATGTCTTAATTTAGGTGGCGGCGCTGGGGGATATAGCTGTCCTTTGGACTGCCTTGTATGTACATGTATATTCATGGAGTAAAGAGTTAATATGGGATAATCTCTGCAAAGAATTTGAATCCAAATGAGACAAGAAGTAAGTCGATGCCATATTTGGGTCCAACTGTTTGGCACTTTGATACATTTTTGATAGAAAAAATGAAAAACACAATCAAAGAATAACATTCTTATCACTTATTACTTCATATTTGAAGGAGATCCCAATTATTGCAGTGGATAGTTGCATTGTGTGTTGAGGGATGGAAACATCCTGACAACTCTTTCCCTGTTTAACTCTTTCCCTGTTCTGTGTTCATTCCAAATTACAATACCTACTGAATATTCATAGATAAAATGATTTTAATGGAACATGGAAGGTGGAAAATTGTAGCCGTTTTAAAAAGGAAAGACACAGATCTTTGAAATTCTATTAGCAAACAGAGTAGACCCTGATCAGACGGCTCCTCTAGGAGCCGTCTTATCTGGGTCTACTCTGTTTGCAAATGCGTGAAAACACATTTATATGAGGGAAAGGGTTAACAATATTCAAGATTTGATCACCTCATTAATATTCATTGACAGAATCAATAAAACCGAACATAGAAAAGGGATTGTTTCACACTGGTGAACACTGTAAATCAGTTCTATAAAATTTCATATGTATACAGAGCAGATCCTGATTAGACAGCTCCTGTTTTATTGTTATGATTTTAAGAACTTCTATAAGCAAACAAAGCAGACCCTACAAAATGTGTGAAAAGGTGTTTGTCTGAGGGGAAAAAAGGTAGACACTTTTACTCTTTAGATACACCTTTTAACGCTTTTGCTAACAGAGTAGACCCAAATCAGACAACTCCTGTAGGAACTGTCTGTCCTGTAGGAGCTGTCTGATCAGTGTCTGCTCTGTTTGCTTCTGGAATAGAATAGATCTGATTCTACAGTTTCTGCAATGGTCCAACATTTTTGTGTTCATGTATCATTATAGAAATGATCTTGATTAATATTCATAGCATTATTTCTTACCCGAATATTGATAGAGTAAAGGACTGAGATTACATTTGGAGTTTGGATCCAGATTAGATACCAGGTAACATAGCATCTTATTACAAATTTAATTTTTTGTCATTCTCAATGTATTTTGATGTAATATTGAATATACTTGTGTATGTTCAATATTACTTTAACCCTTTCCCTCATATTGACGACTTTTGACAACTCTGTAGAAGTCACTTTGTGAAACCATTGTGATTAATAGAGCATTTGCTCTTATAGGAGCAAATGCTCTATTTATCACAATGGTTTCAAATTACAAAATTCTAAAAAAATTCCTTTTCTCTAGTTAATGTTCCTTTTAGGTAGATTTATTCAAAGTGATTGGATCTAAAAATAGCCTATGAGGGAATGCATTGTGAATGGCAAAAAAGAGTTAAAATGTTAAACTAAATTTTTGTACAGGAGAATTTAAGTTTATAGACAGCTGGCTGCTTAATGCAGGCTGAAAGTCATGCAGAAAGCTCCTCTAGGAGCTTTCTTCATTACTTCCACCCTGCATTAAGCAGCCACCTGTCTTAAAAACACGTGAAATCTTCACTCTTCATATCTTAAGATTTTAATACATTATAAGGAATCCCGAAACATTTTCCCCACCTCCTCATATTGTCCTTCTTGCTTATCAATTTTGAATAACTTAAATCCATAAATAGTGGACTTAATTGTTTTGGCTTGCAATTGCCAGGCTCAGATTGGGCATGAGAAAGCCAGACAAGCTAAAGAACAGAGGCAAATTGAACTGGCAAGGGAGAGCAAGAAACTGGTCAGCAAGGAGGTGAAGGAGAGGATTGAGGCCAATCAGAAACGAGAACTTGAGAAGGAGGAGTTACGCCTCAAGGCAATGCAACGACGACGTGAACATCGAGAGGACGTACAACGTCAGCGTGAAAGACAGGTGGAAGAGGCATCAAAGCAAAGAGCTGTAAGTTTAAGATGCTCTCAGACAAAAAAACATATTTCTCTTACAGATAATATTTTACATGGTAGAGATGCTTCCTTTTTATATGCCCACCTAATAAAGGTGGTCGTATATTGTCATGGCCCTGTCTGTCCGTCCGTTCGTTCATTCGTTCGTATGTTCGTTCGTTCATTCGTCCGTCAACATTTTGTTTGTACGCTGTTTTCTGGGAAAACTATTTGAGAGATATTAATGAAACTTCACACAAATGTTTAATGCATCATGATCTGAAACTGAATTGATTCTGAGGATCATTTGATTTTTCGTTTCAGAGTTATGGCCCTTGTCCTTAAAATATAATGCAAATAGTTTGTCCGCTGTTTTCTAGGAAAACTATTTGAGAAATATTAATGAAACTTCACACAAATGTTTAATATATCAAGACCTGAAGCTAAGTCGATTCTGAGGATCATTTGATTTGTTTTTTTGGAGTTATGGCCCTTGCACTTAAAAAAATAATGCAAATCTATGCAAATATGAGGATGGCCATAACTTTTTCAAAATTTTGAAATTATATTTACTTCAATTTTTTTATATGGTTAAACCTTTATGTGAATTTTCACATATATTGCGGGGGTTTTGATATGTCATTTTATTCTAAAGTTATGGTCCTTGAACTTCGTGTGTTCGTTGCTTTGTTAGTCAGTCAGCTTTTAGTTTGTCTGTTGTTTTCTGGGAAAACTATTAAAATGATATAAATGAAACTTAACACAAATGTTTTAAGCAACAAAATTTGAAGCTGAGTTTATTTTGAGGTTCATTCAGTTTGTCTTTACAGAGTTATGGCCGTTGCACTTTACAAAAATCTGCAAAAATGAGGATTAGCTGTAACTTTTTTATTTAATAAGATATTCACTTAATGTTTTAAAAAAATAGTATCACCTTATTATCGAAATCAAGATCTGAAGTACAGATTAGAAAATGTCAACACTTATAAGGCATGTTGAATCAGAGAAAGTTTGCAAGTGGGCGTATTATGTACCGTATGCGTTACTCTTGTTAAGTCTTTGCAAGCAGTATAGACCCAGACAAAATGGCTCCTCTAGGAGCCGTCTAATTAGGATCATCTCTGCTGAATGAATATAACACTGTACTTATGAAATGCAAACTCTTACTGAATCAGTCATGCTAAGCAGTTTGTCATCTACTACAATTTTCAAATTTATTTTTCTTCATTTTCTCCTCCAATATATAGTAAGTGTCAAGCAATCTTGGATCGGGTGAGACACTGAGTTACTAGGCATCTGTATATAAACTATTTGTATATGTATGCAAACAGAGTAGACCCTCATCAGACATTTCCTACATGCGCCATCTGATTTTGGTCTACTGTGTCTAACCTTTAGCCTGCTATGGGCGGATGAGTGAATACCTATGCAAACAGTTTGGATCCAAATGAGACGCCAAGTAACTCGGTGTCTCATCAGGATCCAAACTGTTTGACACCCTGATTGCATTTTGGTACACAAATTGATTATAACTTGAATTTTGAAAATGTAGTAGGTGAAAAAGTATGTAAAAATAATTGGCTCAGCAGGCTAAAGGTTAAAAAGGCTTGAAAAGGGGTCTCCGTCAGGTAAAAGATTAACCCATTCCCTCTTATTGACACCTTTTGATGCCTCAGTAAAGGTCACTTTTTGTCTCCTTTGCAGTAGATTTATTCAAAGAGGTGGGGACTAAAAATAGCCTATGAGAGAATAGATTAACCCTTTCCTTGTTCTGTGTTTATTTCAAATTTTAATACCTACTGAATATACATGGACAAAAATGTTACAATGAAATATGGAAGGTGGAACATTTAAGCCCTTTTAAAAAGAAAAGAAACAGATATATCAAATTCAATTAGCAAACAGAGCAGACCCTGATCAGATGGCTCCTCTAGGAGTCGTCTGATCTGGGGCTTCTCTGTTTGCAGGTGCATTAAAAAATGTTTATATGAGGGAAAGGGTTAAAGTGCAAAATATTTTTGTCTATCAGGAGGTCAAAGCTCAAAGGTCACAGCAGAGATGGGATGCATGGCAGCAACGCCTAGACAAGGAGGAGAATGATCAAACACAGCTAAGTATGCAGCACCAGCATGCCAAACAGAACAGGATCCAGCACTTTCAGAAACTGGAGGAGGAGGGCCAGAGGAGGAAGGACATGAGGAAAGGGGTCTCGGACAGACATCTGTCTATGTTCCAGTCCACCGTTCTAGGATAAAACTCTCATCATTGTGATTTTATAGCCTAATTAGACCATATAAATATTTTTGAATAAGGTTAATTGTTTCAATACTATCTGAACAAAACCATTGTATAGTGAAAGAAGAGTTTCACAACTAAACTTAAAGTAACAATACGGTACTACTAATTTCGACATTTCAGAAGTTTTATTCCCATTCCAACAAAGTTTAGTGTTTAGTTTGTGTTGTAGCAATATCTGTCTCTTCATTATAATTTATATTTTGGGACAGGAAAAATAGTTTAACCCATTTACTCCATGAATATCCATTTAAGAAATAATGACATCATGAATAATTAACTAATAAGAACGGATTTAACAATGTCATATAAATTTAGAATTTTTTAACCAAGTTCAATAAATATAAATTATCCCTTATGCAACCAGAGCAGACCCTGATCATACGACTCCTATGTAAGAGACCTTTTGCAGAAAAGGGTTAAAGTACAAAAATATACTATGATAGATATTAAAAGTTGCAGAATTGTACTAAAAGGATATTCACCATCATCATCAAATATTGCAACAAATATTCATAATGAGAAGTATGGCATTAAACATTTACTCCATAAATCACCTTTCTATGCCTTTGCAAACAGAGTAGACCCAGATCAGATGGCTATTGTAGGAGCCGTCTGATCAGGGTCTGCTATGTTTGCTTATGAAAAACCAAGTAAGATTTTACAGTTTCTGCCAACGCAAAAAATTCCTGTACTTAATGCCAGTAAAGAAATTAATCTAATTAATATTCATGATGTCATTAATTCTTACATGAATACTCATGGAATGAAGGGTAAATGTTAATACGATAAAGTACACATTGAAAAGTACACAAGACGTGATTACAGTAAAACCTCTCTATAACAGCTACTAATTTGTGTTAATTATATGGTATTTAGGGCAGGTGGCCACTTAAAGCAAGGGGAAAGTAAAACAGAACGCTCCTATAGGAGCGTTCTGTTTTACTTTCACCTTGCTTTAAGAAGCCACCAGCCTTTAACACAAAATACTTGATGTAATTTAGTGGCCGTTATAGAAAGGTTTTACTGTAATGCAAAGCAGTTTGTTGATCTGATTTTCACACAAATCTACATTGTTTAGATGTTCTAATCATTCTGTTGTTTTGTTATCCGATACCACAATTGTTGTGTTACATGTGTATCAATCATGATTTAATTAAACAAACTTGTTATGGTTTGTTCAAGTACAGTAAAAGATGTATTAACCCTTTCTCCTGTTCAATACATGTAAGAAATATTGGTCCACATCTTGAGTATTTAGAGCTGAAAATTTTTAATGTAAACTTTTCAAGGATAATTTTTGCTTTGACAAAAACTGGAATCAAATCTATATTATGTCGAAACTAATCAGAGCAGATCCTGATTAGGCGGCTTCTATAGGATCCGTCTGATCTGGGTCTTCTCTGCTTGCAAATGCGTAAAAAGGGGCTTATATGAGGGAAAGGCTTAATCAACCATTCAAAAACATATATTATGTTTCTTTAATGAGTGTAGCTTTTTGCAGGATAACAGTAATGCAGAAAGCTCCTTTTGCCTTGCGTTAACCTTTTACCAAATCAATATTTATGTATGAAATAATGACATGATATTTAATCAGCTGAATTTTTATAATGACATAACACTGGTCATGGCAGAAAATGTAGATTCCAAACTATATAATCCCATAAGCAAACACAGCATACCCTGATCAGATGGTTCCTACAGGAGCATCTCTCTATGTCTTCTCTGTTTGCAAAAGTGTGAATATGCCACAAAGTGTGACTATGCCTCTCTATCAGGTAAAGGGTTGAGCAAAGCACTGACATTTTGAGACATGTGTGTTAACCCAATCCTCATATGATATTGTTAGACCCAATCTCTTTGAATAAAGCTACTGAAAAAAAGGCATTTACTTGAAAAACAAGGATTTTTTTTTTAGAATTATGCAGTTTTGGAACCATTGTGATAAATAGAGCATTTGCTCCTATGAAGCAAATGCTCTATTTATCACAGACTAGATTTTACAGAGTTATCCAAGGATCTCAGTATGAGGGAATGGGCTAATCAGTAAGAAATAAATTAAAATTGTTTTACTGTAGATCCTAATCTAATAACTGTCTCAGTATGGAGAGTGCTTTGTTATCACTGCCAGCTCTGTTTGCTATGTCAGATAGTACAAATGTGAGAATTGTTGCTGAACCTTTAGTACGCTGGTAGCAAATCTGCATGATTACCTGTGAAAATGAACAATTGGGAATCTCTGGAGGATCCAAACTGTTTAACACACTGATTGTAATGTTGGAAAGAAATGGAGGAAAGTCTGCTTCCATATATGACAGAGGTCCAGATAAGATGCGTAAATGAAAATATTTTCAAGAATAACTTCTTTGTTTCTCCACCAAACCTTATGTTGTGACCACTCTTTGGAATCATCTTGAAGGGTTTGGTGGAGAAATGCACCTTTATCTGTAGCTGTATATTAATTTAGACAGTCTTCAGTATGTTGCACGAAGTGTTGTACATGTATACACACATTGTTTGTCCCTTTTTTATCATTTATACATAAGCATCATGTGGAAAACGGCTTCATGGTGTTTTCAAACAGTATAGACTTGGATCAGCTGTCTTACTGAAGATGTGCTTCAGATCAGAGTCTGTACCATTTAGCCTTTTACCTGATGAATATTCATGTTAGAAAAAATAGCATAACTATTTATTAACTGCATTTTTATAATGGTATGTGAAGTTTTGACCATGGCAGAAACTAGAATCAAATTTATATAAATTCATAAACAGACCGAGCAGACACTGGTCAGATGGCTCCTACTGGAGCCATTTGATCTCAGTCTATTATGTTTGCAAAAGCATGAAAACTGTTTCTATTAGGTGGAGGTTTAAAGCAGTTGTTACTTATGAATGACAGAGTGTCCTTGATATTTTATTTTTTTCTGTTTGCAAATGTGTGATGCCCTTTTTTCACATGACATTGCTTATACAGTAAAACCTCTCTATAACGACAACTAAATTGTGTTAATTAGTTGGTATTATGGGCATGTGGTTGCTTACAGCAAGGTGAAAGTAAAACAGAACGCTCCTATAGGAGCGTTCTGTTTTACTTTCACCTTGCTTTTAGCATCCACCTGCCTTTAACACAAAATAATTGATGTAATTTAGTGGTCGTTATAGAGAGGTTTCACTATATGTACACATGTATGTGTGTTCTGTTTTTCTTACACACATACAATCCAAACTCAAACAGTATAGATCCTAATGAAATGCCCAGTGGTGTGTCATTTTGGTCCAAACAATTGGATATAAATGATACAAATGTTATAAATGCTTTGTCAACATCATTCTAAAGGTGAAGCAAATGTTCAACTATTTTTTTGTAATTGAAAGCAGTACACACATATAGATCTACTAGATTTTAAAAGTTTGTCTTGAAATATTTAAGACAGTAAATGCTGACTGTGATAAGAAATATGCTGCTTGAAATGATTGTTATATGAATGGTGAAGATTTTATCAATGTTTGTTTATAAATTGTTCTGAATTTAATTTTTTCCAGGATGATTTTACAGTTTACAACAGTTTTGCACGCAGTTCTTGAGTTATTTTGCAGAACTGCATTGCTATGTGTCAACAATAGTTGTTTTACATTGAACATGTGGCTAATGATCTGATGCTGATTTCAATTGTTAAAGTGATCTGTTTTGAATCAAAAAGCAAGGCTGTATTGACTATATTAAATGATGCAAAGTTTATGTAAATGTCGTTTTAATTATTGAAAAACTCACAGTCCCCATCACATCCATATTTTTAAATACATTTTTACTCAAGAATTGTGATACATACAAACAAAACCCAATACTTTTCACTTTTTTGTTTGATTTTTGTATTTATAACCAGTTTTACATTTTTAGATGCTTTTAGAATGCTTTAAAGTTTCATGGCTATTTACTTGCTGTAGAAATGGTTGTGGGAAATGACAGAGCTCTAGATAAGTTGCATACTGATATATCTTAACACATTACCCCCTAGTGACGCATTCTTGCGCCTCTATAAAATTCACATTGTGAAACCATTGTGATAAATAGAGCATTTGCTCCTATAGGAGCAAATGCTCTATTTATCACAATGGTTTCAAATTACAAAAAAATCCTTTTCTCTAGTTAGTGCTCCTTTTCGGTAGAAAAAGGTTGGATCTAAATATAGCCTATGGAGAAAATGAGTTAATTTATTACTCCTCAGTCCAACTCTATCTTGTTGGTATCCGTTAGAATGGCCGCAGAGAAGTATCTCTACTGAATACCTACAAGATAGTTAAGTGGAGATATTTAAACATTTTTACCTAGACTTCCTAAAGAATGCTGTTATCTTCAGCTCTGAAATGTAAATGATAAGAGTTTTGTGTTAGTTATTACTGTTTAGTTATGTTCATGGTAATGTGTTGTTTTTTTCTTTTTGAAAACTTTACTGTTACTTTAATCTGCAAAATCTGTTTTCCATTTCAATTCTAAAAGTAGAATTTCAGAGTGTTAACCTATTAACTCATATTGACACCTTTTGACACCTCTGCAAAAGTCACCTGTTGAAACCATTGTGATAAATAGAGCATTTGCTCCTATAGGAGCAAATGCTCTATTTATCACAATGGTTTCAAACTACAGAATTCTAAAATTGTCCTTTTCTCTAGTTCATGCTCCTTTTCGGTAGATTTATTCAAAGTGGTGAGATCTAAAATTAGCCTATGAGGTAATGGGTTAAGCAGACATGCTCCTTATGAGACATGAAAGCTTCTCTACACCTCATCAGGATCCAAACTGTAGTCAATATTTTACAAATTCATCAACAGTTCCATGCCATAGTTTGAATCCTTATGAGTCATAAAGATTATACTGTGTTATAACGATTTAGTATAAATGGAAGTCATGGTATCTCTAAACTATTTATACCGTCAAGCTAGGGTAAAATTACTGCTGTAAACGTAAAACAACAGCAAGATCAGGTGGAATACCTTCCCTGTTCTATGTTTATTCCAAATTTCAATACCTACTGAATATTCATGGGAAGAATAGTTATAATGAACTATGGAAAGACTAACAGTGCAGACCCTATTCAGAGGGCTCTAATCAGCAAGACAAAAGAAATGCTGAAAGCTCCATTGGGAGCTTTCTGTATTAAGCTACCACCTGAATCAGACTTGCAATGGTTAGGACAGATTTTATGAAAATGATTAATGCAGAAAACATTTGCTCAAAGTAGGTTTGGTGTTGGCTTGGTAGATATTAGAAAGTTTGTGTCTAGTCCAGTTTCCCCTTTGCACTTTCTGTAGAATATCTGTTAACTGTTCATAAAACATTTTTTATTGTTTTTTCATTCCAGTTTGTGATGGTAGTGTTTCTGGTGTTTTATAATGTACATAATATGCAATGTTAATATTTTCTACTCATAGTTTGTCTTCAGTACATTACACATATGATAATCAAATAACTACACATACTACTGTAACCCTTTACTCCATAGACATATTTTAATAATAATTAATGCCGTCACAAACAGTGTACACCCAGATCAGACAGCTCCTGTAGGAACCACCTTGACAGTGTTTGCTCGGTTCACTTAGAGAATAATATAGATCTAATACTACAGTTCCGTAAGGGCCAAACAATCGTGTTCATGTACCATTATAAAATTCATCTGATCTAATATTCATGATATTATTATTTCTTATACATGTATGAATATTCATGAAGTAAAGGATTGAATACTTGTTGCTTAACCCATTACCTCATAGGCTATTTTTAGACCCAACCACTTTGAATAAATCTACTGAAATGGAGCATTAACTAGAGAAAAGGACACTTTTAGAATTCTGTAGTTTGAAACCATTGTGATAAATAGAGCATTTGCTCCTATAGGAGCAAATGCTCTATTTATCACAATGGTTACAACAGGTGGCTTTTGCAGAGGTGTCAAAAAGCATTAATATGAGGGAATGGGTTAATTGGTGGGTAGAATGTGTTTAATGTTTAATCCTTTACCTGATGAAATAATTCAAGAAATAATAACACCATGAAAATTTATTAGCTGAATTTTTATAATGGCATATGAACACGGGATGTATCTATTTAATTTCATAAGAAACGGTGCAAACCCTGATCAGATGGCACCTAGAGGAGTCATCTTATTCTGGGTATACTCTGTTTGCAAAGGCATACATTATTATGAAGTAAAGGGTTAATATGCCAAAATTTCCAATTTTGAACTTATATATAGAATTGTCAGCTCGAAGAAGGACTTGCTATTATTTGTATACAGTTGAACTTCGATATCTCGAACTTGCCTAACTCGAACTTCGGAATTACTTGAACTAAAAGATTGATCCTTCCAAAATTAACAATACAGAATGTATCACTTCGCATACCTAGAAACACATGTGACAGCTTAATGCAGATATAAAGTAATGCTGAAAGCTCCTGTAGGAGCTTTCAACATTACTTTAGACCTGCATTAAGCTGTGAACTTGAGAAATTGTTCAGATTAGAAATCGGACGACTCGAACTTTGGTTATCTAGGAGTAATTTGTATAGCCCCTTGAAGTTTGAGATATCGAAGTTCAACTGTATGTTTCAAATTTATATTGTTATATTGCTGAAATGAACAATTCAGCAGAATGCCGTCACAAATCAAAACAAACAAAACTGGAGATGATGTGTAACAAATTATTTCATAATGTGTTGTAAGAAACATTGACCACTATCATACTTCAGTGTGCTGTCATAGACAATAGAGATGTATTTCCTTGCCAGGATCACATCAGTATATGTTGGATAGATAAAGTCAAACTGTGATAAAATTTGTTGATTGTTTATGTGGGCATGGCACAAAACTGTTGTAAATGCCGAACATGTTCTTGGATGAATTCATGTTATGTTCTCGTCAGGATGCAAATGATTGAAATGGTTTAAGAAATGTTATAATAGTTTTGTGCTACATAGCCCTCAGTTTGTTTTTATGTCTCAATATGGGGTACAAAATTTAGGTTGTAGTTCTTAGTGTCTATTTATACAGATCTGTATAAGGTCATATTTTCTTATTTGATAGGTTTCATCTTATGTGTACCTGCATGTAAAGACATGTACTCTAGCTAGTGTTTTATCTTCAGTTTACATCCTTGCAAAGTTATGACATTGAATTTTTTTATATCCTTAGCATCAATTTTTGTAAACCTTACTCCATGAATATTGATTTCATGTGAGAAATAATTTAGAATGAGATCTATATAATTCCAAAGGCAAACAGAGCAGACCCTGATCAGACGGCTCCTATAGGAGCCATCTTATCTGAGTCTATTCTGATGCAAAGGCTTGTTTATGGAGTACAGTGTTAAACAATATTTCAATGAGGCTGTTGTGTATCAGACATAAAGGCATTTTCCCCACAACACGCTGATGCTATAATATAGCCTATACTCAATCATGGGATAATTTACTCAATCATGGGACAATTTATATGTTGTGCCTCACTGGAAAAGGACCAGATAACCAAGTTTTACAAAAAGTGTAGACCCAAATCAGGGACTGCATTCGAACATGGACTTTGATCAGTCTGCACCATTTACAATTGTAAGAGTGACTCTTTGTTGATTGAAACTGACATGTTTGTAAAGTCTCCAAATTTCATATACCGGTAGATGTAGTATTGGTCTTGCAACTTTTCTTCACAATCTTCACCATTTCTTATTTACAAGAAGCATTATTTGTCTAGGCCCTGTTATATTGAACCAATAGATATTTGATAAACAGAAGAAGAAAAGTAACATCCTACATAGTTCTTAAGTATTCATTTTTTTGTATCATAATAGCACAATTTCTTGTTCTATGTATTATTCAAGATATGTCAGGTTATCAATTATTTTTTTCTAATTCTTGCATTATTGTGTAACTGCTGATCCGTCCAATTTGTTTATCATTAAAATGTTATACAGTAAACCATTTTTAAACCAGCCACTCTACTAGTAAACACAGGGATCTGAAAAGCAAGTAGCTGCTTAATTCAGAACTAAAGAAGGTTTCTAAGTTACTTTTGTCTTAAATTAACCCATTCCCGTATAGGCTATTTTTAGATCCAACCTCTTTGAACAAATCTACCGAAAAGGAGCATTTACTACTAAAAAGGAAAATTTTAGAATTGTGTAGTGTTGAAACCATTGTGAAAAATAGAGCATTTGCTCCATAGGAGCAAATGCTCTATTTATCACAATGATTTCACAAAGTGACTTTTACAGAAGCGTCAAAAGGTGTCTATATACGGGAATGGGTTAAGCAACCACAATGTTTGAATGAACAAATGTCAGCCGAAGGCACAAACGAGAAAGACAGATGAACAGACAGACAATTGACAGAAGTGATCCCTAAGTGTCAATCTGCTAATGCAGGTAACGCAAAACCTAACTAAGACTTCATTTGAGTGACCGTTTTATAGAGGTTATACTGTGCTGTTAAAAGTTTAGTATGCTGTACAACTTACAACAGTACAACCCCTATAAATTGACCGCCAAAAAGGTCTTATTTTGGGTTTTAAAGGCAGGTGGTAGCTAAATGCAGGATGAAAGTTATGCAGAAAGCTCTTGCAGGAGCTTTCTGTATAACTTTCATCCTGCTTTAAGCAACCACCTTCTTTTAAAGACATCTATTTTTATTTACAGAGTGGTCGCTTTAGAAGATGGGTTTTACTGTATTTACTAAAATTATTGTCAACTTGAGACACTATATTCAGTATCTCTACTACACTTTATCTGAACAAAAGTTTGTAGAAGAAATGAAGACATGCTAATGATAAGAAAAAGACCACATATTCTGTTTCAATGTAAGCATTTGACGGAAATACTTGTTTTCGTTGTTTGAGATCTTTTAACTTTTATATTGTAGATCTATAGTAGAGTAACTCTGTGTTACAGGCGGTTGCAAATAGATGCAGCAATAAAAAAAGAGAAAAAGACAACCTAGTATGTCATGTCTGTATTTCCATACTACATGTATATCACAAATGCTTAATTCAGTGCAGCAATGGAGATCAGGGTTGAAGATATGCCCAGAATCATTTTGAAGTTTTAACGGAATAACCAATTTAATGCTTTACCTCCTAGGCACAACTTTTTTAGAGCCATTGCAATTAGAGGCCTCAGATCAGATGGCTGCTACAGGATCAAGGTCTGCTCTATTTGCTTATGGAGCAATCTAGATCTGTACTTCTGCCATGGTAAAGAATTCAGGCCCCTTTCTGGCGTCTACACGGGTCCGTTAAAAGGACCCATTCCTATTGCAAAATAGGTAACATTTTTCCCAGTTTTGGACAAAAATCCTGACAATGACCAACTTTTGATTAAAATGCTAAAAAAATCAAAGTAAGTTAAAATTGGACCAAAATCCTTTCCAAATCATTGTTTTATGCACGAAATAATTCCCAATTATTAAAATGTATTTTTCGGAAAATTGCCAGAAAAAGATCTGAAATTCCCTTCTTCATGATGCCATTATAAAAATTCAAGTAATTGATATTCATGATTTCATTATTTCCTTCATGAATATTCATGGAGTGGCGGTTAAATGCTGAAGACCGAATCCATTCAGTATAATAAAGATTTTCTTTGTTTGAGGAATCTGAATGGTAATCAGTGCCGAGTCTGATCAAAGGGTTCCTCCAACATCCTACTCATTTGTAATTTGACTTCTCCACCTCTCCAAAACAATAGTGTGACAATCATTTACTCCCAGCACACTAGTAACGGTTGTTAGGGGGAAAAAGGGACATCTGCTTCAAATACAAAAAAAAATCCTGTTCTTTCGTTTCTTTTCAAAAATACTATTAGTATCCAATCAGTGTCAGACAGTTTGTATCCTGATAAGATTCAGTTACTATTAACCCTTTCCTCCAAAGGCTATTTTTAGACCCAATCTCAATGAATCTACAGAAAAGGAGCATTAACTAGAGAAAAGGAAATGTTTGGACTTTTGTAGTTTCGAAACCATTGTGATAAATAGAGCATTTGCTCCTACAGGAGCAAATGCTCTATTTATCACAATGGTTTCAAGAAGTGACTATTACAGAGGCGTAGAAAGGAGTATTTCTGGAGGAAAAGGTTAACCCTTTCCTTGTTCTGCATTTGGTCCCAATTTCAATACATACTGAATATTCATGGACAAAATAGTTCTAATGATGTATCGAAGGTGGAATATTGTAGTCCTTTTAGAAACTAAAGAAACAGATCTATCAAATAAAATTAGCAAACAAAGCAGCCCTTGATCAGACGCCTCCTATAGCAGCCATCTGATCTGGGTCTTCTCTGTTTGCAGATACATGAAAAGGTGTTTATATGAGGGAAAATAGCCTGCAAAGAAATAAAAAAAATGATTGCACTGTGCATTTGCACAGTAGAGCTCTTTTGGAATAAGATTGACAACATAATTACAACCTTATGAATGGTAAGGTAAATTGGTAATAGCCTTACATTTTCCAATGAACCCTTTACAGGGGTGGCGAAATCTAGTTTTGGATGACTTGTCCGTTTTTGTCAAAAGCTATTTTCTACTTATCCGTATGATGAATTAATAACAAAAACCTATAAACTTTCACTTGTCCGTTATGGCTTTGGCACAACACGGGCAATACAGACATTTGATTTTGCCACCCCTGCTTTACCTGTATGGTATATTTCATGTAAGAAATATTACCTAGTGCAAGGTAAAGCAATAACCCTTTTCTTCATGTTAACACTTAAAAAACACGTGTCCATGCCATTGCAAACAAGGTAGACACAGATCAGATGGTCCCTCTATAAGCTGTCTGATCTGGGTCTACTCTGTTTGCTTAAGGTATAATATAGATCTGACTTACAGTTTGTTCCTGAGTCAAAATGTCATGTATGCTATTATAAAACTTAGTCTAATTAATATTAATGATGTCATTATTTCTTATGAATATATAAAACAGGTAAAATTTAAATGGTTAAACACAATGACACAAACACTCAAAAATGTCTTGGAAAGCATACATATATAAATTATACTATTATATACCATAATCACAACTGATCCATTATTTCACATAACTGTGTAAGGTCACACTTCAACAAAGAGTAATAGAACTTGGCTTGGTCATTCAATTCTCTGTCCTTGTCCTCTAAACACATGTCCAGCAGTTCCCCTAACAATGGCTGACATTCGGCCGGCCTTTTACAGAAATTCTTTACACAGGTTAACAACAGCTGACCTTTGACCTCAAGGTCAAGATTAGCATATTCTTCCACAAACTCTTCAAGCAGATATGTGCTCTCAGACAATCCACAGCCAAACTGACCAATCAAAATAAGCACAGCTGTTTTCCCACTGGAATCATGAACCTTTTTGCTGATGTCGCACAACTGAAGAGCTAGCTCTTCAGTGTTTTCCAAACTTGTAAATGTTGTATTTGCCAACACCTGCAGAGTATTGGAGAGGATATAATCAGTGTCAGATGAAAGGAGCTTCTTAAAAGCTTTAATCAGAGAGTCAGAAAGCATAGGAAATGTCTCAGCAATTTCTGCAAGGGCTTGTATGGCACACAGTGACACACACTGAGATTTGTCGCTGGAGTTTGACAGAACCTCATCCAGAATATCTGGTAAATTGTCCTCAGAGAGTATCTTTGTGAAAAATTTCAATTTCTTTACTTTCAGATACTCTGGGTCTTTGTATCTACAGAAAAATGACTTGTAATGTTTAACAAACTGGTTTCTTGAGACATCAACATACTTTTCTATATAATCCATCATCACTGCCATCATTTCAACATTCCCAGAAGAAAATGCAACAAGAAAACTATTCATTGACCTCTGAAATACCTCCTCTAACAAGTGAGGCATATCCTTTACTAGTGACACAAACATTTCTAGAGCCTGTATGCACACTGTCAAATTATTATGCTGTAAAAATGGATCTAAAATGTTCATCAGATCAAAAAGTTCCTCCTCAGCTTTGGGTGAATATTTTCTCACCATTTTCAGCACATACTGCAGTCCCCAAGCAGTGTACTCATCAAGTCTGCCAACAAGATATTTGACCATATTTTTGTTCACAACAATCCCACCTTCTGGTTTCAAAACTTCTTCCAGAACCAGTAGGCAGTTAACAACAACAACTGGATCCTGGTCTCGTATTAAACTGTATAATTTATCAATAACCCCACTTTCCAACAGAGCATCTCGCTGGTCGTTATTAATCTTCACACATGCCATGACAGCTGTTCGTCTCACATAAGCACTGTTATCACCCAGTCCTGACAGAACACATGGAAGCTGGTGCTCACGAAAAGAGAGGTGGTTCCCGGTACAGATGGTTCTTAAGGACAGACCTCGGACCATAGGATTACTCTCTTTGCAATCCTTCAGTAGGGTATTAACGGCCAAGAGAATCAGCTCTGACTGACATGCTGGAATGAAAAATAAAGCAGTGCATATGCCACATTATCATAAATAAAACCTTTTGTGTCTTACAGCAATGTAGACTCGTACAAAGCCTATAAAATCTGCAGTTATCCACTTTAACCCTTTCCCTGTTGAATATACATGTACATGTAAGAAAAAATGACATTGTGAATATGTACATATATATGCATTAGCTTATTTTTTATATAATGGCATATGTACCAAGGTTCTTTTAGTATTGGAAGAAACTGTAAAGTTATACCTACTTTAATTTCATAAGCAAACACTCTAGCAGACCCCGATCATAAGGCTCCTACAGAAGCCTTCTGATCTAGGACTATTTACTCTGTTTGCAAAGATGTGAAAAAGCATTTGTATGAGGGAAAATGTTAAAAGCTGTTCATGCTCAAACCAGTAGGTATTCATAAATAGGTGTAAATGTCTCAACACAAACTTTATCCACAACTGGGCTTCTCCTGTCTATAAATAGATGGGATATTTTGCACTTTCTAACAATGGCATGTTACAGTTCAGAGAAATTGTCAAAAAGCAGAAAGTCTTTTCTGTCATTTTTATGATTTACAGTAGTTTTATCCTTAAATCAATAGCTATTTTCAATAAATAAGGGAATACGACTTCGATTTTCAGCACAAAACAATATTATAGCAACCTGGGCTTACGGCAACACTCATTTGTTTGCAAATGTATATGATAAGCAATAGATCTACATGTATATCAGAGTGGCACTCATGTAATGATGATGTTGTGTAAAGCCATCGAAATTTACAAAACTAATGAACTGTGTCTATGATGCCATAAAGGTGACCGTGTAGCTACATTTAAGGCCAAATATCCGTTTAAATGGAACAAACTGAAGTACATGTACTTAGTTTCTAACAACATTCATACAGGCCTTTTTCCGGCTTCTACACTGGTCCATTAACCCTTTCCCTCATATGAACATGTTTTCACGCATTTGCAAACAGAGTAGACCCAGACCAGATGGCTCCTAGAGGAGCCGTCTGATCAGGGTCTGCTCTGTTTGCTAATAGAATTTAATAGATCTGTTTCTTTGCTTTCTAAAATGTATACAATGGGTCACCTCCCATATTTCTTTATAACTACAGTAAAACCCCACTAATGCGACCACCAAAAAGGGACATAATTCACAGTGGCAAGGGCAGGTGGCTGCTTAATGCAGGACGAAAGTTATGCAGAAAGCTCCTATAGGAGCTTTCTGCATAACTTTCGTCCTGCATTAAGCAACCACCTGCTTATGAAAACAGCCATGTTTGTTTAAGTGGTCGCATTAAGTGGTCGCATTAGCGGGGTTCTACTGTATTTTATTAATGAATATTCATTAGATATTGAAATGTGGCCTAAATGCAGAACAGGGAAAAGGTTGAAAGGACCCAATCCCTATTCAAAATTAATAGGTAACATTCCCCAAGTTTTTTGGGGGTTTTTTGGAGGGGGGGGGGATCCCAATAGAGATCAAATTTGATTAAAATGCTAAAAAAGGCAAAATAAGTTAAAATGGGACCAAAAATGCTTTCCAAATCACTGAGTTTTAGTGAGAAAAGATTTCCAATTGTTAGAATACATGTGTATTTTCCCTAAAATTGCCAGAAAAAGACCTGTCATATATAAACAACTTAATTGTAGTTATTGAAATTATTACCTGAATTTTTACAAAGGAAGTTACATGCCATTTTCTTGATAAGAAGGTCAGGGTGAGCGAGCAGATTGACCATTGGTGCGAGAAGGGGAGACAAATCAACTGATTTCTGAGTTGTAAGCATCATAACCTGAAACATAAAAAGTCTGTAAATCAATCTGCTGTATGACATTAGGGCATTTTTTTTTCAGTTAAATTGGAACAGTAAAACATAATCAGGCAAAACATTTCAAGTCAAAATAAAAGTTACAGATCCTGGATTTCAAGTATAAAAGGTTTGTACATAAATACTTAAACTGCTCTGATCTAATATTTCGACCACTAAGGGCCTTTTTCAAAGATTATCATGTCAAAATACACGTCACATTTTTGTTACATGCATTCAGCCATAAAATCAAAGAGAATAATGTTGATCCAGCGTCATGGTGACATTGGGTTGTTTTTTAAAATGTCATGACATCATCAAATGACGTCATGGGTGCAACGACGTCATGCATGCATTAGCGCATTATCCTCTTTGATGTTACAGCCAAATGGTCTGTACGTTCTCAGCTTCCATATCCAATCAGTTTCATGGATCTGTCTTTCAGTTCTACATGCACGGAACATCCGTTTCAAAACTACAAATCTCACATCATCACTGCTATGACCGCCGATTCCAAAATGTCTGTTTATTGGATGTGAGATTTGTAGACTGTAATTACCTGTTTATGACGCATGTTTCATTTATAAAGCTACAACCGTGTTGTTTACAAACAAAGCATCGGTACTCATGAAAATTTATGACATAGTGAGCACTTGCGAATACACAAAAAGCATAAAACATTGAAAGTTTCGAAAGCAGGTAGGGTTCGAGAGTAGGTGCGTCGATTATAGGTAACCATTACTAAGATAAAAAATTAAAACGTTTTGTCGATTATGAATACCCCCGAGAGTGCTCATTATCAATCAAAGATGGTTTGAATACCACATCATATTGCAAACCATTGTTTTTTTCATATGTGTCGAATACTTTGGTTGAGTGTCGCGAAATCACATGACTTTAGAAGGTAATACTTCGTGAAACAAACACATACCCTTGATATGAGGTTCCTGCATAGAATATGATCATTTTGAACTGCTGGACTGCTTAATTTGAATGCTAGAATATCTGGAGTAAGAATTTCCATGATTTTCAATTTGTTGATCTGCCCACTTTTGATAGCTGGTTCTTTGCATTTCTGCGCTGGGACCAATTCTGGAACAAGAGTTGTCGTTACTACTATGATAGAGGTAACAATAAAACTTTGGCATAACCAACACTTCTGTACACGGATTGCGTAGGAAGTCTTAAATAGAAATCACAAATTAATGGGTGAATTAGTTAATGAATTAGTTGATGAATGAATGAATTAATTAGAATGAATTTATGAATTCTAATGAATGGATGAATATTTCGACTGACGGATCTGGAAGAATACATGTACATGGATCACAGGGGTAATATTCTGAAAATGGTTGATCCTTCGAAAGCAAAAGTAGTAATGCAAAAAGAGAAAATTGCAGACTCGGTTTTATTAAGTCTGTTCATGAGTAGTAATTAAAAGTGCCACTTTTATACCCATACACACTTCAGACATTGAGCTGAATCCAGGACCTGGAATAGAATATCCCTGTGGAGCATGTGCACAGGAGGTAACATGGAATGACAAGGGCATACTGTGTGACTCCTGTGACACATGGTTCCACATTAGCTGCCAAGGTGTGGGTGATAGCACTTATGATAGGCTCTCACATTCTAGCTTCACATGGAATTGTACACATTGTGGCATTACTAATTTCTCATTGTCTTTGTCGGAGTCTCTGAACACCTTGTCCAGTCGATCTGTTTTCACACCACTGGATAACCTCTCAGGCACAGACACTCAACCTGAATCACCATATAGCACCCACAACACATCAGCTCACAACAGATCCCCCACGACCACATCCACGCCGAAACCCAAAGTGAAAAGAGCAAACCTCCCAACTGGACAAAAACTGAAAGAATAACAGTTCTGAACATAAACTGTAGATCAGTTAAAAACAAAATCCCTGACTTGCACCAAGTAATTGACCAGACAAAAGCTGATGTAATTTGCCTCACTGAAACCTGGTTAAAGCCTGAGATAATGACCACAGAGGTTTTCCCTAGCTGTTTAAACTACCAAGTTTATAGGGACGACAGAACAACTGGTCAGGGGGGAGGTGTGCTCCTGGCTGTGAGCAACAAGCTCCTCAGCCAGGAACACTTAAAATCAGACTGCAATATAGTTTGGGCAAAAATATCTGTGGCAGGCCAGAGGGACACTTATATATCATCTTTTTATAAACCTCATGAAAATGATGAGATCTCCTTGGATGGGCTCTGGGCTTCAGTTTCTAAAATCCCTAAAAACAGTAACATCTGGATTTTTGGAGATTTCAATCTGCCAGACATTGATTGGTCAAACGAATCACCATCAAAGAGCTGTAAGTTCAAGAGCTTATGTGACCGTTTCACCGAAAATTTAGTTAACTGGAATCTTGAACAAATGGTCAAAATCCCGACAAGAGGAAGTAACATCCTAGACTTATTTCTCACAAATATCCCGGCAATGACACACAATATAAAAACCCTACCGAGCCTTAGTTCGTCTGACCATGACATTGTCTTCCACGAACTCAATATGAGAAAAGGTCGTCCAGCCCAAAAAAAAGAGACTTGTCAAATCCTACAAAAAGGCTAACTGGGAGAACTTCAAAAGAGATATGAAGTCTTTCTCTGAGAAATTCCTACAGTCTAACCATCCAAATCCAAATGACTCATGGAATAACCTGAAAATTGAAATAAATAAACTATCAGTAAAACACATACCAAGCAGACTCAGTAAGGTTCGTTCTGACCTCCCATGGATCAACCATGATTTGGTGAAAAAGATCAGGAAAAGGGACAGAATGTACACTAAGTTAAAGTCAACTTCAAAAGACCAGAGGGCTTGGTCTAAATTCAAAAGCCTTAAGTCGAGTATTCAGAGGGAGATTAGACAAGCTTACTGGTCGTACATTGAATCTATTATATTCAGCGATGGTAACAGTGTAGGCCAGAAGAAGAAATTCTACTCCTTTATCAAACACAACAAAACAGAAAACTCAGGCATAGCACCACTAAGTCACAATGGCCAAATTTACTCTGAACCTACAGCCAAAGCCAACATCTTCAGTTTGAATCAGTCTTTTCACGCCCTCAGCCCCTTAGTCTTAAACAACTGGCTAAAAGTGCAGCCTCCATACCCCCCCCCATCAACCTATGCCCCCTATCAACATCAATTTGAATGGAGTGGATAAACTTCTACTTGGTCTCAACCCCAACAAAGCTTCAGGGCCGGACGAAATCTCCCCTAGAATTCTTAATGAACTACATAAAGAACTTGCCCCTGTCCTCTGTATCATTTTCCAAAGGTCATTAGAAACTGGGATAGTCCCTGACGACTGGAAACATGCAATTATCGCACCTATTTTCAAGAAGGGTCAAAAATCAAAACCGAGTAACTACCGTCCGATCTCACTAACTTGCATTGCCTCCAAACTGATGGAACACATTATTGTCTCAAACATCATGGATTATCTTGACTCCCATAGCATACTTAGCCCACAACAGCATGGTTTTAGATCCGGGCATAGCTGTGAGACCCAGCTAATTGGATTCACACAAGAACTTGCTGATAATTTAGATCAAGGCCAACAAACAGATGTCATTATAATGGATTTTAGTAATTAGCTTTCGATAAAGTTGATCATCATAAACTAATTCATAAACTCAAAGGCCTAGGTATCAACGAAAATGTCACTCTTTGGATACAATCTTTCCTAAGAAATAGATCCCAGCAAGTTCTTGTGGAGGGTGAAACATCTGAATCCCTACCAGTTATGTCCGGAGTCCCCCAAGGTTCAGTACTCGGTCCATCCCTGTTTCTAGCATATATAAATGACCTGCCTAGTTCAATCAAAAGTAGAGCACGACTGTTTGCTGATGACACCATAGTCTATTTATTATTTAACCATCAAATCACACTCACAAGCAGAAACACTACAACAAGATCTACACTGTCTGGAAGCCTGGGAAAAAGACTGGGCAATGGAGTTCAACCCCGACAAGTGTGAGGTGCTCAGGATCCATCGTAAAAGAAACCCACTTTTATACCCATACACACTACATGAAAAATAACTCAAATCTACTGAAAGTTCAAAATATTTAGGAATTGAAATTGGCAAAATTTTGACATGGGCAAATCACACCAATAATATAACATCCAAGGCTAATAACACTCTTCGCTTCATTAAGAGAAATGTTAAAACAGAGAACAAACAGATAAAGGAAGCAGCCTACAAAACATATGTCCGTCCCCAGGTGGAATACTGTTCTTCTATTTGGCATCCTTGGCAGCAGTATCTAACTCATAGGCTAGAAATGGTCCAAAGATCCGCAGCTCGCTACGTTTTCAATAACTACCAGTACACCAGTAGTGTCTCAGAAATGTTAACCTCACTGAATTGGAGAACACTCGAACAAAGAAGAAATCATTCCTCTTTGGTCCTCTTCTTCAAAATCAGATGTAACCTAGTAGTGGTTGATCATAATCATCTCACTCAGACTAGAAACTTGAACTATTTGATCCCTTTTTCCAAAACTCAGAACCACCTTGTTTCTTTCTTCCCCAGAACAATCAGGCTTTGGAACGGTCTATCACAACATGTACAGTCCACTCCAGACTTAGAGACATTTATTCTTAGTCTGACTGCACTGTATCACTGAGTCATATATGTCACCTATTGCTTTTAAGTGGCTTTGGGGCCTTTTATCTTTTTAATTTGCACATATTAACCATGTCTTTTAACTTTGCACACTGTTTCCTGACAGCGCCTGTCTATAATAATCGGTGAACGATTGTCGACAGTATAAAGTTGAAGTTGAAGTGCAACACTACTCACGCCCCCTAGCACCGGCTTAAGCAGTATTCAATTTTCGAAACTAATAACATGAAAACTAATGATCCCGAAGGACCAGAAAATATAACAACACTGAGAATGTATATGTATATATAGAATATACATGTTATATACATATACTGACTCAAACGTGTCTTACCCCTGTGACATGGATACATCATTTGTGAAATAAGCATAAACAGGTTTGAGCAGAGACATGACATACATATGTCTCCGGTTTGAGTGACCATGTCCTTATACATGCTAGTTTAAACATTTGTATCTGTATCTATCTGATAAAATATCTATAAAATATGTATCTACATATTTTAATTATTACTCATATTTTTTACAGTTGTACATATATGCATTTAACAAATGACCACAATTAGATATACAAGTAAATGGGTTGGACCACAAGTTCTGACAATGTTCAATACACTAACACCATCACAAAACACAGAAATCGGTTCAGCGCATCATCTACTTGTGGAAGAAAGCAAATCTGCCCACAGTGGAATGTGGAATCTTCTGTTCGTTACAATCAAGCATTTTATGAACACAGGAATAACTGATGATGGCAGAAACTGTGGGATCAGATTTATATATGTTTCATAAACAAGCAGCTAGCAAACACTGATCAGATGGCTTAGAGCTACAGGAACCGTCAGACCTTGGTACGTCTTCTCTGTCTGCAAACGTGTTAAAAGGCGTATCTATGGAATAAAGGGTTAATTTAACCCTTTCCCTGTTCTATGTTTATTTCAACTTTCAATACCTACTGAATATTAATGAACAAAAAATTATAATGCAATATGGAAGGAGGAACAATGTAGACATTTTAGAAAGTAAAGAAACAGATCTATCAATTTTATTAGCAAACAGAGCAGACCCTGATCAGATGGCTCCTCTAGGAGCCGTCTGATCTGAGTCTACTCTGTTTGCAAATGCGTGAAAACACGTTTATATGAGGGAATGGTTAATATGCCAAATGTAAGTTTTAAAACACTCATCAATATGTGGTGGACATTTAACTCACATTCGGTCACACTGGAATGACGCCAGACCGCCCAGTCATAGCATAGTCATATGCAGAGCCCTAAGCAAGGGATTTCAAAGTGCATATGTATATTGTATAACCTGACTAGAGATAATCATATACATGTAGTACGATAACTAAGTATTGGATGCAGTGCTTTAATGGATTGGTCAATTTGTGAAAATTAACAAAAACCCTTCTACAGTGGTCATGTACAGAAGGAATATGACTACGGCTGTTTTCCCTCATATAAATTCTTTTTCATGTCTTTCAAACAGAAGAAGCCGTCTGATCAGGGTCCGCTCTATGTGTTTATTGAATGATATAGTAAAGTTTCTGCAGTTTCTGCAAAAAAAATGTATAAAATTATAAAATTTAGCTAAATCTCAGTTTTAATTATATAAATCTACTAAATTTAGTAGATTTATATCATTAAGACTGAGATTGACATAAGCAGATCGATTGGAACTTGATCCATTGATAAATTCACTTACAAGAGCTATTTGCAAGAGGTTTGCCGTGTGTGGTGTTTACTAGGCTCATAGATCATAGTATGAGAAGTTGTTTGAGATTATTTCGTATGAATCTATTTGTGGAAGAATCTACAGATTCCGAATAATAATCTCCAGAAAATTTTTAAATTGATATCGTCTTGGTTTATTTATATTTTATCCTCTCACGTTAACCAACGTCCATAGCTGGACGTAACAATACATTTGCAAACAGTTTGGATCCAGATGAGACGCCGAGTAACTCGGCGTCTCATCAGGATCCAAACTGTTTGACACCCTGGTTGCATGTTAGTAGAGATTGATTAAAGCTTGAATTTGAAAATGTAGTGGGTGAAAAAATCTGCAAAAATAATTTGCTCAGTAGGCTAAAGTTTAATGCAACGAGAGCACCGCGTGAGTGTACTAACGCTCGTCGGTTTGATTTTAACCTTTGTGACGTTCAACAAGTGTGTGACGTTTCATAACATTTGCATGAATAGTAATTACCAACTTTTGAATATTTATCAGATAGGTTATTATGAATTGATGTACAATGGTGTGTTGGTATTGGTATATAAACTGTAGAGTCAGATCTATTATAAGTTGCATAAGCAAACAGAGCAGACCCTGATCAGACGGTTCCTATAGGAGCAGTCTGATCTGGGTCTACGCTATTCGAAAAGGCGTGAAAAGCGTTTATATGAAGGAAAAGGTTAAACAACCACAGTAAGACATTTGAATGGCCGAAGTCGAGATTCTAACATACGATATTCTTTACTACTGACATATATTCTAATAGGCGAACATATAAAACACTATTGTGTGCAATAATTTAGGCTAATATCGCACGTTATATAGAACTTAGGAGATTCAGTCGTATGACCTTTCGAATAACGAGCCCCAGGCTATCGATGTTCATCATGCTCAGTTTTGCACGCCCACTTCTGATATGCATATAAATGATTGAACGGATCTATGGCGGAACGTTAACTGTAGAGTAAACCTTTATAAAGCGACCACTTTGAGAGTAAACATGGGTGTCTTTAAATGCAGGTGATTGTTAAATGCAGCACGAAAGAAATGCAAGAGCACTCCTACATGAGCGTTCTGTGTAGCATTCGTTCTGCATTCAGCTGCCACTTGCCTTTCAGACTCAGATTTAGACCCCTTTTTGGGTGGTAGCTTAAGCGGGGTTTACTGTAGCTGAAAAGATATCTTACTTTTTAGCACGCTATATTTTTGAACAAGTGATAAGTCTGAAAAGCAATTTGCATCCAGAGTAGACGCCGTCTAACTCAACGTCTCACCATAATCCAAACATTTTGTCATTCTAGTTGTGTATTTGAAAAGAAATGGTGGAAAGGGGAACTTTAATACTAATGCTGACGACAATTACTTTGCAGACGACACTTTTAAAGCATGCTTAGAAATGGACACTGTATGTACTGACGTTAACTTCACCAGCGCGTCACGCACCAGTTAGCACGTTTCTCACGTGAATCTTTTGTATATGTCGGTACTAATTAATCTCTATATCATATGATTTGAAAATCATATGAAACAATATGGCTGCTGTGTGGACTTTGGGTATAGTTGCCATGCTATTAATAGGGAGCAAGGCTTTCGTTCCTGATTTCCCCTTTAGAAATCTGTCGTTAGCGTGGTCGGCCCGCGTCGATGACCTGGTCAGTCGACTCACACTGGCTGACGTCATGTTTCAGATGGCTAAAGGCGGCGCCGGAATACACGGTGGTCCAGCGCCAGCCATTCCCCGATTGGGGATCGGGCCTTTCGCTTGGAACACAGAGTGTCTCCGAGGTGACGCCACGGCAGGAGAAGCTACTTCGTTCCCGCAAGCCATTGGTCTGGCCGCCGCATTTAAGTAAGTGATTTATACCGATATGGATATTTTGGTGGATACTTTTCTTTGATGTTTTGTTAAACATGTAGTCCAGCGTAAAGCTGGCATCTGTCCGGGGTCTACTCTCTTTGACACACATCATTGTGTGTGGTGATTCGACCTGACAAGTACAGTAGAACGTCACACACATATGAACCTGTGTCAACTAAAAGACCAGTTAAACAGGGCCAATTTTAACCCTTTCGCTGCCAATGCCGGATCTGTGATTACCTATGCAAACAGTTTGGATCCAGATGAGACGCCGAGTAACTCGGCGAGGTTTGAATCGTAGATTGGCTGAAGCGGTGTTAAAATTTAGAAGCATGACAACATTGTGTTATGTGTTAACTTTGAATGGACTGCGTTTCTATAATCAAATCCAACAAAGCTCCTTTTTTAGACATATAGCTGCTCAATACGGGTTAAACGCCCTGCAGTATTCTGTGGGAGACGTCAGTTCACGATCTGCTCTGTTTAGTTTAAACATATTTTATTTCACAAATGTACATAAATCCACATATCACTAGATATTTAGGATCGAAAGCTTAGCATCATGCTTATTAGGATCCTTCCCCAGGAGTCCTAATTAAAGTGGCACATTACAACTACACTGGTGGACATTGTTTAACATATCATAACACAAAGTTCTATGTTGAGTACGTACAACTCAAACAACTAGGAGAAAAGCATTAGAAAATGGTACATTGTACATGAATATGTCTACAACATAACAGTTTCTTGGTAGACGTACGTACAGTCGGGAATGTTATGTATTGAATGATACTTCTGATACATGTACGTTTGAAGAACACAATGAACGTAGACCATCATTCATGATTAATGTCATTGAAATAGCTGGAAAGAAAAAAGAGAATTGAAATAATGCTCTGTTTGCTTTTTTAACTAATATAGAAATGATTCTTAGAGTTTCTGGCATGGGCAACAGTTAGTCCTACCTAGTAAAGGTATCATGATCAGGGTTACAGATAAGGGGAGTATTGGGGTATTTACCCAATTAAAATTGTGGAAAAAGCAATTGTTTTTCAAAACAATGAGTAACACAAAGCAAATAAATATAGCAAAAAGCAAAAAAAAAAAAAATAGAATACCTAATGAGAATATGAATAATACCCAATTACGAAAATTGCCAATACCCAGTAAAAAATGCAAATACCCAATTCTGTAAAAATAAATCAAGGAGTAAATACCCAATTGCATCAAAACCTTATCTGTAACCCTGCATGATAGTAAAAATCACATTCTAGCAGCTGGTTCAAGATTACATGAATGATTAACCCTTACAGTGCGGGAAACGAGTCACTAATGTCCTTTGCAAACAGTGTACACGCAGATGGAGCCCTCTCTCTCATTAGGGTCTGGTAATACTGTATTGTTAATTGTCACGTTAATTACACTTTTCTCTAAAAATCTAAATATTCAATGTGAACTTGACCTGTTTGAATATTGGAATATTCCATTTGAAAATTCAGCGTTGAAATGGTTAAAGACCTGCATTGATACTAATTTGATATAAGAGTTATTAAAGAGAGGTTTTACTACATACAATTAATTAATAGGCTATTACGTCAACCATCCCAACCCTTGAAACCAAGGCTTGGAACTCACACGACATAATATGTCTGGGTTCATGACCTAATCCGGAAAATATACGTTAACATATATGGAACGATGAATTGATTATTGCATTAGATCAAGCAAATTTAAAATTCAAATAGAGCTTAAACTTCTTTTAGTTTAATCAAGGACGTGTTTCAACTGGAGCGGTTTTACTCCTACTTCCCTTTTCATATGTCTACATAGCGAACTTTACCGGATGAACATTCATTAACAAACAGCAAACAGAGAAAACCCTGACCAGACCACTCATAAGGAGTCGTCTAAACTGGATCTGCTATGCAAATGGTATGCCGGGCGGTGCTGTCGCACATGTAGTTCTCACGAACTTCATATTCTCCCGGGCCACCTTTACGTAAGGAAAGAATAACAAATTGTCAACAAAAAAGTCACTAATTATTAGGAGAAGAAGGATGTGTCTTTAGAAAGGGAATAACATCACTTATAAATTACATAACAGAGAATCTTAATCTTGCATTTATTATGGCTGACAGGATGTTGCTAGTTTGCTTAGTGGTGTTATTTTCAAGGGGCGTCGCACAAGATTTTCCCTTCAGAAATCCCAATTTGCCTTGGGACCTTCGTGTCGATGACATTGTAGTTAGACTTAACCTCACTGAATTGATGCTAGAAATGGCTAAAGGTGGTGCCGGTACCAAGGGAGGACCATCGCCTGCCATTCCAAGGCTTAACATTGGCCCCTACCAGTTTAACGAGGAGTGTCTGAGAGGGGCTGTGGGTGCCGGCGAGGCTACAGCTTTTCCCCAGTCCCTTGGACTGGCAGCAGCCTTTAGGTGTGAACTAATAGTAATGATCTCTTTAAGAACATTGTATTAATATGAGTGTGTGTATTTGTAACAAATAACATGTTATTGCTTACATTATAGCTTGTCATTAGCTGATACCATTTAAGAACTCCGACACGTTGCATGTTTGTTAATAACCTTTTACTCCATGATTGGCATGGATATGCATTTGCAAACCTAGTAGACCCAGATCAGTTCCTGTAGGAGCCATCTGATCAGTGTCTGTTCTGTTTGCTTATGATATAATAAAGATCTGATTCTACAGTTTCTGTCATGGCCAACACAACCCGTGTCCAAATGCAGCAGACTTTAAGTGTGAACAAAGTCTTAAAGAGTAATGAATTATTTAAGAAAATTCAAAGACATTTTTGGAAAATTGTATTAATATGAGTGTGTATTTACTGTCACATTATTATAGATAGCTGATACCATTTAAGAACTCCCAACTAGTTGCATATGTATTAACCCTTTACTCCTTTGCAAATAGAGTAGACCCAGATCAGATAGCTCCCGTAGGAGCCATCTGATCAGTGTCTGTTCTGTTTGCTTATGATATAATAAAGATATGATTCTACAGTTTCTGTCATGGCCAAAACAACCTGTGTCCAGTTGCTTTTACAGCAAATTAATCTCATCAATATTAATGACGTCATTATGTGTTACATGTCTGAGTGTTCATATATAAATCACCATTGAAGTTATAGATACCCTGTATATGGGTTAATATCTAGTTATATATTATACTACGTATTTATAAGTAAACAGGTAAGCATTCCTAAGCACACAAGGGCCTATAAGAGATACAGTATTAATCATGACATAACTAAAATTTGTGAGGGTTTTTTTTTCATTACAGTCCCAAACTGATGAAAATAGTTGCAAGTGCTGTTGGAGCTGAAGTTAGAGCCAAACACAATGACTATGTGAACAAGAAGCAGTATGGCGACCACAAGGGCCTCAGCTGTTTTGCTCCTGTCATCAACATTATGAGACACCCGCTGTGGGGTAGAAATCAGGTAACAGCACATCATAATAGTACAGAAAGTGCCTCTAGGGGACATAGCTTTTGGAAAAGAGACATATGTAGAAATTCAGTACAAAAACTTTTTGTTTTCTGAGCAAATAGTACCTTATTTCTATTATATACATTATAATTGGGATCTGCATAGAATTTGTTTCTTTTATCTCCAACTTTTCAGTGAGTCTAGTTCAAGCTATTGTGCAGTCATCTGTAGAAAAGTGACACTGACAATTGCAAATGGTGCTGAATGCATTCCTGATGTATAGTTTAAATTAAATATCTCAAACTTCAAGGGACCATACAAATTACTTCTAGATAACAGAAGTTTGAGTCTTCTGATTTCTAATCTGGACTATTTCTCAAGTTCACAGCTTAATGCAGGTCTAAAGTAATGCTGAAAGCTCCTGTAGGAGCTCCTAGTATTACTTTCCCCTTGCATTAAGCTGTCACATGTGTTTCTAGATATTTGTAGTGAGATATTTAGAACAATTCTGTATTATAAATTTTGGAAGGACCAAGCTTTTACTTCAAGTTATCCAAAATTTCAAGTTATCTGAGTTCGAGATATTTGAAAAGAAAAGAAATCCAAACCTTAACCCTTTTCTTCATATGAATGCCTTTTCACACATCTGAAAACAGAATAGACCTAGATCAGATGGCTCCTACGGGAGCCATCAGAACAGGGTCTGCTCTGTTTGCTTATAGTATAATGTAGGTCTGATTCTATCTCTGTCTGATCAAAAATTTCCTGTGCCGTTTTAAAAAGTAATCTAATTAATATTCATGATGTCATTATTTCTTACATGAATTTTCAATAGGGAAATGGTTAGCTCTATACTCCATAAATATTCATATAGGAAATAATGACGCCATTAATGGTATTAATTAGCTGAATTTTTATAAAGACATAGGAACACAAGATTTTACGATTGGCCATAGCAGAAACAAGAATCAAATCTATATATCTTTTTTATAAGCAAACAGAGCAGACCCTGATCAGATGACTCCTACAGGAGCTGTCTGATCTGGGTCTACTATGGAGTAAAGGCTTAAATTGCAGAAATATTTTAATTGTAAACATTTTCAAATTGTGGTCTATATTTATTTTTTAAAGTAGTTTTTCTTTCAATTTCTTTTTGTAAACATATGTATAGTGCAATTTGGATTCTGAGGATCATGAGATGCATAATTTAATTATTACTGAGCTTCTCATCTGGTTTGTAAACACTAATGTTTGTCACTGAAGAGAACTGTTTTATAAATGTGTGTTTGTCTATATTTTTATGATTCCCATAGTTTGGCAGCAAAAGTAGCCACTCATATTGTTCATTTTGTAAATGTTGAATAGTACAAAATGTAAGAGATGTGGTTTCTTGCTTGTTGCAAACAGTGCAGACAGAGACCATATTAAATTCATCTTCTACTTCAGGGTTCAGATATTCTTCATTTTCTTTTGAAATATATAATCAGAGTGTCAAACAGTTTGGATCCTGATGGGATGCCAAGCTTCATGGATTTTCAAATTCAGAGAGCTTGATTTTACATGTATCTACTCATATGTTAACATAATACTGATGTGTTAGGAATCTTATGGTGAAGACCCGTACTTGAGTGGGGTGTACGCAGCCAGCTTTGTCACAGGACTGCAAGGCAGTCATGACCGATATGTCCAGGCCAGTGCTGGTTGCAAGCATTTTGATGCTTATGGTGGACCAGAAAATATACCATCATCAAGACTGTCCTTTGATGCGAAGGTAGCCAACAGCCCCATATGTGATATTGTGTAAAACCTCTTTAAAATGCCCACTTCTTGAAAAGGTTTCTTTAAAAACGTGGCAGTTTAACCCTCTACTCCATAAATATGTCTTACCACGCCTTTTGCAAACAGAGTATACCCAGATCAGACAGCTCCTGTAGGAGCCATCTGATCAGGGTCTGCTCTGTTTGCTTATGATATGATATAGATATGATACTACAGTGTCTACCAATGCCAAAATTTAATGTGTCCATGTACTGTTATAACAATTAATCTACATGTAATTGATATTCACGATGTCATTATTTTTTACATGAATATTCATGAAGTAAAGGGTTAGTAGAGAATGACAGTGATACAGATAGGCATTTTTGCACATTTACCCTTAATCTAATAGAGACACCTGGTGCAAACAGAGCACACCCAGCTTATCCTTTAGAAGCCATCTGATCAGGTTGTGTTCTGTTTGATTATGAAAATGTATAGATCTGATTCTATAGTTTCTCCCATGGCCAACAAATCCTGGGTATGTTAGCTATTATAGAAATTCAGCTAATAGATATCTATGATGTCATTATTTCTTACATGAATATTTATCGGGTATATATATGGGGGTTAACCCTTTACCCCATGAATGTTACTGTAAGATATAATGACTTCATGAATATTAATTAGCTGATTTTTTAAAATAGTATACTGACACAGGAATTTTCGAACATTGGTGAAACAGCAGAATCATATCTATATTAATCCATAAGCAGACAGAGCAGACCCTGATCAGACGGCTCTTAAAGGAGCCGTCTGATCTGGGTCTTCTCCATTTGCAAAGGCGTAGAAAGGTGTATTTATTGAGTAAAGGGTTAAGCTGCAACTGACTCCAAAGAAAGACAATAAATGTCTTGAATGTGATCTATTTAGAGAGGTTTTACATTTTATTTGCCAGTTATATTGTTATTAGTGGAAGCTGAGAAATGATAGAATGAAATTCACTGACAACAATTACCCTAGATATTAATCTGAACAAACTTGGGCAAATAGTGCTGACCCAGATTGTTGCTCCATTAACCCTTTCCCCCATACTGACGACTTTTTACGACTGTAAAAGTCACTTTGTGAAACCATTGTGATAAATAGAGCATTTGCTCCTATAGGAGCAAATGCTCTATTTATCACAATAGTTTCAAACTACAAAATTTGAACAGTTTCCTTTTCTCTAGTTAATGCTCCATTTCGGTAGATTTAGTCAAAGAAGTTTTTTTCTAAAAGTAGGCTATGAGGTAATGGGTTAATTTCCATATGGAATAATCTAGCTTTACATACACATGTAGAGGAAGTATGGTCCGTTTGAAGTATCTGAGTAGTATCATGTGGGAAACCAACAGTGTTCACCTAGAGCAGCCACTTATTTATGCCTCAGATCTCTGAAGGTATAGGTACCATTTCCCAAAATGTCTCCAAGACTTCTTTTGATGTTCACAATTTTGATTCATTTTCCTAAATGTCACATCTTTTCTCAGCTCATCCGCAAATACATATTGATTGGCAAAAAGAATGTTTCATTTTTAGTTTTTGCCTGTATGTTTTATTGCAATTGGTTCTCTTAGGAAACATATGGAGAGGACCCATATCTAAGTGGCATATATGCCTACCACTATGTGCAAGGACTGCAGGGTAAAATGCACAGGTATATACAGGCCAATGCTGGCTGCAAACATTTTAATGTGCACGGAGGCCCTGAAAATGTCCCCGTCTCCAGATTCTCTTTTGATTCGAAGGTAACATTGGTGGTAGTGTCAGTAGGGTATGGATACAGCCTTGATGACCATACACAGCATACAATGTAATAATGACTGAAACATAATGTTGGCTTTAGAATTGCATGTGTAGGAAGTGAAGGGGCAGTACTAACGCTAATGAGGTACAACAGATTTTAAATGTTGTATATAAATGCAAACCGTATGACTTTTGTTTTACTTAATAAAGAGAAAAATATTTTAAAGATTTTTTGCCCATTTTCTGACATTTTAATCTATATTGTACTACAGTACCTTAGAGGGTTGATTCCAAATTTCAAAATCTGTCTTGACAAAGAGTTGCAATTCAGAGCAGTGGCTGCAATATAAAACTTACCTAGCCATGTTTTAATTCTTTTAACACTAAGTAACTTTGACTGCAAACTTGTGTACTTGCTTCATCTCCCAAAGTAGTAAAGTATTTTTCCATTTCTTTTCAAAAACGTTGTCAGAGTATCAAATAGTTTGGATCTTGTTGAGACACACTGTTAAGATCTACATGGCATCTTGTCTGATCCCAACTTTTCACAAAGTTATCCAAAATTCTCCTATTGTGTTGAAGATTTATTTACATTTCAAACAGTTTTGAACGTCCTACTTGCATGTTTTATCCCTCTGGACAGGTTGAATTTTTGCAGAGCTCCAATGTCATCACTGAATATTACACCCTTTACGTTATGGGTAACACTTTTTCATGCCTTTCCAAACAGAGTAGACCCAGATCAGACAGCTCCTGTAGGAACTGTCTGATCAAGATCTGCTCGTTTTGCTAAATAATTCTACTGTTTCTTTTTCTTATGTCATTATAATTTTTTAAATAAATGTTCTTGTTGTAATGATTATTCATGAGGTAAATGGTTAAATACCTTCTATTTAGATTTTACAATACACATGTCAATTATGTTACACAGGTTTCAGAGCGGGATTGGCGACTGACATTTTTACCAGCTTTTCGTGCGTGTGTAAAGGCGGGAACGTACAGCATTATGTGCAGTTACAATAGGTACAGCTTGGCTTTATATGTTTACTAATAAATATGACGAAATTTTAACCCTTTACTTGGTCTACTCTGTTTGCAAAGGCATTTTCTATGCTGTATAGGGCTAGAGAGTCTTAAATCTTAGCAATTAATGATACATCTTAATCTATTTCTATACAATTTTTTTCCAAAATCGTGTTACAGATTGTCAAACAGTCTGGATCTTGATAAAACACTGACCCTCGAGAGAACAACGTCTAGATTCAAATTTATGTTATGTTATATTCACACAGATTTTATCCAATAATTACCTATAATCTAAAATTGATTTTTATTTTCTTTGAAATGATGAAGAATTCTTATTTTAGATACTATTGACAGTACTCTTGATAAAGACATTATGTTTTAACGTCTTTTTAATGAAAATTTAACTCTTTAAAAGTTGTTGTTGTAATTGTTTCAGAAACTATTTTAACAATGTGTTAACTTATTCGATGCTTTCGATGAATTTGTGATTACCCATACAAACTGTTTGGATACAGATGAGATGCTGAGTAATTTGACATCTCATCAAGATCCAAATCTGTTTGTCACTCTAAGTGTATATTTAACCCATTCCCTCATAGGCTATTTTTAGACCCAACCACTTTGAATAAATCTACTGAAAACGAGCATTTACTGGAGAAGACGAACATTTTAAAATTATGTAGTTTTGAAAGCATTGTGATAAATAGAGCATTTGCTCCATAGGAGCAAATGCTCTATTTATCACAATGGTTTCAAAAAGTGGCTTTTACAGAGGTGTCAAAATACATCAGTATAAGGGAATGGGATTCAAGAGAAAAGGAAGGAATAAAAATGCAGCAGACAACATTTTTTGCAGAAGATAATTACTGAGCATACACAGAGTTAACACTTTGTTAATTAATTAATTTATTTATTTATTTATTTATTTATTTATTTATTTATTTATTTATTTATTTATTTAAAACAATGGAACAATAATTGATGCCTTGTCCGAATTTTGAAGAGCAAAAACTGGCAATGATTTGTCAAATCTGGTATTGTTGTGAAATATTTAGGAAATAGTATTAAAATTCTAGAACATAATACTAAAATGGCTGAAATTTATAAGATAAACCTGACTGCTGGTTGACAGAAAGAGATGTAATTCTTCCGTGGGTGATTCTGTTTGTGGTGTAGCTTGCCTACCTTTGCTTAATATCAACTCTTTACTCCATGAATATTCATGTAAGAAGTTATGATTACATGAATATTCATTTATCAGAAAGTTTATCATGGAATATGAACACAGGAATGTTTAGCCATAGCAGAAACTGTAGAACCAGTCTCAATCAGATCTATATAGTTTCATAAGCATACATAGCAGACCCTGGACAGATGACTCCTGCAAGAGTGGTCTCATCTGGTTCTACTCTGTTTACAATGCATTAAATGGCATATTAATGGAGTATAGAGTTCACTAACCTGCCTAGCTTTGTTACTGTTAATAAACCTGCCTAGCTTTGTTATTGTTTACTGACCTGCATAGCTTTGTTATTGTTTACTGACCTGCCTAGCTTTGTTATTGTTTACTGACCTGCATAGCTTTGTTATTGTTAACCCTTTGAATGTGAGAAATGAGTTAAATGTCATTTACAAACAGTGTAGACCCAGATCAGAGTGTCCCTAGAGGAGCCCTCTGATCAGGGTCTGCACTGTTTATTCGAAATCCTCTCACAAATTATACCCTTTAATATCGAATGAACTCTTCCTTTAAACAGTGATGGACTATTCCTCTCTGTTACTTCTGCAGTGATGGGTTAACCCATTACCTCATAGGCTATTTTTAGATACAATCTCTTTGAATAAATCCAACGAAATGGAGCATTAACTAGAGAAAAGGAAACTTTTAGATTTTGTAGTTTGAAACCATTGTGATAAACAGAGTATTTGCTCCTGTAGGAGCAAATGCTCTATTTATCACAATGGTTTCACAAAGTGACTTTTACAGAGTCGTCAAAAGTCGTCAATATGAGGGGATGGGTTAACCCTTGAATGTATGTAACTTGTACTCTGTGTAGAAGTAGTTCCTTCTTAGTGAAGGATGGTTCACCATAAACCAAAGACCCAATCAGCACACAAAATGAAGACTTTACTAAGTGTGCTCCTAAAGGAATCATCTATTTCAGTTTATACAAGGTTACTATAAAGCCTTTCTTACTGTTTTTAGCTCTCCTGAGCCAAAGGCTCAGGATGAGCTATTGTGACCGCAATCCGTCCGGCGTCCGACGTCCGTCCACATTTTCAAACGACATCTCCTCTGAAACTGCTGGCCCGATTTTAACCAAATTTTGTCAGAAGGATCAGTGGCTAGGGGGAACCAAATGTTGTTCACATTATGTCCCCCGGGCCAAAAATGGACCCGCCCAAGGGCTTATCAGTTTTTCATAGGAAAATCTTTAAAAATCTTCTTCTCTGAAACTGTAAGGCCTAGACCTTTGATATTTGGTATGTAGCATCATCTAATGGTGCTCTACACAGACTGTTCAAATTATGACCCCCGGGCCAAAAATGGCCCCGCCCAAGGGCTTATAAGTTTTCCATAGGAAAATCTTTAAAAATCTTCTATTCAGAAGCTGTAAGGCCTAGACCTTTGATATTTGGTATGTAGCATCATCTAATGGTCCTCTACACAGATTGTTCAAATTATGACCCCCGGGCCAAACATGGCCCCGCCCAAGGGCTTATCAGTTTTCCATAGGTAAATCTTTAAAAATCTTCTTCTCTGAAACTGTAAGGCCTAGACCTTTGATATTTGGTATGTAGTATCATCTTATGGTCCTGTACAAAGATTGTTCAAATTATGACCCCTGGGCTAAAAATGGCCCCGCCCAAGGGCTTATTAGTTTTTCATAGGAAAATCTTTAAAAATCTTCTTCTCTGAAACTGTAAGGCCTAGACCTTTGATATTTGGTATGTAGCATGATCTTATGGTCCTCTACAAAGATTGTTCAAATTATGACCCCCAGGCCAAAAATGGCCCCGCCCAAGGGCTTATCAGTTTTTCATAGGAAAATCTTTTAAATTCTTCTGAAACTGTAAGGCCTAGGCCTTTGATGTTTGGTATGTAACATGATCTAATTGTCCTCTACAAATATGTAGCTTTGGCTTGTGGTCCTCTGCCAAGAATGTTCAACTTATGACCCTGACCTCTGGGCTAAACTTGGCCCTTCCTTGGGGCTTATCAGTTTTTCATGGGGAAAATATAAAATATTATTTTTCTCTAAAACCATAAGGCTTAGACCTTTATTTAATGGCATACTGCTTTGCCTTGTGGTTCTCTACCAAGGGCGGTATGGAAGGTCGTGGGTTCGATCCCCGGCCGTGACAGACCAAAAGTCGTTAAAAGTTGGTACTAGTAGCTCCCTTGTCTGCGCTCGACATTAAAAGGTGTAGTTCTAGGACTGGTCGGCCCGGTGTCAGGATAATGTGACTGGGTGGGATGCCCTTGCCATGTGCCCGCGGCAGGGGTATTTCAGTGAGGCAGCACTATAACTTGTCTCATGCGGGTGCCGTCTGCAAATAACTGAAATACTGTTGGTCGGACGTTAAACCCAACTCACTCACTCACTCTCTACCAAGGTTGTACAAATGATGACTTCTTGGTAAAAAATGGCCCCGCCCCTGGGTTATCTCAGGTGAGCGCTTCAGGGCCTCATGGCCCTCTTGTAATCTTGATGGGATGCTGTTACTCAATATCTCACTAGATTCAGATAGTTTGTAAAGGCTGTAATGAGACAAACCAGAGGGTAGTTACAACTAATTTAAGGGTAAATAGCTATCATGCTTTTATACATTGTAAATTGAATATTTTGCAAAATATTCATGGCATATCCTTAGGTAATGTGCCATCCTTACATTGTAAAACTTCACTTCATGAATATTAATATAAGAAATAATGACATCATGAATATTCATTAGCTGAATGGGTTTTTTTAGCTCACCAGAGCACAAAGTGCTCAGGGTGAGCTATTGTGATCGCCTGATGTCCGTCGGCGTTCGTCGTCCGTCGTCAACAATTTGAACCTTTAAAAATCTTCTCCTCTGAATCTACAGGGTTCTCAGCTTTCATCTTTGGCATATAGCATCGTATTCAGGTCCTCTACAAAAGTTATATAAATTATGCCCCTGGGGTCAAAATTGGCCCCGCCCCAGGGGTGTCAAGTTTTCAATAGAAACATATAGTGGAAACTTTGAAAATCTTCTTCTCTGAATCTACAGGGTTCTCAGCTTTCATATTTGGCACATAGCATCATGTTCAGGTCCTCTACAAAAGTTATATAAATTATGCCCCTGGGGTCAAAATTGGCCCCGCCCCAGGGGTGTCTAGTTTTTTTTAAGCAGACTGTTGTCCCAGTTTTCTGTTACAGAGTGCTTGGTTCATTAGTTAGGCATAGGGAAAACTTTAAAAATCTTCATGCCAAAAACTGCATGTCCCAGAGCTTAGATATTTAGTGTATAGATTTACTTAGTATACCTTTATGAATTATGTTAATATCATAGTTCTGAGGTTAAAATAGACTTCTACAGTATAAAGGTTTCCATTGAACCACTAGCTAGCCAGTTAGTGTACTGGAGAGGTCAAGCTGAAGTTCACCTGTTCTATACTCTAGTTGATGTCTGCTTCAGAATTATTGTCTGTTTGTTCACACTGTTATAAATACATACCAATCTTTCAATTAACCCTCTTGTACAAACCACATAATTATGAAGTTACATATGTATCAGATCAGAATCCAAACTGTGCTAATTTCAGTCAAGTCATGCTTAGCACTGATAGGGTTCCTGTGATCTGTTAGAAATGTCTGCTGAAAAATTAACACTGTCAATGGCTCTCTAGTTTTATATAGAAACATATTGTGAAACCTAAATAGTAATCTTCTTCTGAAACTGGAAGTTTCTGTGCTTTCATATTTGGCACATAGCATCATCTTGAAGTCCTCTACAAAACATATATGAATTATGCCCCTGGGTTCAAATGAAGCCCGGTCCCAGGGATGGCAAGATTTCTATAGAAACATAGTGAAAACTGTGTAAATCTTCTCCTCTGATTGTCTGGTGAGCGATATCAGGGCCATCATGGCCCTCTTGTTGATAGTATATGAATTCAGGATTTTTTGGCTTTTCAGAAACCGTAGAATTAAATCTGTTCATTTCCATAAGCAAACAGAGCAGACCCTCACCACAAGGCTCCTACAAGAGCCATTTGATATTAATCTACTCTGTTTGCAGAGGCATGAATAGGCATTTATCAAATGAAAGGCTAACATGTGATACACGTTGCAGATGAATTTCAGTTGAGATGTTTCTAGCATGCAATGGTTGAGGTCTTTTCTTATATTAGTGATCATGTGTAAAGACACCTCATGTATCATATGTACTCAAAGTTTCACCTTCATAAGTTTTGTATGTCTTATACATGTATGTATTGAATTCATGCTATTCATTTTCACTTCATTTCATGCTCAGCCATTTAAAGAAAGAGGAGCATACGTTGTTGTTTCTGTCTATTTGAACCGCCATCCATACGATCAGTGATTTTCAATCTGACAGTAACTTCTGAAATGATTGTTGATTTAAATATTGTTTTGAAGAAGCTGTGGGTCTGTATTATTATACCCCCCTTTTGAAAAAATGAGGTATATTGCTTTGCACATGTTGGTCGGTCGTTCGGTAGGCCGGTCGGTCGGTAGATCGATGGTTTCCGAATGATAACTATTAAACGACATGGCATAGAATCTTCAAACTTGCTGTGGTGGTTGGTCATGACAACTAGATGACCCCTATAGTTTTTGAGGTCAAAGGTCAAGGTCACAATGACATTAACTGGTGAAATAGTTTCCGATCAATAACTGCTCAAGCGTTTGGCTTGGGATCTTCAAAGTTGCTGTGTTGATTAGTCATGATCACTTGATGACCTCCATAGTTGAGGTCACTAGATCAAAGGTCAGGGGGTCTGGGTCAAAGGTCAAGGTCACCATGACCTTAACTGGTTAAATGGTTTCCGATCAATAACTGCTCAAGGGTTTGGCTTAGAATCTACAAACTTGCTGTGGTAGTTGGTCATGACCACTGAATGACCCCTGTTGTTTATGAGGTCACTAGGTCAAAGGTCAAGGTCACCATGACCTTAACTGGTGAAATGGTTTCCAATCAATAACTGCTCAAGGGTTTGGCTTAGGATCTTCAAACTTGCTGTGGTGGTTGGTCATGACAACTAGATGAGCCCTATTGTTTTTTAGGTCACTAGGTCAAAGGTCAAGGTCACCATGACCTTAACTGGTGAAATGGTTTCCAATCAATAACTGCTCAAGGGTTTGGCTTTGGATCTTCAAACTTGCTGTGGTGGTTAGTCATGACAACTAGATGACCCCTATTGTTCTTGAGGTCACTAGGTCAAAGGTCAAGGTCACCATGACCTTAACTGATGTAATGGTTTCCGATTAATAACTGCTCAAGGGTTTGGCTCGGGATCTTCAAACTTGCTGTGGTGGTTGGTCGTGACCACTGGATGACCCCTATAGTTGTTGAGGGCACTAGGTCAAAGGTCAAGGTCACCATGACCTTAACTTGTGAAATGTTTTCAGATCAATAAATGATCAGTGGTTTGGCTTAGGATCTTCAATGTTGCTGTGTTGATTAGTCATGATCACTTGATGACCTCTATAGTTGAGGTCACTAGATCAAAGGTCAGGGGGTCCGGGGGTATACATGTTTTACAAACATCTCTTGTTTGAATAATTATTTTGAATAAACACAGAACAGGGAAAGGGTTAAACCATTCCCTCGTAGGCTATTTTTAGATCCAATCACTTTTGATAAATCTACCGAAAAGGAGCATTAACTAGAGAAAAGGAAAAGTTTAGAATTGTGTAGTTTGAAACCATTGTGATAAATAGAGCATTTGCTCCTATAGGAACAAATGCTCTATTTATCACATTGGTTTCAAAAAGTGACTTACAAAGGCATAGAAAGGTGTATTTATGTAGGAAAGGGTTAAATGTAGGAAAGGGTTAAATGGGGATTTCAGCATGACTTTCACCTTGCATTAAGCAGCCATATGCCTGAAAAGTCTTCTTTATTAAAAGTCCATTTTAGAGGGGGTTTACTGTATACATGTGTATAATTAGACTAATGAATAATGATATAGGGTAAGACAAAAAATGTTGACTTCAAGTCATTTCTGATTGTCTGTTAAAAATAAATTAAAAGAGGTGGTTTGTGGGTTCATTTTACCAATTAGCTACCATATTTCATACGACATTCTTCTGTTTACTTTAATGATTACTAAGAAAGTGCTATGTAATATCTTTCTTAATGATGTACAATTATTGTACAATACATTTCCTTAGCATGAATGTAGTTACCCAAGTTGAAGTTTGTTATGTATATTTTTGAAAAGTGTACTTTCATTAGGTGAGCGAGAGAGACTGGCATCTGACATTCCTCCCAGCCTTCCGTCAGTGTGTAGCTGCCGGGTCTTACAGTCTAATGTGTAGCTTTAACAAGTATGTCATCAGTTACACTGTTTTATAATTTTTCCATATTCAATTCCGTTATCAGATGTATCTGATATGTGTTTTGGTTTTGCTTTAAATTTACATCTTGTTTAAAGCAGTATTGAAAAAAAAGTTCCAAATTTGTATGAAACCAACTTTTGTCAATTTATCCAAAGTAAGATGGGCAAATGCTTAGCGGTGCATGTCTCTTGTTATTGTTTACTAAGATGCATCTGATAAGGAAATTTGTAAACAGGATAAAAGAGAATGCAACAGATATTTTTCACACATACTGTTGACCAACCATACTGACATTAAGTAAGAGCTAAGATAGATAGAGGGGCTGCCATGGCAGTGTACTCGGGTTTATAATCAGTTTAGTTGAGATCCAGATCTTTGATCCAGAGTTATATCTCTTACACAGGATCAGCTGTGAATTGAATGCTGTTTTGTCCAAACTGACACTGGCACGTTTACACACCTATGGATGAAATAGTTTGAGAAGATACTGAAGTCGTAGCAAAACGAGTTTAAAATACGTCTTTTATAATATTTTTGATAGAATATTTAAATTGAATATTTTAATGAATAAATGCCTTTGGAATATTCAGGAGAAATCAAATATTGGTTGCCTTTCCTAAAATGAAATTTTAGCCAATGATATCATAATTATATCAACAACAATTATTGCATTCAATGAACGAAATTGAGTTATACTATTTTCCTGTGACTCTGTCCTAAGAATCAATGGAGTGCCTGCGTGTGCTAACAAGAAACTGCTAACAGACATTCTCAGAGACACATGGAAGTTCACTGGTTACGTAATCAGTGACGAGGAAGCTGTAGAGAACCTTGTATTGTTTCATCACTATGCTAACAGTAGCATGGAAGCTACTATAGATGTTCTCAAAGCTGGGCTGAACATCGAGTTGACCACTAGTCGGAAAGATCCCTACTTTTTCAGTATTGGTAAGAAGCTCTGACAGTTGTGTAATAACTGCATGATAGAGCATCTGTGAATGGTGTTGCATAACAGGGAAAAGGGCTGAGCTATGAAAGCATTTGAAGTAAAATGCCTTAAGTAATACTGTATATCTGGCATTATAGCTTAATGGCTGTTGTTTGTATCGATAATGGCTTGTGTGGAAGATGAGGGGTTGGGAAAAAGCTCAAGGTATTTTTATGCACTCTGCGCCATTAGAGTTGGCAAAGCATGCAAATTCTTAAAAGTTTTCATTATTTCTATTTAGCTCTGGATATCTTGTTCACTATCCCAAGTAGAGCAAAACCCCTCTAAACTGGAATTTTAATAAAAAGGAATTTAGGTCTTATAGGCAGGTGGCTGCTTAATGCAGTGAGAAAGTCATGCAGAAAGCAAGCTCCTTTTGGACCTTTTCTGCATGACTTTCACCCTGCATTAACCTGCCACCTGCCTTTAAGATGGGTATTGATACTATTAAAGTTGAACATTCGGTTTGTGTGTCCCTTTTGAACATTTGAAAATGAAACCTTGTTTAGTAACAGATTTGTGTTGGCATAATCTTTTAGTGCTCTCGTTTATTGTTGAGGCATTTGGAATTTGATAGAATGAGAAACTAGAATGCTTGTGGTATTTATCTGGTGGCAGGGAATTCCTATAAATTGCTTTTGCAATAGTAAGCTTTCAGAGCATACTGTAAAATAAAATAAAAACTCTCTACAGAGACCGCAGTACTTAAGTCTAGCTGCGAGTCTTTAATGCTTAACCCTTTACTCCATGGATATTTAAGAAAGAAATGATGACACCATGAAGATTAATTTGCTGATTTTTTATAATGACATGAAACCATGATTTTTTGGCCAAAGACAGGAACTGTAGGATCAGATGTACAATGTATATTGTTTCATAAGCAAACAGAGCAGACACTGATCAGACAGCTCCTATAGGAGTCATCTGGTCTTGGTCTACTCTGTTTGCAAAGGCTTAGAGGGGCATATTAATGGAGTAAAGGCTTAACCCTGTATTTAATGAATATTCATACAAGACTTCTCCCATTATGAATATTAATTAATTTAATACTTGTGGTTCACACTTTCCCTGTTGATATGCCCAGCTTTGGTATTGAAATTTGTTTAAAAGGAATGTTACTATGTTGGGTTTCTTACTAACCGTTTAACCCTTTCCCTTAATAGGCTATTTTTAGACCCAACCACTTGGAATGAATCTACCGAAAAGGAGCATTAACTAGAGGAAAAGGAAATTTTAGAATTTTGCAATTTGAAACCATTGTGACAAATAGAGCATTTGCTCCTATAGCAGCAAATGCTCTATTTATTACAATGGTTTCAAGAAGTGACTATTACAGAGTGGTAGAAAGGCGTATTTATGGAGGAAAGGGTTAATCCTTTCCCTGTTTTATGTTTATTCCAAATTTCTATACCTGCTGAATATTAACGGAAAAAATAGTAATAATTAATTATGGAAGGTGCAACATTGTTGCCATTTTAGAAACTAAAGAAACAGATCTTTCAGATTCCATGAGCAAACAGCAGACCCTGAATAGACGACTCCTATGGGAGCCATCTGATTTGCGTCTTCTCTGTTTGCAAATGCTTGAAGACATGTTTATATGAAGCAAAGGGTTAAATGGTTTGGATCCAAATGATATACAGAGTAACTCAGTGTATCATTACAATAAGGAACATTTCACACAGACAGGTTTTTAACCCTTTCCTCCATAGGCTATTTTTAGATCCAACTTCTTTGGAAGAATCTACCAAAAAGGAGCATTAATTAAAGAAACAGATTTTTTTTTAAAAATTTGTAGTTTAAAACCATTGTGATAAATAGAGCATTTGCTCCTATAGGAGCAAATGCTCTATCTATCACAATGGTTTCAACAGGTGATGTTTAAAGAGGCATAGAAAGGCATATTTATGGAGGAAAGGGTTAAAGGAGTTGAAGAACAATCAACTTTGAAGGACTGAAACAGATAGTTTTGCAGTTAATCATCACCAGTGTTCAAGTGTATAAAAGCTGTTTTTTCACAGATGAGTTTTGTTCTAAAGTAAATTGCATGATTGCCTCCTTTCTGTCACATCAGTCGACAAATGAGAATTACACACACCAGAGGGTAGCAATGAAGGTACACTTTACCCAGAAATATCTATTAGTTTTAACTTGGTAGAAAGTTTTTGTTGAACTCTTAACCCTTTCCTTTATGGAAATGCATTTTCATGCATTTTCAAACAGAGCAGGCCCAGATCAGACAGCTTCTGTAGGAGCCATCTGGACAGAGTCTGCTCAGTCTGTTTATGACATGATATACATCTGATTCAAAAGTTTTTGTCGAAGCAAAAAAATTCCTAGAAAGGTAATAAATATCTATGATGTCATAATTTCTTACATGAATATTGAACAGGGAATACGTTTACTTAATATAAAGTAAAAACATATTTACCCAGTAGCTTTGCAGATGACATTCAAGATGTGTATCTGATGAACTAGTCATTCTAGTTACTTGTTCTTTTGTTAACCCTTCGCTTGCTGAATTTTAAAACACATTTCTCCTTCCTTACTCATGCCCTGTTGTATAATTTTATATATCTTCACTGTGTACAAGTATTTCGCTGTGCAATCACTGCTTTGGAGTGCACTGTTTGCACAATCAACTTGTAAATAGTGCAGACCCAGATGAGACAGCTCCTGCAGGAGCTGTCTCATCTGGGTCTTCACTATTTACAGGTAGGTATATTGACCCGAATAGCAAGCGAAGGGTTAATAAACTTGATAGCAAATCGAAGTACTGTAGGAATTGAAATGAACACATGTGATATAACACTTTTTTACTTTAAAAACAATTTTTTACTAATTGTTTGGACCCAAGTAAGATGTCTTTTAACCCTTTACTAAATAGATGCCCCTTTTAACTAACACCTTTGCAAACAGAGCAGACCTAGATCAGATGGCTTCTGGTTGAGTCATCTGATCAATGTCTGCTCTGTTTGCTTATGGAATAATACAGATCTGATTTTATAGTTTCTGCCATGACCAAAGGTTCCTGTGTTCATATGCAATTATACTGGAGCCATCTTATCTGGGTCTACTCTGTTTGTGAAGACATCAGAAGGGCAGAATTTAAAGGCAGCAAATGAGAGTTTTGACTGCACAACAAGTTTATCGTAGAATATGGACTGAAACAGACTTTGTTGTAATGTAAGACTTTGTCTTTTTGCTATTTTAAGTGTCAATGGAGTTCCTGCCTGTGCCAGCAAGAAACTGCTGACTGATATACTCAGGAAGGAGTGGGGCTTCAAGGGTTACGTAGTCAGTGATGAAGTAGCCCTTGAATTTATTTACCTTTTTCACAAGTACTGTAAGACCCCACTTGAGGCCGCAGTGATGTGTGTGGATGCTGGGTGTAACCTTGAGTTGCAAGGGGGAGCCCCTGCTGTCTACATGTCTATAGGTATAATGGCTGTGGGCACAAGTGTGATTGAGCTGTCACAGGACTATAAAGATCAGGTGTGGCATTGAAAATTGCCTGGTGCTTTATTTATGTTTATTAATTGGCTTTGGTTGATTTTCACCCATTATAAACATTTAAACATATACCCTAACTTGGCATCAGATATTTCATCTCTTTGCACACTAAGTAATTGTCCTCTGCATACATTCAGTGTGTTAAAAAGTTTGAATCCTGATAAGACAAGAAAGTACTCAGCATCTCGTCTTGATTCTTAATCATCACAAATTAAACTCTAATATATCAAGGGCTTAGGGTTAATTTTTTAACCCCCCCCCCCCCCCCCCCTCTAAAGGTGTTGGGATATAGTATTTTTGCATTGTCTGTACACCCTGGATTAATATCTCAGAAACGTTTTTCTTTGAAACTTTTTTGTAAATCTTTAGCACCATAAAGAAATGCAGGCCTGTAAGTGTCATTCACATGGACCTTGGAACACCAGAGTTATGACCCTTTGTTTGCCAAAAATGTAGCCTTTTTGTCTGTCCAGAGCCATATCTCAGAAACAGTTTGGAGTTTCTGTATGAAACTTTGTGTAAGTGTTAGATAGTATAAGAAAATGCAGTCCTTTAAGTATCATATACTGTTATACATTGACCATGGAACACCAACATTTTGTCCCTTTGTTTACCAAATAAATGTTTTCTGGTTAGACTCCAATATATTGCAATTGTTATTTCTAATTAATTCAAGCTTTTGAGACTTTTTTGACTGAGTGACAAACAGCTTGCATGCTGATGAAATGCCAAATTTCTCAGCATCTCATCAGGATCTAAGCTATTTGCAAATACCAGCCAGTCAGGTTATACTTAGCAGAAGAAGCATTTAAAATGAGTCCTTTATGAATAATCATCTAGTCACACTTCTGCAAACAAAGTAGACCCAGATCAGATGGCTCCTATAGGAGCCGTCTGATCAGGGTCTGCTCTGTTTGCTGATGGAATTTGATAGATCAGTTTCTTTAGTTTCTAAAATGACTACAATGTTATACCATCCATTTTTCATTGTAACTATTTTGTCCATGAATATTCAGCAGGTATTGAAATGTGAAATAAACCCAGAACAGGGAAAGGGTTAATATGTATGGTGTCATTAATTTTTGGGACATTTACAGTGAAGTCTTGATGACTTACATGCAAACATTTAAACCCAGATGAGATGCAAGTTGGAGTCTTACGGGATCCAAGCAGTGTAACATTCTGATCATGGTAAACTCTATAAATATGGGAAGTTATTAAACATAAATCTAGATTAGATGGCCCCTTTAATTGCTATTTAATAATAGTCTCCCCTCTGATCTGGGTCTGCAGTCTTTGCCATTCAAAAACCAGAATCAAATATGTTATTGGAATGATGATTCAATAATGTTCTGTATCCGATCTGTAATAGAACAAGTGTGATGCAGATGTATACACGCTCATGATTTGTTTGTTCATGATCTTGTGTTTGTTCTTTGTAGTAATCTTCTGTTTTGTTTCGGTATTTTTATTTTGTTTGGATATTCCTCTTGTTTATTGGACATGAGCTGATTTATACTGCTAAAGGGAGGCATGCAGCAATCCCATAGAGTATCTCTCCTTCTGCATGTCTGTTTCATGCCAGTCAGATTCTGTCTTGTTTCATGCCTGTCAGATTCTGTCGTGTTTCATGCAGATTCTGTCTTTGCTATAATTGTAATCAGACTTCAAACAATTGTAAACCACTATGGCAATTGTTATAGCATAAAAACTCATATTGGTTGCTTATAACTGTCAATTTACACAATTGCAATTGTAGCATCTTGTGACAGCTTTGTGTTCTTTCTTCACTTTCACAGCTACTCTTTTGGATGTTCATTTAACAGTTCCTATCATTCTAACCTGAGTAATGGTCAGAAATATTGACTGCATGTTATATATTGTGTATATTTATGTAGAATATCAGCATGCATTAGCTTCTTTTTTGTCAAGCAGCTGTCAAACAGATGATAATATAAATATGTTTTTTCCACATAAGTAATGTGGAAGTGGTCTTTGGTTCTATAGGTATGTACCAGCAGAGTTACAGATAACGGTGCATACCCAAATAGGCCAAATACTAAAATCATCAATTCTCCACCAAACCCTATACTGTGACCACTCTTTAGAATCGTCTCTTCGAGACGATTCTAAAGAGTGGTCACAGTATAGGGTTTGGTGGAGTAATAAAGGATTTATTCTTGAAAATATTTAATTTACGCATCTTATCTGGAGCTCTGTACCAGTACTAGAAATCAAACATGTTTATCTTCTAAGAACATTTTTAACCCTTTACATGATAGAGATGCCTTTTCACACTTTTGCAAATAGAACAGACCTAGATGAGACTGATCAGGGCAGTTCTGTTTGCACATGGAATTATAAAGATCTGATTCTACAGTTTTTGCCACGGCCTAAATATCCTGTGTTCATATACAGTTTTATGTATTAAACAACTCTGCTGATAAATATTCATGATGTCATTATTTCTTAAATGAATACATGTATTCATCAAGTAAATGGTTAATGAAGGCACAAGGGTTGGAATTTGTTTTATCCAGTCACCAGGCTTCTCTAGTGACATAATAAAGGGGGTGCAAATAAACTTAGGTTTATCTGGTTACTTCCGGTAGTGGAAGGTTTATTAGGTTAGTAGATGGGCGTAATGATTCTATAACCATGGAACTATTTTAGTTTTCTGTAAATATTCATAAACATGTTGATGGAATATATCTAACAGATCTATTTGGTCACCAGAAGAATTATTCAAATGGGAAAAAATAAAAATAATTGGCTACAGCTGGATTCGAACCCGCGCCTGATCCTACAAAAACTAATTCTAATCTCTCTAGAGACGTCGCGCTTACCGATTACGCCACTGAGGCCACATACAAAATGACGTTGATTTATCACTTTTATTAATTTAATCCACCGCTGGCAAAACCCGTTTTTGATAAAATCAAACCTGGAACCAAAGATTGACAGATAAATAGTAAATGTTTTCTTATTACTCTCACGATTATTTGATTGATAAACTCTTACAGGGGCGGTGATAGTCATAAACCTAAATATAGCCTGTTCAGTTCCATCGATTTCTGAGTGACGTTAGGTAGAATCTAAAAATAGAAACCGAGACTACGTAACTCGAATTTGACCAAAGAATATAAATCATGTCTGTTTGAAATAACTTATCGACCCTCGATTCAAATCATCTTATTTTTCAAATTCAACCACGTTTCCCTTCTAGTAATACAAGTATCGAAACTATATTCCTCTGCGGTAGCTCATTAGATCTATTTACGTCTAAATGGAAGTGAAAAGGGAGGGATCCGTTGATCGAAAAACTGCATTTTCAATGTAAATTATTTCAAGAGTGTTATGAGTCTATAAAAGACATTTAACTATATTGACTGGATAAATCGAATAATAGGTTAGTGCCGTAGATGGGACGCCTTTATCCGACTCGGAGAGAAAACAGTTGAGGCTCGGCAAGCCTCGCCTCAACGTTTTCTCCCCTCGTCGGATAAAGCGTCCCATCTACGGCACTAACCTATTATTCTCTATTTATTTAACAACCTGTTACTCCATGAGAATTCATATAAGAAATAATGACATCATAAAATATTAATTAGATTAATTGTTATGATAGCACATGGACACAGGAACTTTTGATCATGGCAGAAACTGTAAATCATATCAATATTATAACATTAGCAAACAGAGCAGACCCTTATCAGACGGCTCCTATTAGAGCAATCTGGGTCTAATCTGTTTGGCCAAGGTGTAGAAAGGTTATTTATGGAGTAAAGGGTTAAATACTGCTACATTGGTTCATATCATTTTGTTGAAGAAAGGCTTTTAGAGTTTGTTTTAATTGTCAGTACGGATCAGTCAGATTTTCGGTACCCTGATATTCGTGTAAATATTTGAAGCTTGAATGGAATCCCAGCATGTGCGAACTCCAAACTGCTGACTGATGTCCTGAGAAAAGAGTGGTCATTCACTGGCTATGTGGTCAGTGATATGCATGCATTAGAGAGAGTGGTATCACAACACCATTATTTGAAACACAACATTGATGCAGCCGCTACTTGTGCGAAGGCGGGCTGTAACTTAGAGCTCTCTGGTGGTTTTCCCGCTGTGTACTTGACCATTGGTATGTATGGAAAGATGTGTTTGTCTTCAGTGATACAGGTTCAAGATCCTAGAATATTCTTGATTCCCATAGCTGAATAGTGTTTGGAACTTTCTGGTTACACTTGCAGAAATTATTAAAGCTTTAGCACTAAGTTATGATAGAAGGGATATTGTACTCAAAAAAGAACATTTTAAAACCTTACTAATTCGAATACTCAAATAAGTATTGTTATTGGTCTATAAGGCAGGTGGCAGCTTAATGCAGGCTGAAAGCTGTACAGAAAGCTACTATGGGAATTTTTACTCCAACAATTTTTACCAGAGTTATGGGACTTTCATTTTTTTTACTCTATAAGATAAAGCTAAAGAAACTTGTGTGTCCAACTTTCATACTCCATTTGGAGGATTTTGTTTTTAACTTTTGAAAGATGAGCAACCTTGTTGTGAAGATGGCTGTATAAAAGGGAAATTTTGTTGCAACCATTTTTACCAGATTTATCTGGTCACAGTATAGGGTTTGGTGGAGAAATGACAATGTCAGTACTTGGGTACGCATCTTTATCATAGATAGCCGAGATAACTTTTATAATGGTATATGAGCACAGGACCTTTTTTCACGACAGAATCTAAATTATTTCGTAAGCAAACAGGGCAGGCACTGATCAGACGGGGATCATCTCTGTTTACATCAAAAGACATTTCTAACAGGTAAAAGGTTCATTCTCTCATATTGGAACCTCTATAAGAGTCAATTTTATTTTTGAAACCATTTTGATAAATAGAGCATTTGTTCCATAGGAGCAAATACTTTGTTTATCACAATGGTTTGAAAACTTCACAATTCTAAAAACAAAATGTTTTTTCTAGTAAATGCTCCTTTTCAGTAGGTTTATTCAAAGAGGTTGGTTCTTAAAATAGCCTCTGAGGGAATGGGTTAAACTAGTACTATTCCTTCTTTCAGCATGGCTTGAGCCTTATATGTTAACTATTTAACCCTTTCCCTGTTCTATATTTAGTCCAATTTTCAATACCTTCTGAATATTCACTGACAAAATAGTTATAATAAAATATGAAAGGAAAAATATTCACGGACAAAATAGTTATAATGAAGTATGAAAGGTAGAACATTTTTGGAACTAGAGAAACATCTATCAAATTCCATTAGCAAACAGAGCAGACTCTGATCAGACAGCTCCTATACGAGCCGTCTGATCTGGGTCTTCACCGTTTGCAAATACGTGAAAAGGTGTTTATATGAGGGAAAGGGTTAACCATCCACTGCATGATTCCCTTTGGGTTGTATGCTTAATTTTCTGTTTGCTGTCTGATGTGGATTTTATGTCACATTTGTTTTTTAGTGTGCTCTTAACCCTTTCCCTGGTGCATGTTTATGTAAGAAATAATGACAACATGAATATTTATTCGCTGAATTTTTATAATGGCAAATGTACACAAGATATTTCCATTATAGTACAAACTTTAAGAGCCAGGTGTGTTATAATTTCATAAGCAAACAGAGCAGACCCTATGCAGCTGGGTAGAGATTATGGTGAATCAGTTGATAGACTTTACTGTGTGGCTTGGTATTGTTGGCATAGTAAGCCAGAGGCCCTGGGTTCGAGTCCCAGTCGAGTCACAACTTTTTCACCACATGGTTCCTGCATGGGCCGTCTGGTCTGGGTCTTCTCTGTTTAAAAAGGCATGAAAAGGCACTTATATGAAGGAAAGGGTTAACAGAAACTTTTGTTCTGCTAGAAATACTTCTGTATGTCACTTACTTACATTTCTGTTACCAGCCTTAACCAGCCTATGTTGTGTCTAATCCCTCTCACTTGCACCCATAACATTTCCACCAGCAGTCAGGATAGATTTTTTTTTAAAAATCTCCTTTCCTTTTTAGAAAGAAATTGTCATTTGTTCCCATTATGGAATGTGGAATGTAGAAATGAGTAAAAATATTAGTCATTTTGAAACCAGTTATTTCTACTATTGCCACCCTTCTTTAAAGTTTCAATGGAGTACCTGCATGTGCCAGCCCTATACTGCTGACAGACGTTCTTCATAATGAATGGGACTTTAAGGGGTATGTTGTAAGCGACATGGGTGCACTGGAGCTCACTATTGAGAAGCACAAGTATTACACCAACGTGGTGGATGCCGCCGCGGGCTGTGCCAAAGCTGGCTGCAATCTGGAGCTGGTTGGTGATAACCCAAGCGGTATAGTGTATCAGCACATCGGTATGTCCCTATCACACTTCACAAGATTAGGTCATCAAAACTTATCCATAATGATCGTCATACAACTTGTTTTACAAACATGTTTGTATGGAAATGCACAATTTGAAATTGCTTGTGTGTCCAGCTGATGGAAAGAGCAGTCTTTGTACTTTGTAAAATTACATTTATAATCAGATTTGCAGACATGTTTGAAACTTTGGGTCTGATCAGGGGCTGAACTGTTTGAAGCAGATGTGGAGATTTGTTTTGTTTTGTTCGGTAACTGCTAGTTAGAAAAGCTTGAAATTTTCAAACATGGCAGTATATCCGGGTCAACATTGTCTATATTAACCAAAGACTGGATTTTGTACTACGGACTCTTTATCTTAGTTTCAATTGTAGCATGTATTAGTTGGGCCCTCATTGTTTAATGTTAGTCATTTCAGAATGAAAGGCTTTAACCCTTTCCCTCATATTGACGACTTTTGACGACTCGGTAAAAGTCACTTTGTGAAAGCATTGTGATAAATAGAGCAATTGCTCCTATAGGAGCAAATGCTCTATTTATCACGATGGTTTCAAACTAAAAGATCCTAAAACTTTCCTTTTCTCTAGTTATTGCTCCTTCTCGGTAGATTAATTCAAAGAGGTTGTATAAAAAAATAGCCTATGAGGTAATAGGTTAACAGTGCAAACCATGACCAGAAGGCTCATTCAAAAACTGTCTAAACTTGGTCTACACTGTTCAAAATCTGATATAGTCACAAATTGGAACATTTCAGCAAGGTTAATCCTATTCTAAATATTGGACAAGAAATATAAGACTTGGGACCTTGACCTTGAACCCTTACAATGAATTTTCATATGGACTTTTCCAAAATTCAAACAAACCAAGCTTATGGTGAATATGTAGGTATTTTTCTAAAAAAAGTGTAACATGACACACTGCAGACCCTGATAAGAGGGCTCCTCTAACAGCCCTCTCATCTGAGTCTACACCTGTTTGCAAAGGACATTAGTGACTCGTGTCCTGCATTGTAAGGGTCACCTGACACTGCTGAAACAAGTTCTGCACTTTACCTGGATGAGATGAATATTTTTGTCTAAGTTTAATGACACTCACCCTAGGGGTTTGAGAGATATGGACCAGACATGAAAAAAGTATGTGTGACACATGTCTTTTAAATCTTTCTAGAAAATGCTTGTAGCCAGTAAGCTTGAATTTTACATTTAGTTTCACATAACACATGCCTAATGTCTAACATGGTTTAAGTTCTGCATGGCCTTCATAGGTGGATTTGTGTAGATACTACTGTGTGTATATATATATACTGTATCATTATAAGCTATTTTGTTCATTTAAGCATTATTGAGTATGCTCATTTTTAGCTTATCTGTTGCAAAGAAATCAGGAACTATTGTCGTAACTCCGGCGTCTGCGTCGTCGTTGTCATTGTCGTAGTCGTCCGAAATCTTAACATTAACCATAACTTCTTCAATTTTTCATTTACAACCTTCATTTTTGGTATGCATGTTCATCTTGACAATGACGACAGACGAGCGTTGGCACCCACTTGCGGTGCTCTTGTTAGGTTTAGCTTTGTTTAAAACGTAATAGAATATTCTCATTTTCAGTCTGTATTATTGTCAGGAACATTTGCTTTGTCTGATTTTTCTTTTAACAGCCTTACAGCGAAATGAATGCTTATATATATATATATAATTGATTTTTAATCATTAATAAAACTGAATCCACTGTTGTTAGGTTCTAAATATGCCAATGCCAATGGAGGAACAGGAGATATAAAGGGGTCCATCTGTCATTTCAGATGAAAGTGATGGTCTGTTTAATTCAGTATCTTAGAATCAAGTTATATTCACTGATTTGTAATTTGTTTTGAAAGGTTGTTTTTTGTGATAATCAGTTACAGAAAATCTCATTTTCCCACACTAACATGTACCTATTGATTTTTCAACTATTGACAATAGAGTATTATATTTAATAGTTACAGCAAAGCTTGTTTTAAACATTTACTCCATGAATATTCATGCAAGAAATAATGACATCATGAATACCAAATTAAATTGACTTTTTATAATAGTTCGGGAACACAGGAAAATTGGCCATGGCAGAAAGTGTAGAATCAGATCTTTATTATTCCAGAAGCAAACAGAACAGACCCTGATCAGACGGCTCCTATGGGAGCCATCTGATCTGGGTCTACTTTATTAAAATTTTGCAAAGGCATAGAATGGTGTATTTAAGGAGTAAAGGGTTAAACATACACAGTCAATGAAACGGACATAACTTTTACGTTAGACTTAATCCATTCCCTCATATTGACGCCCTTTGATGTCACTTTGATGACCTTTAAACCTCCATAGAGCAAATGCTCTATTTATCACAATGGTTTCAACACTACACAATTCTAAAACAATCCTTTCCTCTAATTAATGCTCCTTTTCGTTAGATATATTCAATGAGGTAGGATCTAAAAATAACCTATACGGGAATGGGTTAACACTTTACTTGATAATCCCACCTTTTTAAACTTTTGCAAACAGAGTAGACCCAGACCAGACAGCTCCTGTAGGAACTGTTTGATCAGAATCAGCTCTGTTTATTTATAAAATAACTCTGATTCTCTTATGGTTGCTATAAATTTCCTTTACATTTATACTACAAAAATTTACAGTATTTGAATGAGTTGAGTGTTCAGTAGGTAAAATGTTAGTCAAATAATACAGTAAAACCTCTCTATAATGACCACTGAATTGTGTTAATTAGTTGGTATTCAGGGTAGGTGGCTGCTTAAAGTAAGATGAAAGTAAAACAGAACGCTCCTATAGGAGCGTTCTGTTTTACTTTCACCTTGCTTTAAACAGCCACCTGCCTTTAACACAAAATACTTGATGTAATTTAGTGGCTGTTATAGAGAGGTTTTACTGTATGTATATATAGTTTTCCTATGTATTGATATAGTATCAGCCTTGTTCTGCATGAAAAAGATCGTAAAAATATAAATTGTCAATTATGTGTTTTCACAGAGGAAGCTGTTAAACAAGGGAAACTATCGGAGGATCTAGTGAGGGAGAGAGTTAAGCCCCTTTTCTACACTAGAATGAGGCTCGGAGAGTTTGACCCTCCAGAGATGAACCCCTACCTCCAGTACAACCTGTCCTTAGTCCAAAGCCTAACTCATCGGCAGCTGGCTGTTAGTGCAGCCATGCAAACATTTGTACTGTTGAAAAATGACCACAGCAGACTGCCCCTGAACAAGAAGTTTAATAAGATTGCTGTAAGTATATAAGAATCGTGTTAAACCTTTACTCCATGAACATTAATGCTGGACTCTGCCCTGTTTGCAAAGGTTCGACTGTTTAGTATTGGGTTTAGGTTATGTGTGTGATTTAACTCTTGTAACTTACCAGCTAAGATTTAATGACTGACCTATGGTGTATGTGTGGAGGGGGGGGGGGGGCTTTAACCCTTTCATTCAAATATATGTGTACAGAGTAGATCCAGACCAGAAGCCGTCTGATCAGGGTCTGCTCTGTTTGCTAATGGAATATGAAAGATATATTTATTTTACTTACATTTTCCCACATTCCATATATTTTATTATAACTACAGTAAAACCCCTCTAAACCGGACGTTAAATTTGCTATAAATACCGGTCTTGGAGACAGGTGGAAGCTTCATGCAGGGTGAAAGTCATGCAGAAAGCTCCTAGAGGAGCTTTCTGCATGACTTTCACCCTGCATGAAGCAGCCACCTGCCTAAAAGTATCTAAATTCTTCTGTACTAGAATTCCGGTTTAGAGGGGTTTTACTGTACATGTATTTTGTCCATGAATATTCATTTGATATTGAAATTTGTAATGAACATAGAACAGGGAAAGGGTAAATACAAAACTCTTTCCAGATGTCGTGGTACATTGAAGTTAATACACCTTATCATGTTGATGATAAATTGTGTCTGCTGACACTTTGGTCTGAAAGTAATTTTTACTGTCTTCTGATTCATTCAAACTTTTGAGAATGTACTGACCAAGTGTCAAATAGCTTGGATCCTGATGAGATACTGAGTCTCTAAGCTGTTTGCAAATATTAGTCGGGTTGTGCTTCGGTGCTGATAATGCTTTATTCCATGAACATTCGTGTAAGAAATAATGACATTATGAATATTACTTAGATTAACCCTTTCCTCTGTTGGGATTTTGTAAACAGTGTAGACCAATAGCAGTTGTATTGTCCACGAGACATAGTATCTGCAGTGGGATTGTTATACTTCTGTGCCTGCTTGGCTTACATTACAATGTATATACATGGCCAACATCAGAAAGCAACTTGTTTCATTGTGTGCCTAATTTTAAAATTCTATACATGTATAAACTCGGTAAAACCAGCCTTCCATGACCGTTAAACAGTAATCTGATTTTTTATTTTAGGATAGGCTACAACTTAATGCAGAATATGGGTAATGCATTCTGTAAGCAACCAAGGTTCAGTTTTGAGTACATGTATTTACATTGTCAAGTGTCTCTGATAATAAGAGAAATTAGGATAGATCTATGTACATTGTAATGCTAATGCAGTCTAATACCTCCCTGGTGTCCACCAGTCCTTTTAATACTGACTATTCAAATGGAAAAGGCCGACCAGTGTTTTACTATATATATATATATTTTGAATGACAAACAGTGCAGACCCTGATCAGATGCTCCTGTAGGAGCATTTTTATCTGGGTCAACACTGTTTGCAAATGGCAGCTGACTCGTTTCCCACATTTGAAGGGTTAGAATTGCCTGTCAGAGGATTTCTTGAGAAATAAGAGATATTGATTTGAATAATATGCCTCTCTTCAGCATCTCTAATTTGCTGTTCTCAGATCGTAGGTCCTATGGCAGACAATCTTCCTCAGTTATATGGGGACTATTCAGCTGATGTGGACCCCAAGTATGCTAAAACCCCTCTACAAGGTCTGCAAGGCCTGGCCGACAATGTAGGATATGCAGCTGGCTGTACAGACAACAGGTGTACAAACTACACAGATACAGATATCAAAATGGCAGTCATGGATTCCCAACTTGTTATTATTTGTGTTGGGACAGGTATGGACATCTCATTATGACAGTTCAAAGGATTAATTAAAGCTGAATACCTTAATTACCCAAAGTATATAGACTGACAAAATTTACACAAGTTTATCCAAATAGTTTGAATCCAGATCAGATGATGAGTGACTTAGACTCAAGCTATTTGTCGCTTAACATAGAGTTTCAAAATGCTAACAGAATTGGATAAGGTTTAAAATGTTACAGAGGAGAGTTGTTTAAGATATCCATTTTAACTTAATATACTGATATAAATGAGATGTTTTAATTGTTACGAACACCATGAATATTTATTAGCATACTTTTTATGATGGCGTTATGAACAATGAAACTTTAGGCCATGGCATAAATTGTAGAATCATATCTACATAATTCCTTAAGCAGTCTGGTCTGTGTTTATTCTGTTTGAAAATGCATTAAAAGGCATATATATTAATCAAATGGTAAACCCTTTACCTCATGAATATTCATGTAAGAAAAAATGACATCATGAATATTAGATGTATTTCTATATTTGCACACAAACACAAAGACTTTTGGCCATGTCAGAAGCTGCAGAATCAGACCTATATTATTCCATAAGCAAACAGAGCAGACCCTGATCAGATGATTCCTACTGGAGCCATCTGATCTGGGTCTACTCTGTTTGCAAGGCGTAGAAAGGCCTATTTATGGAGTAAAGGGTTAAGGGCCATGCACATTGGTCATTATCCTTTTACAGAACTGAAAATTTAACCGTTTCCCGCATACAAAACCCTTTTTATTGCCCTTGTAAATAGAGTAGACCAAGATCAGAAGGCTCCTACAGGAATCGTATGATCATGGTCTGCTCTGTTTGCTTATTAGATCTGACTCTACAATTTCTATCAATACCAAACTATCTTGTGTACATATGCCATTATAAAAAACAGCTGATAAATATTCATGATGTCATTATATTCAGCAGAGAAAGGGTTAAATATGTTTTGTTGGTAGCTGAGTATTTACATATACGGGCTGTGCTCAGGTTTGTTTGAGAAATCAAATACAGTGTGTCTTATTTCACAGGTCAGGAGTTGGAGAGTGAAGGTAATGACAGGTACACAATGGATCTACCCAGCAACCAGACACAGCTGATAAAGGATACTCTGTTTGTCAGTAAGTATTGTTGCATATGCCTCTCTCTGCACTGTGATACTAACTTTTAGTATTTTTCCTTTTCTTCACAGTTCCAAACTATTTAGATTAAAATGAGGTGCGAATTCACATGTCACAGTGGTCTGTTTGCCTCAAAATGTTAAATTTGATAAAATATTTTTAAACCTTTATTCTGTGAATATTTATGTAAAGAAATTATGATATTATGAATATTAATTAGATAAATTTTTGAATTGGCATATTAGCAGAGAAAAGTTTGCCATGGCAGAAACTGTAGAATCAATATCCATGCTTATAAAGCTTTTTAGTTGACTCTGAGTTTGTTCTTAAGCTTTTAATTGGTCAGTTTGAGGCTCAGACTCAACTAAAGAGCTTTATAAGCATGAACCCTGATCTATATGATTCCATTAGTAAACAGAGTAGACCTCGATCAGACTGTTTCTACTGGAACCATCTGATCTGGGTCCACTCTGTTTGCAAAAGGCATTAAAAAGCGTATTTATGGAGTAAAGGGTTAAAGCTTTGATTCTGTTTGTAGAATTAGGTAAAACTTTCTACATACCTAATTATTTACTTTTTTCAGGTTCTGGCAAAGCTGTGATTCTGCTTGTGTTCAGTGCTGGACCAGTCAACATCAGTTTCGCTGACAGAGATCCTAGAGTAGAGGCAATTATTCAGTGCTTCTTCCCGGCCCAGGCTACAGGAGATGCCTTGTTCAACACCCTGACCATGGGCAAGCCAGACGCGAGTCCTGCTGGTCGACTACCATACACCTGGTATGACACTGCTGACCAGGTATGTAGTTCCAGCTGCATTTATTATATGCTAACTACCCATTTATCCTTGGTCTTTGGACACCCACTATGGCCTCTCTATAGGATTGTAATTTAATACCATGTTGATTACTTTAAATAAGACTGACATAGTAACCAATTGACATAGTAACTAATAAAAAGTGTACAGTAAAACCTTTCTATAACAGTCACTAAGTTCTGTTAATTATTTGGTATTTAGGGCAGGTGGCCACATAAAGCAAGGTGAAAGTAAAACAGAACGCTCCTTTAGGAGCGTTCTGTTTTATTTTCACCTTGCTTTAAGCAGCCACCCGCCTTTAACACAAAATACTTGATGTAATTTAGTGGCCATTATAGAGAGGTTTACTGTATATATGCAACAAAGGGTTAATGTTTTTCACTTAAAGTATCTGCCCATGTCTTTCTAATTAATATATTATTGGTAATTTTGTTTAATAGCACTGTAATTATAATAAAATGATTTAGTTCAATTAAAATGAAAAATTAATTTGAGCCCACTCATTATAACCCAGCAAACAAAGTTTGAGGGAGTAAACTGGAATCACCTAAGGAGCCGGCCAGGCAGTCAGTTCATCTGCATTAAAAGATGGGTTGTTGGTGTCACTAACTTCTCATTCAATTTGAAAGTTAATGAATTTATATTTGATGTACATAATAACTAAGAACAGTAAACGTACAGGAAGCATTTTCCATGTGTTTAGCCTGTAGCATTGCAGAGTTATCTCCCCTTGAACTTTGAGTAAATTTTATCAGTTTGGCATAAAAAATGGTGTAGTGAACTCCTTCAATTTGAAAGTTATTAAATTCATACTTGTCATACGTAATAACCGTAAATAGTAGAAGTAGACATGCAGGACACAATTTTCATGTGTTTGAATTTAAAGTAATATTTGTGTCATTTGGGCATATAACATGGGTAGCAATCAAGGCTGCTGTGCAACGGTATTATAACCTTTAATTACAGTTCTAGTTGGTTTAGCCCACTCATTGATTTAAGTATTATCAGAAGTACATTTCTTAATTTAAAGCTCTTTTCTTCAAACTACAGAATTTTGTAAATTATCATATATCAACATAAGGAAAAGGTGGATATGGACAACAAATTATTAGCTATTAAGTGAAAGATGAAAATTATGCTAATGCTCTTAGTGGAGAATGATGATTATGCAAAAAGCTTCCACATATTGCGTTTTTCTGCATTAAGTAGTGACCTTCTTTTAAAGTCACTACATATTCATTTAGCAATCATGAAAGAGAGGTTCTATGATATTTGCACATGAAATTCAAAATTTCAGATCCCGTCTATGACTGACTATTCCATGGATGGTCGTACCTACAGATATTTCAAAGGGAAGCCACTTTATCCATTTGGCTATGGCTTGTCCTATTCCACCTTCCACTACCAGAAAGTCTTTGTCCCGTCTTCAATCGTGTCAGGCGATGATCTGTACATGGAAGGATTGGTGATGAACAATGGCACTGTTGATTCTTATGAGGTACAAAGAAATCTAATATATAATTAATTTCCAAGGATGAAATACTTTTAACCCTTTCCTGAATGAACATTTAACTCTCTCCTCCCTAAATACGCTCTCTACACCAGTGCAAACAGTAGACCCTGACCAGATGTCTCCCATAGGAGCCGTCAGATCAGGGTCTGCTCTATCTGCCTAAATTATAATATAGATATGATTCTACAGTTTCTGCTTTTATAGCAAAAGATTACATAATAATATGCCATTTTAAAAAATAATCTAATTAATATTCATGATGTCATCATTTTTTAGCTCACCAGAGCACAAAGTGCTCAGGGTGAGCTTTTGTGATCGCCTGATGTCCGTCGTTGGGCGTCGTCCGTCGTCCCGCGTCAACAATTTGAACCTTTAAAAATCTTCTCCTCTGAATCTACAGGGTTCTCAGCTTTCATCTTTGGTACATAGCATCACCTATAGGTCCTCTACAAAAGTTATATAAATTATGCCCCTGGGGTCAAAATTGGCCCCGCCCCAGGGGTGGGAAGTTTTCAATAGAAACATATAGTAAAACTTTGAAAATCTTCTCCTCTGAAACCAGAAGGTTATTAGCTTTCATATTTGGCACATAGCATCATGTTCAGGTCCTCTACAAAAGTTATATAAATTATGACCCTGGGGTCAAAATTGGCCCCGCCCCAGTGGTGGGCAGTTTTCAATAGAAACAAATAGTGAAATCTTTGAAAATCTTCTCCTCTGAAACTGAAAGGCTCTCATCTTTCATATTTGGCACAGAGCATCAAGTCCAGGTCCTCTACAAAAGTTTTATAAATTATGGCCCTGGGGTCAAAATTGGCCCCGCCCCAGGGGTGGGCAGTTTTCAATAGAAATATATAGTTAAAACTTTGAAAATCTTCTCCTCTGAAACTAGAAGATTCTCAGCTGTCATATTTGGTACAGAGCATCATGTGCAGGTCTTCTACAAAAGTTATATAATTTACGCCCCTGGGGTCAAAATTGTCCCCGCCCCAGGGGTGGGAAGTTTTCAATAGAAACATATAGTAAACCTTTGAAAATCTTCTCCTTTGAAACCAGAAGTTTCTTAGCTTTCATATTTGGCACATAGCATCATGTTCAGGTCCTCTACAAAGGTTATATAAATTATGACCCTGGGGTCAAAATTGGCCCCGCCCCAGGGATGGGCAGTTTTCAATAGAAACAAATAGTGAAATCTTTGAAAATCTTCTCCTCTGAAACTGGAAGGCGCTCAGCTTTCATATTTGGCACATAGCATCATGTTCAGGTCCTCTACAAAAGTTATATAAATTATGCCCCTGGGGTCAAAATTGTCCCCGCCCCAGGGATGGGCAGTTTTCAATAGAAACAAATAGTGAAAACTTTGAAAATCTTCTTCTCTGAATCTGGAAAGTTCTCAGCTTTCATATTTGGTGCATAGCATCATGTTTAGGTCCTCTACAAAAATTGTATGAATTATGGCCCTGGGGTCAAAATTGACCCCGCCCCATGGGTGGGTAGTTTTCAGTAGAAACATATAGAGAAAACTTTGAAAATCTTATCCTGAAACTGAAAGGTTCTCAGCTTTCATATTTGGCTCATAGAATCATGTTCAAGTCCTCTACTAAAGTTATATAAATTATGCCCCTGGGGTCGAATCATGTTCAAGTCCTCTACTAAAGTTATATAAATTATGCCCCTGGGGTCAAAATTGGTCTGCCCCAGAGCCGGCTAGTTTTCTCTAGAAACATATAGTGAAATCTTTGAAAATATTCTCCTCTGATTGTCTGGTGAGCGCTCCAGGGCCATTCTGGCCCTCTTGTTCATGAATATTCATGGAGTAAATGGTTAAGCCTCAATTAATCATTTCAGGAATATCCATTAACATAATCTTTATGATGTTCAAGGTAATTGTTGGTTTAGAAAAAAACTATAGGATCAGATCTATATACATCAATAAGCCAACAGAGCAAACTCCTGCAGGAGCCATCAGATCTGGATCTGCTCTGTTGGCAGTCAAATTTTCTCTTTCAGTAAAGTAGGTTTTATCTTTATGAAGAGGAAATTGTTACATGAATTACCAATACAGTTGTGAGTTTTTACCATTTTCAGCTTGTCTGGGGGTTTTTTTAAGGAAAAATTGTTCAGGTATTGCCTAAGCCATTATGTCGTCATTGTTGTTGTTATTGTATAGAAACTTTGACATTTTATCATAATTTAAACATGAGTATAGCTATCCCAATCAATCTTCACATGGTTCAGCACAGTCACAAGGGAAACTATCTGTTAACAAGCCATTACTCTGCCATGCATTTAAAGAGTTATTGCCCTTTGAAACATTGATTATTGTTTGGTTTGGTTTTTATCGGGTTTTACATCGTTTTTAACAGTATTTCAGTCATATCACGATATCCAGCTAATTACAGATGGAGGAAGACCCCAGATGTTCTTCTGTGCACAGAACAAGTTGCATTGTTCCGTGCACAGAAGAACATCCAGGTAGAACCACGGACCAACCTCAAGCCAGCTAGAAGGCTTCCTCACATGAAAAATTCAAATGCCCAGATCGAGATTTGAACCCACAGCAGTGAGGGGCTAAGCGATTATCAGTCAAAGACCATAACCACTCGGCAATGGAGGCCCCCATTGGTTATTGTAGAGAAGCAAAAGTTTGCATTTGTTTGCATGCATCACATTTTTACAGTTAATTGTGGTATTTGATTGGGAAAATTTTTATTGAAATATGCATTTGCATTTTCTGTTCATATTTCATATTGTTTCGTAGGGATATTAGAGTTAAGATAGTTAGGGGTGGCATCATATGCATGTACAACACATTCTCCCTACACCATATTTACACCTCACTATTTCACATTGTCATTATGCCATATTCTCACTACTCCTTGTTCTCACTTTTTTACATTCTCAGTACACCATATTCTCAATATTCCGTATTGTCACTACACTATATTTTCACTACTATACATACTCGCTACACCATATTCTCACTATTTCACTTTGTCACTATGACATGTTCTCACTACATAATATTTCACATATCTTGCTATATATCTCACTGTTTCTTATTTTCTCAACTGCACATTTGCACTATTTCACATTCTAACTTCTTTGCATTCTTACTACAGTAAAACCCTGCTAATGCGACCACCTAAAACAGGTATACTTCTAGGTGCTAGATGCAGGTGGTAGCTTAATGCAGGACAAAAGTAATGCAGAAAGCTCCTCTAGGAGCTTTCTGCATTACTTTTTTCCTGCATTAAGCAACCCCCTGCTTCTAAAGACAGCTATGTTTATTCGTTAAGTGGTCGCATTAGAGGGGTTCTACTGTATTTCATATTTTCCCTGCATGTTATGTACTTCCAGGTTGTTCAGGTTTACATATCCTGGGCTTCAACTACAGAGGTGATGCCTCACCTACAGCTTGTGGCCTTTAACAGAATATTTCTGCAGGCTGGAAGTATGTCTATATTTGAGTTTGTAATAAAACCTGAACAGATGGCGGTGTGGACAGATGCTGGCTATGCAGTACAGACAGGTAAGAGATTATGTCTGGGAGAGAGTTTAGTCTGACATACTGTATTCTCCCTAATAACATCCCCCACAATGATGAACTTCTCATGGTGGGGAGGTAGGGGGATAACTAATAAATAATCAGTAATATGACTGATCATTGTATGTACGCCATTGCAGAAATATCCCAGTTTCTGCAATATAAGTATGTATTTACAAGTCTCCTGTGACAATTATCTGTGTGAAATTTTTATTCCACAATAATAATTTTGTCGTCATTCAACATAAATCTTTCAAACTTGGCATACATGTGCAACTTATGGAGGCGAACATTTTTAGGGGTCACTTATTAAGGTCAAGGTCATACATCAAGGTCAAAGGTCATATCCGGGGCATAGTGTTTCACAAACACATCTTGTCTTAATTTTAAAATGTTGAAACGTGTTCATTCATGAAAATGACCACACTGTATATGGACCATTGATGAAAAGTCATCACTCATATGTACACATGATATCAATAAATATTTCCAATTAGTCCACATCCAAGCTCAAGACAAGGTGATGATTGTAGAAATGTTAAGCGCTGTCAACACTTGAGGACAATGGATTACTTGACAATACTTGCTTGTTAAGTATTTACTTGACGAAGAATTAGAAGCCTCCATCCATTATAATTATTTATCATTTTAATTTTTTTATATAAAAGTAGGAATTTTATTGCCATTGCAAACAGTAGTGAACCAGACCTGACTCAGACTAATATGGATGGAGTTTGCCATGAACATGGTTAATTATTTCTAAGGGAAGACATTTCTTGCAAGTAATAATTGTTGAGAATGCAGGGATTTAATTTTCTAATTATATTTTTCAGGCAAGATTAATATATATGTAGGTGGACAGCAGCCATTCCAGGAGTACAAGTCAACCGGCTCCAACATCCTGACAACAAGCTTTGAGATAACGGGTGGAGATAAATACCTGGGCAAATTTTAACACCATGAACACCTTAGTTACTTTCAAAATTGTATCCTATACAAATACATGTGTCTTATAATTCATTATGAAACATTAATCCTTGAATGTGGGAAAAGTGTGTAGTGGCATTTGCAAACACGGTAGACTCATACCAGAAGGTTCCTAGAGGAGCCCTCTGATCAGGGTCTGTACTGTTTAACATTCAAAATCCTCTTGCAAATTTCACCTTTTCAGACTCTATCATTAAACACTGATGGACCATTTCACTTTGAATATTCAGCATTCAAAGGGTTAATTAGAATACCAGTCAGTTTGGATCCTGATAAAAGAATTAGTGACACAACATAGTGGTCCAAATAGATGCATAAAATTAAATTTAAACAATTTCAAGAATTGCCCCTTTATTTCTCCACCAATCCCAATACTGTGACCACTCTTTAGAATCGTCTCTTTGAGACGATTCTAAAGAGTGGTCTCAGTATAGGGTTAGGTCGTCTCTTCGAGACGATTCTATAGAGTGGTCACAGTATAGGGTTAGGTTGAGAAATAACAATTTTAGTATTTAGGTATTTGGGTAGCTCTGCAACATCTTATTTTGTATCCAAACTATTTGTGTATGTTATGAATTTATCTATAGAGTCCATTATGTGGACACGAATATCAAAAGACGAATAACTGTAATCAGAAGTATCGAAATTTGTAAATAAAAGGACACCATATGCTCAAAATATGCAATATACAGCTGGACTTCGATATCTTGAACTCGTATAACTCAAACTTTGGGATAAATCAAAGTAAATGTTTGGTCCTTCCAAAATTTACAATACAGAATTGTTACAAAATGTCTCACTACGCATATCTAAAAACACATGTAACAGCTTAATGAAGGTCAAAAGTTATGCTGAAAGCTCCTGCAGGAGCTTTCAGCATTACTTTAGACCTGCATTAAGCAGTAAACTTGAGAAATTGTCCAGCTAAGAGATCAGATGACTCAAACTGCTGTTATCTCGAAGTAATTTGTATGGTCGGAGATATCGAAATTCAACCGTATTTGACTTTGTACCTAATCACCTTTCATACAGGACTCATCCCATCATTAATTTTAACCCTTTGCTACATGAATATTCATAAATATTAATAAGCCGAATATTAATAATGGTACATGAATTCAAAGAATTTTTGACCACGGCAGAAACTGTAAAATTAAACCTACAAAATTCTATAAGCAAACAGAGCAGAGAATGATCAGACGGCTGTTATAGGAGTCATCTGATCTGGGTCTACTCTGTTTGCCAAGGCATACAAAGGCATATTTATAGAATTAAAGCTTAACCAATTCTCTCATATTGACACCTCTGTAAAAGTCACTTTCTGAACTATTGTGATAAATAGAGCATTTGCTCCATAGGAGCAAATGCACTATTTATTACAATGGTTTCAATACTACACATTTCTAAAACAAACCTTTCCTCTAGTAAATGCTCCTTTTAGGTAGATTTATTCAGGGAGGTAGGATATATAAATAGCCTATGAGGGAATGTGTTAATAGGTTGGATCCAGATGTGGTGCTAAATGACACAGCATCTCACTAGTCTAACATTTATTATAGCTTTGAAAATAAAGTGAAACACTTGTGAAGTGACCACTTAATATATTAGCATGAGAGTCCTTAAAGCAGGTGGTTGCTTAATGCAGGGCAAAAGTAATACAGAAAGCTCCTGTAGGAGGTTTCTGCATAATCTGTGCCCTGCATTCAACTACCACTTGTCTCTTAACCTTTCCCCGTTGAATATTCATGTAATTAATAATGATAGCGTGAATATCTATAAGCTGACATTTTTATATTGGTATATGTATATATGAATTTTCCATATTGGTAGAAACTGTAGGTAGATCTGTAATGAATTCATATTAGAGCAAACCGAGGGCTTGGTGCAAAACTATTCTACCTTTGTAAAGGAGTTAGAATAGTTTTGCACCAAGCTCTCGAAACAGAGATAACTCTGATCTAATGGTTCCTACAGGAGCTGTCTGATCTAGGTGTACTCTTGTTTGCATAGGCATTAAAAGGCATTTGTATGCAAAAAAGGATTAAAAATCCAGAATTAGAATTCTTTTTTAGTGGTCGTCATAGAGAGGTTTTACTGTGTACAAGAATATTTTTTGTCCAAGAATGTTTGCTTAGCATGCTAAAGGTTGTGTCTAAAACTTGAAATGAACAGGTCAATTTTAAAGTACTGACGAAGAACAGCAAATACATGTATACCCTGATTATGGTAATACCTTACATATTCGGACAGACAAACTTAGGAAAATAGTGTAAACCCAGAGCAAATGGCTCCTGAAGGAGACATTTGATCAAGGTATACACATTTTGCTACACTGTCAGCCTACTCTTTTAAAGTTATCAGAATGGTACCTATTTGAATTACTAGTATTCAACTTGATAAAGATGTCAGAGAGGAGATAAGGTGTCTGAACACTTACATTAATTAGTTTATGTCATTAAGATCTATACTAATGAGTTCAAAGTTGAGGTCAATAGAGGTCAAAGGCTATATGACTCAAAAACCGTAGATTCCATGTGTTATTCATTTTCAGTGGTTACCTTATAGTAACTGCTTTGAGAAATTGTTATGAGTGTAAAATATTTAGTTTATTGGTGTCTGGATTTAGTTTATTGGTGTCTGGATTTAGTTTATTGGTGTCTGGATGTCTGGATTTAGTTTATTGGTGTCTGGATTTAGTTTATTGGTGTCCAGACTGTGCCAGTGGATTCTGGATCCAGAATGTGCCAGTAGCATCTGATGCAGAATATGCCAGTGGCATCAGGGTCCAGAATGTTCCAATGGCATTTGGATGTAGAATGTACCAATGGCACCAGGGTTCAGAATGTGCCAATGGCATTTGGATCCCCAGGAATGTGCCAATGGCATCAGGGTTCAGAATGTGCCAATGGCATTTGGATCTATAATGTGCCAATGGAATCAAGGTCCATAATGTGCCAATGGCATCAGGGTCCATAATGTGCCAATGACATCAGGGTCCATAATATGCCAATGGCATCAGGGTCCATAATGTGCCAATGGCATTTTGATCCAGAATGTGCCAATGGCATTGGATCCAAGCTGTATACGAATGTCTTATAATTCTGCTGTTATAATGATTGATCATACGATATATAAAGAGGGAAGAAATGTAAACATTCCATTTTGGAGACAGATGTAGTATTTTTTTTAATATTTCTGTATAGAATTTTTGGTTTTCAAACCATTGCAATGAGTGATTATATATATGTAATTGGCAGTCATGTTCCAAGTTTAACAAGAATAAAACTACATATGCTGTGGAATCTATCTTAAGCCTTTCCTACATGAATATTTGTATAAGAAATAATGGCTTCATGCATATTAATTTGAGGCATTCTTATAATGGCTTAGCTTAGAACGTTTTGGTCGTGACAGAAAAATGTAGAATCATATCTATATTATGGCCTTTGCAAACAGAGCAGACCCTGATCAGATGACTCACACATGACAAACAGACAAATGACAAACATGACACATGGCAAACAGAGTCAACCAAGGGAAAGGATTAAGATAGAAAGTAGACATTGAATTTGTGGAATGACATGTAATGCCAAGGTGCATATTTTTGTGATTTTTTTCACTGTGTCTGAAGCATTTCGACTATCTTAAAATGGAGGAAAAAATAAACTTTTGATTTGAAGGAGTAGACACATAAATTATGAAGAATGTAGTTTACTGTAATTTTTTCCAAGTCCAGAAAACGGTCCTTGAGAAACCATAAAGTTCATTGACTAGTTTATTTTGTGTGTACATCGGAAGATCTGATAAATGTTCAGGTAAGATAATTCCATCTCCACATTAAATATAAGTATATAAATACTTGCTCGACCTAGGCGTACATGTTGGTGTGGTTGTTAAAATGTTTTGACCTTATTATAATTTGCTTATTTTACATATACATGTATGAATATATTTTTGCACTGATATTACATTGTTTCTTTGACTTTAGGTATATACGGACACTTTTATTAAACCTTTTGGAGAATAGTAAAGCATATTTTTCACTTTGGTCTTGTGGCGTCGTTTTTTAAATCCTCAACTCCTTTCACTGTGTTAGTTATCACATTCCCTCCTAGACTATGTTTAAACCCAACATTTTTAGCTCACCAGAGCACAAAGTGCTCATGGTGAGCTTTTGTGATCGCCTGATGTCCGTCAGCATGCATCATGCATTGTCAGTGGTCAACAATTTTAACTTTTAAAATTATTCTCCTCCGAATCTACATGGTTATCAGCTTTCATCTTTGGCACATAGCATTATCTGTAGGTCTTCTACAAAAGTAATACAAATTATGTACCTGGCGTCAAAATTGGCCCTGCTCAGGGGTGCCTTGTTGTCTATAGAAACGTATAGTGGGAACTTTGAAAATCTTCTCCTCTCAAACTGGAAGGGTCTCAGCTTTCATATTTGGCACATAACATCATGTTCAGGTCATCTACAAAGATTAAATAAAGTATGCCTCTGGGGGTTAAAAGTGGCACCTCTCCAGGGGTGGCCAGTTTTCCATAGAAACATAGTGGTTTTGGGGGAAATCTCATCTGATTGTCTGGTGAGCGATATCAGGGCAATCATGGCCCTCCTGTTAATAAATCTGCCGAAAGGGGGCATTTACGTGAGAAAGGAAAAAGATTAGAATTGTGTAGTTTTGAAACAATTGTGATAAATTGAGCATTTGCTGCTATGGTTTTTTGACAATGATTTCAAAAAATGATTTATACGGAGGCTTCGAAATGCGTCAGTAGGAAGGAATGAGTTATTTGATAATCTATGCAAACATGTGGTACTGATTATATGCAGAGTAATTCAATGTCTCGTCAGGATCCAAACTGTGAGGGGTGAATTAGTATGACTACTCACCATTGCCATCCATCCATTTGACTGTCCATGAAAATGACTTCTGAAATAACAGGATGAAAAATCACTAGAACTGGCATGAACATCACATTGATGACCATATGGCAAACTTTTCAAAACATAACGTCATGTAAAAAAAGGTTGCCATAGCAACCGAACGAAAATGCTTTTAACAATATCCTAGTCAAAACTCGCTGACCAGATTGCAATACTATTTAGTAGAAATTATCCAATGGTGACTTTCTGTTATGCTTACTTAAGCTTTCCCATTTCTTTTATTTAAGGGTGGGTTTTTTATCAGCTCACCTGGCTGTAAGTGTCAATGTGAACTGTTGTAATGATCATGTGTAGACAGACAGACAGACAGATAATTTATTTAAGTCTCACCAATGTACATTGCAAATAAAATATACATAAAAGCATATGATTATTTCACAAAGGTACAAAACCGCTCACAGATGAGTTATGAGAGACTATAAAAGTACTATACAATGAAAGCTATATCAGATAAGCTACACATAGGAACACATATACACGTTTATACATTAAGAACGTGGTATCACAGTAAAAACAACTGCTTTAAAACAACTAAAACCCTGTTTAGACTCAATTCTGTTAAAACACCACTCAACTATAAAGGAGGTTTCTCCTGGTTAAAAGTATTTCCGAGCAGGCTTTGGCACTATATTTTATCGTGTCGTTGTCAGCTAACAAGTAATTAAAGCTGGTAAAACTATCATAATAAGGAAAGGCTGGATTGATACCGGATATCTTTCTGAATAAATCGTCTCTAATATGGTCATATAAAGGACATTCGAGCAATACATGCACCTCATCTTCAACCAGTGACCTGCAGTTAAAACAAGTGTGTATGTTGCCCGTCGTCTTCTGTAGTACGCCTTGCATCCGTCGTCAACAATTTCTTTTTTTTTACACAACACATCCTAAACCACTAACTGAATTTTCACCAATTTTAACAGAATGCGGATCGGGACATGCTGACCTTTGGTCAGTTGCTAAATGCCAATTGCTAATTTGCCAGTTGCCAAATGTTAATTTCTAATTTGACAGTTGTCAAATGCCAGTTGCTTATGCCATTTTGTCATTAATTCTAGTTTTTTCTCTGATGAGTGCTTGCCGGTACCCGGCAAAATTGATGATACGTTTAGTAGGTTAAATACCAAGTACCGCCCCGCATTGTATTTTCGGGATTCATAGATTAGACAGACCGGCGGGCTTCATTCCACAATACGTTTTGTATCCTTATCAAAGCAATAATATACCCAATTTCTGTAGATCTGTACGTTAAAGGAACACGTCCGTATTTTTGTTTCATTTGGCAACTGGCAGTTTAGTAAATGACAATTGGCATCGATTTGTTTCTCAAACTTTGTTGCCAATTTCCATGGGTTGCTACACCGTTACGACTTCGGTATTCTTCAGCTAACTGTGACAATGTCTGCCATTCGTGTGGTTACTTTCAGTAACTTTCCACGCACGTTTTAATAAAAGCTGAATATTTCCACGTCCAGGTCTGCAAATGGGATGGTTTGACTGGAATCTTAGCCGTTATGGAAATATTTTCCACAGGTTCTAGTTAATTTTTTAGCATTAATCTAACGACTTCGACGACTTTTCGCACAAACCAATGTTCTTTAGGGATTTGTCACATTACAAGCAGGTCATGACTTACAGTAAATTCCAGATTAACGTAAGTGTCCTGATTTTAATTAACCCTTTACTCCATAAAAACATTTTCTACGCCTTTGCAAACAGGGTAGACCCAGATCCGACGGTTCCTGTAGGAGCCATCAGATCTGGGTCTGTTCTGTTTGCTTATGGCTTTCTGCAAAGACCAAATATTTCTGTGTTCATATACCATTATAAAATTAATCTTAATAATATTATGATTTCTTATATGAACATTCATGGAGTAACGGGTTAACCCATTGTTATCTAAGGCAAACCCCGTCCAGATCTTACTTTGAAACCCATTCATTTTTTCATTTCAGAGGAGCACAGCAAATGAAAAGAGGGCCTCTCTGACCTTGGTCTACACTGTTTGCCTATGTGCTTTCTAATGGACACTGGATACAAATGGGTTATAAAAAATAAGTAAAATATATTTAGTAAAACAAATTGATGTATATAAATCATACTACAATCAACGTTTTTACAGTGACATTATACACAGGGACTTTTGTGATCATGGCAGAAACTTGAGACTCATATCTATATTATTTAAAAAACCAAGCACAGCAAGCCCTGATCAGGCCGATCCTACAAACTCGTAATATTATATCTTTACATTGTATTTGTATATTTAAGATGTGTTTTGAGCATGTATGTGAATTTTTAGCTTTCTTGCATACGTAACGTATGATTTAGACGCCAGTTTATATGGTAGGGGTGTAAAACGAAAATTTCAAGTCGTTTCGATGTTGCCGTTAATATCGATTGTGACCACCCCTTGCTCGTATGAGTGCCAATATACACCTCCTCATCGAGTTGGCGTAGCCATGGATCACATGATTAGGCATGTTGTTCCATTCTGCTGTGAGGGCGTTCGCCAATTGGCCGATGTTGTTAATGTTGTAATTGCGGCGAACACGTCTCCCTAACTCATCCCATACATGTTCGATGGGATTCATGTCGGGAGACATGGCTGGCCACTGCATAACGTTGACGTTAGCAGCGGCCAACCGAGCCCTTGTGACCCTCGCTACATGTGGACGGGCGTTGTCCTGTTGCAGTGTAGCAGGGACATGTCTTTGAAGGAATGGAATGGCTTCCGGAACTAAAACTGCATTGATGTACCGTTGGGCATTCATGTTTCCATGAATGACAACGAGTCTTGTCTTCCGCCCGCCCATAATACCGCCCCATACCATCACGCATCCGCCGCCAAACCTATCATGCTCCCTGACACAACATTGGGCGAATCTTTCACCTCGAAGACGGAAAACGCGTTGCCGACCGTCGGCAAAACTCAGATTGAACCTCGACTCGTCCGAAAAAAGGACAGAGTTCCAGTCCCGGCGACGCCAGTGACGATGCATACGCGTCCATTGCATCCGTTCACGGCGGTTGCGTAACGTAATTACGCTTCCAGTATATGGACGTCGGGCTGTGATAGGGCGATTCTGTTCACGCAATCTGTTGCGGACAGTCTTCAGGTGGGCGTTAAAGTGACGTGCTGTCCGAGTTGCGGGTGTAAACCTGTTACGTAAGTGACGTAATACAATAGCATGATCGTCCCGTTGGCTAGTTGCTCTTGGTCTACCTGACCTGGGACGATCATGCACAGTACCAGTCTGCCGGAAACGTCTTGCCAGTTCAAAAATTGTATTTCTACTGCAATTTAATGTCGCTGACGTTGATCGGAGATACTCCACTCTGCAGCATCCCAATTGCTCTATTTCTCTCTGCTTTTGAAAGCCTGGGCATTATTTCGGTCTTGATGTTTTGCTGTGTTTGTGATGTCGGTGTAGCTCAGCTAACTTGTGAGACTTTTGCCGGCCTGCTATCTGACCGGATTCGTGCTGCACAAGGTTCACGTGCGAAACAAGATCATGTGGTTTTGACCGAGTTTAAAAAATAGCACACAGTACAAATTGTACACACGTGTTGTGTGATGATAACCCGATACACTGGTAACCAAATAAATGCATATAGTGTTTTAATTAAAAAGTTAATTAAAGTTATGTAGCGTCAGGTTTCTTTCTCGGTTCAGTTTAATTATATAGATCTGATTCAGTTTTTACCACGATAAAAAAAAAAGCCCCGTGTCCATGTGCTATCATAACAATTCTAATCAAAATTAATTTCATTATTTCTTGAATCAATAATTGGCATGACAATTCATAAAGTAAAGGGTTGAAATTTAACAAACGACAATAGGAACGTACATTAGAACTAAGGGACACCGGTGTTAATTGGAGCGACGAGCCAAAGATATACAGTAAAACCTCTCTAAACCAGAATTCTAGCACAGAAGATTTTACATACTTTTATGCAGGTGGCTGCTTAATGCATGGTGAAAGTCATTCAGAAAGCAGGAGCTTTCTGAATGACTTTCATCCTGCATTAAGCTGCCACCTGTCACCAAGACCAATATTTATACTAATTTTTACGTCCGGTTTAGAGGGGTTTTACTGTACTAGGGAATAGTGTACAAACCAACATCATACATAATCCAATAGATACAAATTCATTTGTTATTTTTAACCCTTTCCGTGCCAAATTTCTATTTGTCGTCTGCAATCCAATTTTGTTTAACCATTCGGTACAATAAGGAAATGAGATAAATAAATGCAAATTTCAAAGGAATAAAGCAGAGATATAGAAATTAAGACTGAGACAAAAAGTGAAGTCCCTGATCAGACACCGCCTTGAAAAGGCGGCGTCTGATCTGGGACCTGCACTATTTGTCGTGCTGCAATTATGTGACATAGGCGTTGAATGCTGAATGTTCAAGTGGACTATTCCAAAATTCAAACAGGTCAAGTTTATGATGAGAATTTAGGGATTGTTTTACAGAAAAGTGACAAACCGTACCGACCCGGATGCGAGTGTTCCTCATGGAACCCTCTCACCTGGGTCTATACTGCAAAGGACATAAGTGACTCGTGTCCCGCATTGTAAGGGTGAGTATCCCTACAAGACTTATCTCGGTCTGCTGTTTGCAAAGGGGTAGAAAGGGGTAGTTATAGAGTAATTACTATGGCAGAACCTGTACTCAGATCTATATATATACATAAGCAACAGGAGTCCATCACGTAAAGAGATACAATATAAAGAATTCAGTGTCGTGAATCAGTGTCCTGTTTCAGCGAACTTTGGAAGTGTTAACCCTTTCCCTCATGATTATAAACACATCTTCACGCCTTTTCGATCAAGAGTAGGAGCCGTCTGATCGGGGTCTGCTCCGTTTGCATGCTAAATTGTTAGATCTGACTCAACAGTTTCTAATAATACCAAAACACTCCTATGTAAATATACAATTATAAAATGCCAGCTGATCATTATTGATGCCATTATTTCTTATACAGTAAAACCCCTCTAATGCGACCACCAAAACGGGGCATAATTCACAACGTCAAAGGCATGTGGTAGCTTAATGCAGGACGAAAGTTATGCAGAAAGCTCCTATAGGAGCTTTCTGCATAACTTCGTCCTGCATTAAGCAACCACCTGCTTATGAAGACAGCCATCTTTGTTCATTAAGTGGTCGCATTAGAGGGGTTCTACTGTACAAATATTCGACATTAGTCTAGCATTTCAACCCTTTTCATGCTGATAAAAGGGACACTTGCTCAAACTCTGACCTGGAGCAAGTTTGTTTTACTTGATTCCGAATGGTTCAAGCTTTTGAAAAACATCTGATCGAGTGTCAAACAGATTGGATGGTGATGCGATGATGAAATATCCGTCATCCCATCTGTATCCAGGTTGCTTGTAACTACCAGTCTAATCCCTCTAATGCGACCACCTAAAATAATTCAGGGTGGCAGAGGCAGGTGGTAGTTTAATGCAGGACAAAAGTAATACAGGTAGCTTCCAGAGGAGCTACCTGCATTACCCTTGTCCTGCATCAACCAATCACCTGCTTATAAAGACACCCATATTTATTCATTAAGTGGTCACATTAGAGGGGTTCTACTGTACCAGTTAAGTCCCGATGCTATAGTTCCTTTTTGCTCGAGTCTGAGATCATTCTCAAGCATCTGATTGGTCAGCTTTTGAGCTTGCTCGAAATCTGACCAATAAGATACATGTACTTGAGAATGATGTAAGACTGTGAAGTCGTATGGCCTCGGGCACAGGTGGCGCTTAGCATGAGAAAGGTTAATGCAATTTCAGATGTTTAGGTTTAGTTTGTCCATCATCTTTGCACTAACTTCCCTAAATGTTTTTTTGTAATGTACAAAGTGAATTACAGTTCTTTATAAAAAGTACAATGAAACTGTCACGTGGCCTGGATTCTGATGAGACGCCGAGAAATGGACATCTGATCTGGATTTAACCCTTAACTCAATGAATATTAATGTAAGAAATAATGACATTATGAATATTAATTAGTTTAATTTTTATAGTCACATGGACACGTGCCTTTTTGGTCATGGCAGAAACTGGAGAATCTTATCTATATTGTACATGTATCATAACCAAACAGAGCAGATCCTAATCAGTCTGATCTGGTTCTACTAGGTTTTCAAATGCGTAGAAAGGCGCATTTATGAAGTAAAGGGATAATTCAGGGTCCATGCTTATAAAGCTTTTAGTTGAGTCTGAGTTTCGTTCTCAGGCTTTTGATTGGTCAGATTTGAGTTATCAAGCTTTTGATTGGTCAGATTTGAGCCAAAGGCTCAAATCTGACCAATCAAAAGCTTGAGAACGATCTCAGACTCAACTAAAAGCTTTATAAGCACGGACCCAGGTTGTCAAGCTCACGGTTGTGCTACAAGTCAAGTCAAGTTATATTTGAAGTCAAGAGAATTACAGTAACAGTGATAACACGGGCTCTGCAGAGCTTTCAACCCGACTGTATTATTTCTTTCAAACAAACGGAACATAAGCAAACAGAGCATAACCTGATCAGACGACCCCTACAGTTGACGACTGATATTTGTCTAATCTATTTGCAAAGGCATAGACAGTCGTAATTATGGGTTAAAAGGTTTGATTAAGATGTGTACGTCATCAACATTTATCCGCACCACATGTGCGCTTCGCATGCTATGTCTCAACAACAAAAACAACAACAAATCCATCACAAATACATTATTTTTTAATCACATGTCACAAGTATCTAAAACATACCAAAAGATAGTTTTCTGACCCAACCAAAAAACCCAATTTTGCTCTATAAAATAATTAATTTAAACTTTCTGCATTACTTTTGACCTGCATTAAGCTACCACCTGTTTTACATATCCATGTTTAGACCTATTTGATGGCCTCTGAACCCATTCCCTCATAGGCTATTTTTAGATACAACCTCTTTGAATTAATCTACTTAAAAGGAACATTAATTAGAGAAAAGGAAAATTTTAGAATTCTGTAGTTTGAAACCATTGTGATAAATAGAGCATTTGCTCCTATAGGAGCAAATGCTCTATTTATCACAATGGTTTCACAGAGTGACTTTTACAGGGTCGTCAAAAGTCGTCAATATGACGGAAAGGGTTAAGACAGGTTCTACTGTACACAAAAGTTCCTTTTAATGTTCGTTTTCGCTCTGTTCCTATTATCATCTTGCGTGACATCCTTTGAATGTGGGACACGGGTGTACTGCCTTTTGTAAACAGTGTAGACCCAGATCAGAGGGTTTATAGTTCAGGGTCTACAATATTGTCATTCTAAATCCTTTAGCAAGACAAATGAGTGAGACATTAAACACTTAGGGCAAAGGGTCAAAACTATGAATGTCTGCAGGGGGAATAATCAAGAAAGAACCTTAATAAATGACTTATTAGTTACTTCCCCTTAAATTGCACAGAATCCATGTCCTGTCACGTGACCACACTTGGCGGGAAATCACAATTGTTGTTGCACCATTTGCTAATTGCTTGCATAAATTATTTGTATTTATGTGTTTAATGAGTGCATATTTATTTGTATGTGTTTTCAGATATAAAGTGGAGCAGAAAATGCAGCATCAGAAGTCAGAAAAACGGGACGTGCGGTAAGACCAAAGTTTTTTGGTTTTTTTTCGTTCAGGTTTCCTGTGAAGATGAATCAAAAACAAACTGAAGCATTGTTCATCGAATACCTCATTAACTTAGTTGAACTTTCTGTACTGTGTTTTTGATGACTTTGCAATAACGGTAGGCTTATCAGCCTATAATACTTTGTCCTATTTGATTTTCTGCCATGGTCAAATGTGCCATTCTTCATAATGCTATTCAAAGACCTATGATAACAGTGTCTTTGCGCTATAATAAAAATTCAGCGAAATTCATAGTCATTATTTCTTGTATGAAATTCTTTAGGTAGATCTAGATATAGATTTAAGTTATTAACTTTCTTCATGCTAACACTGAGTAAAGTTATAACTTTTACAAACGGTTAATAACTATGTCTAACACTGTCTGTCCCTTAAACCAATTCTCTCCTAGACTGTTTTAGACACGTCTTTGAATAAATCTACTGAAAAGGAGCATTTAATAGAGAATAGGAACATATTAGAATTGTGTAGGTTTGAAACTATTGTGATAAATAGAGCATTTGCTCCATGGGAGCAAATGCTCTATTTATCACAATGGTTTCGAAAAACGGGCTTTTACAGAGGCGTCAATAGGAGGGGATGGGCTAAATGCCGGACATGCATGCTTTGTCATTTGCAAACAGTGAATACCCAGATCAGGAGGGTCTTTCTAGACAAGCCCTCTGAACAGGATCCACACTATTTTTTATGAAAAATCCTATAGGAGGTTTAAGCCAATCATACTGAGTAAACCCTGCATTAACCCATTCCCCCATAGGCTGAATTTAAACCCAACCTCTTTGAATAAATCTACCGAAAAGGAGCATTTACTAGAGAAAAGGAAATTTTTTAGAATTGTGTAATTTTGAAACTATTGTGATAAATAGAGCATTTGTTCCTATGACAGAAATGCAAATTTTAGAATTGTGTAATTTTGAAACTATTGTGATAAATAGAGCATTTGTTCCTATGACAGAAATGCTGTATTGTTTCAAAAAGTGACTTTTACTGATGTGTCAATATGAGGGAAGGGGTTTAACGCTGATGGGCTATTCCACTCTGATTATCCAGCATTGAAACATTGAAAGGGTTAAAAAGAAATGCAACAAATAGTTCCAGCTAACATAGTTATGGAGAGTATAAGTGTAGGACAAACGTTAGGGGCTGTTATATACACACACAGGGCTTTACTAAGCTCTCGAGTCACAAATTTGCTTCTGTCCAATACACAAAAAAAATTAAACCTCAGCAGATCAAAAGCAGACATAAGACTGATGGCCTGAGTCATCTTCCAATTATTGTCAAATTGCCTATAATGGGCTCTCTTTTGGACTCTCATTTGTAGGATGTTAATGCTTTTTCATGTTGAATATTCATGTAAGAAATAATGACATCATGAATATTTATTAGCTCAATTATTTAAAAGGGAATTTTTTACTTTGACCAAAAACTTAAGAATCGGATCTATATTATGTCAAAAGCAAACAGCATGTTAATGCTTTTTCATGTTGAATATTCATGTAAGAAATAATGACATCATGAATATTTATTAGCTCAATTATTTAAAAGGGATTTTTTTACTTTGACCAAAAACTTAAGAATCGGATCTATATTATGTCAAAACAAACAGCAGACCCTGATCAGACTGCTCCTATAGGAGCTGTCTGATCTGGATCTACTCTGTTTGCAAATGTGTGAAAAGGCGTTTATATGAAAGAAAGGATGAAGGGATGACAATATAATCTTTGTGACATGCAGCCATGCATATGAGATGTATTGGACTAACGGACAGAGCATCTGAATCTTCTTAACCCATCACCTCTTGAATAACATGTAAAAAATAATGACATTATGAATATTAAACCTTTCTCTCATACTAACCCCTTTCATGCATTTACAAGCAGAGTAGACCCAGATCAGGCAGATCCTGTAGAAGCTGTCTGGTCAGGGTCTGACGTTCTGTTTACTTATAATGGCATTGCCATTACATAGAGATATGATTCTACATTTTCTGTCAAGGTTAAGAATGCATGTGTTCAAGTTCTATTATGAAAATTGAGCTAATAAATATTCATGATGTCATGTGTACTTATATGAACTTAATTATTTATCACAATGGTTTCAACAGGTGACTTTTTCAGAGGCGTCAATATGAGGGAATGGGTTAAATTCATCCATGCTAGAGAAACTGCTGACTGAGTGTAAACAACTTATATCCTGGAGAGACGCTGATGTACTGGGAATTCCATTTGGATCCAGTCTGTTTGCGGAAGATAGTGAGGATGTGCTTAGCACGATAAGGGTTGGTACAGAGTTACAGATAAAGGTGTGTACCCAAAATTGTCATTTTTCCACCAAACCTTATCATGTGACCACTTTTTAGAATTGTCACTTCCAGACGATTCTAAAGAGTGGTCACAGTATAGGGATTGGTTGAAAAAGTTTAAATTTATCATATGCATCTTATCTGGAGCGCTTTCAAGAACATTAACCCTTTACTCCATAGATACACCTTTTTATGCCATTCCAAACAGAGTAGACCCAGATTAGATGGCTCCTATAGGAGTTCTCTGATCAGAGTCTGCTCTGTTTGCTTATGATATAATATAGGTATGATTCTACAGTTTCTGCCATGGCCAAAAATTCCAGTGTCCATGTGCTGTTACAAGAATTAATCTAATTAATATTCATGATGTCATTATATCTTCAATGAAATTTGATCGAGTATAGGTTTCTTTGTTCCAGTTTTGTTGTTTTAGACTATTTTCCTGAACAAAGATGATATTTCAAATGATCTGTATCAAATCTATGTATTTCTGTTAATTTAACCATTTCCTCCATAGGCTATTTTTAGACCCCACCTCTTTGAATGAATCAACCCAAAAGGGGCATTTACTAGAGAAAAGTTAAATTTAAGAATTTTGTAGTTTGAAACCATTGTGATAAATAGAGCATTTGCTCCTACAATGGTTTCAAGAAGTGGCTATTACAGGGGTGTAGAAAGGTGTATTTATGGAGGAAAGGGTTAATAGATTTAATTTGTTTGCACACTGGCAGCAAGTATGTTTTAATCCTTTCCCTGTTCTATGATTATTCAAAAGTTCAATACCTACTAAATATCCATTGAAAAAAAAGTTATAATGAAATATGAAAGGTGAAGCATTGTAGCCATTTTAGAAAGTAAAGAAACAGAAATATATAAAATTCAATTAGCAAACAAAGCAGACCCAGATCAGACGGCTCCTCTAGGAGCCATCTGATCTGGGGGTTTTCTGTTTGAAAATGCATGAAGGAAAGGGTCAACCTTTGCAAACAGTCTGGAACCAGATCAAATTAGGATTTGGTGGAGAAAAGGAGCCATTCTTAACCCATTCCCTCATAGGCTATACTTAGACCTAACATCTTTGAATAAATCTACCTAAAAGGTTCATTTACCAGAGAAAAGTAAAATTTTAGAATTGTGTAGTTTTGAAACCCTTGTGATAAATAGAGCATTTGTTCTTATGGAGCAAGTGCTCTATTTATCACAATGGTTTTCAAAAAGTGACTCACAGAGGTGTCAAAATGCATCAATATGAGAGAATGGGTTAAAAATGTTTTAATTTACAAATCTTATCTTGGACTCCGTGTCTAAGATTCATGATACATTTTTTGGGAATGTACACTTAGAAACTTGAGCTTGCGTGAGTTTATATTTGCTACAGTAGGGGTTATAAGCTGATCATAGGCCATGACCCTTTAATTTTCCCATGGTTAACTGTTTGAGTTAGATGTGTATCATCATGCTTGACCGACTAGGGCTGTCTTGTTAACCAGATGACAGTAATATGATAAGACAACTGCACAATAAATCAAGGTTGGTGTCCAGTCACGAAATACTGCTAAAAGATTAACAATTTGCCTCTAACCTAATTTACTCCATGAATATCCATAATGTCATTATTTCTTACATTACTGTCATCTTGCTAAAAGAACAAGTTCTTTCAACAACTTCTTCTCTTAACCCTTTCCTCCATAGGCTATTTTGAGACCAAACCTCTTTGAATGAATCTACCCAAAAGGAGTATTTACTAGAGCAAATGCTCTATTTATCACAATGGTTTCAAGAAGTGGTCATTACAGAGGCGTAGAAAGGAGTATTTATGGAGGAAAGGGTTAATGCAATGAATCTGATTTGTCCAAATGTCCAAGAAAAGATCTTTAGAAGGGTTCTCTATCAAAATCATATTAATTACTCCATATATGCCCTTTGCAAACCAAATTTGGCTTATGGAATTAAATAGATCTGATTATCCCTTTCTCTCATACAAGTGTTTTTTCAAACAGAAAGCTCGGATAAGATGGCTCCTGCAGGGTCTGCTCTGTTTGCTTATGACATAATACATAACTACAGTTTTTGTCAAAGCAAAAAATTCCCATGAAAAGTTAACATCATAAAAAATTCTACTAATGTATATTCATGAAGTCATAAATACGCCTTTCTACGCCTCTGTAAAAGTCACCTGTTGAAACCATTGTGATAAATAGAGCATTTGCTCCTATAGGAGTAAATGCTCTATTTGTCACAATGGTTTCAAACTACAAAATTCTAAAAAAAAAATCCTTTTCTCTAGTAAATGCTCCTTTTGGATAGATTCATTCAAAGAGGTTGGGTCTAAAAATAGCCTATGGAGACAAGGGTTAAATGACTGAATAGAATATGACTTCACAGGAACGATCCTTAGGTACTTTAAAAAAGTTATACCCTAATTACCCTTAGTATTCAGACAGACACAATTTGGCAAATACTGCAGACCCAAATCAAGCTTCTTTTAACCCATTCCCTCATAGACTATTTTTAGACCCAACCTCTTAGAATAGATCTACCGAAAAGGAGCATTTACTAGAGAAAAGAAAAATGTTAGAATTTTGTGGTTTTGAAACCATTGTGATAAATAGAGCATTTGCTCCTAATTAATGATCTATTTATCACAATGGGTTCATATGGTGAATTCTACAGAGGCGTAGAAAGGCGTATTAATGGAGGAAAGGGTTAAAAGAGCCGTTTGATCAGGGTCTACACTATTTGCTACAAATTCAGTCTAATATAAACATATCAAAATAGTGCCAAATTGACTCGTTCAGCTTTACAAAAACCTGGAGAGGGAGTGTCGGTATCTTAACCCTTTCCCTGTTCAATATTCATGTAAAAAATAATGACCACATGAATATTTATTAGCTCAATTTTTAAAATGCAAACTTTTGTTTTGACAAAAAATGTAGAACCAGTTCTATATCATGTCAAAAGCAAACAGAGTAGACCCTGATCAGATGGCTCCTGTAGAAGCCATCTGATCTGGGTCTACTTTGTTTGCAAATGTGTGAAAAGGTGTTTATATGAGGGAAAGGGTTAATACTTTGGATAATTAGAGGTTTGGTCACTACAACAATCTTTAAATGACAGCTCTTAAACTGTTGAATGGAATTTGATCATACTTCATAGCAATGATCTTTAGATGGTCCTCTATCAAATTTTATAATGCAGTAAAACCTCTCTATAATGGTCACTAAATTGTATTAAATAGTTGGTATTTAGGGCAGGGGGCTGCTTAAGGCAAAGTGAAAGTAAAACAGAACGCTCCTATAGGAGAGTTCTGTTTTACTTTCACCTTGCTTTAAGCAGTCACCTGTCTTTTACATCAAAATACTTTATGTAATTTAGTTACTGTTTTAGAGAAGTTTTACTGTGGTTTCAGTGCACTACATAAATGATGCGTCGGAGCTTAACCCTGTGCATGATAGACATGCATTTGCAATCAAAGTAAAACCCAGATCAGACAGTCCTGTAGGAGCTGTATGATCAGGGTCTGCTCTGTTTTCCGGTATCTACCAGTACTCTCTTTGCAAAGGCATAAAAAGGCATTTGTATGAGGGAGAGAGATGAACATTGTCTTAACTCTTGAATTTGATAAAACTTCACAATGATGATGGTAAAGGGATCTATCGAAGTCATTTAAATGGGTTTAATCTGCTGAAAAAGTAGATGACAGAAATTTAAAAAAATGAAAATCTTCAGGTACAAAATCTGCAGCCTGTGCTTTTAGTGAAATGCAGTGGCCTGAACAATTTGTAGATGACTTATCCTATTAACCAGGTGTCAGTAATACAGGGCCATTCTGCTTTTATCAACAACTATTCTAAACAGTGTAGACCTTGATCAGAAACCATATTTTCAACTGGCATCTGATCTGCGTTCATGTCGTCTGGAATGTCTTAAAGATAACTTGTTGCCTAGTAGACTAATTTAAACTTTTGAAGAATTTTGGCATAATAATTATGTACAGTAGAACCCTTCTAAACCAGAATTTTAGTAGTGACAAATTTAGATACTTTTCGGCAGGTTGCAGCTTAATGCAGGGTGAAAGTCATGCAGAAAGCTCCTCTAGGAGCTTTCTGCATGACTTTCATCCTGCATTAAGCTGCCACCTGTCTCTAAGACCGATATTTATACTAATTTGAACCTCCAAATTAGAGAGGTTTTACTGTATAGTATAATGGTACCCTAGATCCAACCTGTTTAACATAGATACCGGTAGTTATAATGTTACTGGTAGTCTGCAAAGTGTTTGATTACCTACTCCATTATCTTAACCCTTTCCCTGTTCTATAGTTATTCCAAATTTCAATACCTACTGAATATTTATCGACAAAATAGTTATAACAAAATCTGGAATTGAAGGTTGAACACTGTAGCCATTTTAGAAATTAAAGAAACAGATCTATCAAATTCCATTAGCAAGTAGAGCAGACCCTGATCAGACAGCTCCAATAGTAGCCCATCTGGTCTGGGTCTACTCTGTTTGCAAATGTGTGAAAAAGTTTTTATATAAAGGAAAGGGTTAACAGGATTGTCTGTATAAAGATGAAACTTGCAGTTATTTGGCATCTCATCAGGATCCAAGCTGTTTGACACTGAGTCACAAGTTTCTCAAAAGCTTAATTGAATTGAGAGTAGACAAAACTGCACCAGACATTTTTTGTTTCGTAATGGAGTAAGAGCTAATGTATAGCCTCACTCTGAATTGTAATTAACCCATTACCGCATAGGCTATTTTTAGATCCAACCTCTTTCATTAAATCTACCAAAAAGGAGCAATTACTAGAGAAAAGGAATTTTCCAGAATTGTGTAGTATTGAAACCATTGTGATAAATAGAGCATTTGCTCCTGTGGAGCAAATGCTCTATTTATCAGAATGGTTTCACAAAGTGACTTTTAGACAAGCGTCAAAAGGCGTAAGTATGAGGGAATGGGTTAACAATCAAACAGGTTGGTGGAGTAGTCTTGAACCTAAGGGATGCTATTTCTTTCCAATCAAATTGACTTAAATATTAACCCTTTCCCTCATCTTCAGCCATCCTCTTCTCTCATCTCTTCCCATCCTCCACTATCTAAAACCAATTCTCTCTCCTTTGTTTCCAGATTCCACTGTCATTCTCCTCTCTGTTACAACCTTCCACAGTCTAAAACCAATTCTGTCTCCTCTCTGTTTCGATCCTCCACTCTCTCTTCTCTCTGTTTCTATCCTCCACTGTCCAGAACCAATTATCTCTTCTCTCTGTTTCGATCCTCCACTGTCCAGAACACATTCTCTCTCCTTTGCCATCCTCCTCTGTCCAGAACCAATTCTCTCTCCTTTGTCACCCTCCTCTGTCCAGAACCCAATTCTCTCTCCCTTGTCATCCTCCTCTGTCCAGAAGTGGCAGAACCCAATTCTGTCTCCTTTGTCATCCTCCTCTGTCCAGAACCAATTCTGTCTCCTTTGTCATCCTCCTCTGTCCAGAACCAATTCTGTCTCCTTTGTCATCCTCCACTATCCAGAACAAATTTTGTCTCCTTTGTCATCCTCCACTATCCAGAACCCAATTCTCTCTCCTCTGTTTGCATCCACCATTATCACAAACCAGTTCTCTGTCCTCTCTGTTTCCATCTTCAATGTACAAAACCAATTCTCTGTCCTCTGTTTCCATCCTCCACTGTTCAGAACCAATGTCCCTCTCCTCTCTGTCCCCATCCTCATGTGTCCAGAACCCATTCCCAGTCTCCTCTCCGTTTCCATCCTCCACTGTTCAGAACCAATTTTCTATCCTCTCTGTCTCCATCCTCATGTTTCCTGAGAACCCATTCCCTCTCCTCTCTGTCCCCATCCTCATGTTTCCTGAGAACCCATTCCCTCTCCTCTCCATTTCTATCCTCCACTGTCCTGAACCAATTTCTTTTTCCTCTGTCCCCATTGTTCATTGACCAGCCCCAGCTCTTTCACTGCTCTGTTTCCACCATCCACTGTCCAGAACCAATCATCTCTCTTCTGTGTTTCCAAACTGGTTGTATATAATATACTCTTGTTATTACACTTTCATCTTCTCTTAAAGATTGAAATATCATAGACATATCAACTGCCTGTATTTTTTTTATATTATAAAATAGTCTCACATTTTTTAAGTTTTGTGCTAAAAGTAAATATTTTAGCAAGCAAAAGTGAAATTACTTGAATGCAAACTTGTAAGAAATCTTGTATCATCAATTCATGCCTCAGCCTTTAACTTGCATTTATAAGTATGCAGCCATCTGCTTGTCCTTGGAGTTACGATTTGTAGGTACCTTGGAGCATTAAGGACCATCCAAATGAATTCAGAAAAAAAGTAACAAGCGTCAGAGTTTAAGGTTAATATCAAATTTTGAAAATTCAAATGTTTCACTTAATTGTTGCTATTTCATCATTGTTGCCTGTTCGGCAACAATGATTTAGTTGTTCAGCCTGTTATATGCAGAAATGTCCTCTTAGATAATAAAGCAACGCCTTATCAAAAAGGTCAACGACAGAAAGTTTGCATTCAAACGGGATAATCCTTGTCTGGTTTAAGTACTTTGTATTTGTACAAGGTTCCCCCCAATGAAAATTGGTCAATGGCGCGTAGGTTTATCACATAAGGGGGTTTATTTACATAGTGTATAAATGTTACAAATATGATATAAATCTAAAGCTTTTATCCTCTCTCTCCTCTCCGTATGATATCGTTGGGAGATACTGTCATTAAACCAAGGACTGTGAAAATGTGATGGGCTATATTTTAAGTATTAAGCTGAGTGGGTAGCCAGGACCAGTTTAATAGTCATTTTATATGTTTGTGCACAGTGGTGATATTATTGACTGAAGTTTTATGTGAAATGTTAGTGTGCGTAAAATTCTGTGCCCAAGTTTTTGATTTATGCAAAACTCTGATCGAGCTTAATGTTGGATGAAAAGTGGATTATACGCTATTTGGAATGGTAATGCTTTCATATATAATACTTTACTTGATTGAGATACTTTTTGACACCTTTTCAGAGTAGACCCAGACCAGATGGTTCCTACAGGAGCCGCCTGCTCGGGTCTGCTCATGGGCCTGCTCTTGGTGCTTGTATGTACAGTAAAACCCCTGTAAACCGGATGTTCAATTTAGCATGAATATAGGTCTTGGAGACAGATGGCAGCTTAATGCAGGGTGAAAGTCATGCAGAAAGCTCCTAGAGGAGCTTTCTGCATTACTTTCACCCTGCATTAAGTAGCCACCGGCCTAAAAGTATCTAAATTTTTCTTTTCTAGAATTCCCATTTGGCGGGGTTTATTGTTAAAAATTCTCTACAGTTTACCACTTTCTATAACTATTTTATGAATGACGCATTTCAGATATTTTCTTACAGAAGCACCCCAGATTATTGTGACAGTGCACTTGGAAATATGAGGCTTGAATTGGTTAACCCTTTATCTGATGAATATTGATGTAAGAATATTAATGTCAATATTTCTTGCATATATAATCATGAGGGAAAAGGTTACATGCTTATTGTTGAGATCAGATTAATGAGCAGTTTTACTTTTATATGTTGTTTCTTGAGACATTGATAATACGACGCAATAACCTTGGTGTATATACATGTACAAAATAATAACATGTGTATTAATTAGTTGAATATTTATAATGGCATAATGGATAAGGGGAGTTTCTTACCATGGCAGAAAGCTGCAGCACGAGATCTATATATATTATTTCACAAGTGAATAGGGCAGACCCTAATAAGACAACTCCTACAGGAGCTGTCTGGTCTGGATCTACTCTGTTAGCCAAGGTGTCAAATGGTGTTTCTATCAGGTAAAGAGTTAATCCTCATATCAACATCTATTCATGCATTTGCAAACAGTCTATACCCAAATTAGATGACCCTAACAAGAGCTGTCTGCTCTGTTTGCTTATGGTATAATATAGGTCCGATTCTACTGTTCCTGCCTAAACGTCCCATGTTCATAATTATATCCTAAAAAAATTAATCTAATAGATGTCAACCCATTCCCGCATATTGACACATTTTGACGCTTCTGTAAGGTTACTTTGTGAAACCATTGTGATAAATAGAGCATTTACTCCTGTGGAGCAAATGCTCTATTTATCACAATGGTTTCAAAAACTACAAAATTCTGAAACTTTTCTTTTCTCTAGTAAATGCTCCTTTTTGGTAGATTTAATCAAAGAGGTTGGATCTAAATATAGCCTATGCGGGAATTGGTTAATGATGTCATTATTTCTTACATACATATTCAGTGGGTAAAAGGTTTTAACCCTTTACTCCATAAAAATACACCCTTCTCAGAGGTCCAGATAAGATGTGTAAATCTAAATATTTTTGAGAATAGCTCCTTTATTTCTCCACCAAACCCTATACTGTGACCACCCTTTAGAATCGTCTCGAAGGGACGATTCCAACGAGTGGTCACAGTATAGGGTTTGGTGGTGAAATGACAATTTTAGTATCTTGGTACGCCCATTTATCTAGCTCAGTGCCTTCTACACCTTTGCAAACAGAAGGGACCAAGATCAGATGGCTCCCATAGGAGTGGTCTGATCAGGGTCTGCTCTGTTTGCTTATGATATAATATAGATATGATTCTGCAGTTTCTGCCATGGCCAAAAATTCCTGTGCTGCCCATGTGCTATTATAACAAAAAATTATGTGCTATTATAAATTAATCTAATTAATATTCATGACGTCATTATTTCTTACATGAATACTTATGGAGGAAAGGCTTAAAAGCTTTTGTCGAATCAGAGGTACTGGACATTGCATCATATCCACATTTGAGCCGATATTATTTTTCACAGCGGGATAACGTTCAATATCAATACTGTTGTCGGAGCTCCAGATAAGATTCGTAAATTAACAATTTTATATTTTCAAGATACAAGATACAAGAAGCTTTATTTAACGTCGGTTGTATCAATAAAATAACATTAGCATATAGCTATTTGCCGACAATTAAACAAAAGCATTAACATATCAAAAAGTAAAACAAAGAGAAGGATACCTGTAAAAAAGAAAGTTCTGTAAGAGAAAAACATATAATTTATAAGTCAGCTACAAACAAAACATACAACTTTACTTATAAGCTATTGTCCGACACAGACAAAAACTAAAAAGTTTGAGGAGTTATGAGGATCTAGACAAGTGAAAAACACTGAAAAAGGCACATGCTCTAAGAAATAAAAAATGCAAGCAGAAATGAGGCACAAGCATAAAAAACAAAAAATATATACATATAAATACAGACAGCAGAAAAACTAAACCAAAAAAGAATTATAAACATTATAAACAATAACTTCTTTATTTCTCCATCAAACCCTATGTTGTGACCACATAAGGTTTGGTGAAGAAATGATAATTTTAGTTTTTGAGTATGCACCGTTATCTGTAGCTCTGCTGTTGTGTAAGCATTGTTTGTAAAGTGTGGTAACTCTTTATTAGCTCACCTGAGCATGAAGTGCTCAAGATAGCATTTTAGAATCCTTGAATGTCAGTTATCAATCCATTAGACTACACTGCTTGTTTTATTCTCTAACATCAACCATTTCCAAACAATCTCTATGAACCCTTTATTCTATAGATATGCCTTTGCAAACAGAGTAGACCTAGATCAGACGTCTGTCCTTTTTGCTGCTTCTAAAATATAGATATGACTACCGTTTCTGCCATGGCTGAAAATGCCAGTGTCCATGTGATGTTATAACAAATTAATGCATGACGTCATTATTTCTTACATAAATAGTCATGGAGGAAACTAGTATACCCCGGTATTTTCCCACAAGCTTCATTTCTTCACCAACGTGTAACATTTTCATATAATTGAGTACAACCATAAGCTTTTAATGAACTTTGATTGTTTTCTAAATGGGATAATTATCCTTTATGCAGGAAAAAATTTATTCATGCCTATGCAAACAGAGTAGACCAAGACCAGATGACAATTGTAGGAGCCGTCTAATCACTGCGGGGTCTGCTATGTTTGCTAAGTATGACAAAATATAGGTCTGATTCTACAGTTTCTTTCATGACTTAAAATTCCACTTTTCATAAGTAATTATGAAATATCTGCTAATGGATATTCATGTCATTAATTCTTACATGAATATTCATAGAGTAAATGGCTCTATGGACAGAATGTCTCAGGTGAGCTAACAACCTTTCAACTCTTTCCTCAGTAACTATTCATGTAAGAAATAATGTCATGAATATTAATTAATTTAATAGCACATGGGCACGAAATGTTTTGTTCATGGCAGAAACTGCAGAATATCATAATAAAAAAGAGCAGACCCTGATCAGATGGCTCCTATAGGAGCTGTCTGATCTGGATCTACTCTGTTTGCAAAGGCGTAAAAAGGCGTATTTATGGAGGGAAAGGATTACCCTTCTCTTCATATAAACGCGTTTTCACACTTTAGCAAACAGAATAGACCCAGATCAGGAGCCGTCTGATCAGGGTCTGCTCTGTTTACTAATGGAGATGGTCAGTTTCTTGGTCAGTACTCTCTAAAATGGCTAAAATGTTCCGCCTTCCATATTTCATTATCACTATTTTGTCCATGAATATTCAGTAAGTATTTAAATTTGTAATAAATACAGAACAGGGAAAGGGTTAAAAGGATATCATGGCCTTCTTGTTTGTAATTTGTAACTTGTTACAGAAACACCCTGGCCATATGGACATGCACAGTATCAGGTTTAGCTGTTTTCTGCATAACAGGAGTACATAAATCATTTTTACAGGTAAATTCTAGGGTTTGGTGACCTAAATAGCTAGCAGGCATATCTTCTGTATTCTTGTTGAGGCAGTTGACAAGATTACATTATCCTTAACCCATTCCCTCCTAGACTATGTTAGACTCAACCCCTTTGAATTAATGTACCGAAAAGGAGCATTAACTATAGAAAAGGAGAAATTTAGAATTGTGTAGTTTTGAAATCGGTGTCTGCTTATTTTGCTTATAGAATGCTACAGTTTTTACTGGATTAAAAATATCTTATGTTCATGTATCATTATAATGATTCAGCTAATAAATATTCATAATGTCATTATTTCTAACATGAATATTGAACAGGTAAAAGGTCCATTATTGTTTAAAACAGTAAAGTCCATTCAGTATGAAAGAATATGCTTTGCGAGAGGATCGCGAATAACAAACAGTGCAGATTTTGATCAGAGGGCTCCTGGAACTGTCAGATCTAGGTCTGCTCTGTTTGCACAGGTACCAAAAAGCGTCTCTTTGGTGTAAAGGAGTAAGAGAATTGGAAGGATAAACCTTGATAAAAAAAAATGAGAAAACATCACTAGGTTTACTGTCGTATCTTTTATCTCATCTTTTCTATGGTATGCATCACTTTGAATAATCAGCTTGGTTACTATGGTTATGTTCATACATTGTTGACAAATTTGTGGTTAACTCAGCCTTGAAATATTGTTACGCTACTCATCTGTAACATGTAGTAGTGCTTGGCCTAAGCTGCATTCCATCTACCCATTCCTTCATGTAAACGTCTATTTACACATTTGCAAACAGAGAAGACCCAGATAAGATGGCTCCTAGAGGAGCCATCTGATCAGGATCTGCAGACTGTTTGCTAATGGAATTTGATAGATCTTTTTGCATATGTGTGAAAAGGCATTTATATGAGGGAAAGGGTTCAAAAATCTTAATCCTTTGAATGCTTTCAAAGTGGAACTGTTCATCATTGTTTAACTAGTATGAAAGTTCATAATTTGCTAGAAGATTGAGATACAGTGCACTCCTTGATCACAGGACCCCTCTAGGAGTCTTCTGTTCCAGGTTGACACTGCTTGCAAAAACCAATACACTCCTTTTAGGCATAATCAGAGAATTAATCCTTTCATTATAGGAGAAGAGTCACTAAAATCCTTTGCAAACAGGGTAGACCAAGATGAGAGAGCAGTGTTAGATGAGCCCTCTCATCAGGGTCTGCACCGTTTGTCATGTTTGACCTTTCCTTCAAAATCAAATCCTAAATATTCATGGTAAACATGCCTTTTTATGCCCCCCCCCCACCAAACAAAGGGGGATGAATATTGTTTTTGCCTTGTCTGTCACACCATTGGCTGGTTGGTTTGTAGACAACTTCAATGTTTGTGATAATTCAGTAGCCATTGGACAAATTACAGGTCAAATTTAGATTGGGGATAATTTTGTTATCATTCAACATACATCCTTCATACATGGCATGCATGTGCAACTGACGGAGGTGAACATTATTAAAGGTGACTTATTAAGGTTAAGGTCATACATCAAGGTCGAAGGTCAAATTATGGGTCAAATTTAGAATCACGATAATTTCATTGCCATTCAATATACATCCTTTAAATTTGGCATGCATGTACAACTTATGGAAGCAAACATTTTTAAGGGTGACTTATTAAGGTCAAGGTTATATATCAAGGTCAAATTACATGTCAAATTTAGATTGGCAATGTTTTTGTCATTGTTCTACATACATCCTTTAAACTTGGCATGCATGTGCAACTTATGGACTCAAATGTTTTTAGGGGTGACTTATTAAGGGCAAGGTCATACACCAAGGTCAAAGGTCAAATTACGAGTCAAATTTAAAATTTTGCGATAATTTTGTTGCCATTCAACATACATCCTTCAAATGTGGCAGGCATGTGCCACTTATGGAGGCAAACATTATAGGGGTGACTTATTAAGGTCAAGGTCATACATCAAGGTCAAAGGTAATAATGGGGGCATAGTGTTTCACAAACACATCTTGTTGAATTTTTTAACAGTATTTGAAAATTTTAAGCCTAATCGCCCAATGCATATTCATATAAGAAATAATGAAATCATGTGTATAAATTAGATTAGTTTTTATAAAGGCACAATGTCATGAGATTGCATCACATGAACACAGGAAATTTTTGGCCATGGCAGAAAATGTGGAATCATATCTATATTATTTCATTAGCAAACAGAGTAGACCCTGATAAAACAGCTCCTACAGGAGCCATCTGATTTAGGTCTACTCTGTTTGCAAAGGTGTAAAAATGTGTATTTATGGAGTAAAGGGTTAAAGTAGTAAAAGAACACACTACCGTCTATGTCTGGTGAGAACTTTTCAAATTGCAAGTTTGGTATTATCTTTGCAAGGAGTTCACCATATGTCGATAAACTCGGGACCCAGACTGGTTGGACACTCAAATTGTATGTTTGAAGATAAATGTGAAATAGCTAGCTTAGTTTTTAAAAGAAACAAAGTTGGCCAACTTTTGTGTGTGCAGAAATTTATACAGCACGCTAATGGTTAATCCTATCAAAGGTAATGTAAGACCTCAATATTGGTGTCTACCTTAGCTAATTGACCAATCAAAAGAAGTGTAACAAGTTAATATCTGAGGTCTAACTAGCTAATTGACCAATCACAAGAAGTGTAACAACTCATGCAGGACTTATTTGTTTACTTTAACCCTTTCAACGCTGAAATTAGCACAGTGGAATAGCCCATCAGTGTTTAATTAATTGAGTCCACTATGTATGAAAGGCTTCCACTTACTAGAGGATTTTGAATAACAAACAGTGCAGACCCAGATCAGAGGGCTCCTCTAGGAGCCCTCTGATCTGGGTCTACACTGTTTGCAAATGCAAGTTCATGCATGTCCCACATTCCAAGGGTTTAGTGTCCTGTATGTATACTTTGTCTAATATGACAGTTGAGAAAAAACTCAATTTTGCACGAAAGACCGTTAGACATCAAAGGAAGTAGATATTAACTGTAACGGGATTTTAAGCCGGAATTTAAAGCAGAAGGTCGTAGGCAATAGTTGACATGTGAGGTGTTTGAAAAGTTGGATTATAACTTGCTAGGTAAGGAGTATAAAACTATTAACCTGCCATCAGAGTTTCTAAACTTAAACATGCAATTTGGATGTGATGCAATTACTGATAAGGGTCAAATCGGATGAGATAGCAGTGGCTTTCATAAGTTGTCAAATATTTATAATCTTTGTATATTTTCTGAATGTAATTCAAGGCAAAGGACAGGGAACTAGGAATTAACTGTATACCTTGATGAATAGGATTACAAACACGTGGGTGAGGTTGTATAAGGTAGTGGTTTAACCCTTTACTCCATAAATACGCATTTGCAAACAGAGTAGACCCTGATCAGACGGCTCCTATAGGAGCCGTTTGATCAGGGTCTGCTCTGTTTGCTTTGATATAATATAAATATGCTTCTACAGTTTCTGCAATGACTAAAAATTCCTGTGTCCGTGTGCTATTATAACAAAAAAATCTTATATTCATCATGTCATTATTTCTTACATTGATATGTTAACCCCTTTGAATATGTATTAACATTAGCAAACAGTGTAGACCCAGATGAGAGGGTCTCCTTCATTCAAAATACTCTCTCATACTGAATGGACTCTATCATTAAACAAGAATGAAACATTCCACTTTCAAAATTCAGTATTCAAAGGAATAACCCTTTCCTTCATATAAACACGTTTTCACACATTTGCAAACAGAGAAGACCCAGATCAGAAGGCTCCTATATTTCATTGTGACTATCTAATCCATAAATATTCAGCAGGTATTGAAATTTGAAATAAACATAGAACAGGGAAAGGGTTATAGCATAAGTTAATTTCAACAGTTTACAGTGGAAAGCTAACTTTTCTTTGGCAATGTTGCCAGAAAGGTACTATTGGGTCATTGATCTTGAAGACACTTGTCTGTCCATTAGCTCTTGATGGTTAGCTCCAGTTTCCCTGTTCTATGTTTATCCTAAATTTCAATACCTACTGAATATTCATGGTAACAATAGTTATAATGAAATATAGAAGGTGGAGCATTGTAGCCATTTTAGAAAGTAGAGACACAGATCTATCAAATTCGTGGAGTATTGTAGCCATTTTAGAAAGTAGAGAAACAGATGTATCAAATTCTATTAGCAAACAGCAGACCCTGATCAGACGGCTCCTGACCTGGGTCTACTCTGTTTGCAAATTTGTGAAAAGGCGTTTATATGAGGGATAGGGTTCACTCCTTCAATGCCACATGTTGTCACCTGCAAAATTTGTTATAATGATACAATTTTGTGTTTTAATTTTCTGTCCTTTTCCAAAGTATCAAATAGTTTGGGTCGTTATGAGACACTGAGTTACATGGAGTCCTATCTGGATCCAAACTGTATGCATAAATAATCGTAATTTGTCATTGGCAGAGAAATCATTAACCCTTTCCCTGTTAAATATTCATGTAAGAAATAATGACATTATGAATATTTATTTGCTGATTTTCTATAATGGCACAATTATGTGCATGGAATTGTTTGGTATTGGTAGAAACTATTATTCTAATTCAGATATATTATAAAGTCAAAAGCAAACAGAGTAGACCCTAATCAGACTGCTCCTACAGGAGCCATCTGATCTGGGTCTTTTCTGTTTTCAAAGGCATGAACAGGCGTTTATATGATGGAAAGTATTCACCCACCAAATGAATAACAATCTACCAGTGTCTTAACCCTTTCCTCTGTAAGCTATTTTCAGACCCAACCTCTTTGAATGAATCTATCCAAAAGGAGCATTTACTAGAGAAAAGGAAAATTTTAGAATTTTGTAGTTTGATTCCATTGTGACAAATAGAGCATTTGCTCCTATGGAGCAAATGCTCTATTTATCACAATGGTTTCTAAAAGTGATTTTTACAGAGGCGTAGAAAGGCGTATTAATGGAGGAAAGGGTTAAGACCAAATAATCTAGTTCACATAATCACGCACATGTAGTTACATTGTAAATATTCTGTTTGTTTATAGGAAGTGTAAGGTCAAGAGTTTTGTCAGTCTGTCACATATTCAGGTGTCATGCATGTCTAATGTAATGCTCTTTTGACAACTGGAGTTGATACTTTGCCAGTAGTAAGTTAAGGACATAATACATTTATCATTTGATATTAGGTACACAGACACTTCAGCATGTTTTCCCCGGTAACCCTGCTTTGTCAGCTCTCCCTGTTACATGCAACCTGTTCTGTTACATGCAGGCTGTTCTGTTATCTACTTGCAGCCGTTAAATGCAGTCTGCTCTGTTACATATTGCTTATTCTGCACCCCTGCCATCCCATTTACATGTAGCTTATTCAGTTACTTACATGCAGCATGCACTGTTATCTGCAGACTGTTCTGTTACTTGTTGCCTATTCTTATAAGCTATTACACTGTTTCATGCTGCCTACCCTGTCATGTAGTCTGCCCAGCTTCATTGCTATGTTAGCCATTTCATTTACATGTAGCCTGTTATATTACCTGTAGCCAGTTATGCTACCTTGCCCTGCTACACATAGCCTTTTATATTACCTGTAGCCAGTTATGCTACCTTGCCCTGCTACAAGTAGCCTGTTATATTACCTGTAGCCAGTTATGTTACCTTGCCCTGCTACAAGTAGCAAGTTATATTACCTGTAGCCAGTTATGTTACCTTGCCCTGCTACAATTAGCAAGTTTTATCCAGTCACCAGGCTTCTCTAGTGACATAATAAAGGGGGTGCAAATAAACTTAGGTTTATTAGGTTACTTCCGGTAGTAGAAGGTTTATTAGGCTAGTAGATAGGCGGAATGATTCTATAACCATGGAACTATTTTAATTTTCTGTAAATATGCATGAACATGTTGACGGAATAGATCTAACAGAAAAATCACCAATATAATTATTCAAATAAGAAAAGAGAAGAAAAAATAAATAAAAAAATAAATGGCTATAGCTGGATTTGAACCCGCGCCTGATTCTACAAAAGCCAAATCTGATCTCTTTTGAGACGTCGTGCTTACCGATTACGCCACTGAGGCCACATACAAAGCGACGTTGATTCATCAGTTTTATTAATTTAATTCATCGCTGGCGAAACACGTTTTTGATAAAAATCGAGTCAGGGGGCAAAGATTTACAGATAAATAGTAAATGTTTTCTTTTCACTCTCATAATAATTTGATTAATAAGCTCTTACAAAGGCGGTGATTGTCATAGACCTAAATATAGCCTGTTCAGTTCCATCGATTTATGAGTGACGTTAACCCTATCTAAAAATAGAAACCGAGTCAACGGAACTCGAATTTGACCAGACAGCCTCTGGGAGAATATTATCATGTCTGTTTGAATTAACATATCGACTCTCGATTCAAATGATCTTATTTTTCAAATTCAACCACGTTTTCCCCTCTTGTAATATAAATATCGAAACTATTTTCCTCTGCGGTAGCTCATTAATTACGTCTCTAGAATGGAAATGAAAAGGGAGGTCCGTTGATCGAAAAACCGCATTTTTAATGCAAATTATTTCAATATTCGTATGTTTTATGAGTATGAAAAAAGATATAACTAAATTGACTGGATAAATAGAATAATAGGTTAGTGCCGTAGATGGGACGCCTTTATCCGACTCGGAGAGAAAACAGTTGAGGCTCGGCAAGCCTCGCCTCAACGTTTTCTCCCCTCGTTGGATAAAGCGTCCCATCTACGGCACTAACCTATTATTCTCTATATATTACCTGTAGCCAGTTATGTTACCTTGCCCTGCTACAAGTAGCCTGTTATATTACCTGTAGCCAGTTATGTTACCTTGCCCTGCTACAAGTAGCAAGTTATATTACCTGTAGCCAGTTATGTTACCTTGCCCTGCTACAAGTAGCCTGTTATATTACCTGTAGCCAGTTATGCTACCTTGCCCTGCTACATGTATATGTAGTCGGTTGAATTACCTGCAGCATGCTATGCTACATGTTCCTGTTCTTTGCCTTCAGCCTTTTGTGATACGCTGCCCTGTTACATAGCTTGTTATAATACTTTCAGCATGGTTTGCTGCCTTCCCTGTTATAAATAGCCTGTTATATTACCTTCAATGGTGTTATGCTACCCAGCCCTGTTACATGTAGCCTGTTATATTACCTTCAATCTGCTATGCTGCCTTTTCCTGTTACATGTAACATGTTATATTACATTTAGTCTATTATACTACCTTATCCTGTTACATATAGCCTGTTCTATTGGCTTCAAGTTTCTATGCTACCTTGCCCTGCTACCACATAGCATGTTCTGTTTCAATGTTATATATTGTTACATGCGGACTACTTGCTACCTTCCTCTGGTACACATAGTCTGTTCTGTTACATGTTACCTGCAGTCTGTTCTGCTGTCTTGCCCTGGAATGTATAGCCTGTTTTGCTACATATAGCATATTCTGTTTCATGCAGACTGTTATGCTACCTTGCCCTTCTATATGTAGTGTTACAAGATGTCTGTTCTGTTAGATTCTAGCTGTCTGCTCTGTTAGATGGAGCTTGCTATGCTGCCTAGCCCTGAAACATGTAACCAGTTCTATAGCCTGTTCTATTACATGTAGCCTGCTCTTTTATGTAGCTGAATCTGTCAGCTTTCTCTTTTAAATCTGCTCTGCTGCTATTATACTCTTTAGCTTGCCCGTAGTAAGTAACAGTATTTACACAAAAAAATATGTTTGTCTATGTTGGAGAAAAGTAACATTTGGTGATGACCAGCATTCCACGCACATTCTTTTGTCAAATGGATAGTTGTAATACTGCCACTTGGTCAAACAGTGAAGTGTCATCTTACATGATAAGCCCATAATAATTGTATTATAGCAAATTAGCTCTTGCATGAAATTAGACAAGAAGATTATTGTAAATGGATTTATCTATTCTGTTTTACAAGGCTTTGGTTATTTTCAATTGCATTAAAGACGTTTAATAATAGAGAAGATAAAGATATTGCTTTAATCAATTAAGGCCAATTGTGGGCAGATATCATCAGCGTAATCTGAGCTGTTCAAATCTGCTTGACCCAATCTTAGTGTATACAGTCATTCTGTAATGTGACAAAAAAGAATATGACCTTGTATTACTGTGTGTGATTTAGTAAGGAGAGAATGAGGTCAGCTATCCTCATAGAAGCTGTCTGATCATGATCTACATCAGCTGAACCCCTTACTCCATGAATATTCATTTTAGAAATAATGATGTTATGAATATTAATTAGGTTAATTTTTATAATGGCATACAGACACAGCAAAGTTTGGCCATGGCAAAAACTGTAAAATAATATCTATATCATATCATAAGCAAACAGAGCAGACCCTGATCAGACAGCTGTCTGATCTGGGTCTACTCTGTTTGCAAAGGTGTAGAAAAGCATATTTATGGAGGAAAGGGTTAACCCTTTCCTTCATATAAACACATTTTCACACCTTTGTAAACAGGGTAGACCCAGATCAGATAAACCAGTAGGAGCTGTGTGATCAGGGTCTGCTATGTTTGCTTATGACATTATAAAGATCTGATTCTAATGTTTTGGTCAAAGCAAAAATATTCATCTAAGAAATAATGACCTTAGGAGTCAGGAATATCTTTGCCATAACAGAAACCGTAGTATTCGATAAGCAAACAGGGCAGATCCTGATCAGACAGCTCCTACTGGAGCCATCTGATTTGGGTCTACTCTGTTTGCAAAGGTGTAGAGAAGCATATTAATGGTGTAAAGGGTTAATGTTCAAATACTTTAGATAACTATACATTTAGATTTAGCATTTCACAGTAGCACCATCCGTCAAAAGTTGAAAATTTACTGTAATTTTCATGTGAGTCAAGCTTGAAATTTAACTCTGTGCATGCCAAATACTTGTAATCTGCAAAAACTGTCGTCTTCTGCAGTTCTCAAAGGTAGATTTTCTTCCATCCATCTTAGGTAATACAGTCAAAGTGTCATATAGTCTGGATCCAGATCAAATGCTGGACTTATTGGTATCTCATCTGAATCTCGACTGATTGCACAAGAAATAAAACAATTGCCACTTGCATGCAAGAGTTGAACAAAAAAACATCACAAGAATGAAATTTAATCTGAAATGCCAAAGCTATAAAGCAATTTATGAAAATACCAATTTATCCCATTAAACTGTGTACTAATTCAGGGCTGTCTCATTCTACTCCATAAAGTGACCTTTAGATTGAGTGACTATGCATCTTATATCTAACCCTGTCCTTCATAATACACACCTTTTCACACATTTGCAAACGGAGTAGACCCAGATTTGACAGTTCCTATGGGACCCATCTGATCAGGGTCTGCCCTGTTTGCTAATGGAATTTGATAGATCTATTTCTTTACTTTCTAAAACGGCTACAATGTTCCATCTTCCATATTTTATGATGTCTCCCCCAGTGTACTGAGGAGACATTTTTTTTTTGTGTGTGGCGTCAGTCCATCTGACTGTCTGTCCATCTGTCTAATTTTAATTTGTCCACGCGGTTTCTCCAAAAGCTTTGGTCTGGTTTTCATGAAACTTCATAGGATTGATCAGTACCATGCCTGGTTGTGCATATCGTACTCCTGTTCTCTGCAGAATTATGGGACTTTGAAATTTTTACATGGAAAATTTTGTTTGTGCGGTTTCTCCAAAACCTCTGTTCAGATTTTCATGAAACTTCATAGGATTGATCAGCACTATGCCTAGATGTGCATGTGTTCCAGTTCGATGATTTTCTGCAGAGTTATGCGACCTTTAAGTTTTACATGTAAATTTTTGTTCATGTACATCAGTTTTCGTATCAAACACAATTGTAGTTTTAACTATTTTATCTACGAATATTCAGTAGGTATTTTGATTTGGAATAAACAAGGAATAGGGAAATGGCTAAATGAGATCTCTATGGCATTACACTGTAGAACCTGACATCAAATGAGGTATTATTATGGGTCTGTAAGGCAGGTGGTAGCTTAATGCAGGTCAAAAGTAATGCAGGAAGCTCCTATATGAGCTTTCTGCATTTACTTTTGCCCTGCATTAACCCTTTATGAGATAAAAGGTTATATTATTAGCTTGTCTGTTTTTGAAGAAAAAAGTCGAGCTATTGTGATCACTGGGTGGTAGGCGTTGTTGTAGGCGTTGGCATTGTTGGTGGTGGCAGCATGCAAAAACTTTAATTTAGCTGATTAATCAAAAAGTATAAGACTGGTATCAATATGAAACTTCATAGGTTGGTAGATCTCTTTGAGGAGAAATGTACGCAGTGGACAAGCACCAAATCAGACAAACATTGACGCTGCACGTGGCTCGTGTTAAACATTGGTCACTGCATAAAATTTCGTAGTCCTCCAGAAAATCTCTACTCTGTTTTCAAAGGTAGGAAAAAGGCATTTGGTTAGCGCTTTCAACCCCGGATACCCTTGTACTGTCGTTTACAAACAGTGTAGACCCAGATCAGAGGGCTCCTAGAGGAGCCCTCTGATCAGGGTCTGCACTGTTTGTCATTCAAAGTCCTCTAGCAAGTTTAAGCCTTTCATACTCAGTGGACTCCACAGTTAAACAGAGATGGGGTATGCCACTTTGATAATTTAGGGATGAAAGTGTTAATGAGCCATGTGTTGTGAGGAGAGCTCAAGAATCAAAGTATTTTTTTAACCCTAGACTGTTCATGTTATTTTGATTTTTGAATGCTGAAAAGAGATATGTTTGACCCCTTAAGTCTGTTTTTAGTGGCAATGAAACCTGGTGTAGAAGTGTTGATATATGAGTTGGATTTGACCCTCAGCACAGAAAATTTTGTAGGATCAAGTTTCTTCTAGGTAAATATCATCCATATGGCCCAACTTTTAGCACTCCACTCATAAATTTTAATCTGTTGACACTTTACTTCATAAATTCACCTTTAGACACCTTTGCAAATAGAGTAGACCCAGATCAGACGACAGAAGTAGGAGCTGTCTGATCAGGGTCTGCACTGTTTGCCTACAAATTATAATAGATCCTACAAATGCAAAAAAAAACCCCAACATAAAAACTGAACGTATATAAATTCAGCTAATAAATATTCCTGTTTTCACTATTTTTTACATGAATATTCAGCAGGGTTAGTTGTGCTTAACAGAAGAATGCATTTTTGCCTGAATTATGGGTACAAAAAGCAACGATTTATTGGTTGAATATACATGTAGGAGTCTTAACCCAATATTTATATCCAACCTCTTTGAATAATTCTATCAAAAAGGAGCATTGACTAGAGAAAAGGAAAATTGTAGAATTTTGTAGTTCTGAATAAGTGATTTTTACAGAGGCGTAGAAAGGCGTATCTATGGAGGAAAGGGTTAAAGAAGTGATGGTTGCTTATTAAAATGCAGGGCAAAAGTAACGCAGAAAACTCATATTATATCTTTGTGCATTACTTTTGCCCTGCATTTAGCCCATTTTACCATAAATATGCTTTCCTATATCATTGCAAACAGAGAAGACCCAGATCAGATTGGTTAGGGTATACTCTGGTTGCTTATGATTTAATATTGATGTGATTCTACAGTTTCTGCCATGGCCAAAGATTCCTGTGTCAATGGGTTATTTCAACAATTAATCTAATCAATATTCATGATGTCATTATTTTGTACAAGAATATTCATGGAGTAAAGGGTTATAGATCCGTCAATTAATAAGGCCTCTTTTTAACCCATTCCCTTATAGGCTATTTTTAGATCCAACCTCTTTGAATAAATCTACCGAAAAGGAACATTAATTAGAGAAAAGGAAACTTTTAGAATTTTGTAGTTTGAAACCATTGTGATAAATAGAGCATTTGCTCCTATAGGAGCAAATGCTCTATTTATCACAGTGGTTTCAATAGGTGATTTTTACAGGGGCAATTAGGAAGGTGTATTTATGGAGGAAAGAGTTAATGGTCGCTTTAGGCAGGGATTGCTGTATTATATAGGAAGCATTTGAAAACTTCTATTGTGTGCCTAGAAATATGCTCCTTTACAGAATAAACATTTGTCATTCTCTTATATATTTCAGATAATATCTTGGGAGTGGAAAGGATACACAGACCAGATGTTAACACATTATCAAAAGTAATTTTGGATTAACGTAATCCTAGATTATACCAATTAGAGAAACGGAACACTGAATAATCTTATCAAAAAATGAAATGCTCGACTAAACAAGGATTTATTTTCAAGTGATATGTTTACAAGAAATCTAATTTGGTGCAGTGTCTTAAAAACTCCTGGATCACTGATGTGAATTGAAGTTTGTTCCTGATTGGTGGATTTTACCAGTGAGCATTATGGCATCTTCTCGTCTTGTTAGCTTTGGATCTAGAATCCAGGAGGCTAAAGGTAAGATCATCCTAGGTCCATGCTTATAAAGCTTTTTAGTTGAGTCTGAGTTCGTTCTCAAGCTTTTGATTGGTCAGATTTGAGTTCTCAAGCTTTTGATTGGTCAGATTTGAGCCATTGAGCCTAATTGCCCTGTCATGTTCTCAACCCTTTATCACATGAATATTCCTGTTAGAAATAATGACATCATGAATATTAATTGGGTTATAATAGCATGCACATGGACACAGGAATGTTTTGGCCATGGCAAACATTGTAGAATCACATCACTATATAAATTTCATAAGCAAACAGAACATACCCAGATCAGACGGCTCCTATAGAAGCCGTCTGATCTGGGTCTGCTCTGTTTGCAAAGGTGTAGAAAAATGTATTTATGGAGTAAGGTACAACCCTTACAATGCTGAATTTTCAAATGGACTATTCCAAAATTCAAACAGGTCAAGCTTATGGTGAATATTTAGGAATTTTTCTAAAGAAATTTGTAACATGACAAACGGTGCAGACCCAGATGAGAGGGCTCCTCTTGGAGCCTTCTCATCTGGGTCTACATTGTTTACAAAGGACAATAGTAACTCATGTCATGCACTGTGTGTGCTGAGGGTTAACTTTGACCCATTCCCTGTTCTGTGTTTATTCCAAATTACAATAACTACTGAATATTCATGGCCAAAATAGTTATAATGAAATATGGAAGATGAAACATTGTAGCCATTTTAGAAACTAAAGAAACAGATCTGGCAAATAACATTAGCAAACGGAGCAGACCCTGATCGGACAGCTCCTAATAAAATTATAACAAATCTGATTACAGTTTCTACCAATACCAAAATATCCTGTGTACATAATTATGCCATTATAAAAGTTCAACTAATAAATATGCATGATGTCATCGAAGAGACGATTCTAAAGAGTAGTCACAACATAGGGTTTGGCGAAGAAATAAAGGAGTTCTTCATGAAAATATTTTAATTTACACGTCTTATATGCACCTCTGCGTCATTATTTCCTGCTTGAATATTAAACGGGGAAAGGGTTAAGACTGACTTTTTCGTATGGTCTAGACCAGTAAATTACAGCTGCAGTAATAATACCCTATCAGATGATGTGCTTGTTGACCTTCATCACGGTTTAGTTTAACCCTGTCCCTTTTCTATCCCTTTCCTCCATGAATATTTATATTTAAGAAATATTATTACGTCATGAATATTAGTTACATGAATTTTTATAATAGTACATTGACACATGAAATTTTGGACATAGTAGAAACTGTAAATTAATATATATCTGTATTATATCATAAGCCCGGTGTTAGGATAATGTGACTGGGTGGGGTGCCCTTGCCATATGCCTGCGGTAGGGGTATTCCAGTGAGGCAGCACTATAACTTGTCTCATGCAGGTGCGGTCTGCAAATAACTGAAATACTGTTGGTCGAACATAAAACCCAACTCAATCAATCAATCAATCATAAGCAAAAAGAGCAGGGTCTGCTCTGTTTGCTGATGGAATCTGATAGATCTGTTCCTTTATTTTCTAAAATGGCTACAATGCACCACCTTCCATATTTCATTATATATAGCTATTTAGGCCATGAATATTCAGTAGCTATTGAAATTTGGAAAAAACGTAGAACAGGGAAAGGGTTAAACAGGTTGGATTCTGATATGGTTAATCATAAATTTGTTGTCAGCCTGTCAAGTTAATTTGATGTCTTATCTTTGACACTACCATTGATGAAACAATAATGAAATCTTCCCTTCATACAAATGCCTTTTCACACCTTTGCAAACAGACTAGACCAAGATAAGACAGCTACTATAGCAGCAATATACAGACTAGACCAAGATCAGGCAGCTACTATAGCAGCCATATACAAACTAGACCAAGGTCAGGCAGCTACTATAGCAGCCATATACAGACTAGACCAAGATCAGGCAGCTACCATAGCAGTTATATACAGACTAGACCAAGATCAGGCAGCTGCTATAGCAGCCATATACAGACTAGACCAAGATCAGGCAGCTACCATAGCAGCCATATACAGACTAGACCAAGATCAGGCAGCTACTATAGCAGCCATATACAGGATTGGTATTGAAAGAAGCTGTAGAGTCATCCATTATAATTTCATAAGCAAACGGAGCAGACCCTGATCAGACGGCTCCCATAGGAGTTGTCAGATCAGGTTCTACTCTGTTTGGAAAAGCATTTATATGAGGGAAAGGGTAAACCTTTTGAAAGAAGACCATTCATCATGGTTTGATAAACTATAGAGTTCATTCAGTAATGTAAAATAATGGCTTAACCCATTACCTCATATTGACACCTTTTTAGTCACTTTCTGAAACCATTGTGATAAATAGAACATTTGCTCCTATGGAGCAAATGCTCTATTTATCACAATGATTTCAAAACTACAGAATTCTGAAAATATTATTTTCTCTAATAACTGCTCCTTTGGTAGATTTATTCAAAGAGGTTGGGTCTTAACATAGCCTATGAGGTAATGGGTTAAATGACAAGCAGTGCAGATCCTGATCATAGGGCTCCTCCATGAGCCTGTTAATCTGGTTCTGAACAATGTGTCTTAGTTTGTATGTCCTAATACTTGGTATAGTTATGGTAATGATTTTGCTCCATTCACAGTCTTGTTTTCCAAAAGGCTACATGTATATCTCCACAGGGAGATAATATATCCTTACAACTTACAAGTGAAAACAACTACATGTACTTGCAAAACGTTGCCTGCTGTCGTTGTACCTTTTTCTTAAATTTCTGTGGTTTTGCAATATAGCAAAATTTCACATGTCGAAAATGTTGGTACCAATTTTACTCCCAATTAACTCGTTGCCTAATCTTGGTCCAAATTCAGACTCCGTGGTTTAAGGATTTAGGTTAAGTTCAGCAAAGGGTTTATCTGAATGGGTTGAACATGTCTCCTTACATAAGGTAGCTACATAAATGGTGACATCGGTGAAAATTGTTGGTGAAATTTTTAGAAGCAGTTCATGCATATCAAAGGGAACTTTAATGTGAATTTTATTGGCAAAAAATTAAATGTTATCGTATACTAGTGGGTTATATGCAAATGGTGAGAAAAGTCTTGCTATAGGATATAAAATGCTGGGAGCCTTCTGTTTTAACTTTTCATTTAAATGCATAGCCTACTGTAATGAAATAGAACAAAAACGCCAACACCGTAAAATACAGTTGTTAAAGACACCAGGGGTGAATGTTCTGAAGTTAGTGTTTGTAGATCTGTTGAATACAGAGTTGAAACTTGCATCATGGTGCATGTTAACCCTTTCCTCCATAAATATGCCTTTCTATGCCTTTGCAAACAGAGTAGACCCAGATCCTATAGGAGCCGTCTGATCAGGGTCTGCTCTGTTTGCTTTAGATATAATATAGATCTGATTCTAAAGTTTCTGTCACAATAAAAATTATTTTGTTCATAGTGCCATTATAAAAATTCAGTGAATTAATATTCATGATGTCATTATTTCTTGCATAAATATTCATCAACCTAAAGGGTTAACCTTTCCTAATGCTATTGGTAATTGTTGAAACTAACGGACAACTGTTTTAACAAGTTTAGATTTAGCTCTGTGGATGAATTTGTGGGTAAGGTTTATAATGCAAACCGTATGATTTCATAATTATGTCACATTTTGTCAAGATCCAAACTTTGACACTCTAATCCCTTTTTGAATAAAAACATAAAAAAAATTAATTTTGAAAAATTTGACAGATGACAATTTTGGCAGACAGTAATTAGTATGCAAAGAGTGTAACCCTTTGTCATGTGGACCCTTACCTGTGTTAACCCTTTACCTCATATAAATGTTTTTTCTTTCCTTTACAACAGAATAGACCCAGATCAGACAGCTCCTGTAGCACATCCTTTTTATAAAAAAATCAGCATTTAAGTATTCAAAATGTCGTCACTTCTCACATGCATATTTAACCCTTTCCCTGTTCTATGTTTATTTAAATTTCAATACCCACTGAATATTCATGAACAAAATAGTTACAATGAAATATGGAAGGTAGAACATTGTATCCATTTTAGAAAGCAAAGAAACAGAACTATTCAAATTTTACTAGCAAACCAGAGCAGACCCTGATCAGACGGCTCCTCTAGGAGCCGTCTGATCTGGGTCTACACTGTTTGCAAATGCCTGAAAACACGTTTATATGAGGGAAAGGGTTAACAGAGAAAGGGTTAAATCAAATTAAAGATATATATAAATTATGTCGTGAGCTGAATTTCACAGGACTCTTCTAATGTCAAGTGGAGCTTGTGATAGATCCATGTGTTTCACCCTCGACAATAAGACTTCTTTGAGTGGTTCATTTACAGAAGATTTACCAGCAGTAAACCAGTGTGTATCAAACTTGTATTACCTCGTTGAAACAGAAACAAACAATGACACCTAGACCACTTTAGTTTTGGCTACCAGGGAAGCCTAAGGCATGTTGACCTAGTTTTAACCCTTTACTGCATAGATACAGCTTTGAACGCCTTTGCAAACATAGAAGACCCAGATCAGACAGCTCCTGTAGGAGCTGTCTGATCAGGGTCTGCTCTGTTTGCTTTTGAAATTAAGATTTGCCTCTCACAGTTTCTTTCATAACCAAATATTCCTATGTTCGTATGCTATTATAATATTTTAGCAAATTCATATTCATTATGTCATCATTTCTTTACATGAATATTGACCTAGATTCAAAAAGATTGTATCTCTTGACCTCATTTTGGTCTGAATTGTTGGATCTCTGACTCCAAATAATTGCAATATTGTGAAGCAGAAAGGACTGATAATCTTCGAAAACGTACTTAAAGTATTAGGAAAAGTACACAAGCCTCAACTTTTAATTAACCTGCTGAGTAAAGTTTCATTCACTTATGTTGCCTGCATCAAATTTAGCCCTTTAATACTCAGCTGCTGCAGTTTTGATTACTTCTAATTCAGTCACAATTTTGAAACCGAGTGTCAAACAGCTTGGATCCTCAGATAAGACAGTGAGATACTCATCTGGGATCCAAGCTGTTTGCAAATTTGAGTCCTGTCGTGGTTACAAGTGGGATTAGGGTTCCTCCATAAGTACCCTTTCTACGCCTCTGTAATAGTCACTTCTTTAAACCATTATGATAAATAGAGCATTTGTTCCTATGGAGCAAATGCTCTATTTATCACAATGGTTTCAATACTATACAATTCTAACATTTGTCTTTTCTCTAGTAAATGCTCCTTTTTGGTAGATTTATTCAAAGAGGTTTGGTCTAAAAATAGCCTTATGAGGGAATTTATGTTAACGCTTTCCAAGCTAACTTTTTCAGAGTGGAATAACTCATCAGTGTTTAACTGTAGAGTCCACTCATTATGAAAGGGGTCAACTTGTTGGAGGATTTATAATGACAAACAGTGCAGACCCTGATCAGAGATCAAATGATAGTGCATGTGTCTCTGGGGTTGAAAGAGTTATTGTATAAACTGTATTGTCTTTGCTTTCAAACATCAGTGTCAAACAGTTTAGATCCTAATGGGTTCAAATGGTATGATAAATGGGTTAAGATGTTATTAACTCTTTCCCTGATATAAACATGTTTTCACCCATCTGCAAACAGAGTAGACCCAGATCAAATGGATCCTATAGGAGCCGTCTGATCAGGGTCTGCTCTGTTTGCTTAAAGAATTTGATAGATTTGTTTCTTTTCTTTCTAAAATGGCTACAATGTTCCACCTGCCATATTTTATTATAACTATTTTGTCCATGAATATTCAGTAGGTATTGAAAATTGGCTAAATATAGAACAGGGAAAGGGTTAAAACTCTTTTGCTGCCAAATATTGTCATACAAGTACAAAATTTATCTTCTGCTACAATTTTCATTTTCTTTCAAAAACATTACCACAGTAGCAAACAGTTTGGATCCTGATTAGGAGCCAAGCTATTCATCTGGATCAAAACTGTTTGCATAGGTAATTACAGATCTATGGCAATGAATAAAATCACTTACCTTCTAACAACACACAGATTATGTTAGATAATACTGCTGGAACTAGTTTATTATAATTACAGGAGTTGTCTCCCTTATTTTCTCACTGAAAATGTATTTCAAATATTTACTTTACCGTATTCTCCCAAATAAATGCCCCCACTTACTTTAATAAATGGCCCCTTATTTCTGGGGATGGGGTGGGGGATTATGGAACAAATAATATAACTAAAATCCTATAAAATAATTATTAAAAGAAATGAGGTTTTTCAAAATACAGGTGGTAGCTTAATGCAGACTCAGCTCCTTGGGGGAGCTTTCTTCATTGCTTTGATTCTGCATTAAGCAACCACCTGTGTACAAAATGCAAGACATGTCCTTATAAAAAATGTTAGAGCCTCTGGGAGCGTTTATTAGAGATAATACTGTACCTTCCATTTCTGTACAAAACAATAATCACTGAGTCAAACATGATAAAGCAGGGGTGTAAAAAATTTTCAAGAGCTACTCGCCCTGCAGGACTAGTGACCACTGAAATGCACTCACCCTTATGCAACTTTCACTCGCCCTTTATTTTTCATACATATGTACTCTTTAAAAATCGGTGTGATCTATATCCTATGAAGTTGATTATGAACGGAGATAAAAATTGAAAATATATATTTTTATTGCAAAAAATAAGCCTGTTTAACTTCAAATCACTAAGTCATGCAGGATCAGTGCAACTTTGTATGATCTATTAAATCAGTGAAATTGTTTGACGAAACCACCATTATCTCCCTTTAGCCCATTCAAACTCATTGAACCATTTTTCTTGATCTCGTACTTTATCATACTATTTCTGTGGTTCGTTCTTTCTTTTCTCTTTCTTTTTCCTTTTTGTCATCATCTCCAACCCATGCTTCCCCCGCCGGAGAACGAATGAAAGCTTGTTTGTTTAGACATTTTGACATATTGCGGGTAAATTTGACGGTGCTTCCGTTTTTTTCGGCCTCTAATAATTTTACTTGTTTTAATTAGGTACAAAAGCGTCGAAGGTTTAAATCAAGAATTTTTCACAGTTTAACGGATTATTGTACTGAAAAACGTTATAAAGCTATTATGTATATTTTAATTTCATAACACGATTGAGTATTTGAACGACCACTTGAAATATTTAACTCAAATAAACTTCCTTTGGGCGAAACATTTCTACTTGGGCCGAATATGTCTCGCTAGGTAACAGGTGCGCTTAAATCGGAATGCCTCTAAATTCTTTGTAGATATTATCAAGTGTGAGACAGAGTTGAAATTCTGTCTTCAATCTGACATTTGCAAAGACTTTTCAGGCGTTTTAATTTGCAATTTTGCCATTTAAGGTATTTTACTCAAGGTTATCAATTGGGAAAATGTCAGATCCAAAACTCCACTCGCCCTTTAGGGCGAGCATATGTTTTAAAGCACTCGACGGACTCCAAAACCTACTCGCCAATGCGAGTGGGCGAGTGGAATTTTACACCCCTGTAAAGCACCTATGGATCCAAATTATGATGGCAAAGGTTATCAATAGTTTTCCACTAGCCTATAGAGAGTTCATGATCTCTATATACAGTAGCACCCCTCTAAAGCAACCACTTTACGAAAAAAAACCAGAATGATGGTTGCTTAACCCATTACATCATAGACTATTTTTAGACCCAACCTCTTATAATAAATTTACTGAAAAGGAGCATTTACTAGAGAAGAGAAATTTGTTTAGAATTGTGTAGTTTTTAAACCGTTGTGATAAACAGAGTATTTGTTCCTATGGAGCAAAAACCATTTATCAGATCAACAGATAACATGTGCCTACTCGGATACTAAGATGGCATTACTCCACCAACCCCTATGCTGTGTCGACCAGAGTGTTAACAACATGGGGTTTGGTGGAAAAATAAAGACGTAATTCTTGAAAATGTTTTAATTTACTCATCTTATCTGGACCTTTTATTTATCACAATGGTTTCAAAAAGTGGGTCAGAGGCACCAGTAGGCATCAATATGAGATAATTGGATAATACTTGCATAAGTTTCATCCTAAATTTAACCCTTTAAGCAGAGTTACAGATAACGGTGCATACCCAGATACTGAAATCATCATTTCTCCACCAAACCCTATTCTGTGACCACTCTTTAGAATCGTCTCTTCGAGACGATACTTAAGAGTGGTCACAGTATAGGGTTTGGTGGAGAAGTAAAGGAGCTATTCTTGAAAGTGTTGAAATTTACGCATCTTATCGAGACCTCTGCCCTTTGAGGATGTCTTTTATACTTACTATTGGTGTAGTAGATAGTAGGCTTACTGATATATCTAATCTCTTACTTTTCAGACAAATCCCATCTTGTTGGTACTTATTTGAATTGCCTCAGAGAGGTGATTCTAATGAAGAGCAACAAGATAGAATTGTGCAAAGAAGTAATAGAAAATATTTTTTACCTAGATCTCTTCAACCTTTACTCCATGACTATTCATGTAAGAAATAATACTAATTACATTAATTGTTATAATAGCTCATGGACACATGCATGTTAGGCCTTGGCAGAAACTGTAGAATCATTAATTTTACAGTAAAACCTCTCTTAACCGGACATTAAATTTAGTATCAATATCGGTCTTGGGGACAGGTGACAGCTTAATGCAGGGTGGAAGTCATGCAGAAAGCTCCTAGAGGAGCTTTCTGCGTGACTTTCACCCTGCATTAAGCAGTCACCTGCCTGAAATATCTAAATTATTCTCTACTAGAATTCCGGTTAAGAGAGGTTTTACTGTATATTATATCATAAGCAAACAGAGCAGACCCTGATCAGACTCGTAACTCTTACAGGAGCATCTGGGTCTACTCTGTTTGTAAAGACGTAGAAGGGCGTGTTTATGGTGTAAAGGTTTAATATTCCTCTTACATATATCTCTTTACTTAATAGAAATGACTTCTGACAACTTTTGAAACAATAGACCCAGATCAGACAGCTCCCGTAGGAGCTGGTTTATCAGGGTCTGCTCTGTTTGCTTGTGGCTAAAAAAACCCTACAGATTGGCTTACTCATTTTCTCTGTTCCTCTCCCTTTCCTTACCTCCTTCATTTGTCCGCTTGTTTGTTTGTCTTTATTTACTTATTCACTGTCATCATAAACATCTCTCGTTTGTTTCAGGAACATATGATCTAAAAGTTGCTTGTATTATATCTTGTTGTAAACTTGAACCTGTGACCCAAGCATCCGGAATGCAACCACACAGTAAGCCACACTGGCTGATAAGTAAAGATGCTATCTGCAATGTTTACAGATGAAACATAAACCAGATCACATTGTGTTTGTGTTAACCCTTCGCTTGCTGTTCATGTCAATATACCTACCTGTAAATAGTGAAGACCCAGATGAGACAGCTCCTGCAGGAGCTGTCTCATCAGGGTCTGCACTATTTACAAATTGATTGTGTAACCAGTGCACTCCACAGCAGTGATTGCACAGAGAAATAATTGTAGACAATGAAGATATATGTAATTATACCACAGGGCATGGGTAAAGAAGAAGAAATGCATTTTAAAATTCAGCAAGAGTACGGTTAAGTGTATGATGGAAGCCAGCAATCAGTAACTTTGCACTTTGCTATACAACAGGTTTCTGCACTTTTAATCCTTTACCTGATGAATAATCATGTCCGAAACTTTAATAATGACATCATGAATATTAATTCACTGCATTTTCAAAATGGTAATATGTACAAAATTATTCTTTATTGTGACAGAAACTAGTATATATACAGTAGAACCCCTCTAATGCGACCACTTAATGAATGAAAATATACCTCTTTCAGGTGGTCGCATTAGCGGGGTTTTACTGTATATAGAATCAGATCTACATTATATTAAAAGAATACAATGCAGACCCTGATCGGACGGTTCCTATAGGAGCGGTCTGATCTGGGTCTACTCTGTTTGCAGAGGGATAAAAAGGCGTAAATATGGATCCTTGACTTGACGAATATTCATGAATATATAAAATAAACCGATTCATCAATACCTATAATTTTGGTTCTACAACAAAGTATTATCAGCCTTTCCGTTTAAATTTTCCACGTATTGCCAATGATCACCGGATCCCTCCATTTTTATGTAACAGCTTTTCTCAGAAGTGGTCGGAGGAACACGAAAAGCACGAACAGATATGAAACTAAAATCCAACCCAAATAAAACTTGAAACATCGGTTAAAAAACGGGATCGTCGACATCAAATACATTGATGTTTTACCATTTTCAATATGTATTTGATAGGTTTTCTTGCGATATACTAGTTTTCAGCATATAAACAAATGAGTTTTGTATATTTTAGGTATTTTTAAAATGCGTCGAATGTAGGGACTTCCCTTTAAATCTCATGATGAAAAACCCAAGAGTTGTTTTCAACTTTGTTTAATCTAGTTTACAACTTTGGATGTGGGAAACCAGTTAACTGGCATTTGCAAACCGAATAGATATAGAGGAGGACCCTTAACCCTTTCCTCCATAGGCTATTTTTAGACCTAACCTCTTTGAATGAATCAACCCAAAAGGAGCATTTACTAGAGTAAAGTATTTTTTTAGAATTTTGTAGTTTGAAACCATTGTGATTTATCACAATGGTTTCAAGAAGTGGTTATTACAGAGGTGTAGAAAGGCGTATTTATGGAGGAAAGGGTTAAGGGAACAACCTGATCAGGTTCTCAACTGTTTATTATACAAAATCCTCTTGCAAAGTTAATTCTTTAACCTTTTACTTCTTGTGGTATGTTTTATCATCATTTAATTGAGTTCAATTCAATTCAATATTTTATTATATAATTAGGCCTCTGGCCCATACACAAGTAATAATACAATACAAAGTTCAACATATGCGCGTGTGTATGCAAGAGAGAGAGAGAGAGGGGGGGGGGGAGGGGAGGGAAGGAGAAAAAGAGACAGACTGGTAGGGAGAGACAGACAGATGGAGAGAGAAAGGTATTCAAGAGGATTCTAAACAAAATCAAAACCAGCTTCATTGAATCTGCTGGAACTATTTGTGGGCTAAGGTATTGTTGATGGCAAAGATAATTGTCTTTTTTTCATCTCCATGCTTGAAATTATATTTCAAAGCTCAAAATTATTTTTTATTTCTTCAAGGACAAAAATTACAATTTTGATTAGAACAGATGTAAATGAGACACAGCATCTCATCTGGTTACATGCTGTTTGAAAAGCTTATAAGGAAGTTTGTCACTAACATGCAGTCAGAGTTAGAATGGCCTGCAAAAGATTTGAATTACAGTAAAAACCTCTCTATAACGGCCACTAAATTGTGTTAAATAGTTGGTATTTAGGGCAGGACTGGCTGCTTAAAGCAAGGTGAAAGTAAAACAGAACGCTCCTATAGGAGCGTTCTGTTTCACTTTTACCTTGCTTTAAGCAGCCACCTGCCTTTAATGTAATATGTAATTTAGTGGCCATTATAGAGAGGTTTAACTGTATTACAGTACTCAGTACTGATGAACCAGCTAAAGGGTCACCCTATGTCCATCATCTATTTGTTACAATATGTTTGTGTTCACTCTAGCATAGACTGTATTTGTGTTCGTTGGATATATCCAATTGCCATTATTATTTGGACAGACTTAGGCAAATAGTACAGACCCAGATCAAAAGGCTCCTGAAGGAGCCGTTTGGTCAGGGTCTTCACTATTTGCTACCGTATCGGTCTATTTAAAGTTATCATATTCAATTATTCAGCTTTCCAATCAAGTGAAGAAGGTCGATCTGATGTCCAAATACTTAACCAAATCCCTGGTCTATGTTTATTCCAATTTTCAATTTCGAATATTTATGGAAAAAGTAATTATAATGAAATATGGAAGTAGCCATTTTAGAAAGTAAAGAAACAGATCTTTCAAATTCCATAAGCAAACAGAGCAGACCCTGATCAGACGGCTCCTTCAGGAGCAGTCTGATCTGGGTCTTCTGTTTGCAAATATGAGGGAAAGGGTAAAGCTAGGTAAATAGAGTGTTTCTTACTTTCTTGATATTTGCTACAAAATTCTAATTTCTACTGTAATCAATAACTGGCAGTTATTCTCTGTTATAAATATGACAACTTTATTATTCACCATAAAACATACTGAATTGTTACGAAGCGCCAGAATTCTTGTATTAGAACCTGATTTACTGTCATAGAGCCAGGATGTCTAGCCAATGATGCTTCTATACACCAGCATGAACTCCTAACATGCTAAACAATCATTTTTCCACTCAAGTGTACCCCACTACATTTGTTAAACACATGCTTTATTTTCTCTTTCTGCAAAAATACTAAATGGAATTGCCAGTAGTTTTGATCCTGATGCGATTTCCAGTTACTGCAATTATATTTAAACTGTGAATGTCATCATTTGTTTTTTGCTGGAATCATTCTAATGGTTGATATCTTTGTTACATCTCAATGTCAGGAGGCCTTGATCTAGGAATGCTCCGAAATGCTCCCATTCATTTATTCGGTGTAGAAATGTTATAGCAACTGACAGTGAGTAAAATTCACAAACAAGATGAGAATGTTTGATTGGACTGTTTGTCAGTTTGTGTGGAATCGTTGGATGAGAGGAACATGTTCTATATTCCACTTCAATGGTAAAGCTGTTTCCAAAATCAAAAGTGGTACAATATGCGATGCAACCATTCAGTTCAAGAAGTTGTGTAGAACAGTTTCGAAAACTAGCATAGTGTTCTACGGCTGAAGAATTCTAAGAAATGTGCCTAAACTGTGGGATGCAGAATATTTTTGATACAATTAATGAAGTCAGGCGGAGTTACGAATTTGGGACTTTGGTGATTTATCACTGTGTAATGTTGCAGTTTTTCGAGTGAAAAAAAAAGAAGAAGAAAAATACACAGATATCACAGAGATTTATACATGTACAAAATTCACAGTTACTAGAATTATCTTTTATTTTCAGGTAATACTGGTGTAAAGTGAGATTAAATTCTGTGGTATCTATTATAGGTTCAGTCAGTTTAAAATGTCAAAGATCTTACTGTAATTCTTACAGATGATTTTTCCCTTGAATTTGGCTTATTTTGAAACCATGCAATTGCTGTTTCTGCCTTCCCAAATATCTTATAAATAATTAGTCTTTCTTCAATTTGCTACAGTATTAGCATATAAAAAACACTTACCTCTGATATAGTCTAATGTATATTATAAGGTGTTTGATTTTTCTTTCGACTTGATGTATTATTGCCTCTTATCTTATTGGCACATAGTACTTGGCTCAACACTGGTGTATAATGGTGAAAACCTGCACTTGAAGAGGTGTTCTTAAACTGCTTTTTTTAACCCTTAGCCTGTTGAATGATTGAAATTGGATCCTCTCTTTCTGAATATTAATAGAAACATTGATTCAAAAGTTTAAATGAAGAAAATGATTTTTATGACAAACAGTGCAGACCCTGATCAAAGGGCTCCCTCAGGAGCCCTTTGATCAGGGTCTACACTGTTTGCAAAGGTCTTATATTGTCGGTTCCTACAATTCAAGGGTTAACAGTCATTATGTTTTTCCTTGGTAATATTTACATAGGAATTGCTCTGGCTTACAGGAATGTTTTACAATGAATATTGGTAAAAAAACGTTTGGTTGTCTTTGATGTTAGAATTATGATGTGATGAAAACTTCCTGGAAATTTTGCTTACATTCATGTCGGATGGTATTGTGTGTGGTATTGACCTGAAATGGCAAGAAATATAGATTTTTAAAGAAATAAACCCTGGCATTGATAGATCTCTGGGAAATGTGAGTATTTTCTTCTTGGCAAGATTGATATCTTGAATCAAAGAACTGTTAAGTGTCTTCGGGTCTATAAGCAAAATGGAAAGGATAAATCAAGAAGATATGAAAAACAAGGAAGAGAGAAAAGGTGACAGAACAATGGGTGACAAGAGCCCCACAGATATCAATCAAGAAAAGGGGTCAAATGGAGATAAAGGAAATCAATACATTGGTATGAAAACTGGGGATGAAAAAAGAGAAAATACAAAAAGAAAGAAACATCCTGAATATGATACAAAAACAAGTGTACAGGAGAAAAGTGAGATATTAAACATTGGGAATACCGATAAAGGGCAACAATGTTCAACATCTGCACCTGCAGCTGGTTCGCCATATGAGAAAATGGAAGAAGGTATTACTGGTTTCGACCAAAATATCGAAAAGGCTACAATAACAGTTCAGGAAGTTTTTCCAGAGAAAATTGATACAAAGGTCTGTTTCGCTGTAGTTTCCCAAAGTTTGGACTCTTCATATTCTGTTCAAATTGCAGGGAGAGAAAGAGGTAAGGAAATTATTGTAGAAAGAGCTGACATACTTAAACAAGAACCTCTTCAAAAAAGACTTCTTTCTGTTGAAGAAGTAGATAGTTCTAATTTCAGTGATCATGTGATAGAACAACTTGAAGATGTATACACCGAGTCCTGTACTCCTATGGAAGTCATCGAAGATATATACACAGAGTCTTGTGCTCCTATTGAAGTAATCGAAGATGTACACACAGAGTCTTGTGCTCCTATTGAAGTCATCGAAGATGTACACACAGAGTCTTGTGCTCCTATTGAAGTGATTGAAGATGTACACACAGAGTCTTGTGCTCCTTTGGAAGTCATTGAAGATGTACACACAGAGTATTGTGCTCCTATTGAAGTCATTGAAGATGTATACAGAGAGTCTTGTGCTCCTATTGAAGTCATTGAAAATGTACACACTGAGTCTTGTGCTCCTATTGAAGTCATTGAAGATGTACACACGCAGTCTTGTACTCCTATTGAAGTCATTGAAGATGTACACACAGAGTCTTGTACTCGTATGGAAGTCAGTGCTGCAGTCACACAAGAACCAATAAATCCTATCACAGATTCTGGCATTCATGTTCAGGGTTTGGTTGAAATTGATAAATCTGAGTTAGTTTCAATAGAACAATGTGAACCCATTCCAGAAACATGTCTTGGTACAAAACAAGAAACTGTACATTCAGCTGCTGAGGAATTTGATGTAGGTGTTCAGATAGAGCAGGATGTGCATGTAGATGTTGCAGAAGAAACATATCAAGTGGAAGAGATGGCCATTCCATCTGTTGCAGACCTAGAACAATACATAGAAGATATTACAAGCCTCAAATCAGACAGTTCATATACTGATCTTGTTATCATTGAGTCAATCTCTCCAACAGAAACAGATCTTGTAGATGCTCCAACTGTCACAGAACCATTGCAACTAAGTATAGAATGTGATGAAAGTAATGAAGAAACAAAACCAACAGATGATCAAGCAGATGACAAAGAAAGTGATGCAAAACAGGAAGTAAATCAGAAACAGAAAGCTGATACTGACACAGGAGAGGTATCGAAAAAGGTATATGATTTAGGAATTACTTTGACAACCAAGAAAGTTTCATCTTCGGATATTTTGTCACCATCAGACAGTGAAGGATCAATCATTATAAATACTGGACTGTCTGATGACGAGGAATTTCACAGAATATTAGCAGCAGGCAGTACTTCACCCGAGGACCTTAGATCTGGAACAGCCGAGGATTTAGGCCTGGTCTCTGGCTCAGATATCGAAGAGGGAGAGGAAATGTTTTTCTTGTACTCTGATGATGAGATAGTCTTTGATCCTGAAGGTGAGCTTCATTTATGTATAATGCATGCGAAAAACAGTAGTTTCATGTTGATACTTTTGAATTTGGTCCCCATGGCAGTGATGGTATTTAACCCTTTACTCCATGAATATTCATGTAAGAAATAATGACATCATGAATATTAATAAGTTTATTTTTTATAATGGCAGATACTGTAGACTTATATCTATATTATTTCATTCATGCAAACAGAGCAGACCCTGGTCACACTTATCATTTGATGTCATCCACTTGTCTCATAATGTAACCACAATATCATTTGATGTCATTTAAATATCTCACAATGTAACCACAATATCATTTGATGTCATTTAATTATCTCATAATGACATCACAGTATCATTTGATATCATCTAGTTACCACTGTATCATTTGATGTCATCCAATTATCTCATAATGTTACCTCATTATCATTTGATGTCATCCAGTTATCACAGTGTCATTTGATGGCATCCAATTATCTTATAATGTAATTACAGTACCACAGTCGTGATGTCATCCAATTATCTTATAATGTAATTACAGTACCACAGTCATGATGTCATCCAATTATCTTATAATGTAACCACAGTGCCACAGTCATAATGTCATCCAATTATCTTATAATGTAACCACAGTGCCACAGTCACAATGTCATCCAATTATCTTATAATGTAACCACAGTGCCACAGTCATAATGTCATCCAATTATCTTATAATGTAACCACAGTCATAATGTCATCCAATTATCTTATAATGTAACCACAGTGCCACAGTCATAATGTCATCCAATTATCTTATAATGTAATCACAGTACAATATAATGCAACCACATCATCTTATAATGAAATCACTGTACAATGACTTGTGATCAAATTATCTCAGAATGTGATCACAATATATCATGGTGTAATAAACTCTAATAAATAATTACATGGAAGTTCGAAGGTATTTTTACGTAACTGTTTCATCTTCTGAGTGGGAGGCCATAAATATTTAGCATAAGGAGATTTTATTGACTTGGGTCAATGTTTTCCTACAGTTATTAGATTGGAAGGGCAATAGAACTCTTTTCAATTAGCACAAATTCTTCATAACTAAAGCAATCAGTTTTGCGCAGAGTAAAATAATGTCTCATTTGGATCCAAACTGTTTGATACTCTTATGTTTTTGAAATGAAATGACAGGAGCCATCTGATCTGGGTCCGCTCTGTTTGCAAAGGCATAGAAGGGTGTATTTATGGAGTAAAAGGTAAACACATTATGCCAGTAGTAGCTTGCAAGTAGATAAATTGTTTGGATCAGATGCGAAGTAATTTTGTCGTCTGCTGAATTGTTGTCTGCAACATTTTCAAAAAAAAATAAAATCTGATTTTTGTGCAGAAGTTGACCCTCAATGAAAAACAGTTTGCATCTCAGATCAGGCCCTACGTTTTGTGGGGCCTGATTGGGATCCAAACTGTTTGCATAGGTCATAAATCGTTTGAGAATAAATTAGCATAAAAAGAGTTAAACAGGTTACAAGATGTTACAAGACAAGGAACAAGGTTACCGGTAGCGGACCCTGCACCATTCTATACCTGGAACTATTTCAAGAATGTTTACACCTAAAGATTATTTTTTTCACTAACCAGGAGTGATGCCAAGATGGAATTGTTTGTTTTTTTGTTGTTGTTTTTTTCACTTTTTGCTGGGGTGGCCAGTATTCTAAAACAGTGCTTTGCATTGCTCCAGTTTATTGTATTTCACCATTTTAGTGCTAACTATTTCAAACTTTTACTCTAAAGATATATCTTTTTTCACGCCTTTGCAAACAGAGTAGATTAAGATCAGATGTATACTGTAAGAGCTGTCTGAACAGGGTTTGCACTATTTGCTTATGGAATACAGTAAAACCTCTCTATAACAGCCACTAAATTACATTAAGTATTTTGTGTTAAATGCAGGTGGCTGCTTAACTCTTTCCCTCATATAAACGTGTTTTCACGCATTTGCAAAGAGAGTAGACCAGATCAGACGGCTCCTAGAGGAGCCGTCTGATCAGGGTCTGCTCTGTTTGCTCATAGAATTTGATAGATCTGTTTCTTTGCTTTCTGAAATGTCTGCAATGTTCCACCTTCCATATTTCTTTGTAACTATTTTGTTAATGAATATTCAGTAGGTATTGGAAGTTAGCCTAAATACAGAACAGGGAAAGGGTTAAAGCAAGGTGAAGTTTCACCTTGCTTTAAGCAGCCACCTGCCCTAAATAACAACTAATTAACACACTTTAGTTGCCTTTATAAAGAGGTTTAACTGTAATTTTAAACTGATCTGGTGTTTCTGCTATTGCCAAAATTTCCTGTGTTCTTGTGCCATTATACAATTTAATCTAATTAATATTCATGATATCATTATTTTTTACATTAATATTAATTTTTTGAAGAATATTCATTTAAGACATAATGACACCGTGAATAATAATTAGCTGATTTTTTACAATGACAAACAAAGAAGCCATCTGATCTGGGTCTACTCTGTTTGCAAAGACTTTCAAAGGCGTACCTATGGAATAAAGGGTTACTTACCCTTTCCTCCATAAATACGCCCTTCTACGTCATTCATTGAAACTATTGTGATCAATAGAGCATTTGCTCTATGGAGCAAATGCTCTATTGATCACAATGGTTTTAAAGCTACACAATTCTAAAATTTACCTTTTCTCTAGTAAACACTCCTTTTCGGTAGGTTTATTCAAAGAGGTTGGATCCAAAAATAGTCTATGGAATAAAGGGTTAATATACCCTTTACAGGATGTGTGAAAATGTTTTTTTACTCCATGAATGTTTTTGTAAGAAATAATGACATTATAAATATTAACTTTTGACCATGGCAGAAACTGAAAAATCAGATCTTCATAATGCTATTAACAAACAGAGCAGACCCTGATCAGACAACTCCTATATGAGCCTTCTGATCGAGGTCGACTCAGTTTGCAAAGGTGTAGAAAGGCGTATTTATGGAGTAAACTGTATCTGAAGTTGTTTTTTTTAACCCTTACAGTGCGGGACACAAGTCACTAATGTCCTTTGCAAACAGTGTAGACCCAGATGAGAGGGCTCCTAGAGGAGCCCTCTCATCAGGGTCTGCACTGTTTGTCATGTTACATTTTCTTTAGGAAAAATCCCTATATATTCACCATAAGATTGACCGGTTTGAATTTTGGAATAGTCTATTTAAAAATTCAGCGTTGTAAGGGTTAATCTGGATCTGCATACATGTACTGTATAGTATACAGTGTAAAAAGGAAAACATATTTCCCAACCTTGTTACAGACACTTTGCCTTATATGATTAGGTTTTCGATAAATTGATTAAAATTATTCCGAGTGAAATGAATTGATCTACATGCCAGTGCTGTTCCTATGGAAATATTATGTTGCTTTTATGAAGGCAATGTGTTACTGCATGGAAGGCACACATAAAACTCATTGTTGGCTGTTAGTAATGAAAATGAAATGAACAAAATTAACACGTGTAGAAGAACCACATTAGACATAAGAGTCTTCAAACCATTATGGCTGCTTAGCGCAGATGTTAATGATTAAAAAACCTCCTGTTTTAACTTGTTTTGATTGGTCACTTGACCTTTCTACTTGATTATCCTGCCACTGTATGCCATTGCTGCCTTTGCATGGTAGATCCAGATCAGTCTGACGGAGTTCCTGTAGGAGTTGCCTGGCCTAGTCTGCTCTGTCTGCTTATCCCTTTCCCTGTTCTATATTTATTCTAAATTTCAATACCAACTACTGAGTATTCATGGACAAAATAGTAATAATAAAATATGGAAGATGGAACATTGTTGCCATTTTAGAAAGTAAAGAACAAATCTATCTAACAGTCAGCAGGCCCTGATCAGACAGCTCCTATAAGAGCCATCTGATCTGGGTCTACTCTGTTTGCAAATGTTTGAAAACATGTTTATTTAAAGGAAAGAGTTTTATGCAACCAATCTGATTTGGTTCTGCCTCTGCAATAAACTTCCTAACAAAATAATGAATATTCATACAGGGTGGAGTCTTACATGAATATTCATTAGCTGAAGGATTAACACCAAATCCTTAACCATTTACTCCATAAACACGCCTTTCTATGCCATTGCCCCCTCATCAGGGTCTGCACTGTTTGTCATGTTACAATTTTCTTTAGAAAAATCCTTAAATATTCACCATTAAGCTTGGCCTGTTTGACTTGTGGAATAGTCCATTGGATAATTCAGCGTTGTAAGGGTTAACCATTTACTTCATGGGTATTTATGTCGGAAATAATGTATGTATGAATATAAATCAGATTAATAGTTATAATGGCAGATTAAAAAAAAGGTTTGGTCCTGGGATAAATCTTATATACAATTATAAAGCAAATAAAGCAGACCCTCATTTGATGGCACCTAGTCAGCAGCCATCTGATCTGCTAAGACTGTTTGCTTATGAAATTAAGTAGATCTGACTCTATATAGTTTCTACTAATACTAAAACATCCTGTGTACATGATGCTATAATAAAAAATCGGCTAATGAATATCCGTAATGTCATTATTTCATACATAAATATTGAACAGGGAAAGGGTTAAAAAGGTAAATATTATTGAGTTACAGCAGTTTTGTGCCAAGTCTTGAGTTTATCACATGGTCTGTAAGATATCCGGACACCTGTGAAAATTCTGCCGTGGGCGAAAATTCCAACAACAAAATTGAAACTCATCTATTTCTGCCTACATAGCATTTACAATTAGTTTGGATGTATATCTCTTTTTGCACCAAGAAATTTCATTTGCAGACAATGTTGCCTGCTTTAAGTTTTTCAGAGTGGACGTTCCTTCACTTTCTTACAAAAAAACGTATATGGTGTGTCAACCAATTTAGATCCAATAGGAGCTGTCTGATCTGGGTCTACTCTGTTTGCACAGGCCTGTTAAGGCGTTTTTATGAAGGAAAGGGTTTATAACTTATATTAAACTTACAGTCAAATTTGGAACCAATGTCAACGTATATTGAATTGACATTATAGTTGCAAATACACACATTTTGCTTTTCAATGCTGAATATTCAACATGGACTGGCCTGTCAGCAATACCTATCCAGTCTATTCAGTGTGAGAGGGTTGAATCTGCTTGAGGAATACTTTCACTGACAAACAGTGAAGACCCAGATCAGAAGGCTGCTATCCAGTCTATTCAGTGTGAGAGGAGTGAATCTGCTTGAGGAATACTTTCCCTGACAAACAGTGCAGACCAAGATCTGGATCTACACTGTTTGTTATACACTTGGTTCCCATATTCAGAGGGTAAGGGTTTGAAAACAGTGGAGAACCAGATCATCCATGAAGCTTTGTGAATAAGGACACCTATCCATACTATCAAGACTTGTGTAAAGTCCTATAATGCAATACATTAGAACCTGTCTTAAGCAGTCATCATAAGATTTATGGGTGTGTAAGGCAGGTGGAAGCTTAATGCAGGTCAAAAGTAATGCAAAAAGCTCCTAAAGGAGCTTTTTGTATTACTTTTGTCCTGCATTAAGCACCTGCTTTTTAAGACTGCTATGCTCAATAAATGAATGTCCACTTAGGACAGGTTCTACTGTAGTCGATATTGGATGAATATAAGTCTTTATCTATACAAATTATATTAGATGAATATAAATCTTTATCTATACAAATGTATTTCTTCGAAAATAACACAATGCAATACATTTTATTAACAATGGTTTACAGTGCTGATCTCTTTTTCAGAGAAATAACAATCCAAATCACGATCCTCAAATCTTGTCAGAACTCATATTGAATTCTGAGGAAAAAAAGATTAGGTCTACATGCATTAATAAATGTTGCCATTCTGCAAATTCAGATGGATTTTATCTGTTTATCAATTTTGATTTTGGCAGTTCTGCAGCAACGCACTCTGCAGTGACTGGCATTGCGTGTCTATACTACCCTACTTACTCTCAGTACAGTAAACCCCCTCTAAACCAAACATTTAATGTAGTATAAATATTTGTTCTTGGAGACAGATGGCAGCTTAATGCAGGGTGAATGTCATGCAGAAAGCTTTCTGCATGACTTTCACCCTGCATTAAACAGCCACCTGCCTATAAGTTTCTAAATTCTTCTCTACTAGAATTCCTGTTTGGAGAGGTGTTACTGTATTCTGACAAATCTCCTCTCTCTCCACCTTAAACACGTGACTGTATTCTGACAAATCTCCTCTCTCTCCACCTTAAACCCGAATAAGTCACTTTAGCACCATTCTGATAACTGAGATGATATTAGATTGACACAAGCATATGATCAGACTGTTGCTTCAGAAGCAATTTGATCTGATCTGCACTATTTGCCTAAGTTTATCTGTCCAAATTCTTGAGGTATTTAGGGTATATAATGATTTTGTTTTAGGGCCTCAATATTGCAACCATACACAGAGGTCCGGATAATGAATGAATGAATGAAAGACTTTATTTAACGAGGGTAGCTCAATTAGTCATAATGACTAATCTACCTTGAGGCCCTCAAAACAAGCATTTCATACAAAATACAAAACAGTAAAACACAGATCTATATACACAAGAAATCAATGTTCAGAAATTCAGTATGGTGCATCTGGATAATTAATAAATGTTGTCTGCTTCAATTTGTAGATTTATTCTTTATGGACACGTATTTGGATCCTGATAAAACTCTGAGTAACATGGCGTCTAATCTGGATCCAATCTGTTATGATAGATTTGATTTGCCACTAGCATCCAAATAGTTAATATAAAGCTATTATATATAAAGTGTTGCACATAAAATCAAAGTACTGATAGTACTGAAGGGATCTGTGTTTTTGGAAAGAAAACGTGTGTTATTCAGTAGAACCTCTCTAAACCGGACGAATATAAACATTATGACTGGGCATTAAAGACTGCTGTATGCTGACCAACTATACAAAAAGCTCCGGCAGAAGTTTCCGTATCGCTGTCAGCCTGCATCAAGCAGCCACCTGTTTTGAATCCTCGAAAATAATGTTTATTTTCTGTTCGGTCTAGAGAGATTCTACTGTATTTGGGTGTTTGTTTGCGAGTTATTTTTTATGTTCCCAGATGCTGAAATCTTATCTGGTGGTAGCTGGCATTTTGCATGTTTTATGTAAATATTTCAAACCCAATTTCCAAATTTGAAGTATAATTTAGTAAAGGTATAAGTTGAACAGTGTCAAGAAATCTTGATCTTCTGAAAACATTATATATAAATATATTTATATAAATGTATACAAAAATAAGTTTAAAATTAATTAAATATTGGAACCTCGCAAACAATTCATGTAGATAATCAAGAATGGTTGTATAGTTTTACAATCTATAATGGCAATCACCTGAAATTGTTAACAGATTTTGAAATGGGAGAAAAAAAGAGTAAATGTATTTATGATGAAAATTTTATTGTAGACAATGTCAAGAAAAAGTATAAAACAGCAAATAAACATATGTTGCAAGTAAAGCATCTGTTTGAAAGTAATTAAACCAGAGCACAAGCGGGTGCCAACGCTTATCTGTTCCATAACCCTGTAAAGACAAACTGAATGAACTTCAAAATAAACTCAGCTTCAAATTTTGTTGCTTAAATACATTTGTATTAAGTTTCATTTATATCATTTTAATATTTTTCCCAGAAAACCACAGACAAACTAAAAGTTGACCGACTAACAAAGCAATGAACACACGAAGTTCAAGGACCATAACTTTTGAATAAAATGACATATCAAAATCCCCGTAATATATGTGAAAATTCATATTAAGGTTTAACCATGTAAAAAAATTGAAGTAAATAAGTTATGGCCATCCTCATATTTGCATAGATTTGCATTATTTTTTTAAGTGCAAGGGCCATAACTCCGAAACATCAAATCAAATGATCTTCAGAATCAACTTAGCTTCAGGTCTTGATGCATTAAACATGTTTATGAAGTTTCATTAATATCTGTCAAATATCTGTCAAACAGTTTTGCCAGAAAACAGTGGACAAACTATTTGCATATATTTGCATTTTTTTTAAGTAAAAGGGCAATAACTCCGAAACAACATATCAAATAAACCTCAAAATCGACTCAGCATCAGATCATGATATATTAAACATTTTTGTGAAGTTTCATCAATATCTCTCAAACAGTTTCCCAGAAAACAGCCGACAAACTATTTGCATTATCTTTTAAGGACAAGGGCCATAACTCTGAAACGAAAATTCAAATGATCCTCAGAATCAATTCAGTTTCAGATCCTGATGCATTAAATATTTGTGTGAAGTTTCATTAATATCTCTCAAATAGTTTTCCCAGAAAACGGCGGACAAACTATTTGCATATTTTTTAAGGACAAGGGCCATCACTCCGAAACGACAAATAAAATGAACCTCAGAATCAACTCAGCTTCAGATCTTGATGCATTTAACATTTGTGTGAAGTTTCATTAATATATGTCAAATAGTTTTCCCAGAAAACAGCGGACAAACTATTTGCATTATTTTTTAAGTAAAAGGGCCATAACTCCGAAACAACAAATCAAATGAACCTCAGAATCAACTCAGCTTCAGATCTTGATGCATTAAACATTTGTGTGAAGTTTCATTAATATCTCTCAAATAGTTTTCCCAGAAAACAACGGACAAACTATTTGCATATTTTTTTAAGGACAAGGGCCATAACTCTGAAATGAAAAATCAAATGAACCTCAGAATCAACTCAGCTTCAGATCTTGATGCATTAAACATTTGTGTGAAGTTTCATTAATATCTGTCAAATAGTTTTCCCAGAACACAGCAGACAAACTATTTTTTAATGTATTTGCATTATTTTTTAAGTAAAAGGGCCATAACTCCAAAACGACAAATCAAATGAACCTAAGAATCTACTCAGCTTCAGATCCTTGATGCATTAAATATTTGTGTGAAGTTTCATTAATATCTCTCAAATAGTTTTCCCAGAAAACAGCGGACAAACTATTTGCATATTTTTTAAAGACAGGGGCCATAACTCTGAAATGAAAAATAAAATGAACCTCAGAATCAACTCAGCTACAGATCTTGATGCATTTAACATTTGTGTGAAGTTTCATTAATATCTGTCAAATAGTTTTCCCAGAAAACAGCGGACAAACAAAATGTTGACGGACGAACGAACGAACGAACGGACGGACGGACGGACGGACAGGGCCACGACAATATACGACCACCTTTATTAGGTGGGCGTATAAAAAAGCTTTGTTTATTAAAACAAGCCAATTTTTGACAAAAATAACAAAAGGCAATAACTCCAAAGACACTGAAGACAGAGTTATGGACATTGTGCACTGCACTTGTGGTCAATGTGTGGTCTATCTGTATGTGAAGTTTGAAGTCAATAGCTTTTATACTTTGAAAGTTATGATCCGGACAAGCCAGATTTTAAAAAAAAAAATAACAAAGGGCAATAACTCCAAAAATACTGAAGACAGAGCTACTAACCGTGTGCACTGTACTTTTGGTGAATGTGATCTATCTCAATATGAAGTTTGAAGTCAATAGCTTTTATATGTTTGAAGCTATGAGTCGGACAAACCAGATTTTCACTAGAATAACAAAGGGCAATAACTCCTGAAATAATGAAGACAGAGTTATGGACCTTGTGCAAAGCATTTGTGGTCAATGTGTTCTATCTGTACATGACGTTTGAAGTCAATAGCTTTTACACTTTGAAAGTTATGATCCGGACAAGCTAAATTTTGAGAAAAATAAACAAGGGCAATAACTCCAGAAGTACTGAAGACAGAGTTACGAACATTGTGCAATGCATTTGCAGTCCATGTGATCTATCTGTATATGAAGTTTGAAGTCAATAGCTTTTATACTTTGGAAGTTATGATCTGGACGAATGGACGGACTGACAGACGGGCGGATAGATGAACAGACGGATGGACATGGTTACTCCAGTAAACCCCCCAAAACTTTGTTTGTGGGGATATAAAATACAATGTTCATTATTTTGTAGATTTTAAACCATTAAGATAAATAGAGCATTTGCTCCTTTGGAGCAAATGCTCTATTTATCACAATGGTTTAAAAAAGTGACTTTAACATACTTGTATGCGATGGCAATCTGTCCTAGGAGAATCGGCAATTGTCCTGAATCGCAATTAAATATATTATTTCATGAGCGAACAGAGTAGATCCTGATCTGGACCTACTCTGTTAACAGTTTGCAAAGCCTTAGCCTTATGGAGGAAAGGCTTTACCAAATGCCTTTTCACTTTTGCGAACAGAGTAGATCCTGATCAGACGGCTCCTATAGTTGTTGTCTGATCAGGGTCTGCTCTTCTTTACTTGACCTGACTGTCAGACATGATATAGATATGATTCTATAGTTCTTTTCAGAGTAAAAAATTCCTTAGAAGGTTTATATTAACATTCAGCTTATATAAATATTCATGATACATCAATATTTCTTAAATGAATAATGAACAGGGAAAGGGTTTAGATATAATATACATGTAGATCTATACGGTTATAGTTTCTGCCATGGCAAAATATTCCAGTGTCCATGTGCTTTTACAAAAATTAACCTAATTAATATTCATAATCATGATGATGTCATACTTTCTTACATATAAATTAATATTAATATTCATGGAATAAAGTCTTTATTGACATAAAGTATTGAACATTGTCAGATAAATTATGTCTCTAAACCCATTGCTACATGAAATAATGACAATATGAACATTGATTGTAATATTATTCTTGATATAACGTTTAACAGGAATTTTGGTAATGGCAGAAACTTTAATCTATACATTATTCTATTAGCAAAAAGAGCAGACACAATCAAACGGCTCCTAGTCTCCCACATCTGTCTGCTATGGGTATACTCTTTTTGCAAAGATATTCAGCTCTTATATATATATATATATCACCATCTGGGTGTTGTCAGTCTAGTTCCTTATATACCACTCATACTGTGTTAACCCCTTACTCCATAAATGCGCCTTTCTACACCTTTGCAAATAGGGTAGACCCACATCAGACAGTTCTTATACAGAGCTCCAAATAAGATGCCTTTACATTTTCAAGAATAGCTCCTTTATTTATCCACCAATTAAACCTTATATACTGTGACCACTCTTCAGTAATTTTCTAGACGAGACGATTGTAAAGAGTGGTCACAGTGTAGGGTTTGGTGGTGAAATGACGATTTTAGTATTTGGGAACACACCCTTATCTGTACCTCTGCCTATATGAGTCATCTGATCAGGGCATGTTCTATTTGCTTCTGACATAACATACATTTAGCTCTACAGTTTCTGCTGTGGCCAAAAACCCCTGTTTTAAAAATGCTGTTGCAAAATTTTAAAACTCAACCCATTTATATTCATGTCATATGATAATTTCTTACCATGAATATTCATGGAGTAAAGGCTAAACTGCTATGATCAAGTTTTGATCACTGTGACCATGGCATGACAACTCTGCATGGTTTTACAAACTGAGCATCATCTACAGGGTCGACAAACAAATACTGATTGCTTGTATCCCAAGTAGTTCATTAGGTTCATTCTGAGACATGTTGGTTGCTCATTTTACAAAACGTTGGGATAGCTTCTGATAGTCCTTTCTGCTTTTTAATATGTCCAAGTTGTTGACAAACATCATGCTTCAGAGTCCTGCCCATCTCTCTCAGCATGCCAACATATTCTATTTAATTATCCGTTTAGAATTACCATCATACTGTCTTTGACTAAATTGTTTTGCAATAAACTGGTACATGTGAAAAAGTTGTGACTCGACTGGGACTTGAATCCAGGGCCTGTGGCTTACCATGCTAACACTCTACTGACTGCGCTATCAAGTCACACAGTCTAAAGCTTTTCAATGTTCCGACAATCTTTAACCAACTACTGTTCCATCTGGAGATCAGCAAACACTGGCTGCTAGTATCTAAAGTAGTTCAGTAGATTTTAACAATTCGTATATCACAAAGTCAGCACCAGCTGATCAAGCTTTTCATACTTAGATCAGTATTGGGAAATCTTGTTTGGATGTTGATAAAAATGTTTCATTGATTTGGTCTTGCTTTGTGGCGACAATTACTGTGTTTCGACATTGAAAGCTCTTTGTCAATAAAGCAATATTATTCTCCATTTCTGTGGCATTTAAAGCATAGTGGGCTTTGTTAGAAAACTGGCGTGTCAGGTCCCTTGTTGTTTGGAATCTTGTCGAAATTACTGTCCCCTGCAAATAAAATTAATGTTTATGATTAAAATGTATTTCTGGAAATATTTCTTAATCCCCTACACCATAAATATTCATATAACAAATAAATAGGGGTTATTACGCAGGTGACTAGGGCCGCAACAAACAAATAGCGGTTATTACGCAGGTGACTAAAGCTGCAGCGTGATATATTGGCCCGCCACCTTGCAATTGGCCCGAGGGCTTAGCCCGAGTTACTATATCAAGGTAAGGGACTATATCACTCTGCGGCCCTATAGTCACCTGTGTAATAACCTGTTTATTACATTTATGGGTCAAATTGGATCTCCATGTACTAGGTGCAATAGATTCTCAAAGGATTGAAAGAATCAGCACTATCAAGTCACACAGTCATTAGATGACGTCATTATGACGGGTTCATATTATTCAAAACTTGGCGTTGGAAAGAGCGGACAGAGTGCTCTTTTTATTCACCGGTACGTGCACATGTATTGGGCATGTAAATTTGAATCGAATCGGGTGAGGATTGTCTTTGTAAAAGCCATGGTTTGGGGACTATTCGGTATACTGTGTACGAGAACTTTGATAACATTTGCATCATCGGAGCAAAATTAGACCTTCATCACATATCAGGGTTCTGTTGATATAGATTTAGAATGATTACCTTGGCAGCGGGCACAATATCTGTTATTGGTCCGTTGCTAGGTCTGTATTGGTCTGCTCAGACCACACAACTCTATTTTTTTAAATGATATTGGATCATTTATAACGTAAAAATGTTACTATTTATAATAACAAATGTAATAATTACATTTATAGTTGATATTAACTGAATATTTATAATGACACTACAGACAATTCTGTTTTAAACATGCTAGAAACTGTATTATCATCTTAATTATTTCATAACTTAAGCAAACATAGCAGACCCTGATCTGAGAGCTCTTATATTGATATAGATACTATATCTGATATGGATATATATGCTCTTTGCAAAGGCATTAACCCGTTTCCTTATATAATGTGTCTTCACGCATATGCAAACAGAGTAGACCCAGATCAGATGGCTCCTATAGGAGCCGTCTGATCAGGGTCTGCTGTGTTTGCTAATGGAATTTTGTAGACCTTTTCCTTTACTTTCCAAAATGGCTACAATGTTCAACCTTCCATATTTCATATAACTATTTTGTTCATGAATATTCAGTATAGGTATTTAAATTTGAAATAAACATAGAACAGGGAAAGGGTTAAGAGGCCTGTTGATTGAGTAAATGACTATAAAACATTTTATATTTAAAATTGTACACATCATTCACCTTTTTTTTCACAAGCCTAAACGCATATAAATGATACTAAAGCACCTGGCTGGTCAGAATGTCTAACTTTCTCAGTGTGTATTACCAGGATAACAACAATATAGGAAGGCCTTGTACAAATTTTCTTCAGATTTCACTATATGTCCATAAATTAACCCTTTCTCTGTTTAAATATTCATTTAAGGGTTAATGACATCATTGGTATCATATTATTGGATAATTTTTTTAAATTGCATATTATTAACAAAGGATATTTTGGTACAGACAGAACCATAGAATTTGATCTATATAACACAATATTATTATAAGCAAACTGAGCAGACCCTGATCAGACAACTACCATGAGAAATTAGTGCAAAACCATTATAACAATGTCTACGAGTAGATCCACGAAAATTACCATTGTACAGTATAAAACCTCTTTAAATTGACCACCAATTTGGCAAAGCATGTCTAATTATGCCTAAAAGTCAGGTGGTAATTACTTGCAGGTATGATAAGTTTAATTCTTTATGCCTTTGCAAACAGAGTAGACCCAGATCAGATTGCCCCTGCAGAAGATACTGTTCATATTTTTGTTTGCCTTGTGATGATAATACATATTATTTCTAAGGTCTAAAACCCCCAAGAAGAATGCCGGCCCTTATAAGTTGAAAAAGTACTGAGACGAGTTTTATTTGTTATTATAACAAATAAAACTGTCATCCCTGTAAGTTTTCAAAACTGGTGCGAAAAATTTACGGGTATAGATTTAATCCAATTCTGTGTTCCGTAATAACAATTTATAATGATGATCTGTATCCACCTTATAAGTTCATTTTATTGCTTGATTGACAGGGAAAATGTAAATTTGATAACAAAAACTCATGAAAATAAATAGGTACCGAATCGTCTAGGGTAAATTTTTGGGAGGGGCCGAGTTGACCATGGTGTCGAATCGTTTTGGGGCCGAATTGTCTAGGGACCCGGTTAGTTTGGTGCCGAGTCGTTCAGAAACCTGTTGTGCGTCTACTTTGTTTGCAAAGGCGTAAAAAGGCATATTTATGGAGGAAGGGGTTTAACTTAAAGTATCAGGGATGAATAAGTTAAAAACTTAATAGCGCAGGTGCTGCAGATATTCTTTCACAGCATTGTAATAACTCGGAAGATTCAAGATAATAAATCGTGTTCACGAAAGTCATAGCAGAACTATAAATAGAAGACAATGATAACCTAAGCGTTAATGTTTGTATGTATATGTACTTACGATTTTCAAGCTCATCCAAAATGCGTGTCTGGTAAACAAATTCTGCGTAAAGTTTTCATTCTCCTACTCGATTTGCAAACTCCTCACAGTGATCTCCCTTGTCACCACGCCTGCGGTCTATTAGGGGAGATAACTGCGTTGGAGGTTGCGTTTCCCTATGGCGTAAAGTCACGTGATATTCAAAATGGCGGCGATCAATTAATCAAAAATTGATTCGTGTATAAGTGAGCATAAATACCCCAATATTATTAATATCGCCTCATTTTAAAAATATTCGTCATATTTGTTGAAAAAATGATCAAATACAGTAACTGCTTGTCTTAAAAAACGGTCCACGATAGTACTTTTTGTAATAAGTTCAGCTGATTACCTAACTACATTACACATCTGAGTAAATCGTTTCGTGAGGACCGGCTGATTTGCTCTCGCCGTTTCGGTAGATTTGGTATCTGTGTTAACACACAGATCCCAAAAAATGAAATGCATAAATGACATCTGACCCCGATTCAGGTGGATGAATGCACGCGCTATTAAAATCACATATTTGTAAAGATGCGTAAATTTAAACATTTTCAATAATATCTCATTTATTTCTCCACCAAATCCTATACTGTGACCACTCTTTAGAAATGTCTCTTTGAGACGATTCTGAACAGTAGTCACAGTATTGGGTTTGGTGGAGAAATGACAATTTTAGAATTTGTGCTTGCACCTTTATCTGTAGCTCTGGCCATACACTATTTGCTACCATGCCAGTCTCATCTCATAGTTATCAAAATGGTGTAATTTGAAATATTCAGCTTAACCCTTTCCTTCATACAAAAAGCCTTTTCATGCATCTGCAAACAGAGTAGACCCAGATCAGACAGCTCCTATAGGAGCCATCTGATCAGGGTCTGCTCTGTTTGCTAATGAAATTTGAAAGATCTGTTTCCTTACTTTCTAAAATAGCTGCAATGTTCCATCTTCCATATTTCCATTTTATTTTGTCCATGAATATTCTGTAGGCATCGAAATTTGGAATAATCGTAGAACAGGGAATGGGTTAACACTTTTAATGCTGAATATTCAAAGTTTAATGGACAATCAATGTTTATATACAGAGTTATAAATATCCATGTGAGAAATAATGGCATCTGTGATGCAGTGTAACCGATCTTCTCATTTAGATCCAAACTTTTTGCTGCTCAGACACTGTTTCATAGAACAAATGAAAGAAAAATGTCCTTTTAGTATTGTGGCAGATGCCAATTAATATTTGTGGATGAAATGTTCTAACCCTTTGTATGTGCGAAACAAAGAGTATTAACCACCTGCAAACAGTGTAGACCCAGACCAGAAGAGGAGCCATATAATCAGCATATGCACTGTTTGTTATTCAAATTCCTCATTTAAATTTCAATTCTTTTTCACTAAAAGGACTCTGTAATTAATATGTGTCATTGAATATTTAACCCTTACTGAGCGGGACACAAGCCACTAATGTCCTTTGCAAACAGTGTAGACCCAGATGAGAGGGCTCCTAGAGGAGCCCTCTCATCAGGGTCTGCACTGTTTGTCATGTTACACTTTTCTTTGGAAAAATTCCTAAATATTCACCATAAGCTTGACCTGTTTGGATTTTGGAATAGTCCATTTGAAAATTGAGCACTGTAAGGGTTAGCATTCAAAGAGCTAATGTGGCTAAGGAACCCATATTCTCATTAATTCACTTTCTATTGATCCCATTGTCTGTTCTTGATGAGAAAGCAATTGACCATCTACCCACTGAGATTATTAAATATGTGCTGCATCAAGTTCTTGTCATTGAGAGATGTTTTCCCATCAGCAATTCTACGGACTGCTGTTGACCTATTATGTGACCTTGACATTTCTTTGTTTATTATGTCGATAGCTGTAGACATAACGATCTGCTATTTGCCATGTCAAAGACTCTTTAGGTGCCCAATAGCCTTAACCCTTTCCCTGTTCCATATTCATGTAAGAAATAATGACATCCTGAATATTTATTAACTCAATTTTTCTAATATAAACTTTTCAAGGGAATTTTTGGATTTGACAAAAACTGTAAAGAATCAGATTTATATAATGTCAAAAGCAAACAGAGCAGACCATGATCAGACAGCTCCTATCAGGTCTGGGTCTACTCTGTTTGCAAATGCATTAAAATGTGTTTATATGAAGTAAACGGGTAATATGTAGACTTACAGTACTGTGGTGTTTTTCTTACCATAATTACCCTGAATATCCAAGCACGTATTTGAACACCCATCTCTATCTCCCCTCTCCATGGTCTGGGTTTGTATTAACCCTGATCTGTGTTTATTCCAAATTTCAATACCTACTGAATATTCATGGAGAAAATAGTTATAATGAAATACGGAAGGTGGAATATTGTAGCCATTTTAGAAACTAAAGAAACAAATCTATCAAATTTCATTGGCAAACAGTGGAGACCCTGATCAGATGGCTTCTATAGGAACCATCTGATCTGGGTCTCCTCTGTTTGCAGATGCATGAAGAGGCGTTTATGTGAAGGAAAGGGTTAAGCTGAATATTTCAAATTGCACTATTTTGATAACATTAGATTAGACTGACATGGTAGCAAATAATGTAGACCCTGATCATACAGCTCCTTCAGGAGCCATGTGATCTGGGTCTGCACTATTTGCCTTATTTTTTCTGTCTGAATTCTTAGGGTTATAAGGACACACATATATATCAGGGGATATTTGTTTCCTTCTATTGCTATATGATGAGGTAATACAGGAAGAGAAAACCAATATGGACAAAATCGGCTACGCTTATACTTGAATTCTGTAAAATGCTTTACCCCTTTCCCTCATACAAATGCCTTTTCATGCATTTGCAAACAGAGTAGAACCAGATCAGATGGCTCCTATAGCTGGGTATACTCTGGGTATACTCTGTTTGCTTTTGACATGCTGTAGATCTGATTCTACAGTTTTTGTCATTGCAAAAATTCCCTTGAAAAGTTTAAATTATATAAAAAATGAGCTAATAAATATTCATGTTGGCATTATTTCTTACATGAATACTGAACAGGAAAAAGGTTAAAGCTCCGAACCAGGGTCTGCTCTGTTTGCCTAAAGAAAATTGAATTCATACTTAATATTCCATAGTAAGGTATTCACAATATAAGAAAATTAGTATTCATAATAAGTCGAGTCACCAATGAATATTCATGAGGTAAAATCTCCATATAAACACCATTCTATGGATCACAAACTGGTCCATATTTTATAAAGGACTGTTCCTCATATAAACGCGTTTTGCAAACAGAGTAGACCCAGATCAGACAGATCCTATAGGAGGTAATGGCATAAAAAGGAAAGGAATTTTTAACTGTTACGTGGAGTGTAGAATCGGATCTATCAGAGCAGACCAAGATCAGACGACTCCTCCAGGATCCATCTGATCTGTGTCTACTTTGTTTGCAATTGTGTGAAAAGGTGTTTATATGAAGGAAAGGGTTAATGTGTTTTGACCCTTTCCCTGTTCTATGTTTATTACGAATTTCAATACCTACTAAATATTCGTGGACAAAATAGTTAAAATTAAATATGGAAGGTGGAACATTGTAGCCATTTGAGAAAGTAAAGACACAGATCTTTGAAATTCTATTAGCAAACAGAGTAGACCCTGATCAGATGGCTCCTCTAGGAGCCATCTGATCTGGGTCTACTCTGTTTACAAATGCTTGAAAACATGTTTATATGAGGGAAAGGGTTAAGCCTTTGATGTAATTAGAACTAAAGCACACATGCCCATATATGGTCTGTTTCCTGCCGTTCAAGTACATTATCCTGTAAACACCAGACATATGGCATCAATTAACGCTAATGAAATATTTCTTTCTCTATTTAATCCTTAATTATGTCTCCCCCCATATTTATATGGGGGAGACATATTGTTTTCGTGAGAGTTGTCTGTCTGTCTGTCTGTCTGTCTGTCTGTCCGTCTGTCCGTCTGTCCGTCACACTTTTTGTCCGGACGATAACTTCAATATGCCTGATGCCAGTTGATTGAAACTTCATATATGGAAAGAGTATAATGAGAGGAAGTGTCATGCACAAGGTCCATAACTCTGGCTTCACTAATATTGAAGTTATTGCCCTTTGTAAAAAAAATCACACTTTTTTGTCCGGACGATAACTCCTATATGGCTCATGCCATTGGATTGAAACTTCATATATGGAAAGATCATGACGAGAGGAAGTGTCATGCACAAGGTCCATAACTCTGGCTTCACTAATATTGGAGTTATTGCCCTTTGTAAAAAATATCATAATTTTTTGTCCGGACAATAACTTCAATATGCCTAATGCCAGTTGATTGAAACTTCATATATGGAAAGAGCATAATGAGAGGAAGTGTCATGCAGAAGGTACATAACTCTGGCTTCACTAATATAGGAGTTATTGCCCTTTGTAAAAAAAATTCACACTTTTTTGTCCGGACGATAACTTCTATATGGCTCACGCCATTGGATTGAAACTTCATATATGGAAAGATCATAACGAGAGCAAGTGTCATGCACGGAGTCCATAACTCTCGCTTCACTAATATTGGAGTTATTGCCCTTTGTAAAAAAAATTCACAATTTTTTGTCCGGATGATTACTCCTATGTGACACATGCCATCGGAGTGAAACTTCATACATGGAACAATCATGATAAGAGAAAGTGTCATGCATAAGATCCTTAACTCGAGCTTCAATAAATTTAGAGTTATTGCCCCTTGTACATTTGTTTAATTCTTTCTTGTCCGGACGATAACTCCTACATGGCTCTTGCCATCGTATTGAAACTTCATACCTGGAAAGAGCATGATGAGAGAAAGTGTCATGAACAAGGGCCATAATTCTGGCTTCAATACTTTTGGAGTTATTGCCCTTTGTTACATTTTTTGGCTGATTAATAACTCCTGTTCGACTGATGCTATTGGAATGACATTTTATTTTTGGAAAGAGCATGATGAAAGTAAGTGTCATGCACAAGGGCCATAAATCTGGTATCAGTATTTTTGGAGTTATTAGCTATTATTGGTTTTATTAGAGGGGAGACATCCGTTTTTGTGACAAAAACCTCTAGTTATACATTTGAATATGCTTCAAAATTTATCAACAATTTCATTCAAAACGATTTCTTTGTACTGCTTGCTGTGTTTCATCACTGCAGTGTATCACTAGATATTATATTTTGTAAACATTTTCACTATGGAATACACTATCATTGTTTAACCCCTTTACTTCATGAGTATTTATGTAGACATAATAAATGCTCATTAACCCTTTCCTCCATTAATACGCCTTTCTACGCCTCAGTAAAAGTCACATTATGAAAACCATTGTGATAAATAGAGCATTTGCTCCTATAGGAGCAAATGCTCTATTTATCACAATGGTTTCAAACTACAAAATTCTAAATTTTCCTTTTCTCTAGTTAATGCTCCTTGTCAGTAGATTTATTCAAAGTGGTTGGATCTAAAAATAGCCTATGAGGGAAAGGGAAGGGTTAACTAGATTTATATTGCGGCACTGTGAACCAGCAAATTTTTTTTATCATGACTGAAACAGTTACTGTAAAATCAGGTGTGTATCTATTTCATAAGCACACAGAGCAGACCCTGATCAGATAGCTTACAGAAGCCACACGATCTCGGTCTACTCTGTTTGTAAAGACATGAAAGTATTTATTTATAAGATAAAAGCTTAACAGTAGTTAATTTTGAATACAGTAAAACCTCTCTATAATGGCTACTAAATTACATCAAGTATTTTGTGTTAAAGGCAGGTGGCTCCCTACAGGAGTGTTCTGTTTTACTTTCACCTTGCTTTAAGCCACCTGCCATAAATATCAACTAATTAATTTAATTTAGTGGCCGTTATAGAGAGGTTTTACTGTAAACAGATTTTGAACGGCACTGATATTATGCAGACTCGTAGATTGGCTCCCTAATCTGGGTTTACTTTATATGCAAATACTAGTTAACCCATTCCTTCATAGGCTATTTGTAGACCCAACCTCTTTGAATGAATCTACCCAAAAGGAACATTTACTAGAGAAAAGTTAAATTTTAGAATTTTGTAGTTTGAAACTATTGTGATAAATAGAGCATTTGCTCCTATAGGAGCAAATGCTCTATTTATCACAATGGTTTCAAGAAGTGGTTATTACAGAGGCGTAGAAAGGCGTATTTATTGAGGAAAGGGTTAATCCATTCCCAAATTCAATGGGTACGTAACCCTTTCAACACTGAATTTTAAGAGTGGACCAGCCCATTAGTGTGTAACTATAGTCAGTTCACTCAGTATGAAAGACTTAATGTTGGTAAATGGTTTTGAACGACAAGCAGTGCAGACCCTTATCAGAGACCTCTACACTGTTTGCATATGTTGGTGCATGGACATCCATTAACCCTGTACTCCATAAATACGCCTTTCTACGACTTTGCAAACAGAGTAGACCAAGATCAGACAGCTCCTATAGGAGCCATCTGATCAGGGTCTGCTCTGCTTGCTTATGATATTATAGAGATAAGATTTTGTAGTTTCTGGTCTGACCAATATTTCCTTTGTGCATGTTCTATTATAGCAATTAATCTGATTAATATTCATGATGTCATTATTTCTTCATGAATATCATGGAGTAAAGGGTTTAACGGCATGGTACAAAACTATTTGTAAACTTCATGTTGTGATCAATTTGGACACAATGTCAGCGTAGATTATTAACACTATGTTTGTTTAGTAGAATAAGGTTAAGTTGTTCATCTTGGTCAATATTTTCCTCAATAAATTGTGTTATGTATACATTGTAAATGGACAGTTTGGCTATAGTAACTATATTATTTAACCTTTATTAGTATTTAACCCTTTCCTCCATAGGTTATTTATAGACCCAATCTACCGAAAAGGAGCATTTACTAGAGAAGAGGAAAATTTTAGATCATTGTGTAGTATTGAAACTATTGTGATAAATAGAGCATTTGCTCCTATGGAGCAAATGCTCTATTTATCACAATGGTTTTAAGAAGTGACTATTACAGAGGCGTAGAAAGGCGTAATTATTAAATATGTCTTTCTAGTTCTACACCTTTGCAAGAGCCAACTGATCTGAGTCTTTTTAATTAGAATGTAATATTATAATATAGATATGATACTTATAATTCTATAGGCCAACAGAGCAGCCACTGATCACACGGCTCCTATAGGAGTAGAAAAGTGTAGTTATGGAGTAAAGAGCTAAACGTCTGTCCACTTTCCCGATTATTAGGTGTTTGGGAGATTACTTCTGCTCTAATTTTCAGTTAGCTGATCCAGATTGTAATTTTGAATTAATACTTTACTCCATGAATATTCATGTATGAAATAATTATATCATGAATATGAATGGACCAATTTGTAATAATGGCATAATTATGAACACAAGGAATGTTTGGCCAGGACATAATCTATACAACTTTTTGCACGGTAAGTAATTTTTCGTCTGCAACAATTGTCGTCTGCTTCAATTCTTAAAATAAACTTTCTCTCATAATTTTGCAAAAATTTGGTCAAGATGACAAACAGTAGGATCCTGATGAGACGCCGCATTATGCGGCGTCTCATCTGGATCCAAACTGTTTGCATAGGTAATCACAGTTTAGCCGCTAGCGTGCAAAGAGTTACAATCTTAGTAATCCACAATAAATACATCAGACCCTGATCTGATCTGCACTGCTTGCCACATGAAAATGTATCAAAGAAGTCTTTCACTCTTCAAATTTCAGAAGAGTGCATAATTGATAAACGTTGGCACTGAAAGGATTAATCTAATTGTCCATTGTCCGGAGGCTGCACAGCTTGGTGACCTCTTCGTTGACCTTTAGTGTTCCTCTGGCAATTCATGACACTCTTCGGAAACAGTTTAATTCTCATCTTTCTGACAAAAAAATGTTAGAAAAAAACTTACATGAACATAAAACAGTCACCAGTACTTGATGACTATTCAGGTTTGAGTGCTAATTGTATTAGTATTTGAGGGCTTTAACCCTTTCCTCCATAAATACGCCTTTCTACGTCTCTGAAACCATTGTAATAAATAGAGCATTTACTCCTATAGGACGGGAGCAAATGCTCTATTTATAATAATGGTTTCAAAATTCTAAAAAATTTCCCTTGAAATGAAAGACAAAAAACAACAACCAAAAACCTGATCAACAGCACCTTCTATAATTACAATGAAGCAACTTTTATCTCTTCAGTTTAAACCTTTTGCCTGATAGAAATGCCTTCCATACCTTTGCAAACAGGGTAGACCCAGAAAAGTCATGATCTCATTATTTCTTACATGAATATTCATGGAGCAAAAAAGGATTAAATGATTTTTTTTTTTGCTGTATACAATAGCAATGTTTATAAGCAATTTATTCTCAACTATTTTGAGACAGTCCCCGGACTACTGTAAAGCTTCCTTCAGCAATGCAACTTGAGTGACTATAGTAGGGTTGACAATTTTTGAGTATGCCATAGAAGCTAATGAATAAATAAGCGAAGCTGTTCGCTGAAGCAGCTGTCGCGACCCAAAGCGTCATCACATGCTACACTAAAACAGATCTGAATCATCCAGGTGGAACAGTACATTGTTTTATATGGTTTTAAGAAAAGTGTCAAGCTTTCAGTGACTTTGATAGTGAAGTATTGTTTACATCTTATTCATGGTGATAACAGAATGTCCAAAAATTTGTTACGGCAGCTGCAAGTAGGATTTATAAAATCTTAAAAAAAACGTTTCTCATTATGATTGGTATTTGGATAATAAGCTTTCTTTAAGTGAGAAATTGAAAATCGTCAAATTGGCTTAATACCTTTTCACTCGTCCGTATCGCAAATCAAAATAACCATACAGGTATGCTGGTGACTTACAATATCCAGACATCGATTTTGTAACAAAAGTGATATACTATGAATTGAGTCTGTATAAGGTAAACATTCAGTTAAGATCACCGAAGGAAAATCAAGCGGAATTTACTATTGATGTGCAAAGGTTAATCAAGATCAGATTTAACCCTTGCAACGCTGAATTTTCAAATGGACTGTTCCAAAATTAAAACAGGTCAAGCTTATGGTGAATATTTAGGGATTTTTCTAATGAAAAGTGTAACATTACAAACAGTGCAGACCCTGATGAGAGGGCTCCTCTAGGAGCCCTCTCATCTGGGTCTACACTGTTTGCAACTGACATTAATGACTCGCATCCCATGCTGTAAGGATTAGCCACAGTAAGATGGAGATTGGATTTATTTCATTGGTTGTCAACTCCCGCCATAAAATGGATTAGTTTTATCTTTCCTGTCAAAGGAGCGTAATCAGGGTTGTGTTTACGTTATAAAAGGCTGAAATTATGCAAATATTTGAATGACCAAATTATGGGCATTAAGGGTCCTCACCCCGAGTTGTAAAGCCATGGGTGTAGGAATTATGTGAAAACGAGCTTTCGGATATAGTGTTTGAATAGTGTGTTCATTTCTCATTTCATTCAGTTTAATTTTTTTCATTGTCAGTGTGAAAAAGTGTGTGTTAATAAAGCAAAGGAATATGTATGGAATTCACATGAGATAAGAATAGATAAGGATAGAAGGACAAAGATGGATGCTACCACTGTGAAATTTCATAAATTTAGAGGTAAAGTATGATGTTTGTAACCCTATGACCTGAAGTATATTTAGACAAAATTAGACTACAGTTCAGTCCCTGATGAAACTGCAGTTGTTTGATCAGGTTTAACACTCAGCCTATGTCCGAATACTTAGGATTATTTGTAATTAGGGTAAATTGCATTTAAATTCTAGTGTTTTCAGAAATGCAGATTGAATGAAATAGGTTACCGTCCCAGTAAAATGATACTGACACTGCCTGAGTAATAACCCTTGCCCAGTCATATAAACACCTTTTCACTCCTTTACAAACACAGTAGACCCAGATTAGGGTCTGCTCTGTTTGCTTATGAAATATTTAATATATGTATCTAAATCTACAGTTTGCAAAACATTATGTGTACATAAAAAATACCATTCTAAAATTCAATAAATATTCATGATGTCATTATTTTCTTACATGAATATTCAGGACAGTGTTAACCCTTTCCCTCATATAAACGTGTTTTCACGCATTTGCAAACAGAGTAGACCCAGATCAGACGGCTCCTAGAGGAGCCATCTGATCAGGGTCTGCTCTGTTTGCTATTGGAATTTGAAAGATCTGTGTCTTTACTTTCCAAAATGGCTACAATGTTTCATCTTCCATATTTCATTATAACAATTTTGACCATTAATATTCAGTATGTAATGAAATTTGGAATAAAAATAGAACAGGGAAAGGGTTAAAGGGATGATACAGAAAAAATTTGTTTAATTTCTGAGATCGGGTGCATTTAGCAATAATATACTAGGTCCTGGGCTCGTATTCACTAACAATTTGAGTCTAACTTTAACGTGTTACTCCATAAATATGCCTTTCTACGCCTATGCAAACAAAGTAGACCCAGATCAGACTGCTCCTGTAGGAGACGTTTGATCAGGATCTGCTGTTTGAACATGACAAATTATAGATATGATTCTACAGTTTCTACTATGGCCAAAACTTCCTGTGTCCATGTGCTAATAAAACAATTTATGTAATTAATAGTGTTATTATTTCTTACATGAATATTCATGGATTCAATAAATCTACCGAAAAGGAGCATTTACTAGAAAGGCATCAATATGAGGGAATGGTTTAATTATTTTACAATATTTGTCTTACATTCACAATTGTGAGCAAGTGGCATCATTACTCGAAATTCGTCTCCATGCACAAGTGTGAACAAGTGGCATCATTACTCGAAATTCGTCTCCATGCACAAGTGTGAGCAAGTGGCATCATTACTCGAATTTTGTCTTGAAACATATGCGATTGCCTACAAGCTATATAACCCATACATACTTTGTTTGCAAATGTGTAAGAAATCATATCTGTGGAGTAAAGGGTTAACCCTTTCCTCCATAGACTATTTTTAGACTCAACCTCTTTGAATGAATCTACCCAAAAGAAGCATTAACTAGAGGAAAGGAAATTTTTAGAGTTTTGTAATTTGAAACCATTGTGATAAATAGAGCATTTGCTCCTATAGGAGCAAATGCTCTATTTATCACAATGGTTTCAACAGGTGACTTTTACAGAGGCTTAGAAAGGCGTATTTATGGAGGAAAGGGTTAAGAAATATCGGTCATTTCTCTGTCAAACCCCATCTTGTTGGTACTTGTCAGATTCACATCTCTGGTGTAGATCTACCAAGTGACAACGAGACAGAGTTTCACTGAGATGCAAGAGATTTGGATCTTATCTACAGCTTAGTTAACCCTTTCCCTGTTCAATATTCCTATCAGAAATAATGACATCATGAATATATATTAGCTGCTGTTTTATAAAAATTTTGCTTTGGCAAACAGAGCAGACCCTAAAGGAGCCCTCTGATCTGGGTCTTCTCTGTTTGCAAATGCGTGAAAAGGTGTTTATATGAGGGAAAGGGTTAATATTAACCCTTTACTTCATGAATATTCATGTAAGAAATAATGACATTTGACTGGCAAACGGAACAAACCCGGATCAGATGGCACCCACAAGGGTTGTCTTATTAGGGTCTACTCTGTTTGCAAAGGCCTGAAAAGGCAATCATCAATATAAATCATCCTATATTCCATTAAAACACCTTTCTATGCCTTTGCAAACAAAGTAGACCCAGACCAGATAGTTCCTATAGGAGCAGTCTCTGTTTGCTTATGACATAAAATAGATATGTTTCTGCAGTTTCTGTCATGGACAAAGTTTCTGTGTTCATGTGCTATTATAACAATCAAATTAGTTAATATTCATGATGCCATTATTTCTTACATGAATATTCCTGAATCAAATGGGTTAACCTTTTCCTCTATATAAGCACCGTTTTAGGCATTTGCAAACAGAGTAGACCCCATCAGAAGGCTCCTATAGGAGCCATCTGGTCAGGATCTGCTCTGTTTGCTTTTTACATGATAAAGATCTGATTCTACTTCTTCAAAAGTTCACATAATAAAAATTCAGCTAATAAATCTACATGATGTCATTATTTATTACATGAATGGGTTAACCCTTTCCCTCATATAAACATGTTTTCACGCATTTGCAAACAGAGTAGACCCAGATCAGACGGCTCCTATGGGAGCCGTCTGATCAGGGTCTGCTCTGTTTGCTAATGGAATTTTGAAAGATCTGTTTCTTCACTTTCTAAAATGATTACAATGTTCCACCTTCCATATTTCATTATAACTATTGTGACCATGAATATTCAGTAGGTGTTGAAATTTGGAATAAACATAGAACAGGGAAAGGGTTAAAGGGTTAAAATACAACTAGACAGATCCTCTTTTCCACTTTGTTACCTGACTTTACCTCGTTTAGGGCACAATAGGCTGCTCAGCATGACAGAAACGCTTTGAGCCCTTCACAATGCTGAATTTTAAAATGGAACAGTCCTATCATTGTATAGAGGAAGTGCAAAGGTGTAGAAAGGCGTATTTATGGAGTAAAGGGTAATAATGAACAGATTAAAGTTGCTGGATACTTTTAAATGACAAATAGTACAGACCTGGAGTCCTTGACCTGAGTCATTCAGGGCTCTTTTTGTAATTTGGACTGAACATTGTGAAAAATAGACATTTGGCATTTTGCTTGACATTTTTTAACCATTTGATTGCTTAATTGTCAAAATGGGATGGTCCATACTTTAGAGTTAATTAAGATAAATAAATAATTATATTAAATCAAATAAAACATAAATGTATAGAGTTCATTTAGAATTAAATGGGAAACTGTACTGATTTCTGCATGATAAAGAGTGCACTCTCTGATCAGACCGCATCCTCTCTAAAATCTCTCTGGAAGCCCTGTGATCTTGGTCTACACATTTCCCACATTCAAATAGTTTTATTTCATGAATATTCATATCAGAAATATTGAAATCATGAATATTTAATAACTGAATTTTTATAATGGTTTAAAAATACATACAGCATTTTGTATAATATAATTCCATAAGCAAACAGAGCAGACCCTGATCAGATGGCTCTTACTGCAGTCTTCTGATCTGTGTCTACTCTTTTTGCAAAGGTGTATCTATCGAATAAAGGGCTATTAACCCTTTCCCTGTTGGATATTCATGTAAGAAATAATGACATCATGAATATTTATTAGCTAAATTGTTATAATGGCATTTGTAAACGTGAATTGTTTTGTATGAATGAGGTTTATATAATTCCATTAGCAAACAGAGCTCCTACTGACTGAAGCCACCTGGTCTTAGTCTACTCTGTTTGCAAAGGTGTGAAATACAAAAGTTTGCATCAAGGAAAGGGTTTAGCAAATTCATACATTTGCAAGAGACACCTTAACCCGGAATCTCATCCTGGATCCATGCTTATAAAACTTTTAGTTGAGTCTAAGTTCGTTCTCAAGTTTTTGATTGGTCAGATTTGAGCCTCTGGCTCAAATCTGTCCAATCAAAAGCTTGAGAACTCAAATCTGACCAATCAAAAGCATGAGAACGAAACTCAGACTCAACTAAAAGCTTTATAAGCATGGACCCTGATCTGGACTGTTGATACTCATTTTGTATATTTTTTGTGTTACAGAAAGAGAAATGAAGCTTCTATTTTAAAAATTAACATATATATGCAAATAGATTGGATCAAAATGAGATGCTGTGTAACTGGATGTCATGACTCTGTATTCCAACCGTGTGACGCTCTGTCTGTATATTTTGAGGAGAGAACTATTTATAACAATGAATTTCATAGCTGTTCAAAGAGATATGTTCTGCGTGCTAAAGGTCAACATGATAAATGATTGTCTATTATATTCCCCCAGCTCCGACACCCTCTTCCTTTTATAGAGGTATTTACTGCTACGGATACGGTAGACATTGACCTTTAAAGTGTCGAACCCAGCATATATGATACCTTTGCAAACAGTGTAGACCCAGATCAAAGGGCTCCTGAGGGAGCCCTTTGATCAGGGTCTGCATTGTTTGTTATCAAAATTAATTGCAGAATCAATTTTATCGAGTGATGTTGATACATCTTTTTGTTTATATAATGTATACATGTATTCAGAAAAGGAGCTAATTTTAATTATTCAGCAGGTTATGTGTAACCCTTTACGCTGGTTAGCTGCAAATTTGGGATGGTTTTACATGCAAAATAGTTGGATCCTGATAAGACACAGTATCTCATCTGGATCCAAGCTGTTTGGCACTCTTGACTAATTTGTTTTAGAGAAATGGAAAAATAACTGACCTTTTCACAATGTCACCCACATCATTGTAAAATTTAATATCTGATATTTAAATGGTTAGAATGCTTGTTATGTGCTGATTTTAGATGGTTTTAGAGGGATAGATTTCATTAAAAACGAGCAAAAAAATGTTGTTTAAACGCTTACAGTGCGGGACACAAGTCACTAATGTGCAAACATTGTAGACCCAGATGAGAGGGCTCCTAGAGGAGCCCTCTCATCAGGGTCTACACTGTTTGTCATGTTACACTTTTCTATCAAAAAATCCCTGAATATTCAACATAAGCTTGACCTGTTTGAATTTTCGAATAATCTGTTTGAAAATTCAGCGTTGTAAGGGTTTACCCTTCAGTGCTGAAGTTTCAAAGTGGAGTAGTCGATCATAATGTTTAACCCTTTACTCCATAATTACGCCTTATTAAGCCTTTTGCAAACAGAGAAGACCCAGATCAGGAGCCGTCTGATCAGGGTCTACTCTGTTTGCTTATGATATAATATAGATATGAATATTCATGGCAGAAAGTTTGTATTATGTCCAGAGTCCATTCAGAATGAAAGTGTGTAATTTGTATGACTGTGTTTTAAATGACAAACAGTGCAGACCCTAATCAGGGGGCTCATAGAGGAGTCATCTGATCTGGGTATACACTGTTTGCAAATACGAGTACAGTAAAACCCCTCTAAACCGGAATTCTAGTAGAGAAGAATTTGGATACCTTTAGGCAGGTGGCTGCTTAATGCAGGGTGAAAGTCATGCAGAAAGCTGCTAGAGGAGCTTTCTGCATGACTTTCACCCTGCATTAAGCTGCCACCTGTCTACAAGACAGATATTTACGCTAAATTTAGCATCTGGTTTAGAGGGGTTTCACTGTACACTCGTTTCCCACATTCAAAGGGCTAAAAGGGGGGAAAGGTAGAGTGATTGTAAAAGACAAGTTTACTAACTTTCACTTTTATTTGACAAGTTGGATGTTGTTCAATTCAAAACCATAGTTTTATAAGGAACAGTATTGCAGAGATATTATGAGATTTCACTTTCCATCAGTTTGGTCTTTCTACACTTTCCATGGTCACACTATACAGCCCAGCTACCTTGAATACAGTTAATACAGTCTGTTAACCCTTTACTCCCTATACAGTAAAACCCCTCTAATGCGACGACCTAAAAGAGGTATAATTCTGGGTGGTAGAGGCAGGTGGTAGCTTAATGCAGAACAAAAATAATGCAGAAAGCTCCTGCATTAAGCAACCACCTGCTTATAACAACACCCATATTTATTCATTAAGTGGTCTCATTAGAGGGGTTCTACAGTATACGCCTTTTCAAACCTATCGATCCTCCAATCTCTAAGTTTCTTTGATTTCCATCCTCCTACATGTATATTTGTTCTCAGTTCTTATGTTTTCCTCCGTTCCTCAATGTGGTTTATGGCCTTGGAACCCCAAGTTCCTCAATAACATGTAGCCCTACTTACCCTCACTCTTTGCATACTAACTCTTTGCACGCTAGCGGCGAACTGTGATTACCTATGCAAACAGTTTGGATGCAGATGAGACGCCGCATAATGCGGCGTCTCATGAGGATCCAAACTGTTTGTCACTTTGACCACATTTTTGCAAAGAAATGAGAGAAATTTTATCTTAAGAATTGAAGCAGATGACAATTGTTGTAGACGAAAAATTACTTAGCATGCAAAGAGCTAAGTAAGTCCGTCATCTGCTCAATTGTCATCTGCAACATTTTTAAAACGTTTTCCTTTCAGATATTTTCATGACAAACAGTTTGGGTCTCAGATCAGGCCCAACAAAATGTGAGCCTTGATCTGGTCTCAAACGGTTTGCATAGGTCATAAATGACAGGAGAATTCGCTGCTAGCATTCAAAGAGTTGAGTATTAAGATACCCAGTCTCCCCTCTGCTTTGACTGTTTTTCATTATTTAACCCTTTACTCCATGAATATTAATATAAGAAATAATGACATCATGCATGTTAATTTATTGTATAATGGCTCATGGTCACAGGAATTAATTTGGCCATGTCATGAACTGTAGAATGATACCATTACCTAGCTATATCATTATCAGAATCATATCAATATTATATCATCAGCAAACAGAGCAGACCCTGATCAGACGACTCCTACAGGAGCTCCCTGATCTGGGTCCTACAGGAGCCACCTGATCTGGGTCTACCCTGATTGCAAAGCGAGGCAGAAGGCGTATTCATGGAGTAAAGGGTTAATTTATATGAGGGAAAGGATTAAAACGGCGTAAAACCCGATAAAAACCAAACCAAACCAAACCAAGTAGAGTTGGCTGAAGTTACATACAGTTATTGAGTACAATATTCAAGAACATGCACTGAATCATTTACTGATCAATGTAAATTGAATTATTTTAATTCGGCTAAAAGTGTAGATTCAGAATTATCGGACTCCAGCAGTGAAGCAGTAAATCTTCAGATTTGTGGATACACTGATTTCCCTAGGTATTTGGATGTACATTATGTACTATCATCGGCAAATTGTATAGACCCTAGATCAAATGGCTCCTGAAGAACCCGTCTGATCGGGGTCTACATTATTTGCTACTATGTCAGTTTAGTTTATCCCATTCGTTCATGCAAGTGCCTTTTCACACATTTGCAAACAGAGTAGACTCAGATCAGACAGCTCCTGTAGGAGCAGTCTGATCAGGGTCTGCTCTGTTTGCAAATGGAATTTGACAGCTCTGTTTCTTTACTTTCTAAAATGACTACAATGTACTATTTTGTCCATGAATATTCAGTAGGTATTGAAAATTTGAATAAACATAGAATGGGGATAGAGTTAATGTTACTGAAATACCGTTGTTCCTGATTGATTTATTCAGCTTTACAAGCCTCCAGAGAGTCCAGATTGGGTGTAGGTAGAGATTGGGTGTTAGAATACTTAGGGTTATTGGGATAGGTTTCCAGATTGCCCAGTTTTCTTTGAGAATTATTGACTTTCATTCTCCAGACTTATCCCTTACAACACTGATTTTTCAAATGGATTTTTCCAAATTTCAAAAAGGTTATAAAAAACTGTAACATGATAAACAGTGCAGACCCAGATGAGAGAGCTCCTCTAGGAGCCATCACCATACACCTCTCCTCTAGGAGCTCTCTCATCTTGGTCTACACTGTTTGCAATGGACACTGATGATGGGTGTTGCACTGGAAAGGTCAAACAGAGTAAAACTTGCTTGCAACAAAATAGAGGGGACAGTTTTATGCTTAACCCTTTACTCCATAATGCACCTTTCTACACCTTTGCAAACAGTTGATCCAGATTAGAAGGCTCCTGTAGGATTCATCTGATCAGGGTCTGCTCTGTTTGCTGAAGAAATACTGCAGCCTCCACTATGGCCAAAATTTACAGGGTCTTTGTGACATATAAAATAATCTAATTAATATATATTTATGATGTCATTATTTCTTACATGAATATTCATGGAGTAAAGAATTCAGGGTAAGAATTCCATTATATGAATGATCTCTCGAGTACTGCAGTACTTTACCTCATCATTTAAATTGTTATTCTATTTCAGTAGTTTTCCTAGCAAATATCGTGTTTAACCCATTCCCTCATATTGACGCCTTTTGACGCCTCTGTAAAAGTCACTTTCTGAAACCATTGTGATAAATAGAGCATTTGCTCCATAGGAGCAAATGCTCTAATTATCACAATGGTTTTTATACGCCCACCTAATAAAGGTGGTCGTATATTGTCGTGGCCCTGTCCGTCCGTCCGTTCGTTCGTTCGTACGTTCATTCGTTTGTTCGTTCGTTCGTTCGTTCGTTCGTCCGTCCGTCAACATTTTGTTTGTCCGCTGTTTTCTGGGAAAACTGTTTGACAGATATTAATGAAACTTCACACAAATGTTTAATGCATCAAGATCTGAAGCTGAGTTGATTCTGAGGTTCATTTGATTTTTCATTTCAGAGTTATGGCCCTTGTCCTAAAAAATATGCAAATAGTTTGTCCGCTGTTTTCTGGGAAAACTCTTTGAGAGATATTAATGAAACTTCACACAAATGTTTAATGCATCAAGATCTGAAGCTGAGTCAATTCTAAGGTTCATTTGATTTGTCGTTTCGGAGTTATGGCCCTTTTACTCAAAGAATAATGCAAATACATGCAAATTGTTTGTCCGCTGTTTTCTGGGAAAACTACTTGACAGATATTAATGAAACTTCACAAAAATGTTAAATGCATCAAGATCTGAAGCTGAGTTGATTCTGAGGTTCATTTGATTTTTCATTTCAGAGTTATGACCCTTGTCCTTAAAACATATGCAAATAGTTTGTCCGCTGTTTTCTGGGAAAACTATTTGAGAAATATCAATGAAACTTCACACAAATGTTTAATGCATCAAGATCTGAAGCTGAGTCAATTCTAAGGTTCATTTGATTTGTTGTTTCAGAGTTATGGCCCTTGTATTTAAAAAATAATGCAAATACATGCAAATAGTTTGTCCGCTGTTTTCTGGGAAAACTATTTGAGAGATATTAATGAAACTTCACACAAGTGTTAAATGCATCAAGATCTGAAACTGAATTGATTCTGAGGATCATTTGATTTTTCGTTTCAGAGTGATGGCCCATGTCCTTAAAAAATAATGCAAATACATGCAAATAGTTTGTCAGCTGTTTTCTGGGAAAACTATTTGAGAGATATTAATGAAACTTCACAGTCGAATTTGAGGTTAATTTGATTTATCATTTTGGAGTTATGGCCCTTTTACTTAGAAAATAATGCAAATATATGCATGTAGTTTGTCCGCTGTTTTCTGACAAAACTGTTTGACAGATATTAATGAAACTTCATACACATGTTTAATGCATCAAGACCTGAAACTAAGTCGATTCTGAGGATCATTTGATTTGTTGTTTTGGAGTTATGGCCCTTCCACTTAAAAAAAATAATGCAAATCTATGCAAATATGAGGATGGCCATAACTTTTTCATTTGAAATGATATTTACTTCAATTTTTTTACATGGTTAAACCTTAATGGGAATTTTCACATATATTGCGGGGTTTTGATATGTCATTTTATTCTAAAGTTATGGTCCTTGAACTTTGTGTGTTCGTTGCTTTGTTTGTCGGTCAACTTTAAGTTTGTCTGTTGTTTTCTGGGAAAACTATTAAAATGATATAAATGAAACTTAACACAAATGTTTTAAGCAACAAAATTTGAAGCTGAGTTTATTTTGAGGTTCATTCAGTTTGTCTTTACAGAGTTATGGCCGTTGCACTTTACAAAAATCTGCAAAAATGAGGATTAGCTGTAACTTTTTCATTTAATAAGATATTCACTTCATTTTTTTAAAAAATAGTATCACCTTAATATGGAAATCAAGATCTGAAGCACAGATTAGAAAATGTCAACACTTATAAGGCATGTTGAATCAGAGAAAGATTGCAAGTGAGCGTATTATGTACCGTATGCAGTACTCTTGTTATACTTTACAATTATAACATTTTCCTTTTCTCTAGTAAATGCTCCTTTTCGGTATATTGATTCAAAGAGACTGTGTCTAAAAATAGCCTATGGAGGAAAGGCTTAAAGCTGTATGATTGTGTAAGCATGTAAAATTGTCTAGCTCATTATTCATGCAATATCCTATGACGTCATTTACATTAACTGTTTCCAAACTAATTATAATCTTAAACAACTGCCTGCTCATCCTTTCAAAGAAGATATCTTTTCTCCTTCTATAAGCAACACAATCTCAATCAAATTTGTTACATGATGACAAAAGAGCTTCTTCAGAGAGGAACTTGATTCAGATTGCCAATTAGCATAAATCAGATTTGTAGACAGTTCTTTCTGGAGTCAGTTATACTATGTATCATTACATTATTTTCAGCTGTCGAGTTTTCAAGAAAGCAAGTAGAGCTGTAAATAACAGACATATATATTGATTTATCAAAGTTTCATGCGTCTCATCCTATTCTTGTTAGTACTTACTAGAATCACCCTGGGTCAAAGGTTATAAAACGTCTGAGTGTGAGATCATTCTCAAGTATCTGATTGGTCAGATGCATGAGAATGATCTCAGACTCAAGCAAAAAGTTTTATAAACTCAGGGTCTGGAGATTTGAATCTAATGAGTATCATAATTATATGGTTCGGCTATTATAACAACTAATCTAATTAATATTCATGATGTCATTATTTCTTACGTGAATATTCATGGAGTAATGGATTAAAGTTATCAAAATGGTACCAAGTTCACTTTTTCAGCTTTATAAACCCATTTAGAAATGGAGATACTGGGTACCTGAATATTTATGGTAATTAGGGTATACACAGAGGTCTAGATAAGATGGGTAAATTAAAATATTTTCAAGAATAGCTTCTTTATTTCTCCCCCAAACCCTATGTTGTGACCATTCTTTAGAACCGTCTCTTCGAGACGATTCTAAAGAATGGTTACAACATAGGGTTTGGTGGAGAAATGATGATTTTTAGTATGGTCACAACATAGGGTTTGGTGGAGAAATGATGATTTTAGTATTTGAGTATGTACCTTTATCTATTGATACAGAGCTACAGATAACAGTGCATACGCTAATACTAAAATCGTCATTTCTCCTCCAAACCCTATGTTGTGACCACTCTTTAGAATCGTCTCAAAGAGACAATTCTAAAGAGTGGTCACAACATAGGGTTTGGTTTTAGAATGGTCTCAAAGAGACGATTCTAAAGAGTGGTCACAACATGGGGTTTGGTGGAGAAATAAAGAAGTTATACTTGAAAATATTGTGATTTATACATTTTGTCTTGAGCGCTGAGGGTATACATGTCTCAACTTTGAACTGTAATCAAATTCAAAAAAGGATCACTGGTATGAATTTATTATTTCTTGAAGACAAAATTGTTTATGTTTGCAAGGATTTATAGGACCAGACACTTGTCAAAAGACTGATATCTTGACATTCATTGGGAATGAAATGGATAGAGCAATAGGAAATAAAATCAAGGAGGGTACGAAAATAGCTTGGCCATGAAACTAGCGATAAAACTGATAGAAATGTTGATATAAACAGGCACCTTCTTACTGAAGACTTCTTAACTGGTAATATGGCATGCTGTATGATGCAAAATTATAAACACTGATCTGAAGGACAGGTTTAAATTAGACTGGCACAGAATTTAAAAAGTGAAGAAATTGCTCCATTTGGTTACAGTATGATCTTGATCTGCACTATATATGTCTTTCCGGATCTTTGAGATAATTTTGCTACAGGAGTCGTCTTCTCTGTCTGCAAAAGCATCAAAATCAGACTGACTGACTATATATTTTCCAGTTTGTGTGTCTGAAAATTTGGGTAATTAGGGTGTACTAAATCCGAGTTAGTCCTAAATGGTGAAATTTATAATCAGCCATCAAACATATCCATCATCGATCTTAATCATCAATGTCATCTTCTCGACAATCATATATACATGTCATTGTATCCATCCTCATCTATGTGTCATTGTATCCATTATCATCTATGTGTCATTGTATCCATCATCATCTTTGTGTCATTGTATCCCTCATCATCTATGTGTCATTGTATCCGTTATCATCTATGTGTCATTGTATCCATCATCATCTATGTGTGTATCCATTATCATATAATTATGTGTCATTGTATCCATCATCATATATGTGTGGTTGTATCCATTATCATCTATGTGTCATTGTATCCATCATCATCTATGTATCATTGTATCCATCATCATCTATGTGTGTATCCATTATCATATATGTGTCATTGTATCCATTATCATGATGATTCATCTATGTGTCATTGTATCCATCATCATCTATGTGTCATTGTATCCATCATCATCTATGTGTGTATCCATTATCATATATGTGTCATTGTATCCATCATCATATATGTGTGAGTGTATCCATTATCATCTATGTGTCATTGTATCCATCATCATTTATGTGTGTATCCATCATCATATATGTCATTGTATCCATCATCATCATATATGTGTCATTGTATCCATCATCATATGTGTCATTGTATCCATCATCTCTTACTTGTCATCTTATCTATCAATATCCATGTGTCATCTTTAACCCTTTACTCCCTGAAATAAATGATGGCGTGAATATTAATTAGATTCATTTTTAAAGTCTAATTTTATCTATCATCATTCATCACTTTATGGCTTATTGCGACCTATTTTGCAGTTTCTGCCAATATTGGCCAAAATTACATGTGTTAATGTAATAAATATTTGTGATGTCATTGATTCTATCATGAATATTCATGAAGTAAATGGTTAAAATGGGCATCCTGCAATTGTGAAAAATGAAACTAATTTGATACATTAATTAAAATTCTTAAATGTGTTTCAGCACATAGAGGTTGAAAATGAATCACTTCCTACCAAAAAATAACAACAAAACAGAAGTGTAATTCACTGCTCTTCACTTCAAACATTCTTTGTGTTTGAAGCATTGCGCACATAAAAACGTTTTCTTTGCTTTATTACTGTAAGTTGGAACCTTGACAGTCTGTCTCATTCTTGTACTGACTTTGTTATGTTTTAACCCTTTCTCTGTTCTATGTTTATTCCAAATTTCAATACCTACTGAATATTCATTAACAAATATACTTCAAAGAAATATGGAAGGTGGAACACTGTAGACATTTTAGAAAGTAAAGACACAGATCTTTCAAATTCTATTAGCAAACAGAGTAGACCCTGATCAGATGGCTCCTCTAGGAGCCGTCTGATCTGAGTCTACTCTGTTTGCAAATGCGTGAAAACACGTTTATATGAGGGAAAGGGTTAATACAGTTTGTTGTACAATGCATTCTAATCAGAGCTACAGATAACGGTGCATACATAAGTACTAAAACGTCATTTCTCCACCAAACCCTACACAAAGAGACGATTCTAAAGAGTGGTCACAGTATAGGGTTTGGTGGAGAAATGAAGGAGCTATTCTTGAAAATGTTTAAATTTACGCGTCTTATAATTATCTGGACCTCTGATTCTCGTTACTTTTGGAATGCTGAATTTGTAGAGTAGAACAGTCCATAATGGAAGAGTTCATTCACTAGGGTGGGAATGTCCTTTGCAAACAGCGTAGATCCAGATGATAGGGCTCCTGGTCGTCCTGGAGGAATCATGTCATCAGAGTCTGCACTGTTTGTCATGTTACATCTTTCTTTAGAAAAATCCCTAAACATTCACCGTAAGCTTGACCTGTTTGAATTTTGGAATAGTCCATTTGAAATTTCAGCATTGTAAGGGTTAACTCTTCGCTTGCTATTCACGTCAATATACCTACCTGTAAATAGTGAAGACCCAGATGAGACAGACACCCCCTGCAGGAGCTGTCTCATCTGGGTTTGCACTATTTACAAGTTGATTGTGCAACCAGTACACTCCACAGCAGTGATTGCACAGCGAAATACTTGTACACAGTGAAGATGTATGTAATTATACCACAGGTCATGGGTAAAGAAGAAGAAATGTACTTTAAAATTCAACAAGAAAAGGGTGAAGAACCATTTTGATAACTTTGGACTAGACTGACAAAGCTGCATATAGTACAGAGCAGAGGTCCAGATAAGATATGTAAATCAGAGCTCCAGATTTGATTAAATTAAAACATTTTCAAAAATAACTCGTTTATTTCCCCATCAAACCCAATACTGTGACCACTCTGTAGAATCGTCTCGAAGAGATAATTCTAAAGAGTGGTCACAATATAGGGTTTGGTGGAGAAATGATGATTTTGGTATTTGTTAACTCACCCTTATCTGTATCTCTGGTAAGTTAAAACATTTTCAAGGATAAGTCCTTTATTTCTCCACCAAACCCTATGTTGTGACCACTCTTTCGAGACAGTTCTAAAGAGCGTAGACAAGATAGGGTTTGGTGGAGAAATGGCGATTTTAGTATCTGAGTACTGACATTTATCAGTTGCTTTGGTGTAGAATTAGATCTATATTGTTACACAAGCAAACAGAGCAGCCCCTGATCAGACAGCTCCTACAGGAACCATCTGATCTTGGTTTACGCAGCTTACAAAAGTATGAAAAGGCATCTACATCAAGTAAAGGGTTAGTTTTAGCTAGCTCCTTTCTTGTATCAAGGGTGTGATCAGAAAGATTCCAACACCTGCCTTTTGAGGGTGTCTTGTAACAGTGTTTGGTTGTTCAATATCTGTGATGTCTATCTCAAATCATGAATGATAGTCTATGGGGAGAATTGTTTGGATGGATGAGTTAAACTTTTGTGGCAAATGGAGAGAAAATAATGATTTTCTGTGAGATATATAGTCTATGCCTTGCAAAGTTAATTTGCCATACAGCTTTACCCTTTTCCTGACAGAAATTACTTTTCAAGCCTTTACAGAGTAGACCCTGATCAAATGGCTCCTGTATGAGCCATCAGATCAGGGTCTGCTCTGTTTGTTTATGAAATTATGATCTAACTGACTCTACAGTGTCTGCTAATACCAAAATATCCTTTGTACATTTGTCATTATAAAACTTCAGCTAATACATATTCATGATGTCATTATTAGCTCGTCTGTTTCGAAGAAATCAGGAGCTATTGTCGTAAATCCGGCGTCCGCGTCGTCGTCGTCCGATATCTTAACGTTGACCATAACTTCAATTTTTCATTTACAACCTTCTTTTTTTATACGCCCGAAGGGACGTATTATGGTATGGCGCATGTCGTCCGTCCGTCCGTCCGTCCGTCCGTCTGTCCGTCCGTCCGTCCGTCCGTCCGTTAGCAATTTCTTGTGCAACTAACTCCTCCTTTATTTTTCAACATAATTTCTTCAAACTTTCAGGAATGATAGATACTGATGTGTAGTTGTGCATATCAGTGAGATAACTCACATATCATTTTTCATTCTGGAGTTATTGCCCTTTGATAGTTTCGGGTAGCAATTTCTTGTGCAACTAACTCCTCCTTTATTTTTCAACATAATTTCTTCAAACTTTCAGGAATGATAGATACTGATGTGTAGTTGTGCATATCAGTGAGATAACTCTCATATCATTTTTCATTCTGGAGTTATTGCCCTTTGATAGTTTCGGGTAGCAATTTCTTGTGCAACTAACTCCTCCTTTATTTTTCAACATAATTTCTTCAAACTTTCAGGAATGATAGATATTGATGTGTAGTTGTGCATATCAGTGAGATAACTCTCATATCATTTTTCATTCTGGAGTTATTGCCCTTTGATAGTTTCGGGTAGCAATTTCTTGTGCAACTAACTCCTCCTTTATTTTTCAACATAATTTCTTCAAACTTTCAGGAATGATAGATACTGATGTGTAGTTGTGCATATCAGTGAGATAACTCTCATATCATTTTTCATTCTGGAGTTATTGCCCTTTGATAGTTTCGGGTAGCAATTTCTTGTGCAACTAACTCCTCCTTTAGTTTTCAACATAATTTCTTCAAACTTTCAGGAATGATAGATACTGATGTGTAGTTGTGCATATCAGTGAGATAACTCTCATATCATTTTTCATTCTGGAGTTATTGCCCTTTGATAGTTTCGGGTAGCAATTTCTTGTGCAACTAACTCCTCCTTTATTTTTCAACATAATTTCTTCAAACTTTCAGGAATGATAGATATTGATGTGTAGTTGTGCATATCAGTGAGATAACTCTCATATCATTTTTCATTCTGGAGTTATTGCCCTTTGATAGTTTCGGGTAGCAATTTCTTGTGCAACTAACTCCTCCTTTATTTTTCAACATAATTTTATAGAACAGCCTTCGGGCGTATATTGCCCCGTCTTGCGGTGCTCTTGTTTGGTATACATGTTCATCTTGACATTGATGACAGACGAGCATTGGCACCCGCTTGCGGTGCACTTGTTTCTTACATGAATATTCAACAGGGAAAGGGTTAAATACAGATTTATACTTCTTTAGTCCTTTCCTTCCTATAGGAGCTGTCTGACTAGGGTCTGCTCTGTTTGTTTATCCCTTTACACCATAAATACGCCTTTCTATGCCTTTGCAAAAAGAGTAGACCCAGATCAGATGGATCCTATAGGATCAGGGTCTACTCTGTTTGCTTATGATATAATATAGATCTGATTCTACAGTTTGTGTCTGAGCCAAAGGTCCTGTGTGCAATTATACCATTATAAAAATTCAGTTAATGAATATTCATGATGCCATTATTTCTTACACATGAATATTCAACAGAGAATGGGTCAACCCTTTCCCTCATTTAAACGCTTATTCGTGCATTTGCAAACAGGGTAAACCCAGATCAGACGGCTCCTATAGGAGCCATCTGATCAGGGTCTGCTCCGTTTGCTAATGGAATTTGATAGATCCAGATCTGCTCTTTAGTTTTCAAATCGCTGCAATGCTCCATTTTCCATATTCATTATAACTATTTTATCCATGAATATTCAGTAGGTATTGAAATTTTGAACAAATATAGAACAGGGAATGGGTTAGGAGGTTTTATTGTAGAGATCTTATTGTACTTAATAAACAAATGAGCATCACTGTTTATTCAGGTGTGAACACGTTAAACTGAATTAAAAATACATGTTTGATGACATTCTATATCAAAAACTTGATCCAGCCATGAAATATCAGATACAATGCATGTTTTCTTTAGCCCTCTGTGAAGTTATGTATGGGAAATTGGACACCGTCTGTGCATCACGAGGTTGGACAAAGGCAATGTATAAAATGGCGATATTTCATCAATAATCCGCTGGAGTAAACATTTGATCAAGTGTCAACAGACTCCTAACAAGGTTGCTCTCTGTGTCAATAAAAAGTGTGGGACTTCATTAACCCTTTCCTCCATAAATATGCCTTTCTACACCTCTGTAAAAGTCACCTTTTGAAACCATTAAGATAAATACAGCATTTGCTCCTATAGGAGCAAATGCTGTATTTGTCACAATGGTTTCAAACTACAAAATTCTGAAATATGCATTTTCTCAAGCTAATGCTCCTTTTCGGGAGATTCGTTCAAAGTGGTTGGATCTAAAAATAGCCTATGAGGGAATGGGTTAATCCATAGGCTTTACCTGATAGAAATGCCTTTGCAAACAGACTTGACCCAGACTAGTCAGCAGATCAGGGTCTGCTCTGTTGGATTATCAGATTTGATTTTATAGATCTGATTCTAGAATACCTGCCAAAGCTGAAACACCATAATTATGCCATTATAAAAAGTTAGCTGATAAATATTCATGATATCATTATTTCTTACATGAATATTTATCAGGTTTAAAATTTGAACAGATAACAATAGTTTGCATATGACAATTTTCTCTGCTTTCAAAAGGCTTTTTAGATCGGTGCCTTGATTTCCAGTATGTTCTATTAAATTATAGGGCAGCATTTCTTTAACTTCATGTTATGTAATCAAGCTATCAATATTTCAGTCAAGTTATGAATTTATGATAGGAGTCCTTTAATTAAACCATATTTCGCTTAACGATTATTTAATCCTTTCCTTTTCACGCCTTTGCAAATATGGTATTGCCAGATCAGGTGGCCCCTGTAGGAACTATCAGATCAAGGTCTGCTCTGTTGGCTCATGAAATTACACAGATCTGATCATACAGTGTTAGTTTTAGCCAGAACTTTTCTTGAAAATTTTATCATGCAAATTAAGTGTATGAATATTCATGAAGTGATCAATCTATACATTAACCCTATCCCTCGTATAAACGTGTTTTCACGCATTTGCAAACAGAGTAGACCCAGATCAGACGGCTCCTAGAGGAGCCGTCTGATCTGGGTCTACTCTGTTTGCTAATAGAATATGATAGATCTGTTTCTTTGCTTTCTAAAATGGCTACAATGTTCAACCTTCCATATTTCTTTATAATTATTTTCTCCATGAATATTCAGTAGGTATTGAAATTTGGAATAAATATAGAACAGGGAAAGGGTTAATGTTGATTAGAGAAAAGATTAAGTGAGCCATTTTCAGTTCAGAGAAAATTTCTTAACCCTTTCCCTGTTCTATATTTATTCCGAATTTCAATACCTACTGAATATTCATGGACAAAACAGTTATAATGGAAGGTGGTACACTGTAGCCATTTTAGAAACTAAAGAAACATAAATCAAATTCCATTAGCAAACAAAGCAGACCCTGGTCAGACGGCTCCTATAGGAGCCTATGTGAGCTTTTTGAACTGCTTTCATTCTGCATTAACCCTTTTCCTCCATGAATATTCATGGAATAGATAATGAAGTCATGAATATTAATTAGATCAATTGTTATAATGGCACATGGACACAGGAGTTTTTGGCCAAGGCAGATACTGTAGAATCCTATCTATAGTACATAAGCAAACAGAGCAGACCCTGATCAGACGTCTCCTAAAGGAACCATCTGATCTGGGTCTACTCTGTTTGCAAAGGCGTAAAAAGGCATATTTATGGAGTAAAGGGTTAACCCATTCCCTCATAAGCTATTTCTAGACCCTACCTCTTAGAATAAATCTACTGAAAAGGAGCATTTACTAGAGAAAATGAACATTTTAGAATTGTGTAGTTTTGAAACCATTGTGAAATAGAGCATTAAATTTTGCTCTTGTGGAGCAAATGCTCTGTTTATCACAATGGTTTCAGGAAGTGACTTTTACAGAGGCGTCAAAAGGCGTCACTATGAGGGAATGGGTTATTAGCAACCACCTGTGTACAAAATACAAGAAGCTCAAACCCTAATCTTTACTTTATTCCAGTTTGTTCAAGCTTTTGAAAAAATGTTGGCAGAGCTCAAACAGCTTGGATCTTGTTGAATTGTTTGGCATCTCATCTCATTTGTTTCCTAGCTGTTTTGAATGTCACATCTTGCTTTGCAGGATAAGGGTTAATCCATTACTTCATATAAATGCCTTTTCTTGCCTTTACAAACAGAGTAGGAGCCATCTGATCAGGGTCTGCTCTGTTTGCTGATGGAATTTTATAGATCTTATTCCTCTATTTTCAAAACATTTTATAAAAAGTCCCTTTTCCATGTTCCAGATTATTGATTCTGTCAATGAATATTCATGGGGGTGAAGAAATCTTTCATAAATAATAAACAGGATAAGGCTGAAAAGAATATTTGATATTCACCATGAGCAAGCTAAGGGTAAAAAACATACCCTGTTATTATGAAAATATTTCCTATTTAAATTTTAACTCTTTACTCACTTTCTTAAATTGGCAGAAATGACTTGCTTAATGACTAAGCAAAACATTGTAATGGTTTGGTAACAGACCGTGCTTTCATAATTTATGATAGCGTCTTCTGTGTACAGAAAATATTTTCTTTGATGTACTGGGCATGGGACAATACCGAACTGTTTCCTTGACAATATAGACTGTCATCATGTGCATGAGTAAAAGCATTCTTTGTGCATAACTGCACTATATGAAACTATGATTATATAGTGTGACCACTCTTTAGAATCGTCTCTTCCAGACGATTCTAAAGAGTTGTCACAACATCATCTTCGAGACGATTCTAAAGAGTGGTCACAACATAGGGTTTGGTGGAGAAATAACAGAGTTATCATTGAAAATGTTTTAATCTATGCATCTTATCTGCACCGCTGTCTGATCTGGTTCTACTCAGTTTGAAACTGCATGAATTTGCATTATTATCAGGTAAAACGGTGGAAGCCTTCTTGTCAGACAGTAGGTGTGTCCTATGCTACTATATTAAAAACACTATATTAAAAATTGCAAAGCCAGAGAATAGTTATTGAAAAAGAGTCAAAGAATCCTGGGTAGATCTTTTTCATGTTGGCTGGATGCAATTTATTGATCCAATTCATGTATTTAAAATAACGCTAGGAGGTCTCCCGGGATTACCTAACTTTTTGAACATCCACTATTGAGCTGAAGTGCTTTTGTTTGATCTATGACTAGTGATGTGATGTAGATAATGTATCTGGTGGATGATATTATTTTCCCTCCTATGGGAGCTTTCATAACTTTTATTCTGCATTGAGCTTCCACCTGCCGAAATGATTGGCTTCTCTAGAGAGAGTTTATTGTAGGAAATGTTATCAGTGATCCAGATAAGATGCGTAAATTACATTTTCCAGAATAATTTCTTTATTTCTCCACCAAACCCTGTATTGTGACCACTCTTTAGAATCGTGCACCTATTATCTGTAGCTCAGTGTTATACTTTGTTGTACTGATGTCATAGCATGTGGTTACTTTTATCCTTAACACCATGCATATTCATGTGAGAAATAACAACATCATGAATATTTATTAGCTTAATTGTTATAATAGCACATGGACACAGGAAGGTTTAGTCAAGGCAGCAACTGTAGGATCATATCTATATTATATTATATTATATAAGCAGAGCAGACCCTGATCAGATGGATCCTATCTATAGGAGCTGTCTGGTCTTGGTCTACTCTGTTTGCAAAGGTGTAGAAAGGCGTATTTATTGAGGAAAGGGTTAATGGTGTATATGATATAAAACAAGGGAATACCTGGCAAGAGTAGAAACTTTAGAATCAGAATCTATATTTTTCCATATGCAAACAGAGCAGACCCTAATCTGGCGGTCCCTACAGAATCTACTCAGGATCTACTCTGCAAATGCATAAAAATGCATCTCTATCAAGTAAAGGACCTTTGCCATATCTTCAAAAGCTTTAGAGATAACTCCACCAAACTTAACACATTCCTCCATAGGCTATTTTTAGACCCAACCTCTTTGAATGAATCTACCCAAAAGGAGCATTTACTAAAGAAAATGAAATTTTTAGAATTTTGTAGTTTGAAACCATTGTGATAAATAGAGCATTTGCTTCTATAGGAGCAAATGCTCTATTTATCACAATGGTTTCATTAAGTGACTTTTACAGAGGCGTAGAAAGGCGTTTTTATGGAGGAAAGGGTTAACACATGTATTCATCACCGCCAAAGGCAAAAACTATATAATTCATATTGATACAGTTCTGTCCCATGAAAGCTTTTCTGATATTTTGCAAATAGGTAAGAAATATATGTCAATTCTGTGTTGGGTGATCATCTGGGTGTCTTGAAATTTTGGGGGATTTATTTGGTAAGGTCTTTAACCCATTACCTCATACGCAATTTTTAGATACAACCTCTTTGAATAAAACTACAAAACAGGAGGATTAACTAGAGAAAAGGATTTTTTTTTAGAATATTGTAGTTTGAAACCATTGTGATAAATAGAGCATTTGCTCCTATAAGAGCAAATTCTCTATTTATCACAATGGTTTCACAAAGCAAAGCAACTTTTAGAGAGTCATCAAAAGACGTAAATATGAGGGAATGGGTTAATGGTTGTCACTGGTAACTGATGCACTGATGAAGCCCGATATTGATAAATTACGCTTCTCTAAGTCTTTGCAAACTTACAAATTCACTGCTAGCTGGAAAAGAGTTAATAACCACCAATTCCTTTCAAAATACCATTTACTTAGATTGGGATGTTTTATCATTAGCATTGATAAATGTTTCTGGCAGATAAATACCCTAAGCTCCTAGTACTGGTAGTAGTGGTGTTGACAGAAAATTGGCCCCCCGGTTAACTCTACTGATGAGGGCACTATTCAGAAAAGAGATAAATTTTGTCACAATCCATTTTCCCGATGTTAGCCTGTAGCAATTTTTTCAGTACAGTATAACCTCTCTACTTAACCCTTTAGTCCATGAATATTCATGGGAGAAATAATGACATCATTAATATTTGATTAATTTTTATAAGGGGAACAATGACATGGCTGGCAATGACAAACTGTAGAATCATATCTATATTATTTCATTAGCAAACAGGGCAGACCCTGATCAGAACCTGGCTACAGGAGCCATCTGATCTGGGTCTACTCTGTTCGCAAAGATGTAGAAAGGCTTATTTTTGGAGTAAAAAGGTTTAAATTTATAAACTTAACCCTTTACTCCATAGATATGGCTTTGCAAACAGAGAAGACCCTGTAGGAGCTGTCTGATCAGGGTCTGCCCTGTTTGCATAATATGGAATAATGTATGGATTCAACAGTCTCTGCTTGGCAAAAAAATTCTGTATTAACCCTTCGCTTGCTGAATTTTTAAAAACACATTTCTCCTTCTTTACCCATGCCCTGTTGTATAATTACAAGTATTTCGCTGTGCAATCACTGCTGTGGAATGCACTGGTTGCACAATCAATTTGTAAATAGTGCAGACCCTGATGAGACAGCTCCTTCAGGAGCTGTCTCATCTGGGTCTTCACTATTTACAGGTAGGTATATTGACGCGAATAGCAAGCGAAGGGTTAATATGCCATTTTGATAATTGATCTAATTAATATTCATGACATCATTATTTTGTCCTTAACCCTTTCCTCCCTGAATATTCGGGTAAGAAATAATGATGTCATGAATATTAATGAGATTAATTTGTTATAATAGCTCATTGACACTGGAACGTTTAGCCATGGTTGTAACTGAGGAATCATATTTATATTATATCATAAGCAAACAGAGCAGATGCTGATCAGACGGCTCCTATAGGAGCTATCTGATCTGGGTCTACACTGTTTGCAAAGGCATAGAAAGGCGTATTTATGGAGTAAAGGGTTAAAAACCAATGATTGGTTATTATAGAGAGGTTTTACTGTATATGTTGCTGCAGCATGTAATCCTGGGAATACTGAGTACAGTAAAACCTCTCTAAACCAGAAGTTTAACATTAAGTATAAATATCAGTCTTGGAGGCAGGTGGCAGCTAAATGCAGGATAGGGGTCATGCAGAAAGCTCCTATAGGGAGCTTTCTGCATGACTTTCATCCTGTATTAAGCAGCCACCTGCCTAAAAGTAGCCACCTGTCTAAAAGTATCTTCTTTTCTACCTGCCTTAAAGTATTTTCTTCTACTAGAATTCCAGTGTAGAGATGTTTTATTTGTTTGTCCTCTTAAAACTTACCCTTGACCTCATGAATATTCATGTAAGAAATGTACTCTAAAATGACAATTTAGAGCCTCGTCAAAGGACTCCTTGGGGAGTCTTCTTATATGGGTCTACACAGTGGTTGCAGAAACTCATTCCCCCATGTGCAAAGGGTTATAATGTTCTAAGAATCCACAAAAACATTCAGAAGAAACATGAATCCCACACAGAACCACAGTTACCCTTACAGTGTGGTAAACGGGCCAATAATGTTCTTTGTAAACAGTGTAGACCCAGATGAGAGGGCTCCTCTAGAGGAGCCCTCTCATCAAGGTCTGCACTGTTTGTCATGTTACACCTTTCTTTATAAAAACCCTAAATAGTCTCTGTAAGCTGGACCTATTTGAATTTTGGAATAGTCCATTAAATTTTGAAAATTCAGCTTTGTAAGAGTTAATACCACTTTTAGTCTTATCTTTTGAGGTTTTGTTATTTCCTGTAAAGTTCTGACTTCAACAACAGGTAGATTATTTTCTCCAGAGCAGCAGATAAAGGTGTGTACTAAAATACTAAAACAATCATTTCTCCACCAAACCCTATACTGTGACTACTCTTTAGAATTGTCTCTTTGAGAAACAATTTTAAAGAAGTAAAGAGATTATTTTTGAAAATGTTTTACCTTATGCATCTTATCTGGAGCTCCATTTCACTCTTTGAATGTTGTTATAACAGTGACTGTCATTTGAAAGTAGTGTAGACCTGGATAAAAGGACCACCATAGAAGCTATCTGCTTATTGTCTGCACTGTTTGCCATGGCAATTTCCAATCTGAGTAAAATTTCCAGTACAGTAGAACCTCTCTATAACGACCACTAAATTGTGTTAATTAGTTGGTATTAAGGGCAGGTGGGTGCTTAAAGCAAGGTGAAAGTAAAACAGAATGCTCCTATAGGAGCGTTCAGCGTTCTGTTTTACCTTCACCTTGCTATAGGAGCGTTCTGTTTTACTTTCACCTTGCTTTAAGCAGCCGCCTGCCTTTAACACAAAATACTTGATATAATTTAGTGGCTGTTATAGAGAGGTTTTATTGTAATTTAGTGGCCATTATAGAGAGGTTTTACTATAATTTAGTGGCCGTTATAGAGAGAGTTTACTGTAATTTAGTGGCCGTTATAAGAGAGGGTTTACTGGACTACAGTAGAATCTTACTAATGGAAGAGTGTTAAAGCAGGTGGATGCTTAATGCAGGACAAATGTAATGCAGAAAGCCCCTATGGGCATAACTTTGTCCTGCATTAAGCTACCACTTATTTTAAAAATCCAGAATTAGACTGACCACTTATTTTAAGTGATCATAATTATTAGGGAGCATTTACTGTAGAAAGATTACATTTCCAAATGAAACATTTACTTTTACTCTTTACCCGATAGAAACACCCTTTACAGCTTTTGCAAACAGAGTAGACACAGATCAGATGGTTTCTAACTGTTTGATAGACTTGAGTGATAAACTGGAATGTACAAAACAGAAGCAGAGTCTTCTCTGATAGCAGTATAACAGCAAGTTTTACAATCTGGATTTTTAATCCTATAAGCCATGAATATTCATGTCAGAAATAAGGACATTATGAATTTTAATTAGATGTATTTTTATAATGGCATATGAACACAGGAAGGTTTGGCAATGGCAGACACTATAGAATCTGATCTATTTTCCTTTGTAAGCCAACAGAGCAGACCCAGATCATATGGCTCTATAGTTACAGCAGACAAATATGTTGTAGGTGACAGTTTGTTGAGTCTCAGTTATTTGGTATGACCTTTGCTTGATGGTGGGAAAACTTCGGCTGGAGGAAGTCTTAACTGCATTCCACGGGGTCAATTTGCGCTAACCTTTGCAAAGAGTTTGGATCCAGATGAGATGGCAGAATAACTCTTAAGGGAAATCTTTATGATCTATATTGTTAAATCCCCTGCACTATTTTCAGGAAGAATGAAGAAACATCTATTCCCAGATGGCCAGTTTTGACAATTTTTAACTTGTGTACAAAGATTAACCCTTTCAGTGCAGGGGACGAGTCACTAATGTAATTTGCAAACAGTGTAGACCCAGATGAGAGGGCTCCTAGAGGAGCTCTCTCATCAGGGTCTGCACTGTTTGTCATGTTACACTTCTCTTTATAAAAAATTATGAATTTTTACAGTTAGCTTGACCTGTTTGAATTTTAAAATTTCAGCTTCAGAGGGGTTAAGAGTTATAATAATTTGGGCTGTACCTTAGAAATTGTCAGTATGTTTGTTAGACTAAGTGACTGTTTACCTCATTTGACTTGCAAATGAGATACCGTTATTACTCTAAATGTTCGGATAGACAAGCATTGGCAAAGAGTGCAAACTTAGATCAAATGGCTCCTGAAGATGCTGTTTGATCTGGGTCTGCACTAGGTGTTACAGCTTCAATCTAATTGAAGATATCAAAATGGTGCCAGTTTGAATTATTCAGCTTAACAAACTGGTGGAGAGGGAAGATTGGGTGGAAGAATACTTCGGGTAATTAGGATAAAAATGTTTGTGTACCATGAAATTAACTTTTTTCACACTATATGAATTGGTGGTAGCCATTGCAATGAGAATGGATTTAGAAGGGATGCTGACCCTTTCAGTGCAGGAAATTAGACACTAATGTATTTTGCAAACAGTGTAGACCCAGATGAGATGGTTTCTGATGGAACCTTCTCACCAGGGTCTGCACTGTTTGTCATGTTGCACTTTTCTTTAAAAATAATCCCTAAATATTTACGGTAAGCTTGACCGGTGGGAATTTTGGAATAGTCCATTTCAAAATTCAGCATTGAAAGGGTTCTCATATTTAGGATCCAAATTATTTTACACTCTGATTCTTTTTTATTAAGCCTTTCCCTCTTAGAAAGGCCTTTTCACACATTTGCGAACTGAGAAGACCCAGATCAGACAACTCCTGTAGGAACCATCTGATCAGGGTCTGCTCTGTTTGCTTTTGACATGATATAGATCTGTCTGATTCTACAGTTTTGTCACAACAAAAATTTCCCTTGAAAAGTTTACATTATAAAAAGGGAGCTAATCAATATTCATATTGTCATTAATTCTCGCATGAATATTGATTAGGGAACTTTATAGGGTTAACCCTTTCCTCCATAAATACGCCTTTCTACACCTCTGTTGAAATAACCTATTGAAACCATTGTGAAAAATAGAGCATTTGCTCCTATAGGAGCAAATGCTCTATTTATCACAATGGTTTCAAACTACAAAATTCTAAAAAAATCCTTTCCTCTAGTTAATGATCCTTTTGGGTTGATTCATTCAAAGTGGTTAGATCTAAAAATAGCCTATGAAGGAATGGGTTAAACAAAATGTTTCAGATTCTACTTGGCCACTCATGAATACAAACAGTTTGAACCTTCAGGGTCCATGCTTATAAAGCTTTTAGCTGAGTCTGAGTTTCGTTCTCAGGCTTTTGATTGGTCAGATTTGAGTTCTCAAGCTTTTGATTGGTCAGATTTGAGCCAAAGGCTCAAATCTGACCAATCAAATGCTTGAGAACGTTCTCAGACTCAACTAAAAGTTTTATAAGCATGGACCCAGATGTCAGAAAATGTAACAGAAATTAATTGGAACATAGAATAGGGAAAATGTTAAATGCCTTTCCCCGTTGAATAATCATATAAGAAATAATGGAATCTTGAATATTAATTAACTCAATTTTTACTATGGCACTGTGAAAATGTTGATTTTTATCATGACAGAAACTACCTTTATGTATTATTTCATAAGCAAACAGAGCAGACAAACAGAGTAGAACCTGATCATATGGCCCCTTAAGGAGTCATCTGATCTGGGTCAACTCTGTTTGCAAAGATATTAAAAGGCATATCTATGGAGTAAGGGGTTTACAAAGGTGGTATTGGATAAAACACCTATTGGTGAAGAGTATTGGATTTTAGTGAATGAAAAGCGACTCTTTGAGGGACCATCTCAAGATACTTAGTGCTCTGTTATACACTTAGTAATTGTTGTCTGAAAAAAAATTCTCTGGTTATTTTGTCTGAAAAAAAATTCTCTGGTTATTTTGTCTGAAAAAAAATTCTCTGGTTATTTTGTCTTCAAACTTGACATGCATGTGCAACTTATGGAAGCAAACATTTTTAGGGGTGACTTAGTAAGGTCAAGTCATATATCACAGTCAAAGGTCATATTTGTTTTTGCTCTGTCTGTTGATTGGTTTATCTGTTTTTCCCAAACTTTAACGTTGGCGATAATTTTGTCGCTGTTGCATGTACATACTTCAAACTTGGCATGCATGTGCAATTTATGGAGGCGAACATTTTAGGGGTGACTTATAAAGGTCATACATCAGGGTCAAAGGTTATATCAGGGAAATAGTGTTTCACTAACACTTTCGAAATAGTGTTTCACTAACACATTCTTGTTCTTTCTTATTTTGTTTTACAAAAATCAATCAGAATTTTGAGAGTATGGATCTAGATGAGTTTTCTGTAATAAGGTGTTTCATTTGGATCAAAATGCACTGTTTATCACAATGATTTACAATTCCCTTTTTACTAGTAAATGCTCCTTTTCAGTAGTTATTCAAAGAGGTTGTGTTTAAATATGAAGGAAGGGCTTAACCTGGACTATGATGCAACTGACCAGTTCAGGAATTTAACCTTCGAGTGCGGCAACAATTAGCAAAGAGATGTTAACTTGTTCAGAGACAAATTAAATCACTTGTCATTCAAGCCAAGGACAAAATAATTATTACCTGACAGTACAGTAAAACCTCTCTGTAACGACCACTTAATTACATCAAGTATTTTGTGTTAAAGGCAGGTGGGTGCTTAAAGCAAGGTGAAAGTAAAACAGAACGCTCCTATAGGAGCGTTCTGTTTTTCTTTTCACCTTGCTTTAAGTACGCATCTGCCCAAAATACCAACTAATTAACACAATTTAGTGCTCATTATAGAGAGGTTTTTCTGTACTAAAGGAGTGTTTTAACCCTTTACCTGATAGGGACACCTTTTGTCACCATAGCAAACACGGTACACCCAGATTGGACTGGTCCTGATCAAGTTGCTTATGGAATTATATAGATCTGTAGCCATGCTTATAAAACTTTTAGTTGAGTCTGAGTTTGTTCTCAAGTTTTTCAAAGGCTCAAATCTGACCAATCAAAAGCTTGAGAACTCAAATCTGACCAATCAAAAGCTTGAGAACGAACTCAGACTCAACTAAAAAGTTTTATAAGCATGGACCCAGGTTCTACAGTCTCTGCCATGGTAAAAATCATCCTATTTGCAAAGATTTATGAGGGAAATAGTTAAGTTAACCTTTTCTCTCATATAAATGCTTTTTCACGCCTTTGCAAACAGAGTAGACTCAGATAAGACGGCTCCTAAAGAAAGGATCAAGAGCTGTTTTCTTTGCTTATGAGATTATAATAGACCTGACTCTAAATTGTGCACCAGTACCAAAAAATCCTGTGTAAATAATGCGGTTAATGTACATATGAAATATGCCGTTGTAAAAATTTAGCCTAAAAGACAGTTGTCTGATCTGGGTCTACTCTGTTTGCGAAAGCATAGAAAGGCATATTTATTGAGTACAGGATTAACAAATAATTGGTCATTTCAGGATTAAAGGATAATAATACTATCCTAGTTAAAAATGGCTTCATCTGCTACACAATAGGAAATGCAAAATTACTATTTCGCATGTTGGTCATTAATTACGCTGTCCCGTGGTTGTGTTCATTGCAGCTGGTACGGCCAGTGCAATCAATAGTAACCCTTTAAATGCTTAAGGGTAATTAGTGTTCAGGCATTTGGAAACTGTGTAGACCTAGATCAGGGTCTGCAATGTTTGTCATTCAAAACCCTCTTGGAAATAATACCCTTTCATACTGAATGAACTCTTTCATTAACAGTGATGGGCCTTTCCATTTTGAATATTCAGCATTCAAAAGGTTAACCCTTTTCCTGTTCTATGTTTATTCCAAATTTCAATACCTACTGAATATACATGGACAAAATCGTTTAAATGGAATATAGAAGGCAGAACATTTCAGCTATTTTAGAAAGTAAAGAAACATATCTATCAAATTTCCATTAGCAAACAGAGCAGACCCTGATCAGACGGCTCCTATAGTAGCCGTCTGATCTTGGTCTACTCTGTTTGCAAATGCATGAAAATGCGTTTATATGAAGGAAAAGGTTAACCCTTATGAAGTAGTGGTTATTTTCATGAACAGTATAGATCCAGACACTAAATTACATGACACCTCATTAGAAAACAAATCTCTCTGACACTCTGATAACAATGTTCTTGAAAAAGAAATTAAAGAAAAAATACACTTTTAGTATTGCAGGAAACTTTTTTTTTTCAGGACAGTTTAGTGTTGAAAAGGGTATAACCTTTCAAATGCAAGGGTTTGTTGCCAGCCTCAAATTGTGCTAAGAACAAAACAAAAGTAATATATACCTTGGATATTGATTTAGGACTTAATTTTGCTTCATATTGTGTATATCGGTTTGAATTTCATATGTTGTTGACTGACAAGTGAAAGGTTCCGTTTCATTGGCTGGTAATTTACTTTGGTGACATATGTGCAGTCAGCCTCTCACTTCCACATTCAAAATTTGTTGTCTGCCTTAGTTTTCAAGTTTTGATTTTTCTCTATTAACCCTTTCTCCCATATAGGCTAAATTTAGACCCAACCTCTTTGAATAAATCTACTGAAAAGGAGCATTTACTAGAGAAAAGGAAAACTTTAGAATTGTGTTCTATTGAAACCATTGTGATAAATAGAGCATTTTGCTCCAATGGAGCAAATGCTCTGTTTTTCACAATGCTTTCAGGAAGTGATTATTATAGAGGCGTAGAAAGGCATAATTATGGAGGAAAGGGTTAACCCTTTCTCCCATATTAACACCTTTACTGGCCTTTGCAAACAGTAGACCCTGATCAGAAAGCTCCTGTAGGCTGCTGATCAAGGACTGTTATTATTATTATTATTATACCACATTTATATAGCGCTCTTTTCACACGGGATATGTGCGTTCAAAAGCGCTGTACATGGATGAAATCAATAATCGGAACGAACCGCATGATTATCTATCCAGACAATGAAAGATTTACAATGGATATGCAATAAATATAAAAATCACTAGCCGGACGGTCAGTGAAGGATATACAAAAGATATACAATAGATATGAAATCATAAACCGGAAGGAACGGCATGATCGTCCATCCAGTCAATGAAATGTATGCAATATATATACAATAAATATAAAATCACTAACCGGTAGGAACCACATGATTATCCACCCGGTCAATGAAAGATATGGAATAGATATACAATAAATGTATAACCACTAACCGGTAGGAACCACATGAATTATCCACCCAGTCAATGAAAGATATGCAATAAATATACAATAAGTATAAAATCACCAACTGGTAGGAACCACATGATTATTTATACCAAGTCGGTGAATTATAAGCAATATTTATACAATAAATATGATATACAATAAATATGAAATCACTAACCGGTAGGAACCACATGATTATCTATTCGGTCAATGAGAGATTGATTCCTACAGCATATCCCAAGGGCTGCAATGGCAAAGGAACCGTAAGGTACGAGAATTGATGATTATAAGCTACTTTTCCTAAACTGTCCTAGTAGTATATGTTGAAGAAATGTGTTTTCAGAGATCTTTTGAAACATGCCAGTGAGCTTGCATCTCTAATGCCTGATGGCAGAGCATTCCAGAGTTTTGGAGCTGCATGCATGAAACTTCTCTCACCGTATTTTACCTTACGACTTTTTGGTACAACCAACGACAAGGAGCTACTTGCTGACCTTAATTCTCTGCGGGGCCGATACACGTCAAGCATGTCGACAATGTACTTGGCGGATTCATTGTGCATGGCTTTATACGTAAGTGTCAGAATTTTGAATTCAATGCGATGTTGAACCGGAAGCCAATGAAGTTCTCTCAAAACAGGCGTGATATGATCATATCGAGGAGTCCTGGTTATGATGCGGGCTGCTGTGTTTTGAACTCTTTGAAGTTTCTGCAGTGTGTTTTTTGAAATTCCATGCAGCAATGAGTTGCAGTAGTCTATTTTTGATGTAACCAGAGAGTTCACCAAAGTCTTGGTAGCATCAGGTGAGAGGTACTTTCTTATATGACCTATTCGTCGGAGCTGTGCATAACTAGACCTACACACGGAATTGATGTGTGATGCTATATCCATTTGTGAATCGAGCCATGTACCGAGATTCTTTATACACAAAGACGGTTTGATCTTAGAGGGGCCTACTTGCACATGAATGTCTTCAGGTACTACTGTGTTTTTTGTATGAAACAGGATGACCTCAGTTTTGTCAGTATTGAGCTTCAGCATGTTCTGGTGCATCCAAGAGACTATTTCGTTGAGACAGATCTCAACTCGTGATAAAGCTTCTTGTTGACAGTAAATGTCTTTGGGCTTAAAGGACAGGTATAATTGCGAGTCATCGGCATAAAAATGGTGCTTTAGCCCATGGTCTCTGCAGATTGAGCCAACAGGTTTTGTGTACATGATGTAGTTTTTTGGTCCAAGGACCGATCCCTGTGGCACGCTATGTTTCATATTAACTGGGGTGGACAACTCCCCATCTACTGACACTATTTGATAGCGGTCATTTAGATAGGAGGTCATCCACTCAAGGGGTTTCCCAATGATTCCGAAGTCTTTTTCAAGGCGCTTTAGCAATGTTTCGTGATCGATAGTGTCAAATGCAGCCGATAAGTCAAGCATCACCAGAACTGTTGTTTCATCTTTATCTAGGGATTGAAGGATGTCATTCTGAACTTTCAGAAGAGCAGTCTCTGTTGAGTGATGCTTTCGGTATGCTGATTGATAGTGCTCATGTAGATTGTTTGAGCTCAGGTGGGACTCAATGCGTTTGTCAACCACTTTTTCTAACACTTTGGAGACAAATGGCAGATTTGATATAGGCCTATAATTCTTAAGTTCATTTGAATCGAGATCCGGTTTCTTTAAAATAGGTCTGACATGTGACCTTTTGAAACTTTTTGGAACATAGGCATTGTCTAAAGAGGAGTTTACAATGTTTGTCAAAATCGGTAGGAGTTCATCAAGGCATGACTTTAATAGCCATGTAGGTATTGGATCCAGTTCGCAAGACTTACAGGGGGATGCCTTAATGATCTGTCCTACTTCTTCTACTGTAGCTGTAGCAAACTTTTCTAATACGTTTGTTGAATGCTGCATCTCAGTGTCAATCGGCGCACTGGATACAGTGCCTGATGCAATATCAGCACGTATTTTGTCCACTTTGTCAACGAAAAAGTCACTGAATTCTTGTGCAAGATGCTTCGAGGACGAAGTCTTAGGCAATGAGATGTCACTAGTTGAACCTAGCAGATGCTTAGTGACTCTGGAAAGACTTTTTGAGTCTGCCTGGCATGCTTCAACTTTCTCTGAGTAAAAATCAATCTTTGACTTAATTAGTAGCCTGTTGACTTTGGCACACTGTTCTCTGTATAGCTGATGGTCTATTGTGAGTCTGGACTTTTTCCAGTTCCGTTCCAACTTGCGCCTTACATGTTTAGCATCATGCAGTTCCTGGGTATACCAAGGGCATGATGGTCTGAGCGTTATGGTTTTTGTACACAGTGGTGCATGTTTATTGACAAGTGCCGCCAGTGTTTGTGTATATGACTTAACCAGCTCATCAACATCTGTAGTCTGCATACTCGATTCGATGGGTTCCGAGTTTACGAGATCTCTTTTGAATGATTCTATATTAATTGCCCTAAGTTTCCGAAATGAAACAGTTTTTCTCACTGTTGGGGGTTTCGCGGCCTTTGCCTCGAAAGTTACGGAAAAATGATCTCGTGAAACTTTACCACTACTGTCGGACAGTCCAGGATCTGTGACTTCAATGTTTGACACACAGTCATCACCGTCCCGTGTAATAACAACATCAAGGGTATGTCCCCCTATATGAGTGGCTTCACTCACATGTTGTTGCAGTCCAAATGATTCGAGTGTACTAACAAAGTTAGCAGTGTTTCTGTCATTTGGAATGTCAAGGTGGATGTTTAAATCCCCTACAATGACGACCGGTCTGTCGGTGGTGGCAAATTTAGATAAGAAAGATGGCCACTCATTCTCAAGAAAATCCCCAGTTTTTAGACCATTTGCACGTGATGGTGGCGGTCTGTAAACAACTACTAGACGCAGAGTGAAATCTCGGATACTTAAAGTGCAGTCCATGTACTCAAAGTTTGAGAAATCATTATTTCTTGTTGATGTATGGAGGCGGAGTCCTATTGAAGCCTTATATATGACTGCTACCCCACCGCCACGGTTGCCATTGCAGCGAGGGACATGTCCGATTTTGTAATGGGTAGGAACCAGTTCGTTTAAACACGATTTGTCTACAGAACTACCGAGCCAGGTTTCCGTAATGGCTACCACATCAAAGTCATTTGAAACGATATAGTCGCAAATAGAAAGGGCCTTGTTTTTGACTGACCTGGGGTTTAAACTGCATACCTTTACAAAAGTCTGAATTCTGACTGGCATTGGAGCTTCGCGATTTACATGCACAAGAGTTTCCGTTTTCTTAGAAAAGGGCGCTGTTGAGAATTTACTCGTGTACCGGTGGGGTTTTGAAACAATGGGGATTATCTGGGGAAACTGTTTCAAGTGACTGAGATTTACGCCATCAGATGAAACCCTAATTTCAGTTTGACGGTTTCCAGAAACAGTTGGAATTGACTGAGGTATTTCCCTTAATTTGTTTAAATGAACACCTTTATTTACATCCCAACTACGCCTTGATTTTGAGTTGCCCCCTTTAGAACCTCTGAATTTAGCTAAGCCAATCTGCCCAAAATCTAACAGCCCTAGACTGTTCTGTTTCAGTATGAAATTATAGATATGATTTTACATTTGTTTGATTATTCCATACATCCCCTGTTGGACTAACCCTCTGATGGAGGTCTACATTGTTTGCAAGTACCAGTAAAGTCATGTCCAGATCTGAAAGGATAAAAGTGCTGACTCCATCTGAATTAACCCTTTCCCTCATATAACCGTGTTTTCACGCATTTGCAAACAGAGTATACCCAGATCAGACGGCTCCTCTAGGATCAGGGTCTGCTCTGTTTGCTTGTGGAATTTGAAAGATATATTCCTTTACTTTCTAACATGGCTACAATGTTTCACTTTTCATACTTTGTTGTAACTATTTTGCCCGTGAATATTCAGTAGGTATTGAAATGAGTACAAAACATAGAACAGGGAAAGGGTTAAATTAATGGATATTCATGTAACAAATAACGAAATCGTGAATATTCATTTTCTGAATTTTCATAATAGCTTATTTTTTGCGAAGGATGTTTTGGTATTGGTAGAAACTGCAGAATCAGATCTTTATTATTCCATAAGAAAACAAAGCAGATCCTGATCACAAAGCTCGGCTCCTACAGGCACCATCTAATCTGGGTCTACTCTATTTGCAAATGCATGAAAAGGTGTTTGTTTGAGGGAAAGGAATAAACAACATAATCACAAACAAACTATTAGCATAGGTAATCACAGATTTGCCACAGGCAGTGAACAAGTTGATTTGAAAATTGGAAATTCTCATTCCCGTATACTCGGAAAGATAAAATTCATAAAAGATGGTTCGATTGGCTATATGCCTTTAGCTAATAATCGTGTTAGAAATAATGACTGAATATTAATAAGCCTAACTTTTATAGTGGCATTATGAACAAGGCAATGTTATACCATAGCACAAGCTGTAGAATCATATTTACAGTAAAACCTCTCTTAATCGACGTTAAATTTAGTATGAATATAGGTCTTGGAGACACGGGTGACAGCTTAATGCAGTGTGGAAGTCATGCAGAAAGCTCCTAGAGGAGCTTTCTGCATGACTTTCACCTTGCATTAAGCAGTCACCTGCCTAAAATATCTAAATTCTTCTCTACTAGAATTCCGGTTAAGAGAGGTTTTACTGTATATAATTTCATAAGCAAACAGAGCATAACCTGATCCTACAGCTCCTATAGAAGCCCTCTGATCTTGGTTTACTGTGTTTGCAAATGCCTCAGAACGATGAATGAATAATTCATGCAATCAACGGGACAAACTTCATGGTAACAATTATGACACAGACCCAAACTAGAGGACTATTATAGGAACCTTCTGATCAGGGTCTGCCCTGTTTGCATCATAATTATGTTCCACGCCAAAGAAACCTTATAAAAATCTTCCCTTCAATCAGAGCTACAAATAAACGTGCATACTCAAATACTAAAATCTTCATTTCTCCACAGTATCATCATTTCTCGATAGTATCATCATTTCTCCATATAGTATCATCATTTCTCGATATTATCATCATTTCTCCATATAGTATCATCATTTATCCAGTGTCCACAAAATACTATGATGTGACCACTCTTTAGAATTGTCTCTTTGAGAGGATTCTAAACGAGTGGTCACAATATTGGGTTTGGTGGAGAAATAAAAAAGTTATTATTGAAAAATGTATTTATGTACGCATCTTATCTGGATCTATGTAAGAGTATTTTAACCCTTCTCTTGCTGAATTTTAAAATACATTTCTCCTTCTTTACCCATGCCCTGTTGTATAATTACATATATCTTCACTGTGTACAAGTATTTTGCTGTGCAATGACTGCTGTGGAGTGCACTGGTTGCACAATCAACTTGTAAACAGTGCATACCCTGATGAGACAGCTCCTGCAGGAGCTGTCTCATCTGGGTCTTCACTATTTACAGGTACATGTAGGTATATTGACGTGAATAGCAAGTGAAGGGTTAACTTGGAAATATGTTTTTATGTCACCTGCTATAGTAGGGTAACACTTAAAGATCACTTCTACTTGATCTGTCTGTCATCTTTTTTCCGTCATCCTTTTGTGTCACACTTTTGTCCTCACACTTCTTGCAGCAGGTGACACATAATTATTTTCCTTTGAATACTTTTGTCTTATGAAATGTTGCTATGGCAATACACTTATTTTTCTATGAAATCTTGCAGCTTAAGGAAATGTTGTAGACTGCTTAGTGCTTTGGGAAATCATCAAACCTGAAAATGACTTCAGAAGACCATTTTCTTCTAGGTTGTAAAGACAAAACAAAACTCAATTGTGAAAGCTGCCAAAATTATTTACTTAACCCTTCCCTCCATAAATACGCCTTTCTTAGTAACGCCTCTGTAATAGTCACTTCTTCAAACCATTGCAAATGCTCTATTTATCACAATGGTTTCAAAACTGAACAATTCTAACATTTTCCTTTTCTGTAGTTAATGCTCCTTTTCGGTAGATTTATTCAAAAGGTTGGGTCTAAAAAATAGCCTATGAGGGAATGGGTTAAGATACTATAGTGGCATAATTCTTTTCTGCCTTGAATTAGGGTAGATATTGATATTAACCCTTTTACTCCATGAATATTCATGTAAGAAATAATGGCATCATGAATATTAATTAGACTTAATGATATAATAGCACATGAACACAGGAATTTTTAGCCTTGACAGAAACTGTAATATCATAACTATATTGAATCATAAGCAAACAGAGCAGACCCTGATCAGAGTCGGACCTGTGACTACCCTGTTTGCAAATGTGTAGAAATACTTATTTATGGAGTAAAGGTTAACTTTTACTTTGCCGGATACAAGTCACTAATGTCCTTTACAAACAGTGTAGACCCAGATGAGAGGACTCCTGGAGGAGCCCTCTCATCAGGGTCTGCACTGTTTGTCGTGTTACACTTTTCCTTAGAAAAATCTCTAAATATTCACCAAAAGCTTTTCCCGTTTGAATTTTGGAACAGTCCATTTGAAAAGTCAGCGATGTAAAGGGTTAATCCTTTCCTCCATAAATACACCTTTCTACGCCTCTGTAAAAGTCACTTTTTGAAACCATTGTCATAAATAGAGCATTAATTTTGCTCCTTAGAAGCAAATGATCTATTTATCACAATGGTTTATAAACTACAGAATTCTAAAACAATCCTTTTCTCTAGTTAATGCTCCTTTTTGGTAGATTTATTCAAAGAGGTTGGATCTAAAAATGGCCTATGAGGGAATGGGTTAATTGCTACTTGACTGGCATTTACATATAGCTTAGATCCGGATCAGAGGTTGAGGTGTCAGCATATGACAAGAACTGCAGAAACATCTATCCAAACTGTTTGAAACTCCTGTATTTCTGAAGAAAGATGGAAGAAATATGAGATAACCCTTTACTTCATTAATATTCATATGAGAAATAGTGACATCATGAATATTAATTAGATTCGTTTTTGTAATGACATAATTATGAACTCAAGAAAATGTGGGCATGGAAGAAACTCAGTATAGTCATATCAGGAAACAGAATAGACCAAGATCAGATGGCCCCTGTAGGAGCCATCTGATCTTGGTCTTCTCTGTTTGCAAAGGCATAGAAAGGCATATCTATTGAGTAAAGGGTTTACAATTTTTACAGATTCCAATTACTTAGCGTACGAGGAGATAATAGACAGTATTCTGTTTCACAGTTGTTTTTTCCATTGGCAGACACTGTCTTGGCAAAATGTAAGCATGTGAGTGTTGTAACTAGGTGGATGCGATGGTGTTAATGATATCTTTTGGTACCAACCTGTTCAATGTTAACCCTTTCCTCCATAAATACGCCTTTCTATGCCTCTGTAAAAGTAACCAGTTGAAACCATTGTGATAAATAGAGCATTTGCTCCTATAGGAGCAAATGCTCTATTTATCACAATGGTTTCAAACTACAAAATTCTAAAATTTTACTTTTCTCTAGTAAATGCTCCTTTTGGGTAGATTCATTCAAAGAGGCTGGGTCTAAAAATAGCCTATGGAGGAAAGGGTTAAATATTCAAAGAAGAATAGCCAATCAATGTTCAAGTTCGTTCAGTATGAGTTAGTATCAGTTTCCTAAAGGATTTTGATGTCAAATTGTGCAGACACTGATCAAAGGAAATTCAGTACTGTATATTGATTGCGATTGGGATATTCCGCTTTACAAACTGAATTAGAGGTCCAGATAAGATGCGTAAATTCAAACATTTTCAAGAACAACTTCTTTATTTCTTCACCAAACCCTATATTGTGACCACTCTTTAGAATCGTCTCTTCGAGATGATTCTAAAGAGTGGTCACAACATAGGGTTTGGTGGAGAAATGAAAATTTTAGTATTTGAGTATGCCCAGTTATCTGTTTCTTTGTGAATGTCTGAATCCATATAGGGAAAATGTTGTAATCTACTGAGACAGCAAAATCAGGTAAAGTTGATGATACAAGAAGGCATCAGGTCACTAGTCATGTTTGTACAAGAGTGTGTTATTTCCAGTCTTATCTTTTAAATTTGTCAGATTTTGATCAATACATTTTTCTCTTACCAAGATTCATATTTCAGCCATCTGCAATATCATTTTAGTTTTATCAGAAACCTTTCAACCCCTCCCTGTTCTATGTTTATATATATATATGTCTAAATTTCAATGCCTACTGAATATTCATGGACAAAATAGTTATAATGAAATATGGAAGGCGGAATATTGTAGTCATCCCCTGAGAGCTCTCTCATCTGGGTCTACACTGTTTGCAAAGGACTTGAGTGACTTGTGTCTTGCATTGCAATGGTTAAGTCAGCATAAGCTCACTGATACAAGTTGTATCAATCGCTTGTCACCAGGTATACCAGTTTTGTCAATTTGACGGATATCGTGAAACCATTTACCGCATTTCAAACAGTATTTACATCCTATGTTTGATAAAAACTTTCGGTGGGAGTGTAGAATTGATTTCAAAGGGAAATCAACAGTGGTCTGTTGTAAATATGGTCAAGTTTGGCTGTTTGCCGTAACTCTTTGCACACTGAGTAATGGTCATAATTATTGTTCATATATGCTATAAATTTCACTGTCAATTACTGCATTTCTTATGAACAAAATTGACAAAAGTGTCAAACAGTTTAGTTTCCGATGTGATGCAGAGTTACGCAGCATCTCATCAGGATCCAAACTGTATAATCACCAGTTTGCCACTGGCTTGAAAAAAGTTAACCCTTCTCTTGCTGAATTTTAAAATACATTTCTCCTTCTTTACCCATGCGCTGTTGTATAATTACATATATCTTCACTGTGTACACGTATTTCGCTGTGCAATCACTGCTGTGGAGTGCACTGGTTGCACAATGAAATTGTAAATAGTGCAGACCCTGATGAGACAGATCCTGCAGGAGCTGTCTCATCTGGGTCTTCACTATTTACAGGTACCTATGTATATTGAAGTGAATAGCAAGCGAAGGGTTAAGCTGGCTTGGGAAATTTGCATCTCATCAAGATTTAACCCTTTACCTGGATGTAAGAAATAATGACATAATGAATATTAGTTTAAATTAATTTTTACAATAATACATATGAATGCAGTAAATTTTTGCCATGACTGATCAGACAGCTCTTAACCCTTTACTCCATGAATATTTATATAAGAAATAATGACATCATGAATATTAATTAAATTGTAATAGCACATGGACAGAAGAATTTTGGCCATGGCAGAAACTGTAGAATCATGTATATATTATATCATAAGCAAACAGAGCAGACCTAAATCAGACAGCTCCTACAGGAGCCATCTGATCTGGGTCTACTCTGTTTACAATAAGGCCGGGAAAGGTGTTACTGGAGTAGGGGGAAGCATCTGATTTTGAAAATGTGTATAAATACACATCCCTTTACTACATAAATAAGTCTTTCTATGCCTTTGCAAATAGAAAAGACTAAGATCAGTTTCCATGCTTATAAAACCTTTGAGTTTGTTCTCAAGTTTTTGATTGGTCAGATTTGAACCTGTAGGAGCCGTCTGATCAGGGTCTGCTCTATTTGCTTATTTAATAATATTTATATGATACTAGTTTCTACCATGGCCAAAGATTACTGTGTCCATTAGCCATTATAAAAATTAATCTAATTAATATTCATGCCATCATTATTTCTTATATGAATATTCATGGAGTAAAGGGATATATGGAGTTATGGGTAAAGTCATTTACTGTATCTGGTATCTTCATCCTGGTGCCCCAGCTGTGGTCAAACTAAGCTGTGTTTACATTATAAATTATCTCCCTTTATGGTCCCCTCTATTTCATTCAGATATCTTGTTGACTTTTGCTGAAATCCAAACAATCTTAACGACATTAAAGTGGACACTTGTGTGTGCTGTACATAGGTCAACATTGCCAGACTTAACTGTAACCTGTCCAAACATAGGAATGTGGAATGTCCTTGCAACACGTGATGGAATTGTCGCTTCTTTATTTAGATGGCTTTTGTTTTATTTATTCATATATATTCAAAATTTTAGTGGTTGGAGTTCAGTGATGTCTCAAGTTCAAGTGACATATTAATTGGAAAAACCATCTCAGTGTGATGGGAATTATTTGGAATTTCATTTAATCATTGTTTATGATCTTGTAAGGTCATTGTGGCTGTACCTATTATTTTCAACTTATTATGGTATCAAAGTTTCTCTAACCCTTTCCTGTTAAATATTCATGAAAGAATTAATGACATCATGGATATAAATTAGATTTTTGTTGAATCATGGCAATATACATAGAGATTTTGGCCATGGCATAAGCTGTAAAATCAGATCTATATTATTCCAAAAGCAAATAGAGCAACCCCGATTAGATGGGCTTTAAAGGAGATGTCTTATTGCAACATCTGCTCTGATTGCAAAGGCATCAACGTCTCTATTAACTCTTTCCGCGCCAATGTCGCATGTTGGCACCATTGAAAACGGTGCAGTCCCAGGTCAGATGCCGCCTTTTCAAGGCGGCATCTGACCTGGGACTTCACTGTTTTTATCCCCCACCGCATAGCGGAGGGGGGTTATAGGAATGGCCTCCGTCCGTCCGTCCGTCCGTCTGTCCGTCCGCACTCACCAAAGGGTAGTTGTGTGACTTTTTCTAACTAGTCGCACAAGTAAAATCATTAACCTGGCCATCTCTTGTGACATTAACCTGGCCATTTCTTGTGACATTAACCTGGCCAGTTGTGGGACATAGGGTTAGGGTAAGGGTTAGCTTCCAGATCATTCTATTCCAAAGTTAGAGCCAAAAATAGTTTTACTTGTGGGACTAGTCACACAAGAAAAGATCAAAGGAAAAAGTCACACAACTACCCATTTGTTAGTATGTCCGTCCGTCTGTCCGTAACAATTTCGTGTCCGCTCCATATCTCCTATACCCCTTGAAGGATTTTCAAGAAACTTGCCTCAAATGTTAACCAAGTTGAGACGATGTGCAGAACATATGTGGCAGATATGTCGGCTCAAGGTCAAGGTCACATTTGAAGGTCAAGGGTTTTAACCTTCAATTTCCATTGCATTTTTGTGTCCGCTCCATATCTTCTAAACCCTTTGAAGGATTTTCATAAAACTTGAGTCAAATGTTAACCAAATAAAGACGATGTGCAGAACACATGTGGCAGTCATGTCGGCTCAAGTTCAAGGTCACATTTGAAGGTCAAGTGTTTAAACCTTCAGTTGCCATTACAGTTTCGTGTCCGCTCCATATCTTCTAAACCCTTTGAAGGATTTTCATAAAACTTGAGTCAAATATTAAATGAATTGAGACGATGTGCAGAACCCATGAGGCAGTCATGTTGGCTCAAGGTCAAGGTCACGTTTGAAGGTCAAGTGTTCTAACCTTTAATTTCGGTTACATTTTCGTGTCCGCTCCATATCTTCTAAAGCCTTTGAAGGATTTTCATAAAAGTTTAGTTAAAATTTAGCTAAATTGAGACAATGTGCAGAACACATGTGCCAGTCATGTCGGCTCAAGGTCAAGGTCATATTTGAAGATCAAGTGTTCTTACCTTTAATTTCCATTATAGTTTCGTTATCTCCTATACCCCTTGAAGGATTTTCAAGAAACTTCCCTCAAATGTTAACCACGTTGAGACAATGTGCAGAACATATGTGGCAGTCATGTTGGCTCAAGGTCAAGGTCACATTTGAAGGCCAAGTGATTTAATCTTCAATTTCCATTACATTTCGTGTCTGCCTCATATCTTCTAAACCATTTGAAGGATTTTCATAAAACTTGAGTCAAATATTAACCGAATTGAGATGATGTGTAGAACACATGTGGCAGTCATGTCGGCTCAAGGTCAAGGTCACATTTGAAAGTCATGTTCTTACCTTCAGTTTCCATTATATTTGTTTCCGCATCCTATTTTCTTAACAATTGGAAGGTATCACCTCAAGGTCAATGTCTTAATTTAGGTGGCGGCGGTGGGGGATATAGCTGTCCTTTGGACTGCCTTGTCTGTATTATTTTAGCCCAAGCATACAGGCTTTTTAAAACAAAAGTTTTACTAATATACCTTTATTATTTAGTTTATAATTATATTTGATATGAAATTATTATTGCAGACGACACTTTTAAATTTGGCGCCAAAAGAGTTAAAGTAATGGGTTTAACAAGCTCTGTTATAGATTGAAAATCTTTGTTGATTATGCCACCAAAATGTTAATTTTATTTCCCTTGTTTGGTTAAAAGGATGTTAAAGTGGCGATTTAACCCTTTCATTATATATGCAGTAATGAAAATGAATAAGATTGTTTTCTATAATGGCACGGGAACACATGAAATTTTGTCCATGACAGAAATGGAAAAATTAGATCTATATAATTCTATAAGCAAACAAAACAGACCCTGATCAGACAGCTTATACAATGACTGTTTGATCAGGGTTTGCCCTGTTTGCAAAGGCAGTAAAAGCTTTATTTACGGAGTAAAGGTTTTAACCCTTTCCCTGTTCTATGTTTATTACAGATTTCAATACCTACTGAATATTCATGGACAAAAAGGTTATTATGAAATATGGAAGGTGGAGCATTGTAGCCATTTTAGAAAGTAAAGACACAGATCTTTGAAATTCTATTAGCAAACAGAGTAGACCCTGATCAGACGGCTCCACTAGGAGCCGTCTGATCTGGGTCTGCTCTGTTTGCAGATGCGTGAAAACACGTTTATATGAGGGAAAGGGTTAAATGAAATGTTAATCCTTTCATTCATATAAAGTACACTTTTCAAGGATTTGCAAACAGAATAGACCCAAATCAGATGATTCCTATAGGAACCATCTGATCAGGGTCTGCTTTGTTTGCTTTTGACATGATAATAAATCTGATTCTACAGTTTTTGTCAAAGCAAATAATTCTCATGAAATGTTTACATTATAAAATATCAACTAATAAATTATTACCTGAATATTGAACAGGGAAAGGCTTAATTTTTTTGTTGTCCATTGTAAAGTCAAAAGGGTGCCAAATTTTGACATAGAAAATTAGGAAAGTTTTGCTGTTGAACGATGCCTTACCAGAACAGTGCCGTGGATACTTCATACAGAGGCTTGCCTTCTAGTTTGTTAAAGCTTAATAAAGGTGAGAACAGTTTCTAACTCCTTAATTACCTGATGAATATTCATGAAAGAAATAATGACATCATGAATATTTATAAGCTGATTTTTTTTATAATCGTTTATGAACACAATAATTTTGGCTTTTAGCAGAAACTGTAGAATAGGAGCTTCCGTAAGCAATCAGAGCAGACCCTTATCAGACCGTTCCTACGGGAGCTGTCTTATCTGGGTCTACTTTAGTTTGCAAAGACATTTAACCCTTTCCTCCATAAATATGATTTTCTACGCCTCTGTAATAATCACTTCTTGAAACCATTGTGATAAATAGAGTATGCTCCTATAGGAGCAAATGCTCTATTTACCACAATGGTTTCAAACTACAAAATTCTAAAATTTTAGTTTTCTATAGTAAATGCTCCCTTTGGGTAGATTCATTTAAAGAGGTTGGGTCTAAAAATAGCCTATGGAGGAAAAGGTTAAAAGCATAGCTATAAGTGAATGTCGGTTAACTCTTTACTATTCTGGTTTCCCATAATACAAACAGCAGAGCTCCAGATAATATGCAAACAACTTTCAACAACTTCCACTCCCGTGGAACAAAATAATGCTCTACCGGTATTTATCACAATGGTGTCACAAAATGACTTTTACAGAAACGTCAAAAGGCATCAGTATGTGGGAATGGGTTAAACATATTTAAAATTATTACTAGTACTCAGCAATTGATTTTCAGCTTCATCAATAAATCTGTCATCATTTATCCGAAAACCCGTAAATTAACTGTTTTGTGTGAGGTAACACATTGTTTTCAAACTGCAATATAATATTGTTCTTGCCGTCAATACTCCATAAATTATTTAAATTTGGAAGTGTTAGTAGAAAGTGTCCCAGTATTTCAGTAACTAATTGTATCTTCCATAACTAATTGTATCCTCCATAACTCTTTCCTTCATATAAACGTGTTTTCACGCATTTGCAAACAGAGTATCGGAGCCGTCTGATCAGGGTCTGTTCTGTTTGCTAATGGAGTTGTTTCTTTACTTTCTGAAATGGCCACAATGTTCCACCTTCCATATTTCATCATAACTATTTTGTCTAGTATATATCTCTCACTGGAGGAGCCATCTGACATGGGTCTAGTCTGTCTGTAAGTCATTGAAAGGCACATCTATAGAGTAGTTAAGCTACCATCTGTCTTAAACCCTTTGCATATGAAATGATAGATCTGATTCTTCAATGCCTGTCATGGTAAAAAATCCTTTGTTCTTATATACAGTAAAACCCCTCTAAACCGGTATTCTAGAAGAGAAGAATTTAGCCACTTTTAGGCAGGTGGCTGCTTAATGCAGAGTAAAAGTCATGCAGAAAGCTCCTCTAGGAGCTTTCTGCATGACTTTCACCCTGCATTAAGCTGCCACCTATCTCCAAAACCGATATTTGTACAAAAATTAACGTCCGGTTTAGAGGGGTTTCACTGTATAACTATTATAAAAAATTCAGCTGATCAATATACATACAGTGATTGTTTCTTACATGTATGGTCATTAGGTAAAAGGTTAATATCAAGAAAAAGTTTTGTTTTACCATGGTAGACAGGTTTTACCGTGTTACATGTACATAATTATGGTACATACTGCAAAGCAGGATCAACACTTTATTCAACTCGAATTTTAATTATAACCTTCCCTGATGAATACTCAAGACAGATTAATATCCAACCTTTATGTTTACTAATAAACTTGTTTACTGATATTGGTATGCAAAACAAAAGAATTTATTTCTTTGTGACAAATAGTGTAGAATCCGATATAATATAATCCCCAAGCACACAGAGCAGACCCTGTAGCAGCTGTCAGATCTTGGTTTACTCTCCAAAGATGTCAAAAGGTGTATCTGTCAGGTATAAGGTTAAGAACCAACATTTATGATAAATAGGATTGCTTTTGTTCAGGTATTTTAGATAGCATTATCAACACAGATATATGTAGCATATCTTTGTGATAATCTTTCAACTATTTGCATGTTGTGGCATATGTGTCATTACCAGTATGCACAGATGAGGTGCAAAGTAACTTGGCATCCAATCAGGATCAAAATTGTTTTTGATAAGAGATTATGGAGATCTTAACTTTAAAAAATTGCAGCAAACGATATTTTTTCAGATTACAAGTACTTTGCTTGCTAAGAGTCAATACAGTAAAGCTTCTCTAAACTGGAATTCTAGTAGAGAAGAATTTAGATACTTTTAGGCAGGTGGCTGCTTAATGCAGGGTGAAAGTCATGCAGAAAGCTCCTATAGGAGCTTTCTGCATGACTTTCACCCTGCATTAAGCTGCCACCCGTCTCCAAGGTCAATTTTATACTAATTAAATGTTCGATTTGGAGGGGTTATACTGTACCAGGTTTATCCAAGCTGTAATATTACATAGAATAATACAACAAACAAGTTTTGTCCGTAGAACATATTTATCTCTACAACAGTCAATAGGCTTCCATCTGTCCTCGTAATTTACAAGTATTTGCTCATGAAAAGTGCAATCTACTTCATACTAAATTCCTGACTGGCAGCTCGCTGTGTAAATTTATCGAGGATGTTTGGCTTTGGCACTGTATGAAATACAAGCATTTTTGTCGACAATAAATTTTGACATATATATTTAGTTGTTTGTTTTGCTTTTAAACATTAACCTCAGAGAGATGCCTTTTGATTTTTGAAGCCTTTTTAGCAAACATGGTCTACATTGTTTGCTTATAAAATAATATATATATATCCTGTTACTGAAATTAATCTAATAAATGTACATGCTGTCATTTCTTACATGAATATTCATAAGGTAAAGAGTTGACCTCTTTTCTGTTGAATATTCATGTGAGAAATAATGGCATCATGAATATTTATTAGCTGAATTTTTATAATGGCACAGGATATTTTGGTAGAAACTGTAGAGTCAGATCTATTATAATTTCATAAGCAAACACTAGGGCAGATCCTGACAAGATGGCTCCTATAGGATTCATCTGATCTGGGTTTACTCTGTTTGCAATTACATAAGAATACATTTGTTTGAAAAAAGGGTTAACCCTTTCCTTCATATAAACACCTTTTTATGCATCTGTAAGCAGAGTAGACCCAGATCAGACGACTCCTATAGGAGCCATCTGATCAGGGTTTGCTCTGTTTGCTAACGGAATTTGAAAGATCTGTTTCTTTCCTTTCTAAAATGGCTACAATGCTCCACTTTCCATATTTCATTGTAACTGTTTTGTCCATGAATATTCAGTAGGTATTGAAATTTGAAATAAACATAGAACAGGGAAAGGGTTAAAATATAGAAGCTATGTATCTTAACTGACAGGATTATATTGGCTACAGGATTTTAAAGGCAAGTAGTGCAGACCCTGAAATCGGGGCTTTGCAAGAGCCCTCTGATCTGGGTCTACACTGTAACTATGCTAATATCAATTAAACTTTTATCTCTTGAATATTTATACAATATTTATAAATAGAATAATTTTTTATTCTCTTATATGAACACAGAGTTACAGATAAAAGTATGTACCCCTATTCTAAAATCGTCATTTCTCCACCAAACCTTATAATTACTGTGACCACTCTTTAGAATTGTCTCTTCAAGACGATTCTAAAGAGTGGTCACAGTATAGGGTTTGGCGGAGAAATGAAGGAGTTATTCTTGAAAATGTTTTAATTTAGGCATCTTATCTGGAGCTCTTTGAACTCAGGAAGTTTTGGCCACAACAGATACTGTAAAACCAAATCTATATTACAGTAAAACCTCGCTAATGCGACCACCTAAAAGAGGTATAACTCTGGGTGCTAGATGCAGGTGGTAGCTTAATGCAGGACAAAAGTAATGCAGAAAGCTCCTAAAGGAGCTTTTTGCATTACTTTTGCCCTGCATTAAGCAACCACCTGCTTATAAAGACAGATATGTTTATTCATTAAGTGGTCGCATTAGAGGGGTTTTACTGTATATGATAAGTAAACACCGCAGACCTACAGGAGATATGGGTCTACTCTGTTTGCAGAGGTATGAAAGGCATCTCTATCAGGTTACAGGTTTATTAGTTTACCTCACTCAAAAAGTTGAGTTTAAATTTTACTTAGAGCTTCTATCAAAGTGTCAATTTCCAAATGTGAATTGGATACCAGAATGAAAATTGAACCATAGCACATGAATATTTCATTTAACCCATTCCCTCCTCTGCCTTTTGATGCCTCTGTAAAAGTCATTTTTTGAGATCATTGTGATAAATAGAGCATTTACTCCATTGCAGAAAATGCTCTATATATCACAATGGTTTTAAAATTACACATTTCTACAATTTTCCTTTCTCTAGTAAATGCCCCTTTTCGTTAGATTTATTCAAAGAGGTTTGATATAAAAATAGCCTTTGAGAGAATGGGCTAAATAGATGCCGGAATGAAAATTGAACCATAGCGCATGAATATCTCGTTTAAGCCAATTTGTAACAATTTAGATAGCAGTTTGTGTCATTTAACATTATTATGCAGTAATCATTTGCACAATCTGACAAATTATGTCTGATCTTTGTATGCATGCACTGAGGAGTGCATATCTTTGCATACCAGCAGCGAAGTGAGGGGATGTAGCATATCTTTGCATACCAGCAGCAAAGTGAGGGGTGTAGCATATCTTTGCATACCAACAGCAAAGTGAGGGGTGTAGCATATCTTTGCATACCAGCAGCGAAGTGAGGGATGTGATAAGATGTGTGAATTGAAACATTTCCAAGAATAACCCCTTTATTTCTTCACCAAACTCTATGTTGTGACTATTCTCCACCAAACCCTCAAAGAGACGATTCTAAAGAATGTTAACAACATAGGGTTTGGTGGAGAAATGACATTTTTAGTATCTGAGTACCCACATTTATCAGTTGCTCTGAGATACCGTGTAACTCAGCATCTCATTATTTAAGGTGCAAACAATTTGACACTGACTGAATTTAATCCGAGAAATTGAAGGAAAATTAGCATTGGGAATTGTAGCAAACAACATTTACTTTGATACATTTCATAGCCTGCATAGAGTTAAGTTAGCTTAACCCTTTACTCCATGAATATTCATTTAAGAAATAATGACATCATGGATATTAATTGACTGAATTTTTATAATGGAACTATAAACAAGGGGATTGTATCATTACAGAAACTATAGGAGCCTTCTGATATGGACCTACTCTGTTTGCAAAGGCGTAGAAAGACATGTTTTTGGAGTTTTTCAAACAGTTTAACAATTTGAAAGCAGGTAATGTGTCTATTGGCATTTGCAACTGTGTAGACCCAAATCAGATGGTTCTTGAGAGAAGCCTTCTGATCAGGGTCTGCACTGTTTGTCACTAAAGAAAAGGGTCTAGTTATGGGTCTGTAAGGCAGGTGGTAATTTAATGCAGGGCAAAAGTAAGGCAGAAAGCTCATAATTTTTATAGGAGCTTTCTGCATTACTTGTATCCCGCATTAAGTAACCATTAAAACTTTTGCTTTTTAATACTCCTGTGTTCAATAAATGAATGGCTGCTTAGGACCTGTTCTACTGTACAGACCTGTGGCTGCTTAAGACAGGTTCCACTGTACAGACCTGTGGCTGCTTAGGACAGGTTCTCACTGTACAGGCCTGTGGCTGCTTAGGACAGGTTCCACTATACAGGCCTGTGCCTACTTAGGACAGGTTCCACTGTACAGACCTGTGGCTGCTTAGGACAGTTTCTTACTGTACAGGCCTGTGACTGCTTAGGACAGGTTCTACTGTACAGACATGTAGCTGCTTAGGACAATTTCCATTGTACAGGCCTGTGGCTGCTTAGGACAGGTTCCACTATACAGACCTGTGGCTGCTTAGGACAGGTTTTACTGTACAGGCCTGTATGTAGCATTCTATCAGCAAATGGAATTAGTTCTGAAGCAAAAAGATGAGAGCAAAAACCTTGACAAACTTATCAGAAATAGAAAAAGCTATGTTGGAAAATAGAAAATATGACATTAAGCTCTAACAGTAATTGCTGTCTGCAAATGTCATTTACTGCTTGTGTTCTATAGAAGATTATATTTTCAAAATTGCTTTTCTAAAATCTAGGATGATTTACCTTGATAATTGAAATGATAAATTCTGCTGAAGAAAATGAGTATGTTAGCTTGGTAAACAGCAACTACTTCAATCTACTGGCAAATTTGTGATAACCTTTGCAGAAAATTTGGATCCAGATAACAGGTCCAGATAATAAATATGGATTGTATACATTAAAACATTTTTAAGAATAACTTCTTTATTTCTCCACCAAACCCTATGTTGTGACCTCTCTTTAGAATTGTCTCGAAGAGACGATTCTAAAGAGTGGTCTCAACATATGGTTTGGTGTAGAAAAGAGTGGTCACAACATATGGTTTGGTGTAAAAATGACAATTATAGTATTTGGGTATGCACCATTATGTTGCTCTGCAGATAACGAGTAACTTGGTGTCTTAATCAGGATCCAAACTCTTTGATACTCTCATGGTGTTTTGAACAGAAATGGAAATCAAACTTACTTTTACATTTGAAGAGATGACAATATTTGGAGACAACATTTGCTCAGTGTACAGAAGGTTAAGCCTTTCCATGTTGAGTATTGATGAAAGAAATAGATTAATGACGCTATGAATATTTATTAGCTGAAATTTTTATAATAGCGTATAATATACACAGGATGTTTTGGCATTGGTAGAAACTGTATAGTCATATCTATTATAATTTCACAAGCAAACAGAGCAGTAGGAGCCGTCTGATCTGGGTCTACTCTGTTTGCAAAGTCATAAAAATGGCATTTATATGAAATAAAGAGTTGAGAAATGCAGATAAAACCTCTTAGTTGATTGTAATGAGTATTAACAAGATACTGTTTGGTAGAGAATGTAGAAAATCTTTTATCTCATTTTTAGCTCACCAGAGCACAAAGTGCTCAGGGTGAGCTTTTGTGATCGCCAGATGTCCGTCGTCCGTCGGCGTGCGTCGTGCATCATCCGTCGTCGGGCGTCAACAATTTGAACCTTTAAAAATCTTCTCCTCTGAATCTACAGGGTTCTCAGCTTTCATCTTTGGTACATAGCATCACCTATAGGTCCTCTACAAAAGTTATATAAATTATACCCCTGGGGTCAAAATTGGCCCTGCCCCAGGGGTTTTCAGTCTTCAATAGAAACATATAGTGAAAACTTTGAACATCATCTCCTCTAAAACTAGAAGGTCCTCAGCTTTAATATTTGGCACATAGCTTCAACTTCAGGGCTACTACAAAAGTTATATAAATTATGCCCCTAGGATAAAAATTGGTCCCACCCCAGGGATTAACAGTTTTTTGTAGCTGACTACATAAACAGCCCATGGGATCACTAGTTATGCATAGGAAAAACTTTAAAAATATTCTTGTCAGAAACTACATGTCCCAGAGCTTAGATATTTGGTGTATAGATTTACTTAGCATAACTTTATGGGTTTTATAAGTATCATAGTTCTTGGGTTAAAATTGGCCCTACCCTGTGTGTATGGACTTCTTCAAATCATAAACGACAGTCTAAAGGTTTCTCCTTAATATATCAGCCTGCAGAGCTGAGACAAGTCAGCGTGAGTTCTTATATAATCACCCTTAGCCTGATCAGTAGAGTAGAAATTGTGTTTAGACAAATAACACACACTCATTTAAGATTGAGAAAACTGTGGATAGATCTCAATATGCAGAACACTCTTAAAGCTTTTTTTCATACCTATGCCCTACATTAAGCTACCAGATATCAATATAGAGCATATCTGTTGTGAATTTCAGCTTAACTCTTTGCATGCTGCGTAATTTTGTCATCTGCTAAATAGTTGTCTGCAGCATATTCATAAGTTATCCGTACTACACAATTTCTTTCTAAGTTTTTCAGAAGTTCAGTCTCATTGACAAACAGTTTGGATAACAGATCAGGCCCCACATTATATTGGCCCTGATCTGGATCCAAACTGTTTGCATAGGTCATTAGTGGTGGGAGAATCCCACTACACACTTTCTTTCTAAGTTTTTCAGAAGTTCAGTCTCATTTACAAACAATTTGGATATCAGATCAGGCCCCACATTATGTGGGCCCTGATCTGGATCCAAACTGTTTGCATAGGTCATTAGTGGTGGGAGAATCTGCCTCTAGCATCCAAAGAATTAATACAAGTTCCAGTGGTCTATGCTCTATCTATTCTTTCACTACATTCTTTCAGCATCATGTTCAGGTCCTCTACAAAAGTTATATAAATTGTGTCTCTGGGGTCAAAATTGGCACCGCCCCTGGGGTGTTAAGTTTTCAATAGAAACATATGTGAAAACTTTGAAAATCTTCTCCTCTGATTGTCTGGTGAGCGATGTCAGGGCCATTCTGGCCCTCTTGTTCTAAATACTGCTCTTTATCTATGACTTTGGTATTTGCATTTGGCTCATTTTGCAGGTAACCGACATATCACATAAATTGCTTTTGATGACCCATTACACAATGAATATTCGTGTAAGAAATAATGACATAATGATTAGTAATTAGCTGATTTTTACAATATGAACACTGGAGGTGTTGGCCATAGCAGAAACTGTACAATCAGATTGATATTATTTCATTAGCAAACAGGGAAGACCCTGATCAAACAGTTCCTACAGGAGCCATCTTATCAGGGTCAGCCCAGTTGCAAAGGCATTAACCCTTTACCCCATAGGCTATTTTTAGATACCTCTTTGAATAAATCTACCGAAAAGGAGCATTGACTAGAGAAAAGGAAAATTTTAGAATTTTGTAGTTTGAAACCATTATGATAAATAGAGCATTAAAATTTTGCTCCTGTAGGAGCAAATGCTCTATTTATCGCAATGGTTTCACAAAGTGAATTTTACAGTGTTGTGAAAAGTCGTCAATATGAGAGAATGGGTTAAAAGGCGTATGGAGAAAAAGGAATACATACACATTTATTGTTTACTTTGTACATTTTAATTTTGTTTTCTTCCAGATGAACGAGAGGATGTGCAAAAGAAAACCTTCACAAAATGGATCAACTCTCAACTCTCTAAGGTAATTATTTTGCCTCATACCATATTAAGGGCTTTAATATTTTTCGCTTCTGTAAGAGCCTTCTGTTCTGGAACTTTCTGCATTAATATTGTCCTGCATAAATACGCTTCTATGCCTCTGTAAAAATCAACTATTGAAACCATTGTAATAAATAGAGCATTTGCTCCTATAGGAGCAAATGCTCTATTCATCACAATAGTTTCAAACTACAAAATTTGAAAAGTTTCCTTTTCTCTAGTTAATGCTCCTTTTAGGTAGATTTATTCAAAGTGGTTAGATCTAAAAATAGTCTATGAGGGATTGTGTTAACCCTTCGCTTGCTGAATTTTAAAATGCATTTCTCCTTCTTTACCCATGTCCTGTTGTATAATTACATATATCTTCACTGTGTACAAATATTTCGCTGTGCAATCACTACTGTGGAGTGCACTGGTTGCACAATCAACTTGTAAATAGTGCAGACCCTGATGAGACAGCTCCTACAGGAGCTGTCTCATCTGGGTCTTCACTATTTACAGGTACGTATATTGACGTGAATAGCAAGCGAAGGGTTAATAATTATTGTCCTGCATAAAGGATCCACCTGCTTATATGCGTTATTCATAAAGTGGTAGAGTTATAGAGGGCTTTACTCTATCTTTGAAATGAAAAAAGAATGCGTGGTTAGAAATGAAATAGACAAAATATATTATTGCAGACCAACATTACTGAGTATAATAATAGAAGATAATGTAATGATTAGCTGTCAAAATATTAAACCTTTCCCTCTTACACATTCATGTAAGATATAATGACATTATTAATATTAGATTGTTTTGTGTAATGTAATATGGACACAGAACATTCTAAGGCAGAAACTGAAGAATAAGATCTATACTATAACATAAGCAAACAGAGCAGACCCTGATCGAACAACTCCTACAGGAGCCATCTGATCGGAGTCTACTTTGTTTGCAAAGGCGTGAAAAGATATTTATTAGGGAAAGGGCAAATCATAAATTCTGTAAAATATTCTACGTTGTCACTCTTGTATGAACAAAAATGCATAAAATAGATAGTTTTGATCAGATAAACAGCTATGTATAGAACAGACTGATTTATTTTACGAAAGAATTTCTCTAAAGTTTTACAGTAGGTAATTAAACACCCACTGAAGATCCTAGCACATGTTTTCAATTTCTCTGATAGCTCGGTACCATTCTTTTGGAGGCTGAAAATTGCTTTCGGGAAATTTAAGTATTTGAAGATAAAAGTAGAATGGAGGATTGAACTTTAGTGCATTGTTAATGTACTTTATTATAACTTTCTTGTCTCTACTAGCTAACATTTATAAACAGTTTGAATACAGATAAGATGCAATTTAACTTGACATTTCTTCAGGATACAAACTGTTTGACACTTTGATTGTATTTTCTCAATAATATCAGAAGTCCAGTTGAGATGAGTAAATTAAAACATTTTCAATAATAACTTCTTTATTTCTTCACCAAACCCTATACTGTGACCACTCTTTAGAATCGTCTCTAAGAGACGATTCTAAAGAGTGGTCACAGTATAGGGTTTGGTGGAGAAATGTCGATTTTAGTTTTGGGGTATGCCGCTTTGTCTGTAGCTCTTGATATAGTAGAAAACATTTACCCAGACAATTGATACAAACAATAGATTTAGCAAAACAAAAACACCTTGGCATGCTGTAAATTGGAAACGTTTGCAGGTGAACTTTATAAAAAACAGATTTAATTCTTGCCCACTGATAAGTTTCCAGCAAAGATACCTTTGAATGCAGGAAACTAGCAAGCAGACATTTCCGAGCAAAGTAGACTTAAGACAGAGTGTATCTAGAGGAGCTCTGATCAGGGTCTGCGCTGTTTGCCATTCATACTGAATAGACTCAATAGATAAACACTAATGGGCCATTTCACTTTGAATGTGAGAAAGAAAGAATGTTTGAAGACAGAGCTACAGCTAAAGGTGCGTACTACCCAAACACTATCATTGTCATTTCTCCACCAAACCCTATACTGTGACCACTCTTAAGAATCGTCTCTTAGAGACGATTCTTAAGAGTGGTCACAGTATAGGGTTTGGTGAAGAAATAAAGAAGTTATTCTTGAAAATGTTTTAATTTACTCATCTCAACTGGACTTCTGATATTATTGAGAAAATACAATCAAAGTGTCAAACAGTTTGTATCCTGAAGAAATGTCAAGTTAAATTGCATCTTATCTATATTCAAACTGTTCTCTTCGAGACATTTCTAAAGAGCAGTCACTGTATAGGGTTGTCTCGATTCTAAAGAGTGGTCACAGTATAATGTATAGGGTTTGGTGGAGAAATAAAGGAGCTATTGTTCAAAATGTTTAAATTTCAAAATTAATGTTCCCATTCCATTAGTTTCTAAAGTTGAGTAATTCGAATTGATACCATTTTGATACCTTTTAACCCATTACTCCATATAAACGACTTTTTAAATGCTTTTGCAAACAGAGTAGACCCAGATCGGTTGTCCGCTGTAGGAGCTGTCTGATCAGGGTCAGCTCTGTTTGGTTGTAATATTATATAGATCTGATTCTCCAGTTTCCATCATGGCAAAAAAATCTGTTGATATGATGATTCTAATTGATGTCTTTATTTCTTACATGAATATTTCAGAGGTAAAGGGTTAACCCTTTCCCTCATATAAATGTGTTTTCACGCATTTGCAAACAGAGTAGACCCAGATCAGACAGCTCCTACAGGAGCCGTCTGATCAGGGTCTGCTCTGTTTGCTAAAAGAATTTGAAAGATCTGTTTCTTTGCTTTCTAAAATCTCTACAATGGTACACCTTTCATATTTAATTGTAACTATTTTGTTAATGAATATTCAGTAGGTATTGAAATTTGGGCTAAATATAGAACAGGTAAAGGGTTAAAGCGGTATTGCTGGATATGATTATGATTTCTATTTCAGTCTGGCAGGTCAACTCTGGAGGATCTATCCACTGACCTGCGGGATGGCACACATCTGCTGTCTCTCCTGGAGGTGCTCAGTCAACAAACTCTGGTAAGTGCCGTCATGTCCAAGGGGTGTCAGTGTGGGAAACAAGTCACTAGTCCATTGCAAACAGTGTAGAACCAGATAAAAGGGCTCCTAGAGTTGTTCAAAATCCTCAAACAAGTTTAAGAATGAACTCTATAGTTAAACAATGATGAGCTATATATATTCCACTGTGTTAAAAGAGCAATTCAGTGTTAAAAGAGTTCCCTTCCCATCATATAAACGCATTTTCATGCATTTGCAAACAGAGTAGACCCAGATCAGAAAGCTCCTGTCGGAGCTTTCTGATTAGGGTCTGCTCTGTTTGCTAATGGAAATTGATAGACCTATTTATTCTTTAGTTTCAAAAATGGCTACAATGTTCTACCTTACATATTTCATTATTTTGTCCATGAATATTCAGTAGGTATTGAAATTTTGTAAATATTTCTAAACATAGAACAGGGAAAGGGTTAACCCATTCCCATATCTGATCTGAGTCTGCACTGTTTGTTTGCACCAAATCCCTTAGCAAGGTTTTAAATATAATGGACTTAAATTTAAACAATAATAGACTATTCAGTTTTGAAAAATTGGCGTATTAATCCTTACACCACTGAATTTTCAAGTAGACTATTCCAAAATTCATACGGGTCAAGCTTACAGTAAAAAATTAGGATTTTTTCTAAAGAAAAGCGTAATATGACAGACAGTGCAGACCCTGATGAGAGGGCTCCTCTAGGAGCCATCACCATACACCTCTCCTCTAGGAGCCCTCTCATCTGGGTCTACACTGTTTGCAAAGGAAGTTGTGACTCATGTCCCACACTCAATAAGGGTTAAGGGAACTTATGACAATATACTTGATAGTCACAATTTAGAAGTTTTTCAACGGAGGAAAAATCTGTCAAAAAACTTCAGTGATCAAAAGTTATTTGACAGTCTCAAAATTTATGGCTGAATTTTGTTGTCATTTTACAAATGTTTTCAATAAAAAATGATGCCATTTTTGAGAAACGTTGAACATTTTCTTCATATAATTATACAAAAAATTCAAGTGTTTTGATAATAAATGAGTAAAAAAAATGTGCTATTAAAAGGGGCAAGAAAAAAAGAAGTTGATAAAAAAGAAAAATTGTGGGGAAAGCGGAGCTGTACATAGATTAACCCTTTCCGTTTCACACATTTGCAAACAGAGTAGACCTAGATCAGGAGCTGTCTGATCAGTGTCTGCTCTGTTTGCTTTTGACATGATATAGATCTGATAACCTTGAAAAGTTTATATTATAACAATCCAGGTAATAAATATTCATGTTGTCATTATTTCTTACATGAATAGTGAACAGAGAAATTGTTAAAGGAGTATCTAGGAAATTGAAGTAAAATATAATTTATTTGATATTTGGTTTACATTTTTCTCCACCAAACTCTATCATTCTACACAAGTCATTGGAATTTCCCTGTAGAGGCAATTCCAATGAGAGAAGTAGCAAGATAGTTTTGGCTGAGAAATAAGAAACTTTGATAGATCTGTAGTATCTTATTTACAATCCTTGAAAGCACAAGTTAACCCTCTATGAATATTCATGTGAGAAATAATGGTGTCATGTATATTAATTAGATTAATTCGTTAAAATAACACATTGACACTGGAAGTTTTGGCCACGGCAGATACTGTATAATCATATCTATATCATATCATAAGCAAACAGAGCAGACCCTGATCAGATGGCTCCTGTAGGAGCCATCTGATCTGGGTCTACTATGTTTGCAAAGGCGTAGATTTGGTATATTTAAGAAGTAAATGATAAGGACAAGATAATGAGTATGTGGTTATGCTAATTACCCAAAATATTTGGACAGACAAAATTATGCAAATACTGCAGACTCCTGAAGGATTTGTTTCATCATTCTGCTGCTGTGTCGGTCTAATTCTATTTTACAAACTGGTTGAGGGGGGAGATTTGATGTCTAAATACTTAACCCTTTGCTTGCTGAATTTTAAAATACATTTCTCCTTCTTTACCCATGCCCTGTTGTATAATTACATTATATTTTCACTGTGTACAAGTATTTCGCAGTGCAATCACTGCTGTGGAGTGCACTGGTTGCACAATCAACTTGTAAATAGTGCAGACCCTAATGAGACAGCTCCTGCAGGAGCTGTCTCATCTGGGTCTTCACTATTTACAGGTAGGTATATTGACATGAATAGCAAGCGAAGGGTTAAGATATTTCTAGAAGTATCACCAGAAGGAGAGCTGTGAATATTCTTTTCTGTCCGTTGCATTCTTCGAATATAGATGATTTCTGTCTGAATCTGAATTGTAAATGTTTTCATGCTGACCAGGCATGTGTTTGAGAGTGATAGTTGGTGATGAGGTGAGAGAGGTCAAAAATAGATTCAGTCCAAACCGTTTGACACTCTTGTCATGAGATTTAACCCATTCCCTCATAGGCTATTTTTAGACCCAACCTCTTTGAATAAATCTACTGAAAAGGAGCATTTACTGGAGAAAAGAAAAATGTTAGAATCCCGTAGTGGAGCAAATGCTCTAATTACCACAATGGTTTCAAGAAGTGACTTACAGAAGTGTAGAAATAGCAGATGACAGATTTCTCACACAAGAATTACTTGGCATGCAGAGAGTGAAATGATGAGGGTGCCCTAATTACACTAAGTATTCGGATACCCAGCCTTCCCTCTCCATGGGTTTGTAAAGCCAAATAAGTCTGTTTGTTTAACCCTTTCCTCCATAAATATGCCTTTCTACGCCTCTGTAAAAGTCAGTTTATGAAGCCATTGTGATAAATAGAGCATTTGCTCCTATAGGAGCAAATGCTCTATTTATCACAATGGTTTCAAACTACAGAATTCTAAATTTTTCTTTTCTCTAGTTAATGCTCCTTTTTGGTAAATTTATTCAAAGTGGTTGGACCTAAAAATAGCCTATGAGGTAATGGGTTAAATTAGAATGGCGTAATAGCAAATAGTGGAGACCCTGATCAAAATGCTCCTTCTAGAGATTTGATCTACGGTCTGCACTATTTCCCTAAGTGTGTCTGTCCAAATTCTTAAGATGCTTAGGGTATATCATTATGTGTGTATGGAAACACTTATATTTAGATTGATATTTTCTCTATTTTAAAGGTCTTTATGATGCTTTAATACTTTAATAGTGTAAAAACAAATCTCTAACTAATCACACATGTTTTACCTTACATAATTGCATATTCATATAAGAAATAATGATATCATGAATATTTATTAGCTGAATTTCTGTAATGGCATATTTACACATGAAGTTTTGGTATTGGTAGAAACTGTACAGTCAGATGTGTTATAATTGCATATTAGCAAACAAAGCAGACCCAGATCAGATAGATACTACATCTGATCAGGGTCTACTTTGTTTGCAAAGACATCAAAAGGCATAAAGTTTAAATAAATCTTTCTACACCTTTGTAAACAGAGTAGACCCAAATTCCTAGAGGAGCCATATGATCAGGGGCTGCTCTGTTTGCTTATGATTTAATATAGATATTCTGCACTTTCTGCCATGGCCAAAACTTCCTGTGTCCATGTGCTATTATAACAATCTAATTAATATTCATGATGTCATTATTTCTTACATGAATATTCATGGAGTATTGTAAGAGTAACATGATGCAACAGACAGCATTATTGTTACTTAAATACAGCAACAGAATTATGAAATTATTTTATCATTTCAGAAGCGAGAAAAAGGTCGAATGCGTGTTCATCAAATCAACAACGTCAACAGGGTCCTTGAAATTCTGGAAAAACAATATAATGTAAGTCTCCTGGGAAGTGAACAAAAATCAGATGATTTAAATTCTGTATTTGATGTTTGTTTTCATGTCTCCCAAAGGTCACACACAGACAATATTATCACTGACCATTGGTTTCTGTATCAGTAAAACCTCTCTACAACGGCCAGGTCTAATTTTTGGTCACAACCCTTGTGGAATATAAATCAGAGGTCCAGATAAGATGCATAAATTTAAACATTTTCAATAATAACTCCTATATTTCTCCACCAAACCCTATACTGTGACCACTCTTTAGAATCGTCTCGAAGAGACAATTCTAAAGATTGGTCACAGAATAGGGTTTGGTGGAGAAATGACGATTTTAGTATTTGGATACACACCTGTTAATGTAAGAAATAATGGCACCATGAATATTTATTAGCAGATATTTTCTATAGTGGCTTATAATTATGTACACAGGAAGGTTTAGTATTGGTAGAAACTGTAGAGTCAGATCTGTAATGATTTCATAAGCAAACAGAGCAGACACTGACCAGACGGTTCCTACAGGAGTCATCGAATATGGGTCTACTTTGTTTGCAAAGGCATTATAAGGTTTCTATCTTGTAACAGGTTGAGCACCCACCTGCCAATTTATTCACTAAGCAGAGCAATAGATAAAAGTAACTATTCAAGTAACAAAATCCTTATTTCTCCACAAAACACTATGTTATGACCACTCTTTAGAATCGTCTCTTTGAGACGATTCTAAAGAGTGGTCACAACATAGGGTTTCATGGAAAAACAAAGGAACTATTCTTGATTATATTGATTATATTTTTATGTACCGTATCTTATCTGGTCCTCTAAGTGCTAGATAGAGAGGTTTTACTGTAATTTTAATTGTGTATTTGACATTTGTTTTATGTCTCCCAAAGGTAACACACAGAGACAGTATTACCACTGTTCATCTGTTAATTTACAATAAAACCTCTCTAAAACAACCACTAAACACAAGTCTACTTAATGGTCTTTATGGCAGGCTGAAGCTTAATGCTGGATGAAAGTAATGCAAAAAGCTCCAAAATGAATTTTCTGCACTTCTCTTCTCCTGTGTAATGCAGTCACGTACTTTTTGCCTCCCCCTCTCCTTCACACACACATTTATTCATTAGCTGACTGCTTTAGAGAGTTTCCTCTGTAGAACATTATGTAGTTCCATTTGTATATTTAATCATACTCATGTTTCCCTAGCCCTTTAAATGTTGAATTTTCAATGTGTTATGGCCCATCAATGTTATCTGTAGAATTCATTCTGTATGAAAGGCTTGATTTTTTTAATGAATATAGCAAACAGTGCAGACCCTGATCTGAGGGCTCCTGAAGGAGCCCTCGGATCTGGGTCTACACTGTTTGCAAATGCCAGTACATTTGTTTCCAATGTTCAAAGAATTTAATTAACTCTTATCATTTAAATCTTGATGACTGATCACAAACAATTTGTTTATTGATGAGATGCTGAGCAAATTGGTATCGCACAGTAGTATATAGTGAGTTAAAATAGCGCCTAGCCACATAAATTAGTTACCACATTTTTTAGTTGTGATGTGTATCTCTCGACTGTCACCCGATTGTCATCGCTAAGCGTCTACAGGTAAATAGAGACAACCGATGGTACATTAGAGCTAAAAGGTCCTATCTAAGACTTCTGATTTAAACCTGCGCAGCGACAATCGTACTAATTATTTTTGCCGAAATTTGGGAGGTTTTTGGTTTTTGCACCGACCTACATGTAAATGTATACATGAAGTTAAGCATACTCCAGCGCGATTCAACATCCAGCAATCGACTTCTCAGAACAAATACTTAGGATAATAATTCATGTACATTTAAAAGTTAGATTTTCAACAGAATATTTATGCATTTCGTAGCTTATTACTTTGAGAGTACATGTAGTATAAAAAAATACATTAAAAATCCAACAAATTCTGGTTAACTTCGCCAGAGGAGGCTAATACTGAAGGGTTTTAACTCGCTATATTCACTCTACAACTTTCAAATTTTGTCCGCTGGTGCTATGAAATATCTCCTCACATTGCCAGATATTTGTATTAGACCTGATACTTCATCTAAAGATGTTTTGTTGGAAATGTGTGAAATAAAGGAACGACGCTCATTGACATCATGGATTATAGAAAATATCTTAAAAGTTTGTATTTCGATGCGAATGGTCCAGCTTCATTTACCTCTCCCGAAAAACTGTATAAAATTGTTTAAGAAACAAGGACAATATAGAATATCTCGGAAAAATATTAAACAGTATACACCCACCATAGAGACATAAAGAGAAAATTCACCAGGAGGAGGATAATAACATCGGGTGTTGATAAACTTGCCTATACAAAGAAAATCTTCAGTCAAACAATATTGAAATTTTATGGCTTGAACTATTTCCAAAAAATAGTAAATCTTTTTTAATCGGATTTATATACAGAAACCCCAATTCAAAGGTGCCCTGTGATGATGATTTCGATCTACACATTGAAAATGTCCTCGATGAACAAAAGGAAAGACTTATTAAATGGTCATATTAAAAATCAATGGACTGAATACATGGCCTCGTTGAGATTTGTTCAACATGCAATAAACCATCTAGGGTAGTTGAGGGAAAAAGTAGCACCTTCATTGATCACATGTACTAAAAATTGTCCCAATAATATCACATTTATTGATGTACCATGCATAGGCTTAAGTGACCATTTTCCAGTTTTTCTAACTAGAAAAATCAGACACAATGAAAGCAAACACTCTCATTATACCATTTCTTATAGATCATTTAAAAACTTTGATGAAGACAACTTTACAAAAGATTTAGAGCAAGTGCCATGGGATGTCATTAAAGTATTTGATGATGTTGATGATTCTATTGACTCTTGGTATTCTTTATTTAATGAAGTTATTGATAAGCACATTCCAATAAAAGAACACCGGGTTAAACGCCATACTCATCCAAAATGGCTAACATTTGAAATTATAGATGCAATAAGATTTCGCGACAAGCTTAAATCTCAAGGAAAAGAAGATGAATACAAAACAGCAAGAAATAATGTGTGCAAGTTAATTCGATTAGCCAAACAAAATAATTATGAAACAATCCTTGAACAATCCGGTAATAATCCGCAAAATGTATGGAAAGTTTTCAAAGAATTTGGAGCAGGGACGGGGGTAATACTAATAAAAGCACCATCTTTTCAATAAGACACGAGGAAGAACAAGTTTATGACAACAAGGAAATTTCTAACATATTTAATACTTTTTTCATATCTATTGCTAGCAATCTCAAAGAGCCACAGGACCCTACCTCTCATGAAAAAACTTTTTGATTTCTGTAGAGAGAAATTTGCTACAACTGAAAACAATTGGTTTGAAATTCCAGGCAAAAGCGAGACCAACTTGAAGTTAAATCACTTAATATAAAGATGAATAATGATAAAAACTTAAAAATGGTTTCGTGTGATAAAATCCTCGGAGTTCAAGTTGATGAAAACTTGACATGGGCAGAACACATTAAGTCTGTTACCTGAAAAATGTCAAGAAACATTTGGCTATTATCACAAATAAGTAAATATCTATCTATTGATCACAGAATTGTCTTTTATAAGAGCTACATTCAACCCCACATTGATTATTGCAACATTATGTGGTCTAGCTGTTCTCAAACCTGTCTTGCTAAGATTGAAAGACTCCTAAAAAGAGCATGTAAGGTTATTGTTGATTATGAATATGATGATATAAAGCAGTCCATGAATGATCTTCATATTTTGACTATTTATGAAAGGATTTTCTTACGCAAAGCTAAATTTATGTACAAAGTTTCAAAGAATACTTGTCCTCCGTACATTAAAGAACTCTTTCAAAGGAGAAATAAAGAGGATGAAACAGTTCCATCTTTAAGATCTACAACCTTAAATAATTATTTACCTCCTCAGCCGAAAACCGAAATGTACGGAAAAAAGTCTTGCTTTTGCTGGACCGACTATTTGGAACTGTCTTCCACAACATATTGGAATTTCTTCATCCCCGGAAGTATTTCATAAAAGGTGCATTCATTGGATGAAGAATGATAGCAATAACTAATTTTGTCATAGCACAGTTTTTCTTCCTTTTGTAAAAACTAGCTACTTTTATTAACTCATGGTATATTGTTTGTTTGTGAATATATGCATTTGCTTATTTGATTGTATTTTGTCCATATCGAATGTTACATGCAGGACTGCACTAAGCGCATATGAAAATCATATTCACAGAGTGCAATCTTGCACGCATCCCTCAACTTGTATGCCTGGATTCTTACGTTGGTCAAATTATTCCATTCGAGTCTGTTGACAATATTTTAATCTAGCGGTGTGGTTCCCCCACGCAAATCTCTTTTCAAGCACTTATCTGAGCAAACTGCCATCAACACATTAGGACTTCTTCATCCCCGGAAGTATTTCATAAAGTCGTGTTTAGCATTTATATCTGTATTTTGTCCATATCGAATGTTACATGCAGGACTGCACTAAGCGCATATGAAAATCATATTCACAGAGTGCAATCTTGCACGCATCCCTCAACTTGTATGCCTGGATTCTTACGTTGGTCAAATTATTCCATTCGAGTCTGTTGACAATATTTTAATCTAGCGGTGTGGTTCCCCCACGCAAATCTCTTTTCAAGCACTTATCTGAGCAAACTGCCATCAACACATTAGGACTTCTTCATCCCCGGAAGTATTTCATAAAGTCGTGTTTAGCATTTATATCTGTATTTTGTCCATATCGAATGTTACATGCAGGACTGTTCTAAGTGCATATGAAAATCTATTCACCGAGTACAGTCTTGCACGCATCCCTCGACTTATTTCCCATACAAATCTCTTTTCGAACATGTAAATCTCTTTTCGAACACTTGTCTCAGCAAACTGCCACCTCTCATTCAGATTAATACTGGCATATTTTTGTTATTGGCAAGCGAGTTTGCGTGCTTGCAAGCATGTGCGTGTGTATGGATAGCATGTGGGTTTTGTTTGTTTGTAATCTAAACATGTTTACAAATGTTAACAATTTTACTGTGAATTAATTTATCTATACCGAACTGTTATTCATAACAATATTCTGATATATAAAGTCGCATGCTTCTGATGAAGCAGCTCTCTATTCGCATGTGTTAACATGGTCTTTGTTTTACTGCAGGTATAGTTAGGTTAATTCTACAGTAGATACAATGTGCATTTTCTGTAAATATGTGTACATTATAATATGTTTGAGAGTCACAAGGGAGATTAGTTGCTTGCCTGTACTGATTGTGTTACCCTCTTGAAATAATGTCTTTATTATTATTATTACTATTACAGTGGGGTGCAGATTTAGCAAGCGTATCAAATACATCCAAATATAACGACGGCATTAATTATTTGCTAGTGGTTACGGATATTTTTTCTAAACACCTATTTACGCAACCCTTGAAAACTAAGCGAGCAAAGGAAGTCACAGAAGCGTTTGAACGTATTTTACGTAAAGGACGTTGTCCTCAAATACTGCAAACGAATAAAGGTGGAGAATTTAACAAAATCCTGAAACATTTTGTGCATATTGTTTCGCAAACTGCGAATAATCCTTTCAACGGGAGAAACCTTGATATCTTCGTTTTGAGAAGTGAAATAGGCGATACCGTTTTTTTTGCGCAGATCTTCTTTAAACAATCTGTTGTTAAATTCTCCACCTTTATCCGTTTGCAGTATTTGAGGACAACGTCTTTTACGTAAAATACGTTCAAACGCTTCTGTGACTTCCTTTGTTCGCTTAGTTTTCAAGGGTTCCGTAAATAGGTATTTAGAAAAAACATCCGTAACCACTAGCAAATAATTAATGCCGTCGTTATATTTGGATGTATTTGATACGCTTGCTAAATCTGCACCCCACTGTAATAGTAATAATAATAATAAAGACATTATTTCAAGAGGGTAACACAATCAGTACAGGCAAGCAACTAATCTCCCTTGTGACTCTCAAACATATTATAATGTACACATATTTACAGAAAATGCACATTGTATCTACTGTAGAATTAACCTAACTATACCTGCAGTAAAACAAAGACCATGTTAACACATGCGAATAGAGAGCTGCTTCATCAGAAGCATGCGACTTTATATATCAGAATATTGTTATGAATAACAGTTCGGTATAGATAAATTAATTCACAGTAAAATTGTTAACATTTGTAAACATGTTTAGATTACAAACAAACAAAACCCACATGCTATCCATACACACGCACATGCTTGCAAGCACGCAAACTCGCTTGCCAATAACAAAAATATGCCAGTATTAATCTGAATGAGAGGTGGCAGTTTGCTGAGACAAGTGTTCGAAAAGAGATTTACATGTTCGAAAAGAGATTTGTATGGGAAATAAGTCGAGGGATGCGTGCAAGACTGTACTCGGTGAATAGATTTTCATATGCACTTAGAACAGTCCTGCATGTAACATTCGATATGGACAAAATACAGATATAAATGCTAAACACGACTTTATGAAATACTTCCGGGGATGAAGAAGTCCTAATGTGTTGATGGCAGTTTGCTCAGATAAGTGCTTGAAAAGAGATTTGCGTGGGGGAACCACACCGCTAGATTAAAATATTGTCAACAGACTCGAATGGAATAATTTGACCAACGTAAGAATCCAGGCATACAAGTTGAGGGATGCGTGCAAGATTGCACTCTGTGAATATGATTTTCATATGCGCTTAGTGCAGTCCTGCATGTAACATTCGATATGGACAAAATACAATCAAATAAGCAAATGCATATATTCACAAACAAACAATATACCATGAGTTAATAAAAGTAGCTAGTTTTTACAAAAGGAAGAAAAACTGTGCTATGACAAAATTAGTTATTGCTATCATTCTTCATCCAATGAATGCACCTTTTATGAAATACTTCCGGGGATGAAGAAATTCCAATATGTTGTGGAAGACAGTTCCAAATAGTCGGTCCAGCAAAAGCAAGACTTTTTTCCGTACATTTCGGTTTTCGGCTGAGGAGGTAAATAATTATTTAAGGTTGTAGATCTTAAAGATGGAACTGTTTCATCCTCTTTATTTCTCCTTTGAAAGAGTTCATTAATGTACGGAGGACAAGTATTCTTTGAAACTTTGTACATAAATTTAGCTTTGCGTAAGAAAATCCTTTCATAAATAGTCAAAATATGAAGATCATTCATGGACTGCTTTATATCATCATATTCATAATCAACAATAACCTTACATGCTCTTTTTAGGAGTCTTCAATCTTAGCAAGACAGGTTTGAGAACAGCTATGGGTTGAATGTAGCTCTTATAAAAGACAATTCTGTGATCAATAGATAGATATTTACTTACTTGTGATAATAGCCAAATGTTTCTTGACATTTTTAAGGTAACAGACTTAATGTGTTCTGCCCATGTCAAGTTTTCATCTACTTGAACTCCGAGGATTTTATCACACGAAACCATTTTTAAGTTTTTATCATTATTCATCTTTATATTAAGTGATTTAACTTCAAGTTGGTCTCGCTTTTGCCTGGAATTTCAAACCAATTGTTTTCAGTTGTAGCAAATTTCTCTCTACAGAAATCAAAAAGTTTTTTCATGAGAGGTAGGGTCCTGTGGCTCTTTGAGATTGCTAGCAATAGATATGAAAAAAGTATAAAATATGTTAGAAATTTCCTTGTTGTCATAAACTTGTTCTTCCTCGTGTCTTATTGGAAAGATAGCGCTTTTATTAGTATTACCCCCGTCCCTGCTCCAAATTCTTTGAAAACTTTCCATACATTTTATTACCGGATTGTTCAAGGATTGTTTCATAATTGTTTTGTTTGGCTAATCGAATTAACTTGCACACATTATTGCTTGCTGTTTTATATTCATCTTCTTTTCCTTGAGATTTAAGCTTGTCGCGAAATTTTATTGCATCTATAATTTCAAATGTTAGCCATTTTGGATGAGTATGGCGTTTAACCTAGTGTTCTTTTATTGGAAGGTGCTTATCAATAACTTCATTAAATAAAGAATACCAAGAGTCAATAGAATCATCAACATCAGCAAATACTTTAATGACATCCCATGGCACTTGCTCTAAATCTTTTGTAAAATTGTCTTCATCAAAGTTTTTAAATGATCTATAAGAAATGGTATAATGAGAGTGTTTGCTTTCATTGTGTCTGATTTTTCTAGTTAGAAAAACTGGAAAATGGTCACTTAAGCCTATGCATGGTACATCAATAAATGTGATGTTATTGAGACAATTTTAGTATATGTGATCAATGAGGGTGCTACTTTTTCCCTCAACTACCCTAGATGGTTTATTTAACGTTGAACAAATCTCAACGAGGTCATGTATTCAGTCCATTGTTTTTTTAGCTCACCTGAGCCAAAGGCTCAGGATGAGCTATTGTGACCGCTATTTGTCCGTCGTCCGGCGTCCGGCGTCCGGTGTCCGGCGTCCGGCGTCCGTCGTCCGGTGTCCGTCCACAATTTCAAACGACATTTCCTCTGAAACTGCTGACCCGATTTTAACCAAATTTTGTCAGAAGCATCAGTGGCTAGGGGGAACGAAACGCTGTTCACATTATGACCCCCGGGCCAAAAATGGCCCCGCCCAAGGGCTTATCAGTTTTTCATAGGAAAATCTTTGAAAATCTTCTTCTCTGAAACTGTAAGGCCTAGACCTTTGATATTTGGCATGTAGCATGATCTAATGGTCCTCTACAAAAATTGTTCAAATTATGACCTCCGGGCCAAAAATGGCCCCGCCCAAGGGCTTATCAGTTTTTCATAGGAAAATCTTTAAAAATCTTCTTCTCTTAAACTGTAAGGCCTAGATCTTTGATATTTGGCATGTAGCATGATCTTATGGTTCTCTACAAAGATTGTTCAAATTATGACCCCCGGGCCAAAAATGGCCCCGCCCAATGGCTTATCAGTTTTTCATAGGAAAATCTTTAAAAATCTTCTTCTCTGAAACTGTAAGGCCTAGACCTTTGATATTTGGTATGTAGCATGATCTAATGGTACTCTACAAAGATTGTTCAAATTATGACCCCTGGGCCGAAAATGGCCCCGCCCAATGGCTTATCAGTTTTACATTGGAAAATCTTTAAAAATCTTCTTCTCTGAAATTGTAAGGCCTAGACCTTTGATAATTGGCATGTGGCATGATCCGGTGGTCCTCTACAAAGACTGCTCAAATTATGAACCCTGGGCCAAAAATGGCCCCGCCCAAGGGCTTATCAGTTTTTCATAGGAACATCTTTAAAAATCTTCTTCTCTCAAACTGTAAGGCCTAGACCTTTGATATTTGGCATGTAGCATGATCTAATTGTCCTCTACAAATATTGTTCAAATTATGACTCCCGGGCCAAAAATGGCCCCGCCCAAGGGCTTATCGGTTTTTATAGGAAACTCTTTAACATTCTTCTTCTCTGAAACTGTAAGGCCTAGACCTTTGATAGTTGGTATGTAGCATGATCTAATGGTCCTCTACAAAGATTGTTCATATTATGACCACGGGCCAAAAATGGCCCCGCCCAAGGGCTTATCAGTTTTTCATAGGAAAATCTTTAAAAATCTTCTTCTCTGAAACTGTAAGGCCTAGACCTTTGATATTTGGCATGTAGCTTTGGCTAGTGGTCCTCTGCCAAGATTGTTCAACTTACGACCATGACCTCTGGGTGAAACTTGGCCCTGGTTTATCAGTTTTCATGGGAAAACTATATCATTTTTCTCTGAAACCATAAGGCTTAGACCTTTAATTAATTGCATACTGCTTTGCCTTGTGGTTCTCTACCAAGGTTGTACAAATGATGGCCCCGTCCCTGGGGTATCTCAGGTGAGCGCTTCAGGGCCTCATGGCCCTCTTGTTTTATATGACCATTTAATAAGTCTTTCCTTTTGTTCACCGAGGACATTTTCAATGTGTAGATCGAAATCATCATTCCAGGACACCTTTGAATTGGGGTTTCTGTATATAAATCCGATTAAAAAAGATTTACTATTTTTTGGAAATAGTTTAAGCCATAAAATTTCAATATAGTTTGATTGAAGATTTTCTTTGTATAGGCAAGTTTATCAACACCCGATGCTATTATCCTCCTCCTGGTGAATTTTCTCTTTATGTCTCTATGGAGGTTGTACACTGTTTAATATTTTTCCGAGATATTCTATATTGTCCTTGTTTCTTAAACAATTTTATACAGTTTTTCGGGAGAGGTAAATGAAGCTGGACCATTCGCATCGAAATACAAACTTTTAAGATATTTTCTATAATCCATGATGTCAATGAGTGTCGTTCCTTTATTTAACACATTTCCAACAAAACATCTTTAGATGAAGTATCAGGTCTAATACAAATATCTGGCAATGTGAGGAGATATTTCATAGCACCAGCGGACAAAATTTGAAAGTTGTAGAGTGAATATTGCGAGTTAAAACCCTTCAGTATTAGCCTCCTCTGGCGAAGTTAACCAGAGTTTGTTGGATTTTTAAATCTATTTTGTTTTTATATACTACATGTATTGTCAAAGTAATAAGCTACGAAATGCATAAATATTCTGTTGAAAGTTTAACTTTTAAATGTACATGAATTATTATCCTAAGTATTTGTTCTGTAAAGTCGATTGCTGGACGTTGAATAGCGCTGGGGTATGCTCAACTTCATGTATACATTTACATGTAGGTTGGTGCAAAAACCAAAAACCTCCCAATTTTCGGCGAAAATAATCAGTACGATTGTCGCTGCGCAGGTTTAAATCAGAACTCTTAGATAGGATCTTTTAGCTTTAATGTACCCTAGGTTGTCTCGATTTACCTGTAGACGCTTAGCGATGACAATCGAGTGACAGTCGAGAGATACACACCACCGCCAAAAAATGTGGTAGCTAATTTATGTGGCTGTCCGATGCTCTAACCAAATCACAGCATTAATTGCATCTAATATGTTTCATTTTAAGAAATATATATTTAAACTGTTTTAAGGATCGAAACGTAGAATTGCATGCGTAACACTGTACATTGCTAAGAGTACACTTGAGAATTGATACACAAGTGGATGTCAGCTTGTCAACAAAACTGCTTTGTATTACGCCTCGGGGTATATAACTGATATGTCATAACTCATTTGGTGTATTCTCTTTTAACACAAATTATTTACAAACTGGACATGGTACACAGTATATGTCTAGGAAATGTAGTTGTTTTAATAATGTTTGCATACATAAAATATCTGTACATTTTCACCAGAAACGCTGTCGCGATTTGAAGTTATAAATTCTTAGTTTTCTCCATGCCTCTCCCAGCTCTCTAGACAAGATACTGATAGTCTATGTACATGAACTTTTTCCACACGCAGTTGTGTTGTGGCGGTAGGGTAAACTAATGGAAAATAATAAGCAATGGGAGGAGATATTTCATAGCACGAACGGACAAAATTCGAAAGTTGTAGAGTGAATATAGCGAGTTAAAACCCTTCAGTATTAGCCTCCTCTGGCGATTTTAACCAGAGTTTGTTGGATTTGTTTTAATGTATTTTGTTTTATACTAAATGTATTGTCAAAGTAATAAGCTACGAAATGCATAAATATTCTGTTTGAAAGTTTAACTTTTAAATGTACATGAATTATTATCCTAAGTATTTGTTCTGTGAAGTCGATTGCTGGATGTTGAATCGCGCTGGAGTATGCTTAACTGCATATACATTTGCATGAAGGTTGGTGCAAAAACCAAAAACCTCCCAATTTTCGGCGAAAATAATTAGTACGATTGTCACTGCGCAGGTTTAAATCAGAACTCTTAGATAGGACCTTTTTAGCTCTAATGAACCGTCGGTTGTCTCGATTTACCTGTAGGCACTTAGCGGTGACAATCGGGTGACAGTCGAGAGATACACACCACAACTAAAAAATGTGGTAGCTAATTTATGTGGCTAGGATGCCATAACTCACTTGGTGTATTCTCTTTTAATTATTTACAAACTGGACTTGGTACACGTTATATGTCTAGGAAATGTAGTTTTAATAATGTTTGCATACATAAAATATCTGTACATTTTCACCAGAAACGCTGTCGCGATTTGAAGTAATAAATTCTTAGTTTTCTACATGCCTCTCCCAGCTCTCTAGACAAGATACTGATAGTCTATGTACATGTACTTTTTTTTATTTTTCGCACGCAGTTGTGTTGTGGCGGTAGGGTAAACTAATCGAAATTAATAAGCAATAGGAGGAGATATTTCATAGCACGAACGGACAAAATTAGAAAGTTGTAGAGTGAATATAGCGAGTTAAAACCCTTCAGTATTAGCCTCTTCTGGCGAAGTTAACCAGAGTTTGTTGGAGTTGTTCATCTTTTTTTTGTTTTATACTACATGTATTGTCAAAGTAATAAGCTACGAAATGCGTAAATATTCTGTTGAAAGTCTAACTTTTAAAAGTACATGAATTATTGACTACGTATTTGTTCTGAGAAGTCGATTGCTGGATGTTGAATCGCGCTGGAGTATGCTTAACTGCATATACATGTAACTTCGCTTGTAGGTTGGTGCAAAAAACAAAAACCTCCCAATTTTCGGTGAAAATAATTAGTACGATTGTCGCTGCGCAGGTTTAAATCAGAACTCTTAGATAGAACTTTTTAGCTCTAATGAACCATCGGTTGTCTCTATTTACCTGTAGACGCTTAACGATGACAATCGGGTGACAGTCGAGAGATACACACCACAACTAAAAAATGTGGTAACTAATTTATGTGGCTAGGATGGCATAACTCACTTGGTGTATTCTCTTTTAATTATTTACAAACTGGACAGTACACGGTATATGTCTAGGAAATGTAGTTTTAATAATGTTTGCATATATAAAATATCTGTACATTTTCACCGGAAACGCTGTCGCGATTGAAGTAATAAATTCTTAGTTAAGTTTTCTACGTGCCTCTCCCAGCTCTCTAGATAAGATACTGATAGTCTATGTACATGTACTATTTTCTTTTTTTCCGCACGCAGTTGTGTTGTGGCGGTAGGGTAAACTAATCAAAAATAATAAGCAATGGGAGGAGATATTTCATAGCACCAGCGGACAAAATTCGAAAGTTGTAGAGTGAATATAGCGAGTTAAAACCCTTCAGTATTAGCCTCCTCTGGCGATTTTAACCAGAGTTTGTTGGATTTTTTTAATGTATTTTGTTTTATACTAAATGTATTGTCAAAGTAATAAGCTACGAAATGCATAAATATTCTGTTTGAAAGTTTAACTTTTAAATGTACATGAATTATTATCCTAAGTATTTGTTCTGTGAAGTCGATTGCTGGATGTTGAATCGCGCTGGAGTATGCTTAACTGCATATACATTTACATGTAGGTTGGTGCAAAAACCAAAAACCTCCCAATTTTCGGCGAAAATAATTACTACGATTGTCGCTGCGCAGGTTAAAATCAGAACTCTTAGATAGGACCTTTTAGCTCTAATGTACCACCGGTTGTCTCGATTTACCTGTAGACGCTCAGCGATGACAATCGGGTGACAGTCGAGAGATACACACCAAAACTAAAAAATGTGGCAGCTAATTTATGTGGCTAGGCGCTATTTTAACTCACTATATACTACTTCGCACACCATTACTGCTGTTTTGCAAAAGAAAACCAAGAAAACCGTTCTTCTAAAACATCAGCAAACAATAATGCTGCAGATCACAGACAATGATGGTATTTCAAGTAGGAATCACAGAGCTTTGTTTGTTTGTATATGTCAGTTTAACAGTATTTCAGTCATATCACAACATCCTGCTAATTACAGGTGGAGGAAGACCCAAGAGGGCTTTCTGTGCATGGAACAAATTGCATAGTTTTATGTTCAAAAGAACACCATGGTTGTATGTATTTATATATGCATTGGTGGAGCAGCATAATTGTAAAATGGTGTCTTATGCAGAATGTGCAGGTCAAGGTCATGCATAGGTATTTCACAAATGTGCCACTCATTTAAGCCTGCAAACAGTTTAAGCCTGCAAACAGTGTAAGCTTGCAAACAGTTTAACACTTTAAATGTGGGTACACATGTTTTGGCATTTGCAAGCAGTGTAGACCCAGATCAGAGGGTCTGCATTGTTTGCTATTCAACATTCTCTTGCTACTTTAAAGCTCTTGAAGTCTTTCTTACTGATTGGATTCTATTGTTGAACATTGATAGACGAATCCTCTTTGAAAATCCAGCATTCCTCTATTAACCCTTTCCTCCATAGGCTATTTTTAGACCCAACCTCTTTGAATGAATCTACCAAAAAGGAGCATTTACTAGAGAAAAGTAAAATTTTAGAATTGTGTAGTTTGAAACCATTGTGATAAACAGAGCATTAACAAATTTTGCTCCTATAGGAACAAATGCTCTATTTATCACAATAGTTTCAAGAAGTGGTTATTACAGAGGCGTATAAAGGCGTATTTATGGAGGAAAGGGTTAACCCATTCCCTCATATAAACACCTTTTCATGCATTTGCAAACAGAGTAGACCCAGATCAGACGGCTCCTATAGGAGCCGTCTGATCAGGGTCTGCTCTGTTTGCTTTTGACATGGTATAGATCTGATTCTACAATTCTTATCAAAACAAATAATTTGCTTGAAAAGTTTATAGTAATATAGAAATTTAGCTAATAAATATTCATGATGTCATTATTTCTTACGTGAATACAAAACAGGGAAAGGGTTAAAGTCCACCATTCAAAGGGTTAATATTAATGCCATAATTTACTTCAACGGTTAACCCTTTACTCTGTGAATATTCATGTCAGAAATAATGACATCATGCATATTAAATAGATTAATTGTTATAATGCTACATGAACAAGGGAAGTTTTGGCCATGGCAGAAACTGTAGAATCATACCTACATGTATATTATATCGTAAAGCTTTAAAAGAACAGACTCCTGTAGGAGACATCTGAGCTAGGTCTACTCTGTTTGCAAAAGCATAGAAAGGTGTATTTATGGAGTAGAGGGTTAATAAAGCTGAAAAAGTTTAAACATGACTGGTGTAGTAAACATGTTGAAGATTCTTCAGGAGTTTGTTTGATTGTTGCAGACAAAAAATCACTTTGTGTGCAAAGACCTAAGGAAATAAGGGTACCCCATGCCCACATACCAAAAACATCAGTATCTGTAAAGAAAAATCCAGGAAGAACATTTGTACGCTTTCAACCCTTAAACTCCGTAAATATGTCTTTCTACAGGAGCCATCTGATCTAGGTCTACTCTGTTTGCAAAGGTGTGAAAAGACACTTATATGAAGGAAATGGTTAAACAAAATTGTGGCATTCAGCTGTTTCAAACACAGTATTCAAAGGGTTTAGAGTCTACCACAAACTGAACAGTCAATTCCAATTCGAGGGCTTGGTGCAAAACTATTCTAACTCCTTCACAAAGTGAAGGAGTTAGAATAATTTTGCACCAAGCCCTCGAATTATTGTCATCAGCTTCTGTAAACAGGATCACCGATTCCCATGATTGGCCAGACAAAAGAACTTTTTTCACACAAAAAATACTTCTGAGCTTTGCCAAGGTTGTTTGTTCAGACTTTGTACTCTAGGTCAGTATTAACCCTTCGCTTGCTATTCACGTCAATATACCTACCGGTAAATAGTGAAGACCCAGATGAGACAGCTCCTGCAGGAGCTGTCTCATCAGGGTCTGCACTATTTACAAGTTGATTGTGCAACCAGTGCACCTGCAGTAGTGATTGCACAGCGAAATACTTGTACACAGTGAACATAATATGTAATTATACAACAGGGTATGGGTAATGATGGAGAAATGTATTTTAAAATTCAGCAAGAGACGGGTTAATTTCACTAACCTATGATATACTTGAAAAACAGTTTGGAGATGAGAACCCAAATACGCTTTTATGCTACATGCAGGTCTGCTCTGTTTGCTTATGGAATAATATAGATCACAAGCTCCAGATAAGGTGCGTAAATTAAAATATTTTCAAGAAGAACTTCTTTATTTCTCCACCAAACCCCTATATTTTTGTCTGCAACAATCTTGAAGAGACGATTCTAAAGAGTGGTCACAGTATAGGGTTTGGTGGAGAAATGACGATTTAGTACTTGGGTATGCACCTTTATCTGTAGATCCGAATCTACAGTTTCTGAAATGACCAAACTTCCCGTGTTCATTGGCCATTTTAAAAATTCAGTTATTGAATATTCATGTAGTTATGGACAAAGATTTACAAAATATTCATGTAGTGATTGACAAAGATTTACAAAATATTCATGTAGTGATTGACAAAGATTTACAAAATATTCATGTAGTGATTGACAAAGATTTACAAAATATTCATATAGTTATTGACAAAGATATACAAAATATTCATGTAGTGATTGACAAAGATTTACTTATTAAAGAACTAGTTTGAAGATTGTAATATATTCTAGAATTGTAAATGGAAACAGACTGAAGAATCAGTTCTATATATGGTAGTTTCTTAAGCAAATACAGCAGACCCTGTTCAGACTTTGTATTGAAATTTGGAATATTATAAAGCATAGAACAGAGAAAGGGTTAAGGGATGACTGTTAAAGGTTTTGGTATGACACATCCAGAGGTCCAGATAAGATGCGTAAATAAAGATATTTTCAATGATAGCTCCTTTGTTTCTCAACCAAATTCTTTACTTTGACCAGTCTTTAGAATCCCTCTTAGAGACGATCTAAAGAGTGGTCACAGTATAGGATTTGGTGGAGAAATGACGACTTTAGCATTTGAGTACGCACCTTTATCTGTAGCTCTGCAGATCTCGGCTCAGTTATTGCTATATGAGAGAATGCTATCAGTGTAGCAGACAGATAAAGATGCTGCTGCAGATGATAGCAATAATTACTGCACTGATATATTGAGTACTGTGTTCTTGCCACATCTGTAAATTATGTAAATATACAGGAAAAAAATATTGTGTTGAAAGATAGACGTATTACTACTTTTCCTAGGCCATATATTTATTTACCACTGCATTTTTTGCATCAACATTACTGTATAGTATAGCATTATGATTAATCCTCACCAGATGAATATTCATGTAAGAATTAATGAAATCATGAATATTTATCAGCTGAATTTTTATGATGCTTTACATACACAGGATTAATTAGTATTGGTAGAAATATTTTTTCACGCCTTTACAAACAGAGTAGACCCAGATCAGATCACTCTTGAGCAGACCTTGATCTGTCTTCTAATACAGTAGCTGTCGGAGTCTACTCTGTTTGCGAGGGTGCCAAAATGCATCTCCCATCAGATAAAGGGTTAACGTAGGTACAAAGTGTGAAGCACAATAGGCATTATCAGGAGATTAACCCACTCCCGCATTTTGACACTTTTGTAAAAGTCCCTTTGTGAAAAGATTGTGATAAATGCTCTAAGAGCAAATGCTCTAATTATCACAATCGTTTCAAAACTACACAATTCTGAAAAATTCTTTTTCTCAAGTCCATGCTCCTTTTTGGTAGATTTAAGCAAAGAGGTTTGATCTAAAATAGCCTATGCAGGAACATGTTAACCTGTTCCCTGTTGGATATTCATGTAAGAAATAAAGACATCATGTATATTTATTAGCTAAAATGTTTTAACAGCATAATGTATACAAGTCATAGATTTTTGGTTTTGGTAGAAATTGATCTGATCTGGGTCTACTCTGTTTGCAAAGGTGTGAGAAAGTGTTTATATGAGAGAAAGGGCTATTTAGCTCCTTGCACACCAATGGCAAAAGCTCGTAATATCCTATGAATTTATATGAGGATTAATGAAATAATGGCTGACATGTTTATTACCTGTGTCTACTCTGTTTGCAAAGGCATAGAAAAGGTGTGTATAATACGGAGTAAAGGGTTAATGAAGTAATATACACTGGCATGTTTATTATGGTATTATATGACACTAGTTTATCTTCACCCTTTTAATGCAGGACACAAGCTAAATGACATCTGTAAACAGTGTAGACCCAGATGAGAGGGTCCATGGAGGAGGAGCCCTCTGATCAGAGTCTGTAATGTTGGCCATTCAAAATCTGCTAGCCAAGTTAATCCTTTCATATGGAATGAAATCCATCTTTATACAAAATTAGTATCGAGCATTCTACTTTGAAAATTCAGCATTTCACGGGATACTGCAAGTTGGTAATTATGTATGTAATCCCACCTGCATGCCAGTTATAATGTTGCAGTAAGTTTTGCAGAAAATATTATATTTTTAGTACAGTAAAACCTTTCTAAACTGGACGTTCAGTTAAGTATAAATATTGGTATTGTAGACAGGTGGCAGTTTAATACATGGTGAAAGTCATGCAGAAAGCTCATCGAGAAGCTTTCTGCATGACTTTCACCCTGCATTAAGCAGCCACCTGCCCAAAAGTATCTAAATTCTTCTACTAGAATTCAGGTTTAGAGAGGTTTAACTGTATTCAGTGAAACAAGTAGGAATACAGCAAGACATGGAACGGAGAGATTTATACTGTGACTGATGAACCAACTAAAAGGTAGACAAGTGGACGGACAGGTAGAAAGAAAGACATAGAAACAGACAAACACATTGGGCAATTGGTCTGAAGTTTCAATGAAGTTAAAGTAGATATGTGAATTAAGATTTATCATTATTTAACTCTTTACTCCATGAATATTCATTTAAGAAATAATGACACTGACGTCCGTTAATATTGATAAGATGAATTTTAATAATGGCCCATGAACACAGGAAAGTTTTGCTGTAGCCGAAACTGTAGAATCAGATCTCTAATCCGAGCTACAGATAAAGGTGCGCAACCAAATACTAAAATCGTCATTTCTCCACCAAACCCTATACTGTGTCCACTCTTCAGAATCGTCTCTTTGAGAATCTCTTTGAGACGATTCTAAAGAGTGGTCACAGTATAGGGTTTGGTGGAGAAATAAAGGAGTAATTGTTGAAAATCTTTTAATTTACGCATCTTTCTGGAGCTCTGTATAATAATGCATGAGCAAACAGAGTAGACCCTGATTAGATAGCTGCTGCAGAAGTCTTCTGATTTATGAAGGGTAAAAACAGTTGAATGCTTCAGTGTTAAGTTTACTGGAAACATACTGCAGAATTCTGAAAGAGTATCATACACTTGTTAAAGCAATGCTTAACCCTTTACTTTGTGAATATTCATCCCAAAAACAATGATATCATGAATATTAATTAGATGATTTTTTTAAAATAGCAAATGAACACTGTATAATCATTATATTATGTCATAAGCAAACACAGCAGGCCCTGATCAGATGGCTCCTATAGGAGCCATCTGATCTGGGTCTTCTCTGTTTGCAAAGGGCGTAAAAAGGCATATCTATTGAGTAAGGTGTTAACGCCTTGATTTTAACGCTTTACTCCATAAAGTTAGCCTTTCTACACATTTGCAAACAGCATACCCCAAATCAGACAGCTCCGGTAGGACCCATCTGATCAGGGTCTGCTCTGTTTGCTTATGAAATAAAAAAAATCTGATTCTACAAGTCTGCTATTGCCGAATATTCCTGTGTCCATGTGCAGACATGTTTTGCAAAAGAATATTTGTTGGCATGTTGACCTGAACATTTGTTTTCTGGCATATCAACAGAGGTAATTGTCTAATGCAGTTCCAATCTTCATTATATCATGTGCAACATTTTATTTCCTGATGCACAATTATCTGCAAAGATTACTATCTCTCTCTTAAACCTTTATACAGCTCATGACGCATCTGTGATTCCCTATGCAAACAGTTTGGATCCAGATGAGACGCCGAGTAACTCGGCGTCTCATCAGGATCCAAACTGTTTGTTACTGTGACAATTGTTTTTGCAACGAAAATGAGGAAAATAAAAGATAAAATTGTTGCAGACGACAAAATTTGCAGACGACAAACGTTTGCAGCGAAAGAGTTAAACCATTATACAGCTCATGGTGCAAGACTTGATAATAGTTTTTGCCAATAGTTTGTATCCAGATGAAATATGTTTGCTAATCCAGTGTTTTACGAGAATCCTGTTTGGTTGACACTTTCATCCTGTGTTTTGAAATGGAAAATATTTTTTTTTTTTTTTAAGGAATGAAGTAAATAACATTTTGCAGACGAGAGTTTTCTCGGAAGACTGAAATGTTAATGGCCACAAGGCAGTGCTACCTGTATATCTGCAATTACCTTAACTATTTGCATGCTAAGTAATTTTGTTGTCTGCTCAATTTTGGTCTGCAACATTTTCAAAGCTACCAATTTTCTTTCTAGTTTGGATCTCAGATCAGGCCCCATATTTAGTGGGGCCCCATTTGGATCCAAACATTATAGGTATCCGGCCACAAGCATGCCACAAGTTAATTGCCCTAAGTATTCGGACATACAGTCTCACTTATCTTCTAGTTTGTTCAGTTAAATAAGTCAGTTTGGGACCATTTTTGCGACTGCATTATACTGACACAGTAGCAAATAGTGAAGACCTAGATTAAATGGCTCTTTCAGGAGCCGTTTGATCTGGGTCTGCACTATTTGCCTAAGTGTGTCTGTCTGAATACATAGAGTAATTAAGATACTTAAACGCTGATACTTTCCTGATGTTTGTCTTTCATAGTGTACCAAACTTGAAACTGTTCTGCAGTTTGTTTGTGGCAGTGAAAATCTGTATCTGAAAAACAAACAAACAGAAAATACAAACACTCAAGTCAATTTTCAAAATCTCTTACAATTGTTTTGTATGATTCAAAAGTAATGGGGGAGCCATTTTTAATTAGATATTAACAGAGAAAATATACTGGATAAGGCTTACAATACACCGGTAAGCTAGTAAAAGATAAATTGAAAGTCTATGAAAACCAGATGAGCTGGATCAATAAACGATAGTGTTTATTGAACATTAGACAGGAACTTGCAGCTGCTACAGTGAAATCTCTTTAACCCTTTTTGTAGTTTGAAACCATTGTGATAAATAGAGCATTTGCTCCTATTGGAGCAAATGCTCTATTTATCACAATGGTTTCATAAAGTGATTTTTAAAGAGGCGTATAAAGGCATATTTACAGAGGAAAGGGTTAAAGCGTCCACCAAATAAAAAAGGACTAATTCTTGACCATTAAGTAGGTGGTAGCTTAATGCTGGACAAAAGTTTTACAGAAAGCTGTCATAGGAGCTTTGTGAATTACTTTGCCCCCATACTAAGTATATCTACCTGCTATTAAAGACACCAATGTTTATTTTTAGAGAAGTTCTACCATATTTTCAGACTCCAGTGTGTGGCTTTTATCAGGAGTAAACTGATCACCAGCTGGCGATCTATTGTATGCATTTTGATCCAATTCATAACCCTTTAAATCTACTAAATATGCCCTATAGTGTCAGTTTTACTTATTTTAACCCTTTACTCCATGAATATTTATGTTAGCACAGGACGATTCTAAAGAGGGGTCACAACATAGGTTTTCATGCAGAAATGAGGATTTTAGAATTTGAGTATGCACATTTATATATTGACCTGATATTACATCCTGTCGAGTTAGTTGGCATCTTGTCTGGATAAAAACTGTATGCCAAGAGCATACTTCATGTTCCTAATTAACCCTTTAAAAGATTTTCTCTTTGAACACAGAAATGAGGTGACTGTCATTTGCAAACAGTGAAGACCCAGATCAGAGGGCTCCAAGAGGAGCCCTCTGATCAGGATCTGCACTGTTTGCCATTCAAAATCCTCTCATAAATTTTAACCCTTCATACTGTATTCACCTTTCATGTTCTATCAGGGGGCTTTTGATGACCTTGCAATTCTCAATCAGGGGGCTTTTGATCACATTGCATTTTCCACCAAGGGGCTTTTGATCCCCTGGTCATTTTGGAGCCAAGGGGTTTTTTAATCAAGGGGCTTTTGAGCGTCTCCCTTCCGATAAACATTGGTGGACTATCCCACTCTGAAATTTTAGCGTTGAATGTTTAAATTTCAAAGTGGAATGGACTATCATCATTTATGTAATTTAATCATTTAATATGAAAGGGTATAATTTGATCCAGAACTTTAGAAGATAAACAGAGCAGACCCTGATCAAAGCACTCTTCTAATCTGGGACTCTCCTGTTTGCAATGTCGGTACACTCATTTCCCACATTAACCCTTTCCCTGATCTGTGTTTATTCCAAATTTCAGTACCTACTGAATATTCATGGAGAAAATAGTTATAATGAAAATAGTTATAATGAAATATGGAAGGTGAAACATTGTAGCCATTTTAGAAAGAAAAGAAACAGATATTTCAAAGTCCTCTAGCAAACAGAGTAGACCCTGATCAGACGGCTCCTCTAGGAGCCGTCTGATCTGGGTCTACTCTGTTTGCAAATGCATGAAAACACGTTTATAAGAGGGAAAGGGTTAAAAGGGTTAGAGCTGTCTTGAAACATTAAAACTTTCATGTGCTGCATATCCCTTTCCTTCATATAAACATGTTTTCATGCATTTGCAAACAAGAGTAGAACAAGATCAGATGGCTCCTGTAGGAGCCGTCTGATCAGGATCTGCTCTGTTTGCTAATGAAATTTAATAGATCTGTCTCTATACTTTCTAAACTGGCTACAATGTTCCACCTTCCATATTTCATTATAACTATAATTTTATCCATGAATATTCAGTTGGGTATTGGAATTTGGAATAAACATAGAACAGGGAAAGGGTTAATTGCGCTCACTTGAAACATTGAAACTTTCATGTGCTGTTTATCTGCAGTTTGAGCCTCTAGTATGCAGTTTGTGTCAGGACTGTGTAACCCTCTAACGTTTTAACCTAGTTTTGATCCAGACCAGTTCTTGCATATTGATAAACATTTGTTTAATCACTGTCTCATTTTTTACCCACAAGAATTGGTTTGTTTACAATATGTAAAGATGCATTTTCAAATTATCTCAGAAAATGATTGCAGATGTAACCTAGCATTTAGAAACTCAAACATTTCAAATTAGAATTTTGGAAGGGATACAAATTTTCAAAAGCTTTCTCCCTTCACTTAACCCTTTCCCTCATATAAACGTGTTTTCACGCATTTGCAAACAGAGTAGACCCAGATCAGACGGCTCCTGGAGGAGCCGTCTGATCAGGGTCTGCTCTGTTTGCTATTAGAATTCTATAGATCTGTTTCTTTAGTTTCTAAAATGGTTACAATGTTCCACTTTCCATATTTCATTGTAACTGTTTTGTCCATGAGTATTCAGTAGGTATTGAAATTTGTCAAAATATAGAACAGGGAAAGGGTTAAAAAGTTTGAATGCTGTACCATTGTTTTCAAACAGTATACATGTATACCCAGACCAGAGGACTTGAGAGGAGACCTGATCAAGGTCTGCACTGTCATTCAAAATCATGTAGCAATGTTTAGCCTGTCATACTGAATAAACCACATACTTAACCCTTTCCCTGTTCAATATTCATAATATAAGAAATTGTGACATTATGAATATTTATAAGCTGTATTTTTTATTTTGACAAACACTGTAGAATCAGATCTATATCATGTCAAAAGTAAACAGAGCAGCCCCTGATCAGATGGCTCCTATCTGGATCTACTCTGTTTGCAAATGCTTGAAAAATGTGTTTAAATGAAGGAAAGGGTTAACTGTGATGAGCCATTCCACTTGAATGTTCAGTATTAAAAGTGTGTAAATATTCAACAGGTGGTTGTTCTTGAAATATGTCTATAGTTTAAATGCCTTTTGAGGAATGATTTCTTCAAGATGTTGCAAACAGTGCAGACCCAGATATAAAACTGCCTGTCAGAGACCTTGTACCTATTCTGGATCTACATTGTGTGATACTTGTCAGAGTCTACAATGTTGTATTACCATGGTGACAAACCGTGTAGATCCAGATTGGGTGCTTCATTTGGTACAGATTTACACCCTCAGCTCGATGCATCCTTTCTCATGGTAAAACTGATTCAAGCTTTTGAACAACCAGTTTTTAAATTGGAATGTTCCATCATTGTTTTACAGTGGAATCCATTTAATAGGAAAGGGTGAATTTAACTGCTGAATATTTATCTGGGTCTACACCTTTTGCAAATGCAAGTTTACTTGTTTTGACTCGGTCAAGGGGTTTCGCTAATGTATTCTAAACATTCTAAACAATCGGAATTGATGTAAATCATCTGAAATGAAAATGCTTATCATTTTCATTGAATTTGTATGATAGACCTGAGACTGATATGGGTCTACACTGTGTGAATATGCAAAATTACGAACACAATCAGTAAGCTTGGGAGGCTTTTCAAGAAGGGAGTTAAATACTTTTATGAAGACCTCATACCATCATTAGTTACATCCCTTGATAGATAATTCGGTTAGAAATCATGATGTAGTTGATATACAGAATAGTAGGAATGCTATACATTAGCCAAGTGATTCAACATTGCTTTTACAATTCTGTATTGTTTTTATTCTGTTTTTCTAAATGGAAGTGATGCTAAAAGAATGAACTGGCATTTGCAATGGAACAGACCCAGATCAGAGGGATTCTAGAGCAGCCTTCTAATCAAGGTCTGCACTGTGTGTCATTCAGAGTCTTCTAGCAAATTTAAGCCTTTTATATTGTATGAATCTAAATGGACATTAATAGTTAACCATTTCCTTCATATTAATATGTTTTCATGCATTTGTAAACAGAGTAGACCCAGATCAGACGGCTGCTATAGGAGCCGTCTGATTCCAGGGTCTGCTCTGTTTGCTAACAGAATTAGAAAGATATGTTTTTTTACTTTCTAATATGGTTACAATTTTCCACCTTCCATATTTCGTTGTAACTACATGTATTTTGTACCTGAGTATTCAGTAGGTATCGAAATTTGAAATAGACATAGAACAGGGAAAGGGGGTTAAACATTGATGGGCCATTGAATTTCCATTTAGAATATTCAGCATTTAAAGGGTTATGGTCATATCGGCATTTAACCCTTTACTTCATTAATATGCATGTAAGATGTAATGATATGATGAATATTAATTAACTGAATTTATAATGGCATTTGAACACATAAATGTTTATCTTATTCTATAAGCAAACACAGTTGACCCTGATCAGATAATTCCTATAGGAACTGTCTGATCTGGGTCTACTATTTGTAAAGACTTTAACCCTTTCCTTCATATAAATGCATTTTCAAGCTTTTGCAAACAGAGTAGACCCAGATCAGACGGCTCCTATAGGAGCTGTCTGATCAGGGTCTGCTCTGTTTAATAATGGAATTAAGAAGATGTGTTTCTTTACTTTCTAAACTGGCTTCAATTTTTCCACCTTCCATATTTCATTATAAGTATTTTGCCCATGAATATTCAGTAGGTATTCAAATTTGGACTAAATATAAAACAGGGAAAGGGTTAACCCTTTCCCTCATATAGACGTGTTTTCACACATTTGCAAACAGAGTAGCCCCAGATCAGACGGCTCCTCTAGGAGCCGTCTGATCAGGGTCTGCTCTGTTTGCTTATGAAATTGTAATAGGCCCGATTCTACAGTTTCTACCAACACCAAAACAGCCCCGTCTACAAATGCCATTAGAAAAATTTGCTTATAGATATTCATGATATCATTATTTCGAACATGAATACTGAACAGGGAAAGGGTTAAAGGAGTATCTATGAAGTAAATCCAATTGTTTAACCCTTTACCTCATAGGCTATTTTTAGATACAATCTATTTGAATAAACCTACCGAAAAGGAGCATTAACTAGAGAAAAGGAAAATTTTAGAATCTTGTAAGTTGAAACCATTGTGATAAATAGAACATTTGCTCCTATAGGAGCAAATGCTCTATTTATAACAATGGTTTCACAAAGTGACTTTTACAGAGTCGTCAAAAGTCGTCAATATGAGGGAAAGGGTTAATCAGGATTTCTTTGTGTGTCAAACATGTTTGATAACGTGTGTCTTTTCACATTCTTGCATTCTCGGGTGACATCTTTTAACATTTTTACAGACTTTTATTGTCAACTGCAAAAAGATTTGCCCATGACAGCACATGAGTTAAAACTGCTGACCTTTGCGAATACACTTTCACCTTTATAGATGTCATGTCAATGAAATAAACATTTTTATCGTCGCTGAATGACGACACTGTTATGATTACTATCAATCATGTTTCAGTGAAGCAGGATTGAGTTTCGCCCTTTCGATTCAATTAGTATTGATTCATCTGATTACAGCGTGATATTTCTAACTTTTATACAACCCTCCTACGATAGAGTATGAACCTATTTCTATGGACGTATTCTTATTGCCGAGTGTAGATTAGATTTTAATTATTTCCGTTTCAGATTGAGTGTCAAAAAATCATTTTCATCAATTGTGCAACTTACGTTTCAATGATTTGCTGAACAAATTTATTCACGGCTGATTTCATAATGTTATATATATTTACCCTAATAATTTGGACAGACAAATTAGGCAAATAGAGCAGATCTGGGTCCATGCTTATAAAACTTTTAGTTGAGTCTGAGATCATTCTCAAGCTTTTGATTGGTCAGATTTGAGCCTTTAGCTCAAATCTGACCAATCAAAAGCTTGAGAACTCAAATCTGACCAATCAAAAGCTTGAGAACGAAACTCAGACTCTACTAAAAGCTTTATAAGCATGGACCCAGGATCCTGATGAGAGCTCCAGAGCTACAGATAACGATGTGTACTGAAATACTAAAACTGTCATTTCTCCACAAAACCCTATGTTATACTTGAAAATATTTTAGTTTACACATCTTAACTGGAGCTCTAGAGACCTAGTTCCTTAACCCTTACCCAAGAATATTCATATAATAAATAATGACATCATGAATATTAATTAGATTAATTGATATAACAGCACATGTACACAGGAATTTTCGACCAACGTAGAAACTGTTGAATCAGATCTTTATTATATCATAAGCAAACAGAGCAGACCCTGATCAGACAGCTCCTATAGGAGCCGTCTGATCTGGGTCTACTCTGTTTTCAATGACGTAGAAAGGCGTATTTATGGATGTCATTATTTATTATAATTTTTTATGAATATTCTTGGGTAAAGGGTTAATGTACCATCTGGATACACACTGTTTGCATTGGACGTCACAAATTAGCTGCTAGCATGTTAAGAGATAAAAAAAGAAAAAGAAAACAGTTATACTGCCCACAATTAAAATATTGACAAAATGCTTATCTTTTTTTTTCAAGCTTCAGTGAACCAGATTTGTTAAAAAATATTAATTGCTGAACTCTTAATTTGCTGTTGACTGGTGCATGGTATTCATTGCTGGTACTTAACCCTTCGCTTGCTATTCACGTCAATATACCTACCTGTAAATAGTGAAGACCCAGATGAGACAGCTCCTGCAATTGATTGTGCAACCAGTGCACCCTACAGCAGTAATTGCACAGCGAAATACTTGTATACAGTGAAGATATATGTAATTATACAACAGGGCATGGGTAAAGAAGGAGAAATGTATTTTAAAATTCAGCAAGCTAAGGGTTAAGATACAGTTGAGATACAGCGTAACTGAATGTTCCATCAGGATCCGAACTGTTCAAAATTTGGTCCGGGGAGAGGGGGTAATTTAGACTGTAGACATGACACGTTTCAGATGGCTAGTGCAGTGACTGCTAAAGGTTGTTCATTATTGGTTACAGTATTATAATGGTCACTTAACCTTTTACCTGCTCAATATTTATGCAGGATTTAATGACATAATGATTATGTATTAGCTGAATTTTTTTAATGATATAATTATGAACACATGATATTTTGGATTTGTCAGAAACTGTAGAATCAGATGTATACCATTGCATAAGTAAACATAGCAGACTCTGGTCAGACAGGTGGTCTGGGTCTACTCTGTTTGCAAAGGCTTGAACAAGTGTTTGTGTGAGGGAAAGAGTTAACCCTTCACCTGATGAGTATTAAATATCAGAAATAATACAGTGATGTCTCGTTAATCCGGAAACGTTCGTTCCCGGCGAAATTTCCAGATTAACGAATTTTCCGGATTAACGAATCACCGTCGTATGCTGAAAAATATCAACTCATTCATATGTACACATTTACTTTCGCATCAAGAAATCTTTTCTTGTAACGTTCATGTGTGCATATGCCCGTAATAATCGCAAGTCATATCAAAATAATTGCCTTGTTTGTCGTTCTAAATGCTTTTTGCACCCTATCCATAAGTGTCAGTTCTCTCATTTGAGTAATACAATGTGGATTATCGAATATGCCTGCGGGTAAATTTTGTAAAATCGACGTAGGTCTCCATGTTTAATATGACTGGTTTCCCGAATATTCCATCCGCGTACGTGTACTTGTAAGTCGGAAGTCGGGAACCAGCCAGCTCACGCGTGAGTTAGAATCTTAGGGAATCCCTAAATAGCGGGTATCCCCGATAAATACTGAATTAGCAAATCATTTTAGGTGATTAACAGTTTATCGATGGCGGCGCGGTTTTAACGTAACAAATTAATTGGGCGAGTGTGCATCTCATTAAGGAACATTAATGAATATCAAACATCACTACCTGCGTGCCATATTCTTTGATAAATAGCCAGTTTGCACGCAGTGGGGGATTGTTTTACCCATGCCCATGATTGTAAACACAAGTATTCGCACCTCCGCGGTGCACTATTGTTAAGTATCAGGGGTGGGCAATTAAACCCCGGGGCTACTGACCCGGCCGGATTACGAGTCACGAATACAGGTAAATACATAGATTGGTTACCGGAAATCTATGTCCGGTTCCGGAACGCGAATTTCCGGATGTAACGAGTCAATTTACTGCACAAAAAATCCGTTCCCCACGACTTTCGTCCGGATCGCGAGTTTTCCGGATTAACGAATTCCGGATTAACGAGACATCACTGTATATGAATTTGATTAGCTGAATATTTATAATGGCTTTAGTTTTAACCACAGGGGTCTGGACCGCTTCATGGGGGTCTACATGTACTATATAATAACAAGGGTTCCAACTAGCAGAACGGACATCCGTGTACCACGAGTACAAATATGAATGTAACTCTTGCAATTTCAATGATAATTTTGTAATTCTTTCGGCTATTGAAAGACAATATATTTTACTATCAAATAAATATAATCATCTAACGGTAACTTACGCGCAATTATCAATCCAACAACGATTTTCTCAAGCTTTCACGTGTTTTCTGGGTCATTGACAAACGTTCGTTCACCCCGGTTTCACTATATCACAGCCATAACCTGGCGATTTTCAGTTCAAAAGATGGTGTGGTTCAATAAAACAACCCAATTATATCACCAATCTCCATTTGTTTTGTCCTCTAAATAAGTAAGCAACTAGCAACAGAGCCCTTTCCGTCTGTCGTTATGTTTCTATTTCGGATGCTGCCATTTTGCAACAAATTTGAATGGAGCCATTTCATTGGATGAGTGAAGGAAAAGTTGGGAAATCCGTGACGTTACGTACAATGGCTCCTTCCTCGACGATTTGAAGCAAACTGACAAAACTCGCTAATTTTACATCATTCTTTTGATGCTGGGGACTAAATTTTGGAGATGGGTGATAGAATTGATTCGTTTTATTGAACCACGCCATTTTTTAAACTGCAAATTGCCAGGTTATTGCTGTGATATAGTGAAACCGGGGTGAACGAACGTTTGTCAATGACCCAAAAAACACGTGAAATTTTGAGAAAATCATTGTTGGATTGATACTTGTTCATAAGTTACCGTTATAAGATTATATTCATTTGATAGAAAAATATATTGGCTTTCAATAGCCGAAAGACTTACTAAATTATCATTTAGATTGTAAGAGTTTCAATCATATTTGTACTCGTGGTACACGGATATTCGTTCTGCTAGTTGGAACCCTTGTTATTATATAGTACATATAGACCACAATGAAGCGGTCCAGGTCCCTATGGTTTTAACCCTTCGCTTGCTGAATTTTAAAAAAAACCCATTCCTCCTTCTTTACCCATGCCCTGTTGTATAATTACATATATCTTCACTGTGTACAAGTATTTCGCTGTGCAATCACTGCTGTGGAGTGCACTGGTTGCACAATCAATTTGTAAATAGTGCAGACCCTGATGAGACAGCTCCTGCAGGTGCTGTCTGATCTGGGTCTTCACTATTTACAGGTAGGTATATTGATGTGAATAGCAAGCGAAGGGTTAACCATGACAGAAACTGTAGAATCAGATCTATATTGGGTCATGAAGCAAAGGGTTAATGACTCTAAACATAATTATATAGTGTTAACCCTTTCCCTCATGTACACACATTTTCACGCATTTGCAAACAGAGTAGACCTTGATCAGACAGCTCCTATAGGAGCCGTCTGATCAGGGTCTGCTCTGTTTGTTTTTTACATGATATAGATCTGATTCTACAGTTTTTGTCAGAGCAACTATATTCCTTGAAAATTTTACATTATAAAACCTGAGCTAATGAATATTCATGGTGCCATTATTTCATGAATTTTGAACAGGGAAAGGGTTAAAAGCAGGCAGCTGCTTTCTGTGTAATTTACATCCAACACTAAGCTACTACCTGCCTCTACCTGTTACTCATAGATACACTTTTGATGCCTTTGCAAACAGAGTAGACCAGGTCAGATGGCTCCTATAGAAACCATCTGATCAGAGTCTGCTCTGTTTGCTTCTGAAATAATAAAGATATCATTATATAGTGTTTTCTATGGCCAAAACCTCCAGTGTTTGTATGCCATTTAACCCTTTCCCTCATAAAAACGTGTTTTCACGCATCTGCAAACAGAGTAGACCCAGATCAGACGGCTCCTAAAGGAGCCGTCTGATCAGGGTCTGCTCCGTTTGCCAATGGAAATTGAAAGATCAGTTTCTTTAGTTTCTAAAACCGCTATAATATTCCACCTTCCGTATTTCATTATTACCCTTTTTTTCCATGAATATTCAGTAGGTATCGAAATTTTGAATAAACACAGAACAGGGAAAGGGTTAATTAAATTTAAGGCGATAATATTCATGATATCAATATTTCTTATATGAATATTTGTGAGGTAAGGGTTAAAATGGTAGACTTGAGTAGCTGGTGTAAAGAGGCTTTGCGGTTTAGAAAAGCTAGGTCAGAATTGGTATAATTATGAACAAATCATAACAACGTTGACCTTATTTGAATGCGATACAGTATTGTAATATTTTTGTCATTATGCCCAGTAGTAAATCATTCATGAATTTTTTTTATCAGTTTATTATTATAGATCATAATAATTGTTAGGTCAAATCTTTTCATTGTAAAATATTGTCTGCTACAGGTTCTTAATTAACGCTTTCCTTAATATAAATATGCTTTCACGCATTAACAAACAGAGTAGACCCAGATCAGATGATTCTATAGAATCAGGGTCTGCTCTGTTTGCAAATGGAATTTGAAAGATCTGTTTCTTTAGTTTTACAATGTTCCACCTTCCAAATTTCATTATAACTATATTGTCCATGAATATATTCAGTAGGTATTGAAATTTGGAATAAATATAGAACAGGGAAAGGGTTAACACAGGTGGCAGATTAATGCAGGGTGAAAGTCGTGCAGAAAGCTCCACTAGAAGCTTTCTGCATAACTTTCACCCTGCATTAATCAGCCACCTGTCTACAAAGACATAAATTCTTCATTACTAAAATGTCGTAGTATCGAGTTTTAACTGTACATAATCAGATTGTCAAGTTTGGATCCTAATGAGACACAAATTAGAAGTCAATATAGTTACTGATGGTAGGGTGACAATTGGCCGAAAAGTCCATTAAAAATAGGGGTAACCCAAACACGATTTGCAACCAGCAATATGTTATATACCAAAATGTTCAGAAAGGCTACCACGGCATAAATTGGCTTAATGGTGGCGAGCTGAGAAATCCAAGATGGCATCCAAAGTGTATTTACGGAGTAAAAGGTTTAGGCTGACCTTGTTTTTGCCCAAAGTCTACCTTTAATGGAAAGATATGTCTTCAAAATTCAGCAGATGACAGTTTTTGCAATGGTATGCTTTTTTAAGGGAGGCTACTCCTCTGGGCTTAATTGATGATAAACATGGAGACACTCTTCACAAAAGAGATTTGGATAATGTTTAGATTACATGGGGTGCAAATGTAGTGGTTTGTTTGTATATTACAGGCCTGATTTAGGACTGTTTATAAAAGGTGTACATCATAATTTTGGGTGCCAACACTGGTTCAGAATTTGTTGGATTTAAGCAGTGCATTGTGTGCATGCGATTAGTGACCTAGTGTGGAACTGTCATATAGTGCAAGGAGTCACATATTGATTTTTAGGTTTGTACTTTTTTTATTTCGACAGCATGACTAAGAGACAGATTTAGAAGACGGGGCAGATTGTGCATTTACACTGTAATGTTATTGATTATCCCTTTCCTCCATTAATATGCATTTCTATGCCTTTGCAAACAGAATAGATCCAGATCAGATGGCTCCTATAGGAGCTGTCTGATCAGGGTCTGCTCTGTTTGCTTATGAAAATAATATGTACAGAATATGATTCTAAAGTTTATTCCATTGCCAACACTTCCTGTGTCTGTCTGTCAATATAAAAAAAAATCTTATTCATTTTCATGTTAATTCATGGAGTAAAGGGTTAATGACAGTTTTAGCTAAGTTCACAAAACAAAATTAATAAGAGGTAGAGTAACTTCGGGTAAATTCGACAGTCGGGCAATTTCGGCACATTACTTTGTTATCCATTCGTGTTTCATTATAATTGGGCTGATCATTTCTCTGTGTGCAAACATTATGACGTAATAACATTCCATGACATCATAAGAACGTCATTGATTCTCTTGAGGGTTTCTTTTGAAGAAATGTGGGTCATGTAAATATTGACCTAGTGACGTTACACTATTTTTAGACGACTTTATAAGATTTCATAAGAAGGGACAGTATGTCAGGAGTGCTCTATCTTTACCTGTTCACTGTTCTTTGTCATTTTTCGCAAGTTAAATCTCACGCAGACATTGTTTTTATCTGTATGACTTTGATTTTCAAAGAATAATCGTTTGCAAGCTATGATCAGAGGGGTGTCGAATTTAGCCGACATAATCTTGCATAAGCGGGTAATTTCGTCACATACTGTAAGACAGTACACACCCACTTTTTAGATATCTATGTGGCAATTTATTTTTTTCTAAGAAACGCAATTAAAGCTTATTAGAAGTAACCTACTACCTATTACACCTTCTATACTACCTCTGACTCTACTACTACTTAACTAAAGTACTTACTAACTACTATTGACTACTTACTACTACTAGATCTAGATTTACTACTACTACTACTACTACTACACTACTACTACTACTACTACTACACTACTATTACTACTACTACTACTACTACTACTACTACTACTACTACTACTACTACTACTGCTACCAGATCTACTATACTAGATCTATAACTACTATCACTATAGACTAACTACTACTACTACTACTACTAGATTTATCACTACTACTTACCAATTAGATTTACTAACAATTACTACTAATTACCACTATTACTACTACTAGCTACTAACTACTATTACTAATTACTACTACTATTAACTACTATTACTAATTGTTATCACTACTAACTACTACTAACTAGATCTACTACTAACTTCTACTACTACTAATTAGTAATTTAGATATCACTACTAATTACTAATACTACTAACTCACCTACAATGTACTACTAACCCATCCACTACCAACCCACCTACTACTACATACTAACCTACCATCTACCACCACCTACTACTACTAGTAGTCCACTACTACCTACTGCTACCTACTACTGCTACTACTAGTCTACTACTACTACTTCTAACAGCTAAGTATGTACTACTACTACTACTACTGCTGCTACTACTACTACTACTACTACTACTACTACTACTACTATGTATTATACTACTACTTACTAATACTTCTGCTTAGCACTTCCAATACTACCTCAACTTTTTAACAGATTCATTCGTAATGAAAATTTGTGATTTTGAGCGTGTTTTCATCTCGGGTAAAGCCACGTCTAATTAATTCTAGTGAACAAATGCTACAACTTATTTGGCAACAAGACCTCGCCTCAAAACGAAAGTGTTTACACAAATATGCGGATAGTGCTATGTAAAATATGTGCTCTGTAAAATATGAATAAGAAGACTTTAATTTGTTTAATAAATCCTTTCTGGACAAGTAATTTGGCAAGTGTCGAAATTGGCCGAGCAGTGTCGAAATTGCCCGAAGCACAGTATGTACAACCGTTACCCATCACTAGGCAACTGGCCGTGTTTTATACATTCATATCCCTCGAAAATGTTTGGAACTTATCGTTATATACCATTTTGAAGTAGTTTGTCGGCTAATTTCGACATGCATATTTTTACAAATTATTAAAGCTTAAGGTGTCGAATATACCCGAAGTTACTCTATATTTATAACATAATGTCATCATGCCTATCAATTATTATAGCTGTTTGTTTATGATAACATGAATACAGAAATATTTAACCGCAATAGAATTAAAGTGTAGAATCAGATCTATACTATGCCATAAGCAAACAGAGCAGACCCTGATCAGACAGCTCCTCTACAGGAGCCGTCTGATCTGGGTGTACTCTGTTTGCAAAGGCATAAAGAATTGAATGTCTGCAAGCATTGTTTATACAGTTCTTGCAGTTGACTCAGTTAAATTATAGATCTGTAGATTCTCAAATAAGTATTCAGACACCTTATCTCCCCTCCCCACTAGTTTGTAAAGCTGAATAAGTCAGTTTTGTCACCATTTTGGTAAATTTAATGTAGACCCTGATCAAATTGCTCCTTTAGAAGCAGTTTGATGTGGGTTTGCACTATTTGTTAAGTTACTGGGCAATTAGGGTAACTTACAGGATTATAAGGATAACCTACAGGATAAATAGGGTAACCTGCATGGTAATATGGGTAATATACAGAGTAATAAGTGCATCGCATATGATAATTAGGGTAACCTACAGGATGATTAGGATAACTTACAGGATAATTAGGATAATTTAAGGATAAATATAGGATGTATTACAGGGTAACTTACAAGGAATAAGAGTAACGTACAGGGTGATTAGGATAACTTGCAGGGTTATAAGGATAACCTACATGGTAATTAGGGTAATAGAGTGAATTGGTGTATTTTACAGGGTAATTAGGGTAACTTACAGGATAATTATGGTAACCTACAGAATAATAAGGGTAACCTGTGGGGTAATTGGGTAACTTATCAGATAATTATGATGACTTACAGGGTAATTAGGTTAAGTTACCAGATAATATGGGTAATTATGTGACAATTATTGCCATAATGGTCAGGGTTGCCACGTGTCAGGGAAAAGTCAGGGAAATTTAAATTGTTTCAAGGTCAGGGAATTTTGAGAACTGTCAGGGAATTTTGAAAATATAGGCAAATGTCAGGGAATTGTCAGGGAATTTTGAAAACATGAGAATGGATGTTATATATTTTAAAAAATCCATTACGTATTACAGAAATTATGACAGATATACCAAATTTCGCGATGAAATGTGTCAGGGAAATTTGAAATTATGTCAGGGAAATGTCAGGGAATTGTCAGGGAATTTTGTTTCCTCTGGTTTGTGGCAACCCTGACATTGGTACCTAGAGGAGCTGTCTGATCTGGATATACTCTGTCAAAAGGAGTCCAAAAGTGTCTCTATCAGGTAAAGGGTTTCTTTCATGATTTATAATATCTAGGGATTGAAATGATGACACACAAATAGACGGAAAGTTTCAGTCTCAGTCTTATTAACAATTTATTGTAAATGGATTTGAGCTGAACTACTAATTCTGTACATTTGCTGTCATGTGAAGATTTCTCCTGTCAGTTGGACTAGGACAGTGTCTACCCTAAGTTTTTGGACATAGAGACATATGAATTGAAACAGTGCAGACCCAGATCAAACTGCTCATTCTAGAGGCTACACTATTAACCCTTTACTCCATAAATATACCTTTGCAAAAAGAGTAGACCCAGATCAGACAGCTCCTATAGGAGCTGTCTGATCAGGGTCTACTCTGTTTGCTTACGATATGATATATAAAAGATTGTACAGTTTCGGCCATTTGTACAGTTTCGGCCATGCCCAAAAATTCCAGTGCTTATGTGCTAATATAACTCTTTGCATGCTAAGTAATTTTTCGTCTGCAACAATTGTCGTCTGCTTCAATTCTTAAAATAAACTTTCTCTCATTTCTTTGCAAAAATATGGTCAAGATGACAAACAGTTTGGATCCTGGTGAGACTCTGCATTATGCGGCGTCTCATCTGGATCCAAACTGTTTGCATGGGTAATCACAGTTTCGCGGCTAGGGTGCAGAGTTAAGAAATGAATCTACTTAATACTCATGATGTCATTGCTTCTTACATGAATATTAATGGAGTAAAGGGTTAACTACTACATGTATGTGCTAAATTGGTGCCAGATCGACTTATTCCACAAGTACAATTTGGTGGAAAAAGGGGAATTCGGTATCTGAATACTTAGGGTAAATAGTATACTTATCCTTTCTCTGTTCACTATCCATGTAAGAAATGATAACATCGTGCATATTAATTAGATTAATATTTATAATTGCATATGAACACGTGACCTTTCGGCACAGGCAGAAACTGTAGACTCAGAGCTTTATTACACCATAAGCAAACAGAGTAGACCCTGATCAGACGGCTCCTGTAGGAGGCATCTGATCTGGGTTTACTCTACTTGCAAATGCATGAAAAGGTGTTTATATAAAGGAAAGGGTCAATTAAATACAACTCAGTAATAGAAATGACAAGATGATAGATGACTCCTTTTGAATGCTGATTTTAATTTAGTCTGTTCACTATGACATGATTAATTTTATTTATTCCTTTACTCTATAAATACGCCTTTCTATGCCTTTGCAAACAGGGTAGACACAGATCAGATGGCTCCTGTAGGAGCCGTCTGATCAGAGTCTGCTCTGTTTGCTTATGATGTAATATAGATATGATTCTACAGTTTCTGCCATGGCCAAAACGTTCCTGTATTCATGTGCAGTTATAACACTTAGTCTAATTAATATTCCTAATGTCATTACTTTTTACATGAATATATTAACTGATTTTTTTTGCATTCAGTGTGTTACTTTTTAGCTTTTGCATGCATATCTTGTGAAACAAACCAGCATTCCCTTCTTGCTGAAACTGCATCTTGGGTTAACTGTATGCTAAGTGATATTTGTCTGCCAATATTGATGTCTCGTACAAGACTCAAATCTGTTTGGTCCGCAAATATTCAGTCACATTGTCAAACTGCAAGGATCTGAAATGACATTACTTGGTACTCTGTGTATCTTTTTGCAAATACTGTCACAAATTCACTGTTTTAACCCTTTACTCCATGAATAATTATTTAGAAATAATGAATATATGAATATCAATTAACTGTATCTTTATAATGGCATTACAGTAAAACTTCTCTATAACGGCCACTAATTTGTGTTGAATAGTTGGTATTTAGTGCAGGTGGCTGCTTAAAGCAAGGTGAAAGTAAAACAGAACGCTCCTATAGGAGTGTTCTGTTTTACTTTCACCTTGCTTTAAGCAACTGTGACCTGTCTTTAACACAAAATACTTGATGTAATTTAGTGGCCGTTATAGAGAGGTTTTACTGTATGAACAAATGTATTTTTGACCATGGCAGTTTACTATAGAATCATATGGAAATTATTTTATAAGCAAACTGAACACACCCTTATCAGACGGCTCCTATAGGAGCCATAGGATCTGCATCTACACTGTTTACAAATTCGTAAAAAAGGTTTTTATATGAAGGAAAGGGTTAATCAATATTTGATAATATGGCACCCTACAGTGATGCAGCTTTTTCCGTGTAATTTGATTTTGGTCTACAATATTAATTTTGTGGATTTCATTAACTTCTCATGTTCAAGGTAAAAAACTTGAGCAAATAAATATTCATGCTGTCTTTATTTCTTACATGAACAGGGGTTGGGTTTAAACTGACCGCTATTGGAAGTTATTGTTCCAGTTCAAGGGTCACATTTAGTGTAGTGTTTATCACACTTGCCTGTCATTGTATTGTCAGAATGAAATACTTACGGTAATCCTTTAAACATTGTATGGTAATAACTCGATAGTTAGAAGTAATGAAAAACTGAGAACCTTTGGGCAGGTATCTGCTTAACCCATTCCCTCATATTGATGCCTTTTGACGCCTCCGTAAAAGTCACTTTTTTAAACCATTGTGATAAATAGAGCATTTTCTCCTTAGGTTTAAGGAGCAAAATGCTCTATTTGTCACAATGGTTTCAAAACTACACAACTCTAAAGTTTCCATTTTTCTAGTAATTGCTCCTTTTCAGTAGATTTATTCAAAGAGGTTGTGTCTAAAAATAGCCTTTGAGGTAATGGGTTAATGCAGGGTGAAAGTCATGCTGAAAGTTCTATAGGAACTCCTATAGGAGCAAATGCTCTATTTATCACAATGGTTTCACAAAGTGACTTTTACAGAGTCGTCAAAAGTCGTCAATATGAGGGAATGGGTTAAGCTTCCTCCTGTCTTAACGACCAATAATGATATACAGTCCACTCTCGTTATGGCGAACTCGCTTGACACGAATTTCTCGTTGACACGAAGTTTTTGTAAAGTCCCAACTTTTCTTCCTATATAATTATTCTATATAAATTTAAGTTTTTAAGACGAGTTCGAACTGATCACGTTTTCGTTAAGTCGAAGTCATTTTCCGTCCCCAAAGTGTTTGTTTGCATGTAATTATCGTTGTTTGTATCGAAGTCACACCTCTCAGTCTGATTGAGTTCGAGGTGTGAATTGGTCCTTTTGATCCGTCCATGGCAAAGTACGCCAGGTGATTGCGACACACGTAATTACAGTGTTTTGTCACTGATGTCAAATAATTATTCAAACTGTGGAACAATGCTACATTGAGTGAACGTTATTTAGTGAAATGACACATTACCGTTCATTCGTCCTAAGTGTCAATCATGACTACTGTAGTAAGAAAGATAACTCTAAAGCGTCCTCGCTTCCGGACGATTTTGTAGAGATTGGATAAAAAGTAAGGCCTGTTCCTTATTTTATTACCAATACATGCAGTTCAACATTGAATTTAATTTGTCACTTGAGCAATAGCGAAACAGCTCACGGCGAAACATGTAAAATGGTGACTACATTTTTAAACGTCTGGTTTCCCGAATAAGGCTGTTCTCTTACATGTACCGGAAGTACGCGAATCGGCAACCAGCTAGTTCACATGTGACTGCGTATTTCCGGTGCCTGTTGAGGAAAAGGGATTTCCCATAGAAATGGTGTAAACAAACGATGTGCTTTAAAAATCGCCAAACAAACGGCGATTAATTCAATGATAAAAGGCAAAAAGGGTCTGAAAATTGGACAGGGCCTTGTAAATTAGGGCATGGTGTCATGAATGGAGGGTAGGAAAGACAGAAGTTTGTTCTCGCAGTAATGGATGAACACACACATGTACAATTCTATATACACAGACTGCGATTCTTTTACACAATGTGAAGACTAAAATGTACATGCACATTAGTATGCTTGTAATATGGCAGCTTGTTTAAGGTGAACGTAATGAAAGAAACTGGATTTTTGTGAAAAATGGCATGTGATTTTTGAGTCGAACTCTCGATGAGTCGAAGTTTATAACGGGTCCCTACAAACTCGACATAACGAGAGTCGACTGTATATTTGTTTTAGTGTTTGAACTATCTGATTTTCCTGTATGTTCACTGTAGAATGGTTCATTATTAGGGCCAGCATTGAAAATGTAGGAGCCCTCCCAATAGGAATCACATTTTCTATCTGTCCGTCTGTCCGCTCTACCAACTACAACCAAGGGGCCAGGTCATGATCAGCAGATCAAAAGAAAACAATTCCGTAACAATAGAACAAGGGTCATGGCCCTTTGTTAAACAAAAGAAAATAACAAAAGGATTGGCCCCTTGTTCTGATTTGTTGGCACGTCTCGTCTGTCCATCAACACTTTTGAATTGACGCAATAACTCAAACAGTACTTCTCATATTAATTTCATACTAAGGCCATATGCTTAGTATCATCAGAGGAAGACACCCATAGTTTTTGGGTTAATTTTTTGGTTGAATCTGATCACTATGTCTAGAGTTATCTACCCTTGATTTATCAAAAATGCCATCAACTTTGTTAACACTTTTGATGTGACATGATATCACTCAAACAGTACTTCACAAATTGCTTTCATATTATGGGCATATGCTCAGTATCATCAGAGGAACACACCTATAGCTTTTGGGTTGAATTAGATCACTATGTCTAGAGTTATCTGCTCTTGATTCACCCAAAATGCCATCAACTTTTGTCAACACTTTTGATGTGACATGATAATTTAACTCAAACAGTACACATATTTGGTTCATATTAAGGGCATATGCTAAAGTATTATGAGAGGAAGATACCTATAGGTTTTGGGTTGAATTAGATCACCATGTCCAGAGTAATCTGCTCTTGATTTATAAAAAATGCCATATTCAACAAAAGATTGTCAGCAGGGCCCTCTCTGAGTGAGTCAGTTTTCTAGTTGATATAATGGTACAGTCCTTTCAGGCTTTATGAAAAGATTTTGAATGACAAACAGGGAAGATTAAGATTAGAGGGTTTTAATAGGTGCCCACTAATTTGAGCAATAGGAGCAAATGCTCTAATTATCACAATGGTTTCAACAGGTGATTTTTACAGAGGCGTAGAAAGGCGTATCTGTGGAGGAAAGGGTTAACACTCTTGACATTTATTTCAAAAGTAATAGAAGAAAAATGTAGTTTTAGAATTGAAGCAGATGAATAATTTTTGCAGACTACAATTGCTTAGAGTGCAGAAGGTTAAACTTTTCCCTCATAATTATAAACATGTTTTCACGCATTTGCAAACAGAGAAGACCCAGATCAGACGGCTCCTATAGGAGCCGTCTGATCAGGGTCTGCTCTGTTTGCTTATGGAATTTGATAGATCTGTTTTTTTAGTTTCTTAAATGGCTACAATGTTGCACCCACCATACTTCATTACAACTATTTTATCCATGAATATTAGGTAGGTATTGAAATTTGGGCAAAATATAGAACAGGGAAAGGGTTAAAGGTTAATTCACGGACCTTTCTTCACTACTTAGATTATGTTTAGTTCTTTGCTTACTACTTTATTGAAGGTTTTGAATACCTGCTCTACAGAAAAGAAATGAAACATGTAGAATTGTATATTTTTTAAACGTGATAAATAGAGCATTAAATTTTGCTCTTATAGGAGCAAATGCTCTATTTATCACAATAGTTTCAATAGATGACTTTTACTGAGGCGTCAGTATGAGGGAATTGGTTAAAGCTTACATGACAAGACTGTCAAAGCCATCTCCCCTTAGCTATCCCCCATTTTGGCTGTAATAACGTTTTCACCTTTCAGATAAATGCGTATCGCTAGCAGACCATTTCACTTTGAATATACAGCATACAAAGAGTTAATGTTTAAAGTCATGAGCAATATTCATGGCTGATAGCATTTATTAGTGTCTCAAACTTGGTGCATGATAGCTTATAAACAGAAATGCCTTTCAGATGATTTTTATGCCCCCAATGGCGGACATATAGTAATCGTGTTGTCTGTCCTTCCACTGTCCATCCCAAATTTCGTGTCCCTTCTATAACTTTTTCTGTGAATGGATTTCAAAATAACCTGTAACAAATGTTCACCACACAAAGATGATGTGTCACGTTTAACTCCCTGGTCCATTGGTCAAAGGTCAAGGTCACAGGGTACAATTTTGGGGGGGCATTTGTCACATGACTGTGACAGCTCTTGTTGATGTCTGGGAAAAAGGAACAGTTTTCATGAAAGCTTTAGCTCTTTATCTTGGAATTTCAACAGAATTCAAATAGTAAAATCTTCATTTTTCCACCAAACACTATGCAGGGCTGGAAAAATCCTTAAACTTTTACTGGTCCTGCCAACTGCTTTTGTCTTATTTTACTTAAATTCTTTGTCAAAATTTCTGAAATTCTACTCGTCCTGCAAGAAAGTTACTCATCATGGTAAGCGGACGAGTGGAAATTTCCAGGCCTGCTATGTTGTAACCACTCTTTAGAATCATCTTGAAGAGACTATTCTAAAGAGAGGTCACAAGATAGGGTTTGGTGGAGAAATAGAGGAGCTGTTCTTGAAAATGTTTTGATTTAATGCATCTTATCTTGGCTTCATGAAAGCTGTATCCTTTGTTGGAATTTCAATATATATTTCTCATCAGGGCCAATTATTGGAGAACCGGAGCAAAACACGTCTAGATGCTCTTATTTGCTATGGAAAGTTGAAAATGTCATAAATATGGAAATAAATAGTGTTGCCGAAGAAACACTAATAATTGAAAACAGAGTTGATAATAAATATCCTCATAACTGTTAGACTTAACATGAATCTCACACCCGAAGTAGATTACAAGATCATTTATATGTAAACTACTACGTTTTCAGTGTGCCAAATTCCTATTTTCTTATGTTAATTACTAAAGCAGAATTTGTAACGATCAGCATCACATTATTTTGAGTATATTTTTTATATGTCCCACCTGTGGGGGAGCATAATTATATATTTGCCCTTGTCCTTTAACCTTTACTCCATATATTTGTCTCCTGTGTATGCCTTTGCAAACAGAGTAGACCAAGATCAGGGTCCATGCTTATAAAGCTTTTTAGTTGAGTCTGTTCTCAAGTTTTTGATTGGTCAGATTTGAGCCAGTTTGTTTTCAAGCTTTTGATTGGTCAGATTTGAGCCCAGGCTCAAATCTGACCAATCAAAAGCTTGAGAACAAACTCAGACTCAACTAAAAAGTTTTATAAGCATGGGACCTGATGGTTCTGTAGGAGATATCTGATCAAGGTCTGTTCTATCTGCTTATGAAATTACAATAGACTTGACTCTACAGTTTCTACCAATACCAAAAACACATGTACTCATGCCATTATAAAAATTCAGCTGATAAATATTCATGATCTCATTATTTCTAAGATGAATATTTAACAGGTATTGAAAGTGTTAATAACCAAACTTTTTTTATTTGCAGATCAAGCTTGTAAACATCAGCAGCAATGACATTGTAGATGGGAACCAGAAGCTTACCTTAGGCCTCGTCTGGTCAATAATTCTTCACTGGCAGGTATGTAAACAAGTGATCAGGTATTCCAAACAAGTTGCATTCCTTCCTGGACTGTCATTATAGGAATGTTAGGTCTGATGTGCACCCACTGTTTATAGAGTCCCAGGACACAATGTTACAATGACACAAAGCTGTAGATAATAGGCATGTTTCATCATTTGTCCTCCAAATCTTGTTAGTACTCTTTTGAATTGTCTCTCAAACAGAGCTACAGATAAAAGGTGTGTACTCAAATATTAAAATCGTCATTTCTCCACCAAATCCTATACTGTGACCACTCTTTAGCTCTCAAACAGAGCTACAGATAAAAGGTGTGTACCCATATATTAAAATTGTCATTTCTCCACCAAATCCTATACTGTGACCACTCTTTAGCTCTCAAACAGAGCTACAGATAAAAGGTGTGTACCCATATATTAAAATTGTCATTTCTCCACCAAATCCTATACTGTGACCACTCTTTAGCTCTCAAACAGAGCTACAGATAAAAGGTGTGTACCCATATATTAAAATTGTCATTTCTCCACCAAATCCTATACTGTGACCACTCTTTAGAATCGTCTCCTCAAGACAATTCTTAAGAGTGGTCACAGTATAAGGTTTGGTGGAGAAATAAAGGAGCTATTCATGGATTTTCTATATTTACGCATCTTATCTGGACGTCTGCTCTCCAAGATGATTTTAATGGATACCTTATGAGATACACCTTTTGGCATAAATATAAAGCGAATAAATTACTAAGACTTTCATGAATATTCATGTAAGAATTAATGTCATGAATTATAATTATCAGGAATTTTATGATAGCATATGAAAACAAAGCATAATTATGAAAACAGAAGGTTTTGGCCATGACAGAAACTGTAGAACCTGATCTGATCCATTTGATCTGGATCAACTCTGTTTGAAAGGCATTAAAAGGCATCTAAGAGGTAAAGGGGTTAACCTGTTATTCCATAAAAAAGTTTTTTTTCGCAGACAGAATAGACGAAGATCAGATGGCTCCTGTAGGAGCCATCTGATCTTGGTCCACTCTGTTTGCTTATGAAATGATAAAGATCTGACTCTATGGTGTTTGCCTTGGCCAAAAATTCAAGAGTTGGGGTGTTATTTTAAAATATTCATGATGTCATCATTTTATACATGAATATATATTGAGTAATGATTAACCCATTCCCTCATAGGCTATTTTTAGATCCAACCTCTTTGAATAAATGTACCAAAAAGGAGCATTAACTAGAGAAAAGGAAAATTTAAGAATTATGTAGTTTGAAACCATTGTGATAAATAGAGCATTTGCTCCTGTAGGAGCAAATGCTCTATTTATCACGATGGTTTTAATAGATGACTTTTACAGAGGCGTAGAAAGGCGTATTTATGGAGGAAAGGGTTAAATTATCCTCTTATCTAGTGTTCAAACCTTTGATCCTGGCTCTAGTGTATGTGCATGTGTATGTGCGTGTGTACACTGTACAGCATTGTACCTATAGGAGCAAATGCTCTATTTATCACAGTGGTTTCAAGAAATGACTATTACAGAGGCGTTGAAATGCGTATTTATGGAGGAAAGGGTTAGCATTCAAAGAGTTCTAAGCTATTAAAGCCTGATATTACCTGCCTATCCTGGATTCTGTGGGTCGGTTCTTATTACTAGGGACTTCAAGTTGCTTCCCCATGCTATTTAACCCTTTCAATGCTGAATTTTTAAATGGACTATTCCAACATTCAGAGGTCAAGCTTACCACGAATATCGGGGATTTTTGTTATAAAGAAAAGTGTAACATGACAAACAGTGCAGACCCTGATGAGAGGGCTCTTAAAGGAGCCCTCTCATCTGGGACTGCACTGTTTGCAAAGGAAATTAGTTACTTGTTTCCTGTTTCCTGTTTCCTGCACTGGAAGGGTTAAAATGTTTGGAAGCTGGGAACCAACATTCACACAACCTTTTCCAAATATCAAACTGTTTTCAAATGTCACTTTTAATCTATTCCCTCATAGGCTATATTTAGACCCCATTCCCCATATAGGCTATTTTTAGACCCAACCTTTTTTAATAAATCTATTGAAAAGGACCACAATGGTTTCAAAAAGTGACTTTTACAGAGATGGCAAAAGGTGTCCATATGTGGGAAGTGGATAACCCTCTTAACCCTTCGCTTGCTATTCACGTCAATATACCTACCTGTAAATAGTGAAGACCCAGATGAGACAGCTCCTGTAGGAGCTGTCTCATCAGGGTCTGCACTATTTACAAGTTGATTGTGCAACCAGTGCACTCCACAGCAGTGATTGCACAGCGAAATATTTGTACACACTGAAGATATATGTAATTATACAACAGGACATGGGTAAAGAAGGAGACATGTATTTTAAAATTCAGCAAGAGAAGGGTTAAGTTTAAACCTGAGGCCCTCATGTCTTTAGGAGGCTTTCCAATACCAACTGATGGAAGCAGTTTCTATGCCTTCCTGTAGGAGCCATCTGATCAGGATCTGCTCTGTTCGCTTATGATATTATATAGATACGATTCTATAATAATATAATACAAATAATGGGACTTTAACCCTTATAGGCTATTTTTAGACCAAACCTCCTTTAATAAATCTACTGAAGAGGAGCATTTACTAGAGCAAAGGAAAATGTTAGAACTGTGTAGTACTGAAACCATTGTGGTAAATAGAGCATTAATTTTGCTCCTATGGAACAAATGCTGTATTTATCACAATGATTTCAAGAAGTGATTATAACAGAGGCGTAGAAAGGTGTGTTTATGGAGGAAAGGGTTAAAAAAAAGGACAGGAGAATCTTTCTCTCTAGGTCAGTAGAATAGAGTACAACCATACCTAATATGTGAGTGGAGAAAGCCATGACCAAAGGACTTATTCCAGTTCTCCAATAAATCCGACATCATTATATTCACTTGGGATATATAAATCCATGGGAGATTTCTGGTGGGAGAATTAATCCTATGTCTTTATAGTATGCTCTTAGCAGTTATGTGACATGGGATACTATAATTACCTTCAGGACTGGGACAAAATCGGGCAAATAGTGCTGACCCAAATTAGTTTTCTTGGGGTCTTCACTATTTGGTACAATTTCAGTCTACTTTAACCCTTTCCCTGTTCTATGTTTATTCCAAATTCCAGTACCTACTGAATATTCATGGACAAAATGGTTATAATGAAATATGAAAGATGGAACCTTGTACCTATTTGAGAAACTTAAACAGATCTATCAAATTCCTTTAGCAAACAGAGCAGACACTGATCAGACGGCTCCTATAGGAGCAGTCTAATCTGGGTCTTCTCTGTTTGACAATGCGTAGGACCCATAGTGTTTGTCGGTCGATCTGATCTCTTCTCACTGCATTCTACTGTTAGCAATGATTTCAGATTTGGAAATTTACTTGTCAAAAGGTTAACAACCTTTTCAACTATATTGGCCAAGTTTTGATAATCTTTGCAAACAGTTTTGACCCAGATGAGATGCAGAGTAGCTTCATGCTTGATCAGGATCCAAGATGTTTGAAACTATGACTATTCATTTCTATGGAATAATTTAACCCTTTCCTTCACAGGGTTTCACCCATTTGCAGACAGAGTAGACCCAGATCAGAAGGTTCCTATAGGAGCAGTCAGATCAGGGCCTGCCCTGTTTGCTAGTGGATTTTGAAAGATCTGTTTCTTTACTTTCTAAAATGGCTACAATGTTCCACATTCCATAATTATTTCATTATAACTATTATTGTTCATGAATATTCAGTAGGTATTGAAATTTGGAATAAACATAGAACAGGGAATGGGTTAAGAGACAAAGTAACCTTATATAGTTCGATTTAGAGCACTGAGCCATTACTGCACTTTTTAGCTCGTCTGTTTCGAAGAAATCACGAGCTATTGTCGTAACTCCGGCGTCCGTGTCGTCGTCGTTTGAAATCTTAACATTGACCATAACTTCTTAAATTTTTCATTTACAACCTTCATTTTTGGTATGCATGTTCATCTTGACAATGACGACAGACGAGCTTTGCACCCACTTGCGGTGCTCTTGTCTATTATTTATAGAAGTTGCAACCAATCTAATTTATAGGTAAGTGGACAATGATTGTCACAAGAAGCTCGTAGTAATCGTGCAGTATTAGTATACATATGCTTATTACAGGTCTGTATAACCACAAGTAACTCAGGAACTTAAACTACGGATGGACTCGTCCTAAAGGTCACAGCTCACGGGTCAAAATCAAACTATAGCTGATTACAAGATTTGCAGACAGTTACATAGTGTTGATAGAGTTAATAGTATTGGTATTATCAATTTACCTTGTAATTGTATCGTAACCACTTCAAGATGAACAGCAACTCTGAAGTGCTGCATGATAGAACAGATTAACATTTCTCTGTTGTCTGATATAGAAAACAATTATGATGATTTATAGGAATTATATGGGGAAATTTGCAATTCATTTTATAAGCCTTATCACAATTACAATGTGCCCTGGCTCAGCATACTAATCGAAGGTCAAGGTGACAGAGCAGGATACTTTTCCCCACATAGTAGATCAGAACCTTGTGCTACAAACACTAAAAGACACCCCCAAAACTCAATTTCCTGTTTTGTAATAATACTAAATAGGGAAATAAAACTTGCAATGTTTTTGTAAAAGGATTTGCAAACGACTGGAAACTATGCTTGAACCATTTTGACAATTGGGTCAGGGTGCATGTTCTTGAAAAAATTTGACAATTGTGTCAGGATGCATGTTCTTGAAACATTTTGACAATAGGGTAAGGAGCATGCATGTTCTTGAAACATTTTGACAATAGAGTATGGAACATGCACATTCTTTTAAAACATTTTGTCAATAGGGTAAGCGGCATGCATGTTCTTGAAATTGTTTGGCATTAGAGTAAACCCATTCCCTCATTGACACCTTTTGACGCCTCTGTAAAAGTCACTTTTTGAAACAGTTGTGACAAATAGAGCAATTGCTCGATAGGCTCCTATAAGAGCTGTCTGATCTGGTTCTATTCTATTTGTAATTGCTTGAAAAAGCATTTATATGAGTGAAAATGTGAAAGGCAGACATCAGAGATTCATATTGCAAAATTATGCAATAAAGTACCGTATATTCAGAGCTACAGATTATAAAGGTGCATACAAAAAACTAAATTCGTCATTTCTCCACCAAACCCTATACTGTGACCATTCTTTAGAATCGTCTTGAAGAGACGATTCTAAAGAGTGGTCACAGTATATGGTTTGGTGGAGAAATAAAGAGGTTATTCTTGAAAGTGTTTAAATTAAAGCATCCTATCTGGACCTCGTATATTCTAAAAAGGCTAAAACAGTACTACACGTATTACCACTTTAACCCTTTCCCTGTTCAATATTTATTCCAAATTTAATTACCTACCGAATATTCATGGTCAAAACAGTTACAATGAAATATGGAAGGTGGAACATTGTAGCCATATTAGAAACTAAAGAAACATCTTTCAAATTCCACCAGCAAACAGAGCAGACCCTGATCAGATGGCTTCTCTAGGAGCTGTCTGATTTGGTCTACTCTGTTTGCAAATACGTGAAAAGATGTTTATATGAAGGAAAGAGTTAAATTTGATTATTATAACATGTATGGTTTTATAACTTTATACGTATCAGTATTTGTAAATTTTGCCGCTGCTAAAAATTCTAGGGCAGGAAAATCTCGTGAGAAGCTTGTTTATGGCCTATATATAGTTTCCCTCCAGATTTTCCCATGCTTGAATTTATGACCGAGATAAATTTTAAAGAGTCAATCATTGATATGCATATTATGATAAATCTTAACCCTTTCCCTGTTCTATGTTTATTTGAATGTTCAATACCTACTGATTAATGATGGACAAAATAGTTATAAATTGAAATATGGAACATGGAACATTGTAGCCATTTTAGAAAGTAAAGAAACAGATCTATCGAATTCCATTAGCAAACAGAGCAGACCCTGATCAGACGGCTCCTACAGAAGCCGTCTGATCTGGGTCTACTCTGTTTGCAAATGTGTGGATACACGTTTATATGAAGGAAAGGGTAAAATGTTAAATACGAGTAAACTTTCTCGTGGTAATAGTTATGCTAAAGTATGCACAGGTGTTTCATGAATGTGATTTATTGTAATGTAATTGCGACGTCTGCTTACCCTTTACTTCATAAATACGCCTTTCTACACCTTTGTAAACAGAGTAGACCCAGATCAGATGGCTCCTATAGGAGCCGTCTGATCAGAGTCTTCTTCTCTGTTTGCTTATATTATAATTACAAAATATAGACATGAATGATGATTCTACAGTTTCTGCCATGGCCAAAAATACCTGTGTCCTTGTGCTATTATAACAATTAATCTTATTAATATTCATGATGTAATTATTTTTACATACATATTCATGGAGTGAAGGGTTAAGTATTTGGACATCTGATCTTCTATTCCCTCTCCACTGGTTTGTGAAGCTGATCAAATCAATCTGATATCTTTAAATTAGTCTGACATGGTATCAAATGTTTCATTCCTACATTATTTGCCTGAATTTTTAGAGTAGTTAGTGTATCTTCTATCAATCCTATCTTATACATGTTACTCCATGAATATTTATGTAAAAAATAATGATATCATGAATATTAATTAGATTAATTGTAATGATACATGTAGCACACAAACACACGAAGATTTGGTCACGGCAGAAGCGCTATAGAACCTTACCTTTATTTTATCATAAGCGAACAGAGTAAACCCTTATCAGATGGCTCCTATAGGAGCAGTCTGATCTGGGTCGACTGTGTTTGCAAATGCGTGAAAAAAAAGGGTTTAACCCTTCGCTTGCTGAATTTTAAAATACTTTTCTCCTTCTTTACCCATGTCCTGTTGTATATTTACATTTATCTTCACTGTGTACAAGTATTTCGCTGTGCAATCACTGCTGCGGAGTGCTCTGGTTGCACAATCAACTTGTAAATAGTGCAGACCCTGATGAGACAGCTCCTGCAGGAGCTGTCTCATCTGGGTCTTCACTATTTACAGGTAGGTATATTGACGCGAATAGCAAGCGAAGGGTTAATAGTCTAAATAATTTGGATCATAGATATGCAATAAGGCTCTTAGCCCTTCGAAGTGACTATTCTAAAGAGTAGGGTTTGGTGGAGAAATAAAGAAGTATTGTTATGCTTTAACCCTTTCCCTCTTATTGACGACTTTTGACGACTCTGTAAAAGTCACTTTGAGAAACCATTGTGATAAATAGAGCATTTGCTCTATTTATCACAATGGTTTCAAACTACAACATTCTGAAATTTTCCTTTTCTCTAGTTAATGCTCCTTTTAGGTGGATTTATTCGAAGAGGTTGTATCTAAAAATAGCCTATACGGTAATGGGTTAAAATATTTTAATGTACGGATCTTATCTGGATCACTGTGTATGATAAACAATGATGAAAATTCAGAGTTGAACGGGTTAACATCTCATCTGAATCTTAACCCTTTCGCTGCCAAACACTGTCGTCTGCTAACTTTGTCGTCTGCTACAAATTTTCATTTTCTTGATTTTCTTCATTTTTGTTTCAAAAACATAGTAACAGTAACAAACAGTTTGGATCCTGATGAGACGCCGAGTTACTCGGCGTCTCATCTGGATCCAAACTGTTTGCATAGGTAATCACAGATCCGGCATTGGCAGTGAAAGGGTTAATAGTTAACAAAGATAAATTTTACTGTTGTATCATTGCCAAATTGTGTCAACTGCAATCTACATGTGATGTGTGCACAACAGTGAGATGTTTTACTTGCAGTCAATGTGTACATTTTGTAAACAAGAAAGCTGATTTATAGGAACTCGTTCAGCAGCCATTTGATCTGGGTCTGCATTATTTGCCTAAGTTACTTAAGGAAAATAAGAGAATGTGTCACATTTTAACCCTTCTCTTGCTGAATTTTAAAATGCATATCCTCTTCTTTACCCATGCCCTGTTGTATAATTACATATATCTTCACTGTGTACAAGTATTTCGCTGTGCAATCGCTGCTGTGGAGTGCACTGGTTGCATAATGAACTTGTAAATAGTGCAGACGCTGATGAGATAGCTCCTGCAGGAGCTGTCTCATCTGAGTGTCCACTATTTACAGGTAGGTATATTGACGTGAATAGCAAGCGAAGGGTTAAAACATGATTATTGTACTATATGTGTATTTCCAGGTCAAAGATGTTATGAAAGATCTGATGGATGATCTCAGACAAACCAACCTGGAACGCACCTTACTTGTTTGGTGCAGACAGTCAACCCAGGAGTAAGTAACAGCTATTGTCAGTTAAGGGAGATAATAAGTAAAGAGTGGAAAAAAATCCTCGCAGGAGGGATGAGCGTAAATTAGAATGAGAAGTATCTAGTTTTGATCTCATTAACTCATTGATGTGTTAATTTGTGATTAACTAAGGAAACTCAGTTACTGAGGTTTTAGAGGCAATCCATATAAGAATTTTTATGAGTGTCTGTTGTTTTTGCATCTGTTTCAGAGATCGGGGTCCATGCCTATAAAACTTTTAGTTGAGTCTGAGTTCGTTCTCAAGTTTTTGATTGGTCAGAAGCTTGAGAACTCAAATCTGGCCAATCAAAAGCTTGATAACGAACTCAGACTCAACTAAAAAGCTTTATAAGCATAGATCCTGATTCTCCACTGTTTATGATGGTAATAAATGTGATTTTTGTATTAACCCTTTACTCCATAAATACGCCTTTCTACACCTTTGCAGATCAGACCCAGATCAGACAGCTCATGTAGGAGCTGTCTGACTAGTGTCTGCCCTGTTTGCTTATGGAATTGTATAGATCTGATCCTACAGTTTTTGTCAGAGCAAAACATTCCCTTGAAAGTTTCACAATATAAAAATTACCGGTAAGTTCTTGAATATCCATGAAGTGACCAATTCACTCATTAGCCCTTTACTCTATGAATATTCATGTAAGAAATAATGACATCATGAATATTAATTAGATTAATTTTTAAAATGGCATATTTAAACATGAAATTTTTCCAAGGCAGAAACTAGAGAATCAGATCTATATTATATCCATAAGCAAACAGAGCAGATCCTGATTAGACAGCTCCTATCTGACGTCTGATCTGGGTCTACTGGAATAAAGGGTTATTGTCCATTAAGGAAATGGTTAACTTATATTCATATTGGGCGGAGTCTTGCATGAATATGCATTAGGTTAAAGTTCAGACAAAGTGATGTGTCCAATAATGATTTCTGTTTCTTCTTCAGATATGCCCAGGTGCAAGTCAAGAACTTCACCACCAGCTGGCGGTCTGGGCTGGCCTTCTGTGCCCTCATACACAAATACAGGTAAGATTGTTTCTTGTTTCTTCATCCTCACAGCAAAACCATTATGGTCAAGTGGATTTTTGCATAGTCATTTCAGAGAAGTTTCATTTTTGTTAACCCATTCCCGCATATTGACGCCTTTTGACGCTTCTGTAAAAGACACTTTGTGAAACCATTTTGATAAATAGAACATTTGCTCGTTTTTCTGTAAAAGACACTTTGTGAAACCATTTTGATAAATAGAACATTTGCTCCTAAGGAGCAAATGCTCTATTTATCACAATGGTTTCAAGACTACACAATTCTGAAAATATCCTTTTCTCTAGTTAATGCTCCTTTTTGGTAGATTGAATCAAAGGGGTTAGGTCTAAAAATAGCCTAAGTGGGAATGGGTTAAGTGATTGTAGTCTTACAGATACACAATGACCTTTGCAAAGAGGTTAGGATTCATTTGAGATGTAAGTTACCTTGATTTTTATCAATATCAAAGAGGTTGACACGTTTTAACCTTTTCCCTGTTGTATGTTTATTCCAAATTTCAAAACCTTAAATATTCATGGACAAAATAGTTATAATGGAATGTGGAAGGTGAAATATTTTGTAGCAATTTTAGAATCTAAAGAAACAGATCGGACTTTATAACCATTAAATAAAAAAAATATAATTTCAAAATACAGCTTAATGCAGACTTAAAGCAATGCAAAAAGCTCCCCATGAGCTTTCTACATTGTTTTAATTCTATATTAAGCATTTACCTGTCTACAAAATGTAACCCCCCCCCCCCACACACACACACAAAGGAGCATGTATTGGAATTAATACAGTGTGACAAAGTTGCTTTTGTTATTTTTGGTAAGGTCAGTTAGAAACTTGTTTCTTTCAAAGAAGAACTCTAGCGAGATCAATACCCATCTTATCTACTGTTCGGATGAAGAGTTCCGGGTTTTAATTTTACGAGCTTAGTGTAGAGCAGCCACTTAAGCTATATCCTGTAAAAAAACCTATTGTCTGCTCAGACTCTGATATGAATTAAGTTGTACTCAGAGCTCCAGATAAGATGCGTAAATTAATATATTTTCATGTATAACTTCTTTATTTCTCCACCAATCCCTATGTTGTGACCACTCTTTAGAATCGTCTCTTCGAGACTATTCTAAAGAGTGGTCACAACATAGGGATTGGTGGAGAAATGACGATTTTAGTATTAGAGAACGCGCCATTATCTGTATCTCTGTTACTCACTTGCTATTTTATCAAGCTATTGAGAAACTACTCACCAAGTGGCAAACAGCTTTGATCCTGATAAGACGTCAAGTGACTTCTGAGTCCAAGGTGTTTGTAAATGATGGTATGGTCGCAATGGCCAGCACAAGGGATTAAATAATAAGCATCGGATTTTTTAAAAGCAGGTGAATGCTTAATGCAGAATGAATGTAATGCATTATAAAGTCCTAACAGGAGCTTTCTGCATTACTTTTGTCATACATTTAGCTACCACCTAGTCTTGTAACTTTTTTAAATGGCCACTTTAACACTTAACCCTTTCCCTGTTTTATGTTTATTCCAAATTTCAATACCTAATGAATATTCATTAACAATATAGTTGTAATCAGGGCTCTAGAAATCCGGAAAATTGCCGGTCTGGACCGATTTTTGTCTTCTCAGACCGGTTTGTACGACAGAATTTGAAAAAAAATCGGTCCCAAAATTTCAAGCAGAATACACGTATCTAATTAGAATCATCGGTCTATTAGCTAAATGTTGCAATTCGTAAGTGCCCTATCATAAACGTGTCAAAGGATTAAATGCCTGGGGTCAGGATTATGGGCCAGTCGGTCTTGACATACTTACCTCTTGCAGCTAGCCACTGAGCCATGTAATATTGATAAGACGTGCTAGGCATTGTGCACTTCGTCTATTTCTTATGCCGCAAACAGTTCTAATTGTTTATGCAGTAATTGGCATTGATGTCGTAATTACCTACCTTTTACCTGGTAACAAACGGTCCGTAGTAAATTAATGAAATGTCACCTAATTATGTTTGTTTATTTAATTACTGTAAGAGTCCGTATATTTAGGCTACTCTATTTTTTTGTATTTAAAAAGAAGGATATGTTTATCGAAAGAATTAGATCTGTAATCAAGACTGAAATGTCACTGACACATAACATTTTTGTATCAGGTTTTTATGAGCAAATACTCTCTTGATATCCATCAGCAACAGAATTTACTTTGAAGAATCATAACAAAAAGTCAACAAAAGTCCGGATGATTCCACAGGGGGCCGCCACAATGAAGTATGAACCTGGGCAGAAAAAAATGTATGATCACGAGATATATAGACTATAAATATATCTAGTGTTCATACATTTTTTTCTGTCCAGGTTCATACTTCATTGTGACGGTCCCTATATATCTAGTGTTCATGCATTTTTTTCTGTCCAGGTTCATACTTCATTGGGACGGTCCCCTGTGCTTGATTCAAGTTAAAGGTTGACCTATTTTCGAGACTCCACATTTAAAGAGCTCCATTTATTGTACTGAAGTCAGTGAAGAGAAAAACAATTCTGAGTAGTGGCTTTCGTTTATCTGATGAGAAATACGTATGCATCATAAGCTAAATTATAATTACCAATCATGTAAGCTAGTGGCCTTGCTTCTCTTTCAAAGCCTTCAAAACTGCCATGCATGCCGACTTGAAATGTCATTAGTTTTCGCGAATGTCAACTGTCATTAGTTTTCACAAATTTCGATATTTAATGCTGTCATATTATTACAAACAAACTATAAGGGGACAAATGGCACATATTCAAGCATACTAACAGGGGACATATATTGAGGGGCTAATGTCCGCTCATCGAAAATTGGTGGGGCAAATGTCCGGGTGGCTAATGTCCGTTTCACGGCTGGACCGGTTGGGATTTGAAAATTTCTAGAGCCCTGGTTGTAATGAAATATGGAAGGTGGAATATTGTAGCCATTTTAGAAACCAAAGAAACAGACCTATCAAATTCCATAAGCAAACAGAGCAGACCCTGATCAGATGGTTCCTATAGAGCCATCTGATCTGGGTCTTCTCTGTTTGTAAACATGTGTGAAAACACTTTTATATGAGGGAAATGCCTTTGCAAACAGAGTAGACCCAGGTCATATGGCTCCTGTAGGAGGTCATGGTCTGCTCTGTATGCTTATGGTATAATATACCGGTAGGTCTGATTCTACATTTTTTGTCACTGTCAAAATATCTTGTGTTTATATATTCATATCTCAGTACAAAGATTTAACTTAACCCTTTCCTTCATATAAACACCTTTTCATGCATTTGCAAACAGATCAGACCCAGATCAGATGGCTCCTATAGGAGCCATCTAATCAGGGTCTGCTCTGTTTGCTAATGGAATTTGATAGATTTGTTTCTTTAGTTTCTAAAATGGCTACAATTTTCCACCTTCTATAATTCATTATAACTATTTTGTCAATGAATATTCAGTAGCTATTGAAATTTGGAATAAACAAAGAAAAGGGAAAGGGTTAATATTCATCATGTGATTATTTTTTATATGGGGTAAAGGGTTATTGGCCTCGTGAAAGAGGTCTTACTGTATATATTACTGGCAGTAGTTTACAACAGTATGCTAAACACCCGGCAAATGTCAACAGGCTAATGTAATGAATAAATAACCTGGAAAAATCCCAAAATATTGGAGTCAGTGACAGAGAGGTGTTGGATGTATAGCCATTACCCTCTCGTTGGGTTTTTTGTTCCAAATCAGTATTTGATCAATTGAGCAGCTAATATGGGTTCAAACCAATACCATTATAGTATATTTACAAAAAATGGAACACATAATTCACTTTTAGAATTGAACAACACCATTTTCAGTAAACATATGCTGTATGCTTAATGTATTTACACTTTACCAATGCGAAGGAGCTTTCTGTATGACTCTCAACCTGCATTAATCTGCCACCTTTCTAAATGACCAGCACTGATACTTATTTTAACGTCTGATTATAGCTTATGTTGTCAAATATCACTCAGACTCAGTTTACCCAGCAGACTGGTTTACCCTCAAGAGGTCCAGATAAGATGCATAAATTTTCACATTTTCGAGAATAGCTCCTTTATTTCTCAACCCAACCCTTAACCCATTACCTCATAAGCTATTTTTAGATACAACTTCTTTGAATAGATCTACCGAAAATGAGCATTAACTAGAGAAAAGGAAAGTTTTAGAAATTTGTAGTTTGAAACCATTGTGATAAATAGAGCATTTGCTCCTATAGGAGCAAATGCTCTATTTATCACAATGGTTTCACAAAGTGACTTTTACAGAGTCATCAAAAGTCATCAATATCAGGGAATGGGTTAACTGTGACCACTCTTTGAGACAATTCTAAAGAGTGGTAACAGTATAGGGTTTGGTGGAGAAACGAGACTTTTAGTATTTATCTGTTGCTCAGTACTCTTATCCTGCGAGGCGAGACCTTACTCGCAATTTGCAAATAGCATGGATCTAGGTGAAATGATTAATAACTTGACATCTCATCAGGATCCTCAGTCGATAGCTATTTAAAAGCTGGAACCAATCTAAATTAAGTGAAAACTGTAACAGATCAGTAGCAGACATTGTTTTTGTGGCTGTGCTAACCCTTTCCTCCATAGGCTATTTTTAGACCCAAGCTCTTTGAATGAATCTACCGAAAAGGAGCATTTATGTACTAATCTACCGAAAAGGAGCATTTATGTACTAGAGAAAAGGAAAATGTTAGAATTGTGTAGTATTGAAACCATTGTGATAAATATGCTAGAAAGGCGTATTGATGGAGGAAAGGGCTAACAGACATACAAAAATATGCAAGCAATGCAAGACTAGAACTGACACTGATGTTCAGTGGCTGCCATAGAATATCTCGTTTTGTGCATAATTATTGATAATATGACAAATTGTGTGGTGTTTGCTCAGTATCCAAACCACTTACAATTGACATCCAGAGCTCCAGATAAAGGTGCGTACACACATGCTAAAATCGTCATTTCTCCACCAAACCCTATACCGTGACCACTCTTTAGAATCGTCTCGAAGAGACGATTCCAAAGAGTGGTCACAGTATAGGGTTTGGTGGGGAAATAAAAGAGCTATTCTCGAAAATGTTTAAATTTACGCATCTTATCTGGACCTCTGGACATCTCACTATTAACTGTAGCATGTTTTACAGTATTAACTGTAGCAAGGTTTATATGTACAGTGTGAATACAGTTTACCCCAGTCTGGTATGAAAGGTGAACATCCGTTAATTACAAGGTGGTTGCCGTTATGTAATTATTTTGACATTAGCCTGTAAATATTTGTTGCAGAACCATTTTCCTTCCTTGTTTTACACTCGTAATTAAATCAGCTGAATTTGACTGTTAGTAGGTGTTTAAACCAAAACTAGCACTACAGTTTACATAGTTCTTTGAAGTAGTTAGTACAGATAGAATACTTCACTTTACAGTCTTTAAATTCATGATGGGCATAGTCATGCATTAAACTCGTTAGACAAACGCTATCACTGCCTTTACTTTATAAATATGCTTTTCTACGCTTTTGTAAACAGAGTAGATCCACATCAGATTTTCTCATGAATATACACGGAGTAAATGTTTAGTATATTATGTGTATTTTCTAGTATTTTCATTACTGAAAAAAATCAGATTGGGTGGAGTTTGGGTACGCTTTGGCTATGTTTACGTGAAAGCTTTGAGTTTTGATTTGCAAAGTGCTACATTAAGTACAATAAATCCCCTTTAAAGCCACCAACAAAAAAAATCTTAATTCTGTGTCTTAACCAATTCGCTCATATTCATGCCTTTTGACGCCTCTGTGAAAGTCACTTTTTGAAACCATTGTGATAAATAGAGCATCTGCTCCATAGGAGCAAATGCTCCATTTATCACAATGGTTTCAAAACTATACAATTCTAAAATGTTCCTTTCCTCTAGTAAATGTTCCTTTTCGGTAGATTTATTCAAAGAGGTTGGGTCTAAAAATAGCCTATGAGGTAATGGGTTAAAGTCTGATGGAAAATTAATGCTGGATTAAAGAAATGCAGAAAGCTCCTCCATGAGCTTTTTGCATTCATTTCATCCTGCACAAAGCAACCACTTGTTTTTCAAGTCACCAATGTTTATTCATACATCGGTTCTTTTAGAGTTGTTTTACTTATAATTATGCTGTTTTTAAACATGTACTTTCAGACCAGAGTTGTTTAACTATGACAGTCTTCTAGAGAGAGGCAATGAGGAAAACCTTGAACTTGCCTTCAAAACAGCCAGTGAACATCTCAGTGTGGACAGGCTCCTAGACCCAGAAGGTGAGAATGAAATATCTCATAGATATACCTGATAGTATCTCATAGATATACCTGATAGTGCATTTTACAAATAGTAGACCCATTTGAAATGAATTTGTCTATTGAATTATATATAGATCTTATTCTACAGTTTCCGTAATGGCCAAAATGTCCATATGCCATTAAAAGACTTAAGTAATAACAGTGGAAAAGATTATTTGCTGAGAGTCTTTTCTGTGTCTACACTGTTAAGAAAACAGACTTTTTCATAAGCCTTACCCTAATATAAATGCCTTTTCATGCATTTGCAAACAGAGTACACCCAGATCAGACTGATCCTATAGGGTCTGCTCTGTTTGCTTTTGACATGATATAGTTCTGATTCTAAACTTTTTGTCAAAGCAAACAAATCTTCCTTGTAAAATTTACATTATAAAAGATCAGTTAATGAATATTCATGATGTCGTTAGTTCTTACATGAATATTGATAAAGGAAATATTTGAATTCCAAACAAGAATACTCAACCAGATTTTCAGACAGTAAACAAGCATTGGGTCTAAGCTTTCTTAGGTAGATTTGGTTAAAGTCAAGGACACTGACTATTAGAACAATCCTATTAATTAACCCTTTCCCTGTTCTGTATTTAGGTCCAATTTCAATATCTGCTGAATATTCATTAACAAAATAGTTATAAAGAAATATGGAAGGTGGAACATTGTAGACATATTAGAAAGCAAAGAAAAAGATCTATCAAATTCTATTAGCAAACAGAGCAGACCCTGATCAGACGGCCTTTCTTTCTTTCTTTTCTTTAACCCTTTCCCTGTTCTATTTTTATTTCCAATTTCAATACCTACTGACTATCAATGGACAAAAACGCTATAGTGAAATATGGAATGTGAATCATTGTAGCCATTTTAAAAAGTAAAGAAACAGACCTATCAAATTCCATTAGCAAACACAGAAGACCCTGATCAGACGGTTCCCATAGGAGCCATCTGATCTGGGTCTACTCTGTTTGCAAATGCAATAAAAACACGTTTATATGAGGGAAAGGGTTAACCCTTATAAAGCTGACTTTTCAAATAGACTATTCTAAAATTCAAAATTTAAAAAATTATGGTGCATATTTAGAGATTATTCTAAAGAAAAGTGTAACGTTACAAACAGTGCATACCCTGATGAGAGGGCTCCTCTAGGAGCTCTCTCATCTGGGTCTACACTGTTTGAAAAGAACATTAGTGACTCGTGTCCTGCACTGTAAGGATGAATGGTTCATCATTATTCTGTATGAAATTATTGAATTTGCCAGTATACCATGATCAGATAGCTCCTCTAGGTACCTCTTGATCAGGATCTACACAGTTAATCATTCTAAATCATCTGGCCAATTTGAACCTTTCAGACTGTGTACACATTATAGCTAAACACTAATGTGCCATTTCACTTCCAATATTCAGCATTGGAATTGTCAACCCTTTCCTTCAAATAAACACATTTTCATGCATTTGCAAACAGAGTAGACCCAGATCAGACGGCTCCTATAGGAGCCGTTTGATCAAGGTCAGCTCTGTTTGCTATTGGAATTTGTTAGATCTATTTCTTTACTTTCTAAAATGGCTACAATGTTTCACATTCCGTATTTCATTATAGCGTTTTTGTCCATTGATAGTCAGTAGGTATTGAAATTTGGAATAAACATAGAACAGGGAAAGGGTTAAAATTTAGTGCCAGACATTTGGCCACTTTGTTACTGACATCTAATAGATTTCCACTAGTTTGAAAGCTTTCAACTCAAAATAACCTTTGTCTGTAACTAATGCTGTCTGCTTCACCCTGTAAAAAATATTTCTCTTCAATAGAAATAAACAGTGTGTGAGTGACGAGCAGTTTGGATTCTGATTAGTTACTCAGTGTCCAATTTGGATCCAAACCGTTTTCAAAGGTCATCACAGAGTAGACCCTGATCAGATGTGCACCTGATGGCTATGGAATTACAGTGAAACCCCGCTAATGCGACCACTTAATAAACAGCCACTGATGTCGTTTAAAGCAGGTGGTTGCTTAATGCAGGACGAAAGTTATGCAGAAAACTCCTATAGGAGCTTTCTGCATAACTTTCGTCCTGCATTAAGCTACCACCTGCCTCTGCCACCCAGAATTATGCCCCTTTTTGGTGGTCGTATTAGCGGGGGTTTACTGTATACAGATTCTGCTATGACTGAAAAAAGCACATGACTGCAGTTTCTTCCATAGCTTAAACTTCCTGTGTTCATATGCCGTTATTTTAACCCTTTCCTCCATAAATATGCCTTTCTACGCCTCTGTAAAAGTCACCTGTTGAAACCGTTGTGAAAAATAGAGCATTTGCTCCTATATGAACAAATGCTCTATTTATCACGATGGTTTCAAACTACAAAATTCTAAAAGTTTCCTTTTCTGTAATTAATGCTCCTTTTGGGTAGATTTATTCAAAGTGGTTGGATCTAAAAATAGCCTATGGAGGAATGGGTTAAATGAAAAATCATCAAATTAACATGTCATTATATCTTGCATAAATAATTATCAGGTCAAAGGTTAATATAAATAAAACCATCCACTCGACTGTATGTTTAACCCATTACCTCATAGGCTATTTTTAGATACAACCTCTTTGAATAAATCTACCGAAAAGGAGCATCAACTAGAGAAAAGGACTATTTTAGAATTTTGTAGTTTGAAACCATTGTAATAAATAGAGCATTTGCTCCTATAGGAGCAAATGCTCTATTTATTACAATGGTTTCATAAAGTGAATTTTACAGAGTCGTCAAAAGTCGCCAATATCAGGGAATGGGTTAAGAATATGCTGATCTGGATGTTTGAATAGTAAATGGATCTACAACAAAATATTGTACATAAATACTTAAACTGCTCTGATCTAATATTTCGACCACTAAGGGCCTTTGTCAAAGATTATCATGTCAAAATACACGTCACATTTTTGTTACATGCATTCAGCCATAAATCAGAGCAGTTTAAGTATTTATGTATTATATTAATTCCCTATTTTGGAATATTTACTTCATAACAAAATATTGTTTATTATCTATCAAACAATAATGATCAGTTTTATATAAATAATACAGATTTATTACATGGGGGAAAAAAGCTTAACATTTTGTTAGATAATGTAAGATAATAATAGGAAGGATCAAAATTATGTAAGTAATGGTTAACCCTTTCCTTCATACAAACACCTTTTCATGACATGGCAAACAGAGTTGACCCAGATCAGAAGGTTCCTGTGTTTGCTTATGGAAATTTATAGATCTGATTATGCAGTTTCCACAACAGTGAAAAAACAAACTTTCCCATGTTCCATTTTATTGATTCTGTCTATGAATATTTATGAGGTGAAGAAATCTTGTATAAATATTTAACAGGGAAAGGGTTAATGAAGACAGGAGTCTGAGCTCAAGACAAATTTACTGTCTCTACTTTTTCAGAGAAAAAACGTCAAGGCCTTGCCATAGCCTTTGTGTTGTCATTGTTGTCATCAGTGTTGCGCAAAAAACATTGACTTTTTTGTCACGGATCAACATCAGAGAAAAAAAAGAGCTACAGCAGAACCCCTCTAATGCGACCACTTGGTGAATAAACATGGGTGTGTTTATAAGCAGGTGGTTGCTTAATGCAGGACACAAGTAATGCAGAAAGTTCCTAGGAGCTTTCTGCATTACTTTTGTCCTGCATTAAGCTACCACCTGCATATAACACCCAGAATTATACCTCTTTTAGGTGGTCGCATTAGTGGGGTTTTACTGTATTGTCATAACTCCAGCTTCCGTGTTATTATTGTCATTGTCGTCAGGAACATTTACCTTTGACTATTACTCCTTTACTATTCTTGCTAATCTTATGAAGCTTCACACACTTGTTCACCATCACACTGACTACAATTGAACAGATGAAAGTTGGCACCCACATGTGGCGCTATTGTTTTATATTGGTATGAACTGTAGGGTCAGATCGATTATAATTTCATAAACAAACAGAGCAGACCCTGATCAGACTGTTCCTTTAGGAGCAGTCTGATATATGACTACTCTGTTTGCAAATGCGTGATACAGCATTTGTATGAGGGGAAAGGATTAACCCTTTCCCTCATATAAACTTGTTTTCAAGCATTTGCAAACAGAGTAGACCCTCTGATCAGGGTCTGCTCTGTTTGCTAATGGAATTTGATAGATCTGCTTCTTTACTTTCTAAAATGGCTACAATGTTCCACCTTCTATATTTGATTATAATAATTATCCCATGAATATTCAGTAGGTATTGAAATTTAGACTAAATATAGAACAGGGAAAGGATTAACACTGACCAGATAGATATGCCTGTCACACCTTTTCAAACAGAGTAGACCTAGATCAGACAGCTCTCATAGGATCTGATCAGGGTCTGCTCTGAAATAATAAAAAGCTGATATACAATTTCTGCCATGGCTAAAATTTCCATTGCTCATGGGCTATTATTAAAAAGTGAATTAGCCCTTTCTACGCCACTGTAATAGTCACTTCTTGAAACCATGGTGATAAATAGAACATTTGCTCCATCGCAGCAAATAGTCTATTTATCACAATGGTTTCAATACTACACAATTCTAACATTTTTCTTTTCTCTAGTAAATGCTCCTTTTTGGTAGATTTATTCAAAGAGGTTGGGTCTAAAATAGCCTATGAGGGAATGGGTTAATGAATATTTATGAAATCATGAATTCTTGTATAAATATTCATGAGGCAATTAAAGAGTTAACACTGAAGATGCTTTGGAATAATAAAAATTAAGTAGAGCACTGAGGATATTACATAATTTGGAACACTGACAATTGAATTATAATTGAATAAAACCACTTGGTGCGGAGAAACTTCAAACATACCATAATTGCCCTAAGTATTAGGACTGACACGCATAGGTAAATAGTGCAGACCCTGATCAAACTTCTCCTTCAGGTCTTCACCATTTGCTACTATGTCAGTTTAAGTTGAAGTTTGTTTGAAACTGACTTATTCAGCTGTACAATCTGGTAGAGAAGGGAGACTCTGTGTCCGAATTCTTAGGATAATTGGGATAAGGCGCATGATAGACTGCAGTGTCTGTACACAGACTGTGGACTTTATTGCTCCAATGTTGTCTCTTTTATTATCAATCAGAAGAAATTGTTTCAGCCCTTTCCCTCATTGCAAACAGAGAAGACCCGGATCAGATGGCTCCTGTAGGAGCTGTCTGATCTGGATTTATTCAGTTTGCATATGGAATTATAGAGATTTAATCCTAGTTTTTGTCAAAGCAAAAAATTCCCTTGAAAATTTTACATTAAAACTGATTTTTGAAGTGACCATTTCACGCATAAATGTTCATAAGGGAAAGAGTTAAATCATTATTCTGCTTACGCCATTGTCAAACCTCACTGGCATTTTCAAACATCTTTTTTATTTTTTGCCAGATGTCAATGTGGATCACCCAGACAAGAAGTCCATCATGATGTACCTAATGTGCATGTTTAAAGTGCTGCCCCACTCAGACATAACGCTTGATGCAGACAGCGATGTTCCAACAAGTCCCATAACTCCTGACTCTTCCATGTCCCCTTCAGCTGCAGTTGGGGTCACAGAGTCAAAAACTTCAACAGTAAGTCATTAAGTGCAAGACTGGACTTAACCAGTAGTAAATATTAATTAGGCAGACCAGTGTCAGTTTTATTTATTCAAGTCTAAAATGAGAAAAAAGTATAGAATAGTCTAATCTGAAGTGAATAACAGTTCAGTCTCAATAAGTGTATAAGGCAGCTCATTATCAAGTGTACAAGGCAGTTCAGCCACAGTTGTAAGACACTTCTGTAAGACAGTTTAGTTTCAAGTGTATAAGACTGTCCTGAGTTTTAAGTGTAAGGCAGTTCAGTTTCAAGTTTATAAGGCAGTTCAGTCTCAACTTAACCCTTTCCCTTATAGTAACGTGTTTTCACGCATTTGCAAACAGAGTAGACCCAGATCAGACGGCTCCTAGAGGAGCCATCTGATCAGGGTCTGCTCTGCTTGCTTATGGATTTTGATAGAGCTGTTTCTTTACTTTCTAAAATAGATGAAATGTCCCACCTTCCATATTTGATTATAACTGTTTAGTTTATGAATATTCAGTGGGTATTAAACTTTGGACTAAATATAGAACAGGGAAAGGGTTAAGACAGTCCAGTTTTAAGCTGTACAGTCTCTAGAGTAATGCAGTCTAGTTTTAAGTGTATAAGGCAGTCCAGTATCAAGTGTATAACGCTGTCCAGTTTCATGTGTTTAAGGCAGCTAGGTCTCAAGTTTAAGACAGTTCAATCTTAGGTGTAAAGCAGTTAAGTCTCATATATATGTAAAAATAAATTTAGTCTCAAGTGTAACACAGTTTAGCCTCAAATATGGACAATCCAGATTCAAATATTGATACATAGTCTTCAGTCTGCAGTACATAGCAAATATTTCAATTGTAAATATGTACTTGTCCATTCTCACATACATAAGGCAGTCAGTTTCAAATGTAAGACTTTAAATGTCAAGGGGCTGGTTTATACTAAAGATCGTACTACTGAAATGATTGTACATGTATACTCTACATACAGTAGAACCTGTCTTAACCCATTATCTCATAGGCTATTTTTAGATACAACCTCTTTGTATAAATCTACCGAAAAGGAGCATTAGCTAGAGAAAAGGAAAACTTTAGAATTTTGTAGTTTGAAACCATTGTGATAAATAGAGCATTTGCTCCTTTAGGAGCAAATGCTCTATTTGTCATGATGGTTTCACAAAGTGACTTTTACAGAGTCGTCAACATGAGGGAATGGGTTAAGCGACTTTATATTAATTGGACATAGGAATCTTAAAGGGCAAATGTAATGCAAAAAGCTCCTGCATGAGCAGTTTTCCTTATATTTGACCTGTATTAAGCCACCACCTGCCTTACATACACATAATTAGACCTGTTTGGTCGCTTAAGACAGGTTCTACTGTACAATGATCCAACTGGAAGTTTTGAACCTAATTAACCCATTCCCGCATATTGACACCTTTTGGCGCTTCTGTAAAAGTCACTTTGTGAAACCATTGTGATAAATAGAGCATTTGCTCCACAGGAGCAAATGCTCTATTTATCACAATGGTTTCAAAACTACACAATTCTGAAAATTTCCTTTTCTCTAGTTAATGCCATTTTTGGTAGATTTAATCAAAGAGGTTAGGTCTAAAAATAGCCCAAGTGGGAATGGGTTAAGATAACTTCTGTCAAACAAGGTTAATCTTTATTGCTTCCTGCTAGAATGTGCCATTATTTCGGTTGTCTGAGTAGTAGGGATTGTTGTAAATTTAATACTTACGACAAGTTTGGTTGTAGGATGTTGTAAATCGGACCTCAGGCTTTTAGTCTCTAGAGTATTGGGTATTCCATCTTTTCCCTAAATATTCGATGACCCAATCTTCCATTCCCATCCATTCATTAACCCTTTAAATGCTGAGTTTTCAAAGTGGAAATTTTTTTTTACTGAAGAGTCCATTATTTATGATAGGCTTAACTTTGCTAGATGATTTTGAATGACTAACAGTGACGACCATGATCAGAGGGTTTCTCTATGAGTCCTCTGATCTTGGTTTACACTGTTTGCAAATGTCGGTATACATTTGTTCCACATTCAATGGTTTAACCCTTTCCCTCATATTGACACCTTTTGACACCTCTGTAAAAGTCACTTTGTGAAACCATTGTGATAAATAGAGCATTTGCTCCTATAGGAGCAGTAAAAGTCACTTTGTGAAACCACTGTGATAAATAGAGCATTTGCTCCTATAGGAGCAAATGCTCTATTTATCACAATGATTTCAAACTACAAATTCTAAAATTTTCCTTTTCTCTAGTTAATGCTCCTTTTCGGTAGATTTATTCAAAGAGGTTCTATCTTAAAATAGCCCATGAGGTAATGGGTTAAGCTGAACAAGTCAGTTTCATATAGTTTAGATCCAGATGAGACACATATGTTCAGTGTCTCATTCTGGATCCAAACTGTTTATGAAGGTTAGACATCACCGATTCACCAGTCCTGTGGAACTACTTTACACATTGGTAGAATGCCAAGGGTAAACTTCAAAAAAATAAATGACACTGGTGACCTGAACTGGAAAAAGCATTGGACCCTTATTCTTGATTTCTGTCAAATCTAAAAAAAGAATAAGTTGGCATCTCATCAGGATGCAAACTGTTTGACGCTGTTGACTGTCTTTCTGAGGAGGAACGTTGACCTTGAGGAATGCAGCAGACGACAATTTTTACAAATGACAACGACATAGAGTGCATAGAGTTAAATGATGTAGCTTGTGAAACAAGTTGAAGTAAACCGTGAGATTATGTGTTGATGGGCCGTACAGATTAGATAAAGTGATACAGCGATATCTGAAGATATCTGAAGATACCCGAGGCCAAGAAAAGCTGATACCAAGTGGCATTTTTCAACAAGGTGAAATCAGTAAAGGATTTTGGAACACGGCAATGAAAAGCAATTCTGTGAATCTGTTATTGGATTTGTGAAATTCTTGTGACATGGAGCATGTTGGGCTGGTAATTGGAATCAGCATACAGTTGTATCTATAAAAATTGTTGTCTGCTAAAATTTCTTTTAACCCTTTCCCTGTTCTATGTTTATTTCAAATTTTAATACCTACTGAATATTCAAGGACAAAATAGTTATAATGAAATATGGAAACTGGAGCATTATAACCATTTTAGAAAGAAAAGAAACAGATCTAACAAATTCCATTAGCAAACAGCTACCTAGCTAGAGCAGACCCTGATCAGAGCCGTCTGATCTGGGTCTTCTCTGTTTGCAAATGCATGAAAACACGATTATATAAGGGACAGGGTTAACACATTTTGCATTTTTTTAAAACAAAATTACTATCAGAATGTCTTGATCCAGATAACACAGCAAGTAGCTTGGTGTAACCGATGAATCTAAACTATTTTCATGCAGGTAATCATCAAAATTTATGGCTAGCTTGATAAGGGGTACAAGAATGACTAACCATTTCCTTCATATACTCGTAAATGCCTTTTCACACTTTTGACTGTAGGAGCTATCTCATCAGAGTCTGCTCTGTTTGCTTATGGTATAATATAGATATGATTCTTTAGTTTCTGCCTGAGCAAATACATCCTGTGTACATATGCCATTATAAAAAATCAGCTAAAAATATTCTTGAAGCCATTATTTCTTACATGAATATTAAACAAGGAAAGGCTTAAGTGACATGAAAGACATAATCAAGGCTTAGTGTATCAAAATCTTATCAATCCATTCAGTATTGAAAGTTATAGTTTGTTAGAGTGGATTTTGACTAACCAACTGTGCAGACCTTCTAAGAACACTAGGATCTGGAGCTATACTGCTTGCAGATGCCTATACTCTCATTTCCCACATTCAAATTTAAGGCTTAAAGATACCTAGTATTAATACATAACTGTATTAACCCTTTCCCTGTTCTATATTTAGGCCAATTTTCAGTACCTACTGAATATTCATTAACAAATTTGTTATAAAGAATTCTTGAAGGTGGAACATTGTAGACATTTTAGAAAGTAAATAAACAGATCTATCAAATTCTAATAGCAAACAGAGTAGACCCTGATCAGACGGCTCCTCTAGGAGCCATCTGATCTGGGTCTACTCTGTTTGCAAATGTGTGAAAACACGTTTGTATGAGGGAAAGGGTTAAAGCTACCCAGTATTTGACAATCTAAGACACAGAAAAGTGTGTGTACAAACATTATAACACTGAAACACGAAAGATAATGAGTACAGAAGTCATATGACACTAAGAAACAGTAAATATGTGTACAGATGTTTTATGTCATTGAGACACAGAAAATGTGTGTTCAAAAGTTATATGACACTGAGACACAGAAAATAAGTGTGCAGAAATTATATGCCATTGAGATACAGAAAGTATGTGTTTATATGTTATATGACACTAGGACACAGAAAGTGTGTGTACAAAAGTTGTATATCATTGAGACACAGAAAATATTTGTACAGATGGCATATGACACTGAGACACAAAAAATATGTGTACAGTTGAAAAGTGACACAGACACAGAAAATATATGTACAGAAGTTATATGACACTGAGACACAGTAAATGTGTTTACAGATTGAAATCAAAGTAGACAGCATTAAACACAGTCAAATTGTATAGCCAGCGTAGACTTAACTTTCGGCCAGTGTTTAGCCCTGTAAATGTTTCAAAATGAAATGATCAAGCATGGATCATCAGTAGAGTTGTATTAAACCTACTGGAATTATTTTGATAACAACCAGTGCAGACCCTGATCAAAGGACTCCACTAAGAGCCCTCTTATCTGTGCCTACACTGTTTGTAAATACATGTACTGATTAACTTGTTTCCTGCATTCATAGAGTGAGTGCACTTTTAACCCTTACAGTGCAGGACACAAGTCACTAACGTCCTTTGCAAACAGTGTAGACCCAGATGAGAGGGCTACTAGAGGAGCCCTCTCATCAGGGTCTCCACTGTTTTTCATGGTATTTTCTTCAGATAAGTCCCTTAATATTCACAGTTAGCGTTATCTGTTTGAACTTTGGAATAGGCCATTTTAAAATTCATCATTGCAAGGATTAAATGGCTGAATTTTGATATATAAGACATTGATATTCATTGATGCACCAGTGCATTATCCCTCTCCTCTATAGGCTATTTTCAGACCCAACCTCTTTGAATGAATCTACCGAAAAGGAGCATTTACCAGAGAAAAGGAAAATGTTAGAATTTTGTAATTTGAAACTATTGTAATAAATAGAGACAAATGCTCTATTTATCACAATGGTTTCAATAGTTTATTTTTACAGAGGCGTAGAAAGGCATATCTTTTTTTGTCTCTATTTATTACAATTAGAGAAAAGGAATTTTGGGTTAAACTACCATCTGTTTTATCCCTTTCTTTTCATATTTAAACACCTTTTCACACCTTTGTGAACAGAGTAGACCCAGATCAGATCAGATGGCTCCTGTAGGAGCGGTCTGATCAGAGTCTGCTCAGGTTGCTTTTGAAATTATAATAGATCAGAGTACAATTTCTACCAATACAAAAAAAAACCTGTGTACATTCTGCTATTATCCCATTCCTGCATATTGACGCCTTTTGACGCTTCTGTAAAAGACACTTTGTGAAACCATTGTGATAAATAGAGCATTTGCTCCACAGGAGCAAATGCTCTATTTATCACAATGGTTTCAAAACTACACAATTCTGAAAAATTCCTTTTCTCTAATTAATGCTCCTTTTTGGTAGATTGAATCAAAGGGGTTAGGTCTAAATATAGCCTAAGTGGGAATGGGTTATAAAAATTCAGCATAGTGAAAAGTCATGATGTTATTATTTCTTACATGAATAGTAACCATTATTGCGTGAGACACAAACAGTGTAGACCGAGATGAGAGAGCTCTTAGATGAGCCCTCTCATCAGGGTCTCCACTGCTCATGGTACACTTTTCTTCAGAAATGTCCTTAAATATTCCCCATAATATTGACCTATTTTGGAATAGTCCATTTGAAAATTCAGCATTGTAAGGGTGAAACAGGGAAAGGATTAACCCTTCGCTTGCTATTCACGTCAATATACCTACCTGTAAATAGTGAAGACCCAGATGAGACAGCTCCTGCAGGAGCTGTCTCATCAGGGTCTGCACTATTTAAAAGTTGATTGTGCAACCAGTGCACTCCGCAGCAGTGATTGCACAGCGAAATACTTGTACACAGTGAAGATATATGTAATTATACAACAGGGCATGGGTAAAGAAGGAGATATGTATTTTAAAATTCAGCAAGCGCAGGGTTAAAATCCCAGAATAAGACTGTTTTATAATGGTGGATGTGGAGAGGTGTCACTGTACGCTACTCACATTGTGAACATGTAAATCTCGTCGGAATACGGCAAATTAAAAACGGTGAAAGTTAGGGTCCAAAAATTTACAATGAAATCAACTGGGACGAAATCAGCACGCATTTGAAGGATTTAATATCCCTGGAAATATTGAGGAAAACAGAGGAAAGAAAACAGTGTGATCTGTATTGATGGATTTATATCTCAGTGGGCAAGAGCCGAGTGTCAAAGTGGTTGGATTATTGGAGTGATATCAAACTGAAAAGTCTCTGTTATAAATGACTTCTGTAAATCATAATGTACAGACGAACCTGTATTAACCCTGTACATGTACATGTATTTCATATAAACGTGTTTTCGCGCATCCGCAAACAGAGTAGACCCAGATCAGACGGCTCCTAGTGGAGCCGTCTGATCAGGGTCTGCTCTGTTTGCTAGTGGAATTTGAAAGATCTGTTTCTTTACTTTCTAAAATGGCTAAACTGTTCCACCTTCCATATTTCATTATAACTATTTTGTCCATGAATATTTAGTAGTTGAAATTTGGAATAAACATAGAACAGGGAGAGGGTTAAACAGCCACTTACTCCATATTCCAGTCTTTACAACTTTGCAAACAGAGTAGACTCAGACCATACAGCTCCTGCAGGAGCCATCTAAACTGGGTCTACTCTGTTTGCAAAGGCGTTAAAAGGCATATCTATGGAGTAAACGGTTAAACCTTACCCTTTAATGAACACTTTTTCTTGCATTTGCAAACAGGGCAGACCCAGATCAGGGTTTGCTCTGTTTGCTTATGAATATATTTGACCCTACAGTTTCTACAAATACATGTACCAGAAAATCCTGTGTTCACATGCTATTTTCAAAATTCAAATTATGAATATTCATGATGTCATTATTTCTGACATTAATATTCAACAGTGAAAGGGTTAACACAGGTTGTATTGTAATATATACATGATAACAGTGTGCCATATTTCAACAAGTGGAGATTTAGTGCAGTTTTATCAGTGTGACTTGGATTATCTATGTACAACAGGACTTTAAGCCTCTTATGGACAGCTGTTGGATATTAGCAACTACAAACAGGTTTGGTTTATCCTTAAATATCTGCTTCAACATGTCTTCTAGATTTTGATGGTATGTCAGTTTAACCCATTCTGTGCGGGACACGAGTCACTAATGTCATTTGCAAACAGTGTAGACCTGGATGAGAGGGCTCCAAGAGGAGCCCTCTGATCAGGGTCTGCACTGTTTGTCACATTACACTTTGATTTAGAAAAATCCCTAAATATTCATCATCAGCTTGGCCTGTTTGAATTTGGAATAGTCCATTTGAAAATTCAGCATTGTAAGGGTTAAACCCTTTACTTGGTAATCCGGCCCTTTTTGCAAATACAGTAAACCCAGATTAGACAAATCTTGTAGGAGTTGAGTGATTTAAGGGTCTGCTTCTGTTTCAGATCTGATTTCCCATTGACAATAAATTGCCTTGTTTTAATATAATAAAACCTACTTAACCCTTTGCTCCATAAATACGCCTTTCTACACCTTTGCAAACAAGAGCCGTCTGATCAGGGTCTGCTCTGTTTGCTTATGGTATAATATTATATCTGATTCTACAGTTTCTGCCTGAGTCGGAATATCCTGGGTTCAAAATTATGTCATTATAAAAATTAATCGAATTAACAGAGCTACAGATAAAGGTGTGTAAATACTAAAATCATCATCCATCCACCAAACCCTGTACTGTGACAAGGGTCACAGTACAGGGTTTGGTGTAGAAATAAAGGAGCTATTCTCGAAAATGTTTAAATTTATGCATTTTATCTGGACATCTTTAACCCTTCGCTTGCTATTCACGTCAATATACCTACCTACCTGTAAATAGTGAAGACCCAGATGAGACAGCTCCTGTCTTATCTGGGTCTGCACTATTTACAAGTTGATTGTGCAACCAGTGCACTCCACAGCAGTGATTGCACAGCGAAATACTTGTACACAGTGAAGATATATGTAATTATACAACAGGGCATGGGTAAAGAAGGAGAAATGTGTTTTAAAATTCAGCAAGAGAAGGGTTAATATTTATGATGCATAGCTACAGATAACAGTGCGTATTCAAATACTAAAATCGTCATTTCTCCACCAACCCTTTATTGTGACCACTCTTTAGAATCGTCTCTTCGAGACGATTCTAAAGAGTGGTCACAACATAGGGTTTGGTGGAGAAATAAAGAAGTTATACTCGAAAATATTTTAATATACGCATCTTATCTGGAGCCCTGTGATGCCGTTACTTCTTACTTGAATAAACATGGAGGAAAGGGTTAATAAATATGCCTTCCTGCACCTTTGCAAATGGAGTAGACCCAGATCAAACAATTTCTGTTGGAGCCGTTTGATCTGGGTCTGTTCTGTTTGCTTAATATGATATAATACAGATATGATTCTACAATTTCTACCCTGGCCAAAAAATTCTGTGTCCATTGTGCCATTATAAAAATTAATCAAATTTATATTGATGATTACATTATTTCTTACATGCATAATTATTCATTACCATAATTTCTAAAAGGTAAACATTTATGAGGGAATTGTTGAATTGTACAAAAACCGTAGGATCAGATCTATTAAATATATAATTCCATAAGAAAACTGAGCAGACCCAGATCAGACCGCTCCCATAGGAAAAGGCTTGTTTGAAAAATCATCAAGTAAAGTGTTAACTCGTTCAACCCACATGTCTGCTTCAAATTCTTAACCCTTTCACCGTCGAAGTCACATAAATGCACCACGACAAATAGTGCAGTCCCAGATCAGATGCGGCCTTTTCAAGGCGGCGTCTGATCAGGGACTTCACTTTTTGTCTCAATCTCTATTTCCATACCTTTGAGATTTGCGTTTATTTATCTCATATCCTTATTGTACCGAATGATTTAACAAAAATTGGATTGCAGACGACAATTAGAAATTTGGCTCCGAAAGGGTTTAAGTGGATTTTTCCATTGTTTTTCCAAAGCCATGATCAGAGTTTCTTCTGAGCATCTCATCTGGATCCAACTTGTTTGCATAATTTGCATCTGTGTACATTCCCTAATCCGGAAGAAATGAAACCCATTTGATTTAGATGAATTCGTTTAGTAGTGTGGCTTAGAAGGCATAAAACCCTTTAACCCTTACAATGCCAGTTATTCCAATGGACTATTCCAATTTCAAAAAGGTCAAGCTTGCCATGAATAATTCAGGGATATACTTTTTAGAAAAGTGTAATATGATAAACAGTGCAGACCCAGATAACTTCAAGAGCCGTCTGATCAGTGTCTGCTCTGTTTGCTTGTGATATAATACAAATCTGATTCTACAGTTTCTGTCTGAGCAATTATATCCTATGTAAAATGCCATAATGAAAATTCAGTTAACCCTTTCCCTCATATAAACGCGTTTTCACGCATGTGCAAACAGAGTAGACCCAGATCAGACGGCTCCTAGAGGAGCCGTCTGATCAGGGTCTGCTCTTTTTGCTTATAGAATTTAATAGATCTGCTTCTTTGCTTTCTAAAATGTCTACAATGTTCCACTTTCCATATTTCTTTGTATCTATTTTGCTAATGAATATTCAGTAGGTATTGAAATTGGGCCTAATTACAGAACAGGGAAAGGGTTAATAAATATTCATGATGCCATTATGTCTTACATGAACACTGAACAGGGAACAGGGTTAATCCTTTCCCTGTTCAACATTCATGTAAGAAAAAATGACATCATGAATTACTTACTAGCTAAAGTTTTATAATGTAAACTTTTCAAAGAAATGTTTTGCTTTTACCAAAACTGTAGGACCAGATCTATATCATGTCAAAAGCAAACAGGGCAGACCCTGATCAGACAGCTGCTATAGGAGCCATCGGATCTGGCTCTACCCTGTTTGTAAATGCATGAAAATGCGTTTACATGAAGGAAAATGTTAAAGTAGAATGATAGCGATCTAGGCATTTTAATGCAGGGCTAAACATATGCTATGGCAGGAAACTCTCATTGATTAAACCTTTGAAGATTTGTATATTTAGGTACAAGCATTGTGTACAACAGGTGTGAACATATGTGGAATTGGTTTTTAATTTGACAGCATGATTATAAATTAGCTGAATATTTAAAATGGCATACAGTCAAACCTGGTCTAACGGCCACCTTTATAAGAGCGCCACCTGTATATGAGCGCCACATTCAAACAGTCCCGTGCAAATTCACTATATAAACTTACTGTATAAGACGGCCACCTGTTAAACGCGGCCAGCGGCCGCATATAATCGGTCCCAAAAGCATTTTTTACCTGTATAAAAACGCCGATATTCGACGTGCGAGGCCGCGTATTACCTATGCGGAAGTTATCGATTATTTCCCTTTGTCTAAAATACTCTTTGAAAAGGAGGTAGCGAACAAAATCTCGCAGTTTCTCGCCGATTCACGAAGGAAAAGTTTCTTTCGGCAATTTCTTCCTCTGCTTTCAGGGACAAATACATTAAAATTGTTGGATATTTTCGCATTATCGTAGCATGCTAGAAATGTTTAAGACGAATATTTTGCAATGCACTGACCAAACAAGCCCATAACGAGTAAGAAACTCCCTAAAACTGCCTTTGTATAGAGGGCATCCTGGCTTCATAAATCGTGACATGAGCGAACGACGCTGACTGCACAGCTATAGTATCCCTTCAAAAAGTGATCTTCATTTTTCATTATGTAAAGATTTATAGATGTAAATGATGTTCGGAATGCATGGGGAATATGTTTGACCTGTTTTCATAACATAAAATGAGATGCGAATAGAACATGTGTACAAAAGAAACCTTACATGTTTTTTTCGTTGTTTTGATTTTAATTCATACTTCCACATATTCATCTGCATGTAATATTGTATTTTTAAATAATTAAAACTATTTCAACATACATGAAATTTTTGTCAACAGTTTATGGGCAATACTTAGCAGGATATCTTCTTCCCTAATGAAACCTTTATAAGACAGCCACCTGTATATAACAGCCAGTTTCTCTTGGTCCCAAAGGTGGCTGTCTTACACAGGTTTGACTGTATTAGGAAAAGAGTCTTTGGCTGTAGCAGAAACAAGAGAATCAGATCTATTTTATTGAAATTTATTCCATAAGCAAACACAGCAGACCCTGATGAGACAGCTCCAACAGAATAAACTCTGTTTGCAAAGGCATTTTAATATGGTGAAAGAGTTAACCCTTTCCCCTCATATAAAGGCCTTTTCACACTTTTGCAAACAGAGTAGACCCAGATCAGACAGCTCCTATAGGAGCTGTCTGATCAAGGGTCTGCTGTTTGCTTAACACATGATACAGATCAGATTATACATTTTTGTCTAAGCTAACACTTCCCTTGAAACTTTCACAGTATTAAAATCAGATAATAAATATTCATGATATGATTGTCCTTTCTTACATGAATATTAATAGGGTTAACCCGTTAATGCAGGAAACAATGCTTTTGGAAACACTGTAAATCCAGATTATAGGACACCTAGAGAGGCTTTCTGATCAGGGTGTACAATGCTTGACCTGCAACAGTATCTTGTATAATCCTTACTGTGTGAGTCACTAATATCCTTTGCAAACAGTGTAAACCCTGATGAGAGGACTCCTAGAGGAGCCCTTTCATCAGGGTCTGCACTGTTTGTCATGTTACACTTTTCTTAAGAAAAATCCTGTAACATTCACCATAAGCTTGACTTGCTTGAATTTTGGAATATCCATTTAAAAATTCAGCATTGTTAATTAAGGGTTAATATTCCCATACTAGTTTACGGTAATTTATGTTTCCATTTTTTTCCGTTGGTCAGTATGTCCCCGATTTCATGCGTGCCCTGTATTTGGCAGATTTTGATATAACTTCACACATATTTTTCATATGACACAAAGATGTATCATGTATAGAATCGCCCACTTACTTCCATGGTAACAATCAAAGATATGGGCTCAGATTATGTCAGAAATTTCATGACCGCTGTATACATGTACATGTCTTAAACATGCAAGTACAGAATTTGATTTATTGAACTCCACACAGGTACTGCCATGTCCTGATTCTAATGTCACATGCAACACCCATCCATCTTACACTTATTGTTTGTGTACTTCGGGTGTGTCACATGTAACACCCACCCACCTACTCTCAAGGTCAAGGTATTCCACTTGCATTACTCAATCATTTGTTACCCATGCATGGGCATGTGTCACATACAACTCCCACCCACCTTCTCTATAGCTACCACTTAACCCTTTACTCTACTCCATGCATATTCATGTAAGATATAATGACATCATGAATATTAATTAAGATTAATTGTTACAATAGCACATGGACACGGAATGTTTGGCCACGGCAGATACTTGTTGAACCATAATTATATTATATTATAAAGCAAACAGAGCTGACCCTGATCAGATGGCTCCCACAGTCGACTGGTTGCAAAGGTGTAGAAAGGTGTATTTATGTATTAACCCTTACCTCCATAAATACACCTTTCTACGCCTCTGTAAAAGTCACTTAATGAAACCATTGTGATAAATAGAGCATTTGCTCCAATAGGAGCAAATGCTCTATTTATCACAATGGTTTCAAACTGCAAAATTCTAAAATTTCACTTTTCTCTAGTAAATGCTCCTTTTCAGTAGATACATTCAAAGAGGTTAGGTCTAAAAGTACCTATGGAGGAATGGGTTAAAAGGTTAACCCTTCCCTTAATGAACATTTAGTAAGACATCATGAATATTACTTGTTGCATTTTTATAATGGCATTATAACCAGGGAAACATCATGCTTTGACAGAAGCTGTAGAATCATATCTACATGTATATTATTTCATAGGCAAACAGAGCAGACCCTGATCAGTTGGCTCCTACGTGCAGCAGCTGTCTGCTCTGGGTCTACTCTGCTTTTAGGGAAAGGTTGAAACTGTAAAATGTAGATTTAAAGCAATTCAGAAAGCTCCTTTAGGACTAGGCTGGTGCTAGAATTTAACCCTTTCCTCCATAAGCTATTTTTAGACCCAACCTCTTTGAATGAATCTACCCAGAAGGAGCATTTACTAGAGAAAAGTAAAATTTTAGAATTTTGTAGTTTGAAACCATTGTGATAAATAGAGCATTTGCTCCTATAGGAGCAAATGCTCTATTTATCACAATGGTTTCAAGAAGTGGTTATTAAAGAGGCATAGAAAGGCTTATTTATGGAGGAAAGGGTTAACCCTGTACTTTTTCTGCAAATTAGGAAAAAGACACTGCTTTTTTGGAAGAAAAAAAATCAGAAAATGTAGTAGCCAACGGTTATTTTGGCTGCTAGTAGTATCATCTTTGTGCATAACTTTGGTCTTACATTAAGCTACCTCCTACCTCTACGACCCAAACTCTTTTTGATGATCACATTAATTAGAGGGTTTTTACTCAAAAGGTAATTTCCTATCCTTATACTGTACATGTTTGTTTGCTGCTTATGTTTTACGTTAAAGAATCGGGGAAAAGATTTGCAATCGGGTTAGATGTCGAGATACTCGGGGACCGTTTGTTATCTGAGACAAATTTCATGCAGGCAAATTTTTTTTTTTTTCGTAGCAGGAACAATGTCTCAGAGCAGTCCCTTGGTCTGCCTTTGATGTTTATTGCCTGACTATGCCAAAGTGAAATTGCATGCATAGCTTTGTAGTAACAGAGCAGTATTGATGGAAAACAGAAATGAGGGAGGCCTTTTGGCTAGACAATTGTTCATCAAAATTAACCTCTTAAATGCTTAGTTTCAAACTGGAATGGTTCAGTTAATGGTCAGGTTAATTCAGTATGAAAGGATAAAATGAATATGTTAAATGACAAACTGTGCAGACCCTGATCTGATGACTTCTGAAGAGGTTTTCTCATCTCTGTATGCTGTTTGCAGATGCCTCTATTTTATCCCTTTATGTGATAGAGACACCTTTTGACATCTTTTGACACTTGTTGATGCCGTTCAGAGCTACAGATAAAGGTGCGTACCAAAATGCTAAAATCATCATTTTTCCGCCAAACCCTACACTGTGACCACTCTTTAGAATCGTCTCTTTCAGACGATTCTTAAGAGTGGTCACAGTACAGGGTTTGGTGGAGAAATAAAGGAGCTTCTCTTAAAAATGTTTAAATTTGCGCATCTTATCTGGACCTCTGCCTTTTGATGCCTTGCAAACAGGGTAGCCTGCTCTGTTGATAAACCCTTTCCCTCATTAATATTCATGTAAGAAATGACATGAATATTTATTACCTAAATTTTTATAATGCCATAGAGACACATGAGTTTTTGGTATTGGTAGATACTGTTGTCAGGACAGAGCTACAGATACCATTTCTCCACCAAACTCTATACTGGGACCACTCTTTAGAGTCGTCTCTTTCGAGACGATTCTAAAGAGTGGACAGTATTGGATTTGGTGGATAAATAAAGGAGCTATTGTTGAAAATGTTTAAATTTACGTATCTTATCTTGAGCTCTGTCAGATCTATTATGATTTCATAAGCAAAAACAGCTCCTGTTTCCTTATGACATAACATGTATATAAATATAATTCTGAAGTTTACATCAGCGGTAAAATATTCTTGTTTATAATGCAATTACATGTATAAAAATTCAGCTGATTAATAGTCATACATAATTTCTTACTAAATATTCATGAGGAAAAGGGTTAAACTTTCCTTCATACAAATGTGTATTCATGCCTTTATAAGCAGATTAGACCCAGATCAGATGGCTCCTGTAGAAGCCATCTGATCAGAGTCTGCCCGGTGTAGTTATGAAATTATGATATATCTGACTCTAAAGTTTCTCGGCCAGTACTAAGAATTCATGTGTACATACCGGTATGCCAGTATAAAAAATTCAGCTAATAAATATTCCTGATGTCATTATTTCTTATTTGAATATTCAACAGGGAAAGAGAATTAACTCTTTGCACGGTAGCGGCGAAACTGTGATTAACTATGCAAACAGTTTGGATCAAGATGAGACGCCGCATTATGCGGCGTCTCATAAGGATCCAAACTGTTTGTCATCTTGACCATATTTTTGCAAAGAAATGAGAGAAATTTTGTTTTAAGAATTGAAGCAGACGACAATTGTTGCAGACAAAACATTACTAAGCGTGCAAAGAGTTAAGGATAATAATCCTAACCTCACCAGCAAAATTGAAGAAGGAAACAGTTAGTGGACTCCTGCCACAACTCTTTACACTATAGTAAACCCTCTCTAAACCGGAATTCTAGTAGAGGATAATTTAGATACTTGTGACAGGTGGCTGCTTTATGCAGGGTAAAAGTCATGCAGAAAGCTCCTGTAGGAGCTTTCTGCATGACTTTTACCCTGCATTAAGCTGCGACCTAACTGTCTCCAAGACCAATATTTATACTAAATTGAATGTCCGGATTTTACAGTTGTATACAGTTGCAAACATAGTGTCTGATCAGGATCTGCTCAGTTTGCTCATGTGTTATAGATCTGATTTCTCTTGGCATTTAAGTCTTAGCCCCTCCTTTCATATGAACATGTTTTGACGCATTTGCAAACAGAGTAGACCCAAATCAAATGGCTCTTGTAGGAGCCGTCTGATCAGGGTCTACTCCGTTTGCTTTTGACATGATATAGATCTGATTCTACAGCTTTTAACAAAACAAAAAAAATCATTGAAATGTTTACAGTTTAAATCTTCAGCCAATAAAATATTCATTATGTCATAATTTCTTACACGAATATTGAACAGGGAAAGGGTTAATACACGTATAGAGGATCTTACATGAGTGTGTTCATTACAAATTGTTTTCATGAAACTCGTTTACTCTAATGAATATTACATTCGCTAAAGCTCAGGTCATATTATTATAGTAAACTTGTTTCATAAAAACCAGTTTCTAATGAACACAAAATTTATGTATTCTTTTTATCACATAACCCTTAAAACCATAGAAACTGAAACAGACTATATCTGACAGCTGTATCGGCCATTGTTTACAGCATAAAAAATTCACTAGTGCGTTTCCGCGATTGACGGCACTCTTTTTTGGCACTCCCACACTGTAGAATATGTGATAACTTACGTTTTTGATACAATAATTAACCTTTTACAGCATAAATGTTCATGCAAGAATTATGGAATCAGAAATATTTAATAAGTGAATTTTTGTAATGTGGTATCATAAACAAGGGAGCTTTTGACATCCAGGAGCCGTCTGATCTGGATCTACTCTATTTGCAAAGACCCCAAAAGGAGTCTCTAGTAGGTGAAGTTTTAATGTTTCATAATGGGTAAATTCTTGTATTAACCCTTTCCTCCATAAATACGCCTTTATACGCCTCTGTAAAAGTCAACTGTTGAAACCATTGTGACAAATAGAGCATTTGCTTCTATTTATCACAATGGTTTCAAATTACAAAATTATAAAAAAAAAAATCTTTTCTCTAGTAAATGCTCCTTTTCGGTAGATTTATTCAAAGAGGTTGGATCTAAAAATAGTCTATGAGGGAAAGGGTTAATATTCATTAAGTAAAGGTTATTTATCAAGTAAAGGTTATACACACAAACTGTAAGCCCTTGAGCAAACTGTAATTGATGAAAACAATTACATTCTGAAAAGCTGCAGACTTTTTCATACTTGAGAAAATTGAAGAGAAAGGCCTGTGAGAGGTACACATAAAATATGGCTTTCATTTTGGATTTTGGCATGCTTGGAGCAATTTTCTTTATTATTACATTTTCAAAAAGTTGGATCCAGACCAGGTACCTAGGGGAGTCCTTCAATTTCATGTGTATCCGAACTGGTTAATGCCCTATTTCTTGGTTTTCAATTCAATACCAAAAATGTTACAAAGAAAATTGAAGCAGATGACATTTTTTGTTCAGACTGTACAATTATTTAGCAGAGCAAAGAGGTATGGCTAACCCATATTTCTGAGTCTTGATGGATTTCAAATTGATTTCATACCTTTGCTATATGTTTTTGAGGGCTACAGGTGCTGTTGCTTCTTAAGTCTTACTCTATGTTACTCTAAGTAAACACACGCCCAATGTCCCATCTCAATGAGTTTGTAAAGCTGAATAATCTTATGTTACAGTAAAACCTCTCTATAACGGCCACAAAATTACATTAAATATTGTGTGTTAAAGGCAGGTAGCTGCTTAAAGCAAGGTGAAAGTAAAACAGAACGCTCCTATAGGAGCGTTCTATTTTACTTTCACCTTGCTTTAAGCATCCACCTAATTAACGCATTTTAGTGGCCGTTATAGAGAGGTTTTACTGTACACTGATAAAGTAGCAAGTAGTGTTAACCCTGATCAAACTGCTCCTGAAGGTGGAGGAGGCCTTTTATTAGGGAGATTAGGGTAATTCTGTCATACAGTTCACAGTATTCTGTATTACAAGGTTGTATCGCCCAGTGACAAATCCATATTCTAATGAAGTAACCCTTTTACTTGACAAATCCACCAGTCCTTTTTTAGGCACATCTCTTTCACGTAGTGGTTTAACCCTTTCCCTGTTCTATGTTTATTACAAATTTAAATACGTACTGAATATTCATGGACAAAATAGGCATAATGAAATATGGAAGGTAGAACATTGTAGCAATTTTACGAAGTATAGAAACAGATCTATTTAATTCCATTAGCAAACAGAGCAGACCCTGATCAGATGGCTCCTATAGGAGCCGTCTGATCTGGGTCTACTCTGTTTGCAAATGTGTGAAAACACGTTTATATGAGTGAAAGGGTTAACCCCATTACTTCATGAATACGCCTTTCTCTGCCTTTGCTATAGGAACTGTCTGATCAGGGTCTGCTCTGATTGCTTATGATGTAATATTTGCTTATGATGTAATATTGTAACAAATTAATCTATAAAGTTCATGGCATCATGATTTATTACATGAATATTCATGGAGGAAAGGGTTAACCATTTGTACACTAAATTTTCATTGTGGTATGGTCCATCATTGTTAATGATAGAGTCCATTCAGAATGAAAGGGTATAATTTGTGAGAGGATTTTGAATGACAAATAGTGCAGACCCTGATCAGTGGCTCCTCTAGGGGCCAGTCCTCATATATGAGTCTACACTTTTTGTAATGCCAATACACTTGTTTCTGGTATTCATAGGGTTATAAGCCATTCCTTCATAGGCTATTTTTAGATCCAACCACTTTGAATAAATCTACCGAAAAGGAGCATTAACTAGAGAAAAGGAAAATTTTAGAATTTTGTAGCTTGAAACTATTGTGATAAATAGAGCATTTGCTCCTGTAGGAGCAAATGCTCTATTTATCACCATGGTTTCAACAGGTGATTTTTACAGAGTAGAAATATATATATGGAGAAATTTCCTAATGGAGATTTCCTAATGGACTCTTTTAAATATTTTAATATATTTTCTGATCTGGGTCTACACTGTTTGCAAATGACAGTACACCATTTTCCTACACTCAAAGGGTTAAAATGATAATAATAACAGAACAGTTCAAAGGTCAAGGGATTTCTACCTTCCCACTAATTGCTCTGGGCTAAAATCTCTTTCTTATCTTTTCTTCCATTTCTCCAGAAAAAAAGCTGTAAAGTGCCAAACAGTCTGGATCAGTATCTTGATCAAAACTGTTTGTATACATGGGTAATAACACGTTCAACACTAGTCTACAAGGAGTGAACCCTTTGCCCGCTAAATGCGACCTGGCTGACATTCGCAAATGACTAGGATCCAGATTAGACAATGAGTAACAGTGTGTCTCATCAAGATCTGAATTGTTTGCATGAATCAGAAGAAAGTTAACCCATTTTTTAGATCCTACCACTTTTGAATAAATCTACCAAAAAGGAGCATTAAGGAGAGAAAAGGAAATTTTAGAATTTTGTAGTTTGAAACCATTGTGATAGATAGAGCATTTGCTCCTATTGGAGCAAATGCTCTATTTATCACAATGGTTTCAATAGGTGACTTTTACAGTGGCATAGAAATGCGTATTTATGGAGGAAAGGGTTAAAAATGCCTACAGATCATTGTTTTAGCAGACACTATTTTTACAGACAGATGAAGAGTTGACTTTTGTTTGTTATTACTTATTACCAACTCTCACTCCTACCTATGGTTCCAGCAGTCTGTTTCTGCTCAGACTATTTCGGTGATGAACTACAAACAGTGAGGACTTTTCGATTGTGTTTGTTCTCAGGAAAATTAGAAACGATATATGGTATTGTGCTTCTGGAGTGAAAAATGACAATGGATATGCTTTAGAGGAAATCGTAAGGTAGTGTACATGTGGGTGAAGTAATCTCTCTGGGATGACATGGTAATCAGTGAATCAAAAGCCAGAAAAATCTGTTTAAATCATTACTGAAGTAGCATAAAGGATGCATTTTTAGGTTGCTGCAAGGAGGTAATATTTTCTCAAAAAGTTACACATTTCATTGAAATTTTATAGAAAGTCACACTGATAATTCTTTTCATTTTTACAGTCATTACAAATGTTTGTGTAAAATGGTCAGTGTAAAAAGTGAAAAAATGGCAGTAGATTTTCTTTTACTTGAAGATTCCATGACTTGACGCCTTTCCAAACAAGAGTATACCCAGATCAGTGAGTTCCTATGGAAGCGTTCTTATCAGGGTGTGCTTTGTGTACTTAACCCTTTCCTCCAGAAATACGCCTTTCTACGCCTCTTTAAAAGTCACCTGGTGAAACCATTGTGATAAATAGAGCATTTGCTCCTATAGGAATAACCTTTCCTTAATGAATATTAACTCTTTCCTCCATAAATACGCCTTTCTACGCCTCTTTAAAAGTCACCTGGTGAAACCATTGTGATAAATAGAGCATTTGCTCCTATAGGAGCAAATGCTCTATTTATCACAATGGTTTCAAACTAAACAATTCTAAAAAAAATCCTTTTCTCTAGTTAATGCTCCTTTTCGGTAGATTTATTCAAAGTGGTTGCATCTAAAATAGCCTATGAGGGAATGGGTTAAATGATCTGGTTCTTTATTGTCAAGGTAGTCGTAGTCCTTATTTTCAATAGAAGAATTAACCCTTTCCCTGTTTAATATTCATGAAAGAAATAATAATGTCATGAATATAAATGAACCAAACTCATTATTAAAGGCATAATTAAATATTTTTTTACTGTGAGAGTATAGAATCAGATCTATGTAATTCCATAAGCAAACGGAGCAGACCCAGATTAGACGGCTCCTTTAGGAGCCATCTGATCTGGGTCTACTCTGGTTGCAATTAGGTGAAAAAGCATTTGTATGAAGGAAAGGGTTATATTAATGAACACTTCACCTGATGGAGATACCTTTTGTCACATTTGCAAACATAAGACAAAGTGATTTTTACAGAGGCGTATAAGAAAGTGGTATTTATGGAGGAAAGGGTTAAATGCAGTCTTGGAATTCTGTTCACGTGATACGTTATCATCTACATTTTGCAGAGGCATTTAATTTTAAACTGTATTCAGCTAAATAATGAAAACTGGCTTCTCCTTTACTTAATACTTGTTAAACAAAAAGTTGTATAAAAATTTATCATTGAAGAAAATTATTACAGTGCAGACTCTTATCAATTAAGGACTCCCTCGGGAGCCCTTTGATCTGGGTCTACACTGTTTGCAAAGATCTTATTTACTTGTTTCCCACACATTCAGTTATTATATTGAGTTTGTTATGCATCCATTACATAGTTGCAATCTAATTTTAGGTTCTAAACACAGAACAGGGAGACATATTGAGGGATGAATGCACAAATTGAGAGCAAACTTGGGATGACCTTTGCAAACAGTTTTGATGAGGTGTCAAGTGACTGTACTGTTTGACACTCTGAAAGTATTTTAACCCTTTCCCTGATGCAAACATGTTTTAGCACATCGGCAAACAGAGTAGACCCAGATCAGACGGCTCCTGATCAGGGTCTGCTCTGTTTGCTAATGGAATTTGGTAAGATATGTTCCTTTAGTTTCTAAAATAGCTACAACGCTCCACCTTACAAGTCATATTTCATTATGACTATTTTGTCCATGATTATTCAGTAGGTATTGAAATTTGAAATAAATACAAAACGGGGAAAGGGTTAATGAATATGTTAGAAAACTCATCTGAGACAATGAATATGATCTCATGAATATTTATGTAAGAAATAATGACATCATGAATATTGATTAATTTATGTTTTATAATGACATTATGAGCACATGAAATTTGACCATAGCAGAAACTGTAGAATATCAGACCTATATTACGCCATAAGCAAACAGAGTAGATCAATATCGGGCAGCTCCTTTAGATGCCATCAGATTGCATTTGGATCCATTCTGTTTGCAAAGATGTTAGAAGGTGTATTTATGGGGCAAAGGGTAACCCTTTCCTTGTTTAACCCTTCGCTTGCTATTCACGTCAATATACATATCTGTAAATAGTGAAGACCCAGATGAGACGGGTAGGGTCTGCACTATTTACAAGTTGATTGTGCAACCAGTGCACTCCACAGCAGTGATTGCACAACGAAATATTTGTACACAGTGAAGATATATGTAATTATACAACAGGGCATGGGTAAAGAAGGAGAAATGTATTTTAAAATTCAGCAAGAGAAGGGTTAATGTTCACGAAAGTAATTATGATGTCATGAATATTAATGAGCCAAACTAAAAGCATTGATTAACAGAGAAAATGTTGACTGGTAGACAGTGTAGAATTAGATCTATATTATCCCATGAGCATACAGATCAGACCCAGATTAAATGGCTCCTATAGGAGCCATCTTATCTGAGTCTACTCCGTTTGCAAACGCATGAAAATGCATTTATATAAGGGAAAGGGTTAATAATGTATAAGATACTACATTAAGATAATATAGTCACTTGTCTTGCACTCAAACTTTGGTATTATGATAGTGCTATCATAGGAACCCTCATATCAAGGTCTGTAGCCTTTGTTTTGTTACACCTTTCTTTAACTCTTTCCTCCATAAATGCGCCTTTCTATGCCTCTGTAAAAGTCACTATTGGAAACCATTGTGATAAATACAGCATTTGCTCCATAGGTGCAAATGCTCTATTTAGCACAATGGTTTCAAAACTACACAATTCTAAAATGTTCCTTTTCTCTAGTAAATGCTCCTTTTTGATAGAGTTATTCATAGAGGTTGGGTCTAAAAATAGCCTATCAGGGAATGGTTTAAAAAAATCCCTGAATATTCAGGGTATAAGCTTGACTTTTGGAATAGTCCATTGGGAAATTCACTACTAATGTGCTTAAATGTGGGTATTACCAGGTTCACTGTTTGACCATATCTTACTTCAGCAGTATTTTCATCCAGCTTGATAGCAATGTTGACCCTAGCCTGTTTTGCCTAGTAAACATTTCGAGGGATTGGTGCAAAACTATTCTAACTCCTTCACTTTGTGAAGGAGTTAGAATAGTTTTGCACCAAGCCCTCGATTTGTGATCCTGATGATAAATATTGTTATCTGTCATGAGACCTTGACATTTAAAACATGTTATGACTGCTACACTAGGTCAGTACACCTATGTTGAGTTTTGCATTTTTAGACCCAGTTTGTTCTTTCTCTAGTATAAAGAGGGTTAGTGTTTTCTCCCCTGTCCAGTTCACAATATTGATTGAAAGCAGATGTTTCCATTGAAGTCAACATATCCTCAAAATTGTGAAGTTCCATGCTTATTTTCTGTTTCAATTTCTTTATGAATATTTTTTCTGCGTCACAGAATGTCATTCTTTGATGTGTTTTATAAGCAGCAATTGCATTTAGTTTACAAATAGTGTTACCACCATAGATATACGGTGGATCGGTAAACAAAATGCAAATAGCATCTGCATAAGTGTTAAAGCTCTTCTGCAAAACTTGCAGTGATAGTTCTTGTGTTAAAGGGAGATAATTAACTACCTTTTATCTCACTTTTCTAATGGTTTATCTTGTTTATGGCCATTCTATCCTAGAGCAGGTTAGGTGTCAAAGTTCAAAGGTCAGTGTAGCAAAATATGATATTTGGTAAGCTTCTTATGTTTCAGGCATCGAGATTGATAAAAGTAGTAATTAAACCTTTACTTCATATAAACAAACGCCTTTTCAGGCCTTTGCACACAGAGAAGACCAAGATCAGGTGGCTCCTGTACTAGCAGTCTGATCAAGGTCTGCTTGGTTTGCTTATGAAATTATAGTTTATCTGAATCTACCCAGTTTCTATCAGTACCGTACAATTCTGTGTGCATATGCCTTTGTAAAACTTCAGCTAATGAATATTCATGGTGTCATTATATCTTACTTGAATATTCAACAGGGGAAAAGGTTAACCCTTTACTCATATGAAATAATGTCATCAAAGAACAAGTTTTGGCCCAGGGCATTGGTCAGTTTGCTTTGGCTATTAAATGAATTTAAGCCTTAACTCCATAAATTTATATGCCTTTCTACGCCTTGGTAAACAGAATAGACCCAATTCAGACCGCTGCTATAGGAGCCGCTGATTTGGGTCTGCTCTGTTTGCTGATGGTATAATAAAGATATGATTCTACGGTTTCTGCCATGGCAAAAAAAATCCGTGTCTACGTGCTATTTTAACAATTAATCTAATTAATATATATGACGTCATTATTTCTTACATGAATATTCAATGAGTACAGTTAGTGTTATAAGCTGAAAATACTAAGAATTGCTTTTATTATCCAGACCGAAGTATAACAGGACTCTTGATAGAGTGCACCCTACTTAACTTAGTATTCAGACAGACAAACCAGTGCAGATTGTGCAGACTCAGATCAAAGTTTTCTCCGATTTCAATTTCAGTTTGATTTAACCCTTTCCTCCATAAATATGCCTTTCTACGACTCTGTAAAAGTCACTTTATTAGACCATTGTGATAAATAGAGCATTTGCTCCAATAGGAGCAAATGCTCTATTTATCACAATGGTTTCAAACTACAAAATTCTAAAAAATTCCTTTTCTCTTGTTAATGCTCCTTTTCAGGAGATTTATTCAAAGGGGATGGATCTCAAAATAGCCTATGGAGGAATGGGTTAACAGTCAAATCAATTCAAAATGTATTGTTCATCATTATAAACCAATAAGCAAACAGGGCAGGCTCAGATCAGACAGCTCCTACAGGTGCCATTTGATCTGGGTCTACTCTGTTTGCAAAGCAGTGAAAAAGCATTTATATGAAGGAAATGGTTAACCGAATGAAATGGGGAGACTTGGTTTCAGAATATATACGGTACACAAAATTATGCTAGTTTGAGACCAATATTCATGGTAATTATATGGTAAAATGGAAGGGCATGTTGTTTGTGGATAATTATGCCAGGCTGGTAGCTAGAGGTGTTTCTGTGTTAATTAGTTAATTAGGTAATTGAAAACGAAGGTAAGGATGGGGGTTAACAGCTCAATAGGTAATTTCCTTTAAAAACAAAACCATAACTGTTTAACACTCTAGGCAATTGTTGTCTGGAAATATTGCTGTCTGCTTCTAGGCTAGAAGTAGATTTTTTTTGTCCCCCATCTGTCCTTCCGTTTTGAAGAAGTCCAACAGATCTAGAGCAGACCCTGGAGCCATCTAATCTGGGTCTACACCTGTTTGCAAAGGAGGAAAAGGTGTTTATATGAAGGAAAGGGTTAACTCTTTGTATATCTAGCAGAGCTACAGATAAGAGCGCATACCCAAATACTAAAATAGTCATTTCTCCACCAAACCCTATACTGTGACCACTCTTTAGAATCGTCTCGGAAGAGTCGATTCTAGAGAGTGGTTGCAGTACAGTAAAGTCCCGCTAATGCGACCACCTAAAAGAGGTATATGTCTGTGTGCTAGAGGCAGGTGGTAGCTTAATGCAGGACAAAAGTAATGCAGAAAGCTCCTAGAGGAGCTTTCTGCATTACTTTTGTCCTGCATTAAGTAACCACCTGCTTATAAAGTCACCCACGTGTTGTCATTAAGTGGTCGCATTATAGGGGTTCTACTGTATAATGTTTTGGACCTTATTTTGGACCTCTGATCGTAGTACATATTATCCTACAGATGAACTACGATATATTGAACTCGGATAACTCGAACTTCAGGATAACACAAAGTAGAAGTTCGGTCCTTCCGAAATTTACAATACAGAATTGTTGTAAAATGAATTGCTATGCATATCTAGAAACACATGTGACAGCTTAATGCAGGTCAAAAGCAATGCTGAAAGCTCTCACAAGAGCTTTCAGCATTACTTTAGACCTGCATTAAGCAGTGAACTTGAGAAATTGTTCAAATTAGAAATGGGATGACTCGATCCTCTGATGTCTCGAAATAATTTTTATGGTCCCTTGAAGTTCGAGATATCGAAGTTCAAGTAAATTTCACTAATCAAAAGATTATTCTTATAAAGTTATCTCTTAAATCTGAGTTTAGAACAGTTCGGATACTGATCAGATACTGAGCATCTCATCTCATCTATTTGCATAGCTTTTACATTATCACAAATTCAGTCCGTCGGCATGCGTCGTCCCGCGTCAACAATTTGAACCTTTAAAAATCTTCTCCTCTGAATCTACAAGGTTCTCAGCTTTTATCTTTGGTACATAGCGTCATCTGTAGGTCCTCTACAAAAGTTATATAAATTATGCCCCTGGGGTCAAAATTGGCCCCGCCCCAGGGGTTGCCGGTTTTCAATAGAAACATATAGTAAAAACTTTGTAAATATTCTCCTCTGAAACTGGAAGGTTCTCAGCTTTCATATTTGGCACATAGCATCATGTTCAGGTCCTCTACAAAAGTTTATAAATTATGCCCCTGGGGTCAAAATTGGCCCCGTCCCAGAGGTGGTCAGTTTTCAGTACAAAGCATATAGTGAAAATTTGAAAATCTTCTCCTCTGAAACTGGAAGGTTCTCAGCTTTCATATTTGGCACATAGCATCATGTTCAGGTCCTCTACAAAATAAATTATGCCCCTGGAGTCAAAATTGGCCCCGCCCCAGGGGTGCCTTGTTTTCTATAGAAACATATATTAAACTTTGAATATCTTCTTCTGTGAAACTGGAAGGTTGTCAGCTTTCATATTTGGCACATAGCATCATGTTCAGGTCCTCTACGAAAGTTGTATAAATTATGCCCCTGGGGTCAAAATTGGCCCCGCCCCAGGGGTGGTCAGTTTTCAATAGAAACGATATAGTGCAAACTTTGAAAATCTTCTCCTCTGAATCTACAGGGTTCTCAGCTTTCATATTTGGCACATAGCATCATGTTCAGGTCCTCTACAAAAGTTTATAAATTATGGCCCTGTGGTCAAAATTGGCACCGCCCCAGGGCCGGCTAGTTTTCTATAGAAACGTACAGTGAAAACTTTGAAAATCTTCTCCTCTGATTGTCTGGTGAGCAATATCAGGGCCATTCTGGCCCTCTTTTTATTTTTTAGCAAACAGAGTAGACCCAGATCAGATGGCTCCTGTAGTATTTTGCCCATGAATATTCAGTAGGTATTGAACAGAGGACAGGAAAAGGGTTAAGGCAGGGTGCAAGTCGTGCAGAAAGCTCCTTCATCCTGCATTAAGCAGCCACCTGCCTAAAAGCATCTTAACCCTTCGCTTGCTATTCACGTCAATATACATACCTGTAAATAGTGAAGACCCAGATGAGACAGCTCCTGTAGGAGCTGTCTCATCAGGATCTGCACTATTTACACGTTGATTGTGCAACCAGTGCACTCCACAGCAGCGATTGCACAGCGAAATACGTGTACACATTGGAGATATGTGTAATTATACAACAGGGCATGGGTAAAGAAGGATAAATGTATTTTAAAATTCAGCAAGCGAAGGGTTAATTCTTCTATACTAGAAATCCAGTTTACAGGGGTTTTACTGTATTTATCTTGTAACCAGTTAAATGAGAAGCCTTCAGCAAGTGTACCTGTAATAGGATAATGATGTGTGAAGGCAGTAAAGAGAACTGACAGACCATCATCATCAACACAGTCAATAAAAATTCTCCTCAGCGGTGGCTGGATTATTCAAGAGCTCTAAGATTAAGTGCAAAGAGAAGGTCACACAGATAATAATCCTTTATTTCATGAATATTCATGTTAGACATCATGAATATTAATTAGATAAATTTTTATGCTCCCCAACAATGGTGTTGGGGGAGCATATAGTCGCAGCTTCGTCGGTCCGTTTGTCCATCCATCCGTCGTAACTTTGTCCCGAGCACAAAACCTGTAATAGATATCAACATGAAACTTCATAGATAGATTGATCTGGATGAGGAGAAGTGCAGTGTACAAGCACCATCACTCTCTTTTGTATAATTCAGGAGTTATTGCCCTTTGTTATTTTTCATACTTAAATTTTGTCCGGAGCATAACACAAAACTGTAATAGATATCAACATGAAACTTCTTAGGTAGATAGATCTCGATGAGGAGAAGTGCAGTGCACAACAATCAATACTCTCTTTTTGCAAAATTTAGGAGTTATTGCCCTTTGTTATTTTTCATACTTAAAATTTGTCCGGAGCATAACACAAAACTGTAATAGATATCAACATGAAACTTCTTAGGTAGATAGATCTCGATGAGGAGAAGTGCAGTGCACAACAATCAATACTCTCTTTTTGCAAAATTTAGGAGTTATTGCCCTTTGTTATTTTTCATACTTAAAATTTGTCCAGAGCATAACACAAAAACTATAACGGATATCAACAAGAAACTTCATAGGTAGATAGATCTCAATGAGGAGAAGTGCAGTGCACAAGAATCATCACTCTCTTTTGCATCATTCAGGAGTTATTGCCCTTTGTTATTTTGTTATATATATTAAAAAAAGCCTTTTTGAAACTAGCATTTATTTGGGGAGCATCCATTGGTTTTACCGATTCTCTTGTTTATAGTTGCATATAAATATAAGATTTTTTTAGCCATGGCAGAAACTGTAGAATTAGATTTGTATGATTTCATAAGCAATTAGAACAGACCCTGATAAGATCCTCTATTTAAACGCTTTTTCACGCATTTGCAAACAGAGTAGACCCAGACCAGATGGCTCCTATAGGAATTATTTACAGGTAGTTCTGTTCTTTACTTTCTAAAATGACTATAATGTTCCACCTACCATATTTATTTCATTATAACTATTTTTGTCCATGAATATTCAGTAGGTATTGAAATTTGGAATAAACATAGAACAGGGAATGAGTTAATGACATGCAGTGTTTTTAATCGCCTTTAATACTCTATGAGTAGACCTTTGCACACAGTTTGGATCCAGATGAGACACCAAGTAATACAGGTCGTAGCCAAACTATCTAACAGTCTGACTACTGATTTGAAAAAAACAAAAACACAAATTTTGCAGACAACAGTTACTTAGTGTACACTGAATGTGTCAAGGAGTGAAGTGTACACTGAATGTGTCGAGGAGTGTAGTGTGCACTGAATGTGTTGAGGAGTGAAAGTGCACTGAATGTGTCAAGGAGTGGAATGTTGACTGAAAGTGTCAATGACTGAAAGTGTGCACTGAATGAGTCAAGGGGTGAATTATGTGTCTACTGAAAGTTTCAATAAATGAAGTGTCAAAGAGTGAAGTGTACACTGAATGTGTCAAGGAGTGAAGTGTGCACTGAATGTGTCAAGGAGTGAAGTGTGCACTTAATGTGTCGAGGAGTGAAGTGTGCACTTAATGTGTCAATGAGTGAATTAAATGTCTACTTAAAGTGTCAAAGAGTGAAGTGTCAACTCAATGTGTCAAGGAGTGAAGTGTACACCAAATGAACTACTGATAAGTGTTATGGAATGAAAAGTCAAGGAGTGAAGTGTGCACTGAATGTGTCAAGGAGTGAAGTGTGCACTGAATGTGTCAAGGAGTGAAGTGTGCACTGAATGTATCAAAGAGTGAAGTATGCACTGAATGTGTCTAAACAATGTAGACTGTATTTCACCAAGTAGTCAAACTGTATGCTAGCAGTTGAAACAAATTTCTATGCATTGAAAAAAAAATGATTTTCATAGAATTTCCACCTAGGTTGTAATTTAAACTGTCTGATGTTCTGTACAGGACTATGAATTATTTATTGAAATGAAACACTTCATGTGATGTAGCATTAGAGACTAGCAGGGGCGTAACTAGCGATATGCACTTACACACGTGCATAACATCAATCTGAAAGGTGAAAACATTATTATTGCCAAAATGGAGAAAAAAATCGAAAGACTAATTGGGCAGACTTTGATAAAGGCTCCGTCTTGTCATGTAAGCTTTAAACCATTCTCTCATATTGATGCTTTTTGACACCTATGTAAAAGTCACCTTTTGAAATTATTGTGATAAATGGAGCATTTGTTCCTATAGGATGGTTTATAACTACACAATTCTAAATTTTCCCAGGGAAGCATCCCCCTTACATCCCCATCCCCCATACATACCCCTTCTTAAATTAATAGTTGTGGAATAAAGGGTTAAGAATTTAGATAAGTTAAATATTTAGAATATGACAATTTAGAATATATATTTATTTTAATGAAGTAAAAATGTAATTATATGAAACAAATTTCTCTTTATACTTATTTACATTTTGTGACATTCCTGAATTTTCTGTGTGTCAAAATGATTACAATAAAAAACCCTCTAAACTGCAATTCTAGTAGAGAAGAATTTAGATACTTTTAGGCTGGTGGCTTCTTAATGCAGGGTGAAAGTCATGCAGAAAGCTCCTCGAGGAGCTTTCTGCATGACTTTCACCCTGCATTTCGAGGAGCTTTCTGCATGACTTTCACCCTGCATTAAGCTTCCACCTGTCTTTGACACTGTTATTTACTCTAAATTGAATGTTTGATTTAGAGGGGTTCTGCTGTACTCATTTTGAAATTGCTCAAACTCTAGGCACACATTGTAATAATTATTGTTGTCTGCCGTGATTGTCGTCTGCTGCAAATATAGAGTGAATTTTTCTTCGAATTCTCAGCAGCAATATCGTAAGAGTGTCAACAATTCAAATGAGATACAGTGGTACTCGGCGTCTCATCTTGATCCAAATGATTCTGTTGCTACCATGCACAAAGTTACAGTTTTAACCCTTTCCCTCATAAAAACGCCTTTTCACACATTTGCACACAGAGTAGACCCAGATTAGAAGGCTCCTATAGGAACCGTCTGATCAGGGTCTGCTCTGTTTGCATATAGTGTGAAATAGATATTATTCTATAGTTTTTGCCTCATCAGGATCCAAATGATTTTGCTGCTAGTGAACAAAGCGGTACAGTTTAAAGTGAATTGATTATGTCTTAACGCTCAGTTCAACTGAAAACTGATTTGCATATTGTGCCTCAAACATATAGTTTTCAGGAACACAATATTATAAGAGTGATGATTTGGGTTGTTGGTTTTTTGACAGAATTTACAATTGATCCATTTATTGGGATACAGTAGAACCCCGCTAATGCGACCACTTAAACAGACATGGCTGTTTTCATAAGCAGGTGGTTGCTTAATGCAGGACGAATGTTATGCAGAAAGCTCCTATAGGAGCTTTCTGCATAACTTTCGTCCTGCATTAAGCAACCACCTGCCCTTGCCACTGTGAATTATGCCCCTTTTTGGTGGTCGCATTAGTGGGGGTTTACTGTATTTTATAGTAGAACCTCTCTACAGCAACCGCTGAAAAAAGATGGAGTCCTAGGTCAGGTGTTCCATGTAGCTTAATGCAGGATGAAAGTTATGCAAAAATAGGAGATTTCTGAATTTCATTTGTCTTGCATTAAGCAACTACCTGCTTTTAATCCTTACAGTGCGGGACACAAGTCAGTAATGTTCTTTGCAAACAGTGTAGACCCAGATGAGAGGGCTCCTAGAGGAGCCCTCTCATCAGGGTCTGCACTGTTTGTCATATTACACTTTTCTTTAGAAAAATCCATAAATATTCACCATAAGCTTGACCTGTTTGAATTTTGGAATAGTCAATTTGAAGATTCAGTGTAATGTAATGGTTGAATAATGGTATGTTTATTCATAAAGCAGTTGCTTTAGAGATTTTTTACTGTATTTGCCGACTCCAGCAAGCTACTTATAACTCTACATGCACCATATAATAGTGTAGTCTGCTGCAAATTTTTAAAGTGGATTTTCTCCTTTGTTTTTCAAAAACTATTGCCCGAGTCTCAAATTATTTGGATCCTGATGAGATGCTGAGTTACTCGACATATAATCTGGATCCAAACTGTTAGAACTGGTAATGAAGAATTCACCATTGTTGTGCAGTTTGAGTTGATTTAAACTTTTGTTGTATAGATATACACAGAGAGTGGCTAAGGTATTGTTACAGAGAAATGGTGAAGTTTGATCTATAATATTATATGCAAACCATAATTCTTTCAAAGAGATTGGAAAGGAGAACATTAAATTTTCCAGCCCTGTTATTTGTGAATAAAACTTGTTGCCTGGTTTCCTAAAATGATGAGATTGGTTGCTTGGAACTCTGTCAAATATCACTTGCATCCCTAAATGCACCTGTTTGCCTCATACTTCAATCATTTTATATCTACAATATTCTCCCAAATAAATGCTCCCCACACTGATAAACTTCCCCTCACTTTGGTCGGGTGAGGGACTAATAATAAAATAAAAAATAAAGTACTAAAACCCAATAGAAAACCATCAAATAAAGAAATATGTTTTTTTTTAAAAATACAAGTGATAGCTTAATGTAGACTAAAAGCAATGCAGAAAGTTCCCATAGGAGTTTTCTGTATTGCTTTCATTGCACATTTAGCAACTACCAGTGAACAAATGCAAGGAGGACTCTGGGAGCATTTGTTAGCGATACCGTTGAACTTCGATATCATGAACCTACTTCCTTTAGGAGCATTCAGCATTACTTTTGACCTGCATTAAGCTGTCAGACTTGTTTCTAGATATACGTAGTGATACAATGTAGGGCAATTCTGTATTGTAAAGTTTGGAATGACTGAACTTTTTAGTTCGAGTTATCCCGAAGTTTGAATTATCCAAGTTCGACTTATCGAGGATCCACTGTAATACAATAAGTAAGAAGTTGTATTTCTGTTGTTATACTTCATCGGAGTGTCATGTTTCCTATTTTTGGCCAGTTGAATAATTATATCCCTTTATATACGGGAAACAGGTATATCAGAAATTTGCAAACAGTGAAGACCCATATCAGAGGGCTCCTGTTGGAGCTCTCTGATCAGGGTCTTCACTGTTTGCCATAAAAATCATATGCTATGATTAAACATGTTGTTTTTTGGTGGTTTGCTTCATTAACCCATCCCCTCATATAGACACCTGTAGAAGTCACTTTTTGAAACCATTGTGATAAATAGAGCATTTTGCTCCTAGCTAGTCATCTGATCTGGGTATACTCTGTTTGCATATGCATGAAAAGTGATTTATATGAAGGAAAGGGTTACAGGCAAAGCATCTTTTATAAGAGAAAGCTGGCTGGCTGGCATCTGCAGCGCAAAATCTAATTGAGATGGATTTGCCACTTGCATTGCTGTGATCTTTAACCTATTTGCACCCTAGCAGTGAAACTTTTATTTTTTATATACACAAACAGTTTGGATCCAGATGAGATGTCAAGTAACTCAATTTCTCATCAGGATCTCAACTGTTTGACACTTTGATCTCATTGGATTTTGAAAAAAAGGAGGAATTCCAATTTTAGAAGTTGCAGCAGACCATAAATTTTGCAGACGATAATTATTTAGCGTGTAAAGGGTTAACTTCAGGCTTAACTATTACAGTACTGAATTTTCAAATGGACTGTTCCAAAATTCAGCCAGGTCAAGCTTATGGTGAATATTTAGGGATTTTTCTAAAGATAAGTGTAACATGAAAAACAGTGCAGACCCTGACCTCTCCACGTGGTCTACATTGTTTGCAAAGGACATTAGTGACTCGTGTCCTGCACCGTAAGGGTTAACTGCACCCTGTAGAGAAAATAACAGTATAGTAACCGATAATAACAGTATGGTAACTGAACAAGAATTTCAGCTCTCAGCTTTCAAGTGTAGAGATAGTTAACAAGTGCAGAGCTAGTGAACAAATGTAGCGAACAAGTAGAGCTAGTGAACAAATGTAGCGAACATGTGTTGAGTTATGAACAAATGTAGCAAACAAGTGTAGAGTTGGTGAACAAATATAGCGAACAAGTGTAGAGCTAGTGAACAAATGTAGCTAACATGTGTTGAGTTATGAACAAATGTAGCAAACAAGTGTAGAGTTGGTGAACAAATATAGCGAACAAGTGTAGAGCTAGTGAACAAATGTAGCTAACAAGTGTAGAGTTAATGAACAAATGTAGCGAACAAGTGTAGAGTTGATGAACAAATGTAGCGAACAAGTGTAGAGTTGGGGAACAAGTATAGAGCTAATGAATATGTGAACTCAACAATGTTGAGTTTGTGAATAAATGTAGAGAATCCGTATACCTGAATGAAGATCAAATTCCCCCCTCTATTTTCTCTGTTTGTTTGTCCAAATACTTTTAATTAGGATATTCTGAGACAAGTGTCTGCTTGGTGAATAAGTAAATAAGCGCAGACAAAGAGAATGACTATGGTGAATAAATGTGTTCTAAGCAATTAAATGTATCAAATGGTGATAGACATAGTGAACACCTAGTTGTTAACCTTTTGCCTCATGAATATTCATATACGAAATAATGGCAATCATGAATTTGACCAATCAAAAGCTTGAGAACGTACTCAGAATCAACTAAAAGTTTTATAAGCAGGGACCCAGTTTTTACTATTTACCTAAATTATTTATTTTGACGTATTTCCAAACATAGTAGACATAGATCAGATGATAGAGTCTGCTCTGTTTACCAATGGAATGATATCGATACGAATAAAGAGTGGAAGGCTTAATTTTGTAATACGATTATACATGTATGATGAATATATTGTGTTGGGCTCACACATAGCATTATTGTGATAGCTCTTAGACAGGGTTGATAGCATTAATATAATGTGACATGCATGATAATGGTCAAATGTGAAGTTGTTAATATGGTAATATTTCAACCTGGGCCTGAGTTGATAAACCTTTTTGATTGAACTTGAGTTCTTTCTCTGTTTGATTTTCTATAACTGTCTTTCATTCAAATTGTTAATTTGAGGACCTGTATGTTTCTACTGGTCATAGATGAAAGACCATGGTATCCAGCAAAATTACACAAACTTTGTGAGTTTTCCTCATTTTTTACCTGGTTAAAACATGACTTATCTCCCTTTGTTTCAGATGGCTGCATCCTCACTGAGCTCCTCCTCAAGTAGACAGAGCACGATGAGCTCATCAGGCTCCACAGATCTTATTTCGTATCACGACAGCCTGGAAAATGTGCTCACATGGCTGTTAGAGGCGGAAGAAGTTGTAGAAACTCAGAAACCAGTCTCTGACACAGTCCAGGAGGTCAAAGTGCAGTTCAGTGCCCATGAGGTAAGAGGCCGGGATTTGTTATGAACACTACTGTAACACTACTCGCGCCCGCTAGCATTGGCTTAACCCTTTCCCTCATATAAACGCGTTTTCGCGCTTTTGCAAACAGAGTAGAATTTGATAGATCTGTTTGTTTACTTTCTAAAACGGCTACAATATTCCACATTCCATATTTCATTATAACTCATTTTCCATGAATATTTAGTAGGTGTTGAAATTTGGACTAAATATAGAACAGGGAAAGGGTGAAGCGGTATTCAGTTTTCAAAACTAAAAGCATTAAAGCTGACAATCCCAAAGGATCAGAAATAATGACATCATGAACATTTTATAATGGCATTATACACAGGGCTAAAGCAAGAGGGCGATTTGGCAGAGAAACGTCTCCCTAACCCTGCTGAAATCTCCCTGTTTGGAGCTGAGGGAGAAGTTTCAACCCTTTCCCTGTTCTATGTTTATTTCAAATCTCCATACCTATTGAATATTCATGAACAAAGTAGTTATAAGGAAATATGGAAGAAGGAACATTGTAGCCATTTTAGAAAGTAAAGAAACATATATCGAATTCCATCAGCAAACAGAGCAGACCCTGATCAGACGGCTCCTCTGTTTGCAAATGCGTGAAAACATGTTTATATGAGGGAGAAGTTTTAACCCTTTACTCCATGAATACACTTTTGTACGCCTAAAATAAAAGGGGCCTTTGCAAACAGAGGAGACCTAGATCAGACAGCTCCAATAAGAACCATCTGATCAGGGTCTGCTCTGTTTCCTTGCGTCATAATAAAGATCTATTTCTACATTTTCTGTTTTGGTTAAATGTTATATTGTATTTGTGTGTTCATGTTATTTTAAAAATTGATATGTTTGACATTATTTCTTACATGAATATTCATGAAGTAAAAGGGTTAATATATAGAACATATAGGGAGATACAAAATCAGGACCAACACTTCTCCCTGAACCCCACTAAACTTCTCTCTGATGGAGAGCTCCAGCTTGAGCCCTCATATTTACATAAGAATTTTTGGTACAGTAAAACCCCTCTAATGCGACCACCAAAAATGGGCATAATTCTGGGTGGCAGAGGCAGGTGGTAGCTTAATGCAGGACAAAAGTAATACAGAAAGCTCCTAGGGGAGCTTTCTGTATTACTTTTGTCCTGCATTAAGTAACAACCTGCTTATAAAACCAGGTATGTTTATTCATTAAGTGGTCCCATTAGAGGTGTTCTACTGTATTTGTAGAAACATACCGTAGTCAGATCTTTTACAATTTCTTAATCAAACATAGCAGACCCTGATCAGACGACTATTACAGGAGCCATCTGATATGGGTCTTCTCTTTTTACAAAGATGTGAAAAGGTGTTTATATGAGGGAAAAGGTTAAATCCTCACTGAATTGTAATTTGTGATGCAAAAAGGAAAGAAACATCCTTTTTAATTCCCTTGTGAATTTTGGATGCAATTAAGTCTGCAACATAGAGAAGAAGAAGAGACATTGAACTTGTAGAAATTACTTGTTGAAAAAGTGCTAGTGCTAGATCTGAAATTGGGTTTGATGAAAGTTCCAGATATGAGGGAAAAGCTAAGTTGTGCCTAGTCATTAGAATCATCTCACTAACCCTTTCCTCCATGAATATTCATGTAAACAGTAATGCCATCATGAATATTATTTAGATTAATTTGTTATGATAGCACATGGCATTCACAGAACCTGTAGTATCATATCTATATTATATATCAGAAGCAAACAGAGCATATCCTGATAAGACAACTCCTATAGGAGCCATCTGATCTTGGTCTACTCTGTTTGCAAAGGCGTAGAAAGGGGTATTAATGGAGGAAAGGGTTAAGATTATTCTAATGAGTTGTTAGAATTAAGCCTTCCCTTCAAACAAACACCTTTTTATGCCTTTGCAAACAGAACAGACCCAGATCAGATGATTTCTACAGGAGTCTGATCTGTTTTGCTTTTGGAATTATATAGATCTGATCCTACAGTTTGTCTAAGCTAACAATTGTCTTTTAAACTTTACCTTATAAAAATTAAGTCTGTTTCTTTACTTTCTAAAATGGCTACAATTTTCTACCTTTCTTATTTCATGATGATAACTAATTTGTCCATGAATATTCAGTAGGTATGGAAATATGAAATAAACATAGAACAGGGAAAGGGTTAAGTAGCCAACTAAAAGGACCTAAATTCTTCTTTATTAAGAGGTTTACTGCACTATCCTTATTTGGAGTTCTTCTTTGATGTTACAGGAATACATGCTAGAACTTACAAAGCATCAAGATAGTATCGGCAATGTTTTACGTGAAGGCAATGACCTAATAGCAGAGGGAAAGGTCAAGACAGAGGAGGAGAATGAAATAAGGGTCCAGATGGGGCTGCTGAACGATAGATGGGAGGAACTAAGACTGAAAGCATTGGACAGACAGAGCAAGTAAGTAGACCTTAGGAATGCTGAAACTTTAGATGCTGTATATGTGATTGGAGGGATACTGTATGGTTTGTCCTGCACTGTTTTTTATCTCCTCTACGAAGCATGGGGACAATACAGAATCTGTTTTTTGTCTGTCACTCTCCTATGGGAGCCCTCTGATCTGGGTCTACTCTGTTCTCAAAGGTGTAGAAAGGCATATTTATGGAGTAAGGGGTTAATGGCATATGGATACAAGAATATTTGGCCATGATAGAAATTGTAGATCTGGGTGTGCTGTTGGCAAAAGTGTAAAAGATTTATATACTAATTGCCTCATAGGCAAATTTTAGACCCAATAAATCATATTCCATTTGTACACTCAGCCTCTGAATAAATCTACTGAAAAGGAGCATTTACTAAAAATATGGAAAAAGTTTTGAAACCATGGTTTATCACAATGGTTTCAATAAGTTAACAGAGGCATCAAAAAGTGTCAATATGAGGGAATGGATTAACCCTTTACTCCATAAATATGCCTTTCTTTGCCTTTAATAACAGAGTAGACCTATATCAGACAGCTCCTATTTGAGCCATCTGATTGGGGTCTTCTCTGTTTGCTAATGAAATTAGATAGAACTTATTCTACAGATTCTGTCCCAATGAAATGCTTTTTGTTCGTAGTGCGATTATAACAATTCATGATCAGTTATGTATACAATATTCAAGATTTCTTGGAGTAAAGTGTTAAAGGATTAAGCTTCGGACCAGTATAAAAAAATCAACAGTAATATTTACATGTAATACTAGTTTTGCTTACAGTGGGCAAATTTACAATTACCTTTAGGGTGAAAGTCATGCAGAAAGCTCCTAGGAGCTTTCTGCATGACTTTCACCCTGCATTAAGCAACCAAAAAAGGCATAATTTCTTCATTACTAAACTTTTGTTTTTTCTGTACATTTCATCACAATCGAAACTGATTGACACTGTGATTCTTTGAAAATCTGTAGAAGACATTTAAAAGTTTCTCTGTACCCATCAAGTAATTGTCTGTTGAAAACTTAGTTGAATTTTCCTCTGGTTCTCTTCAGAAATATATCTTGTGTGTCAAACAATTTTGATCCATTTCCATATCTCATTTTTATCCAAAATGTTTGCATAGGGCGTCCGAGGTTTACTGCCAGAACATGTCTTTAAGTGACAATTCATTTATTGAGCATAGGAGTCTTGAAAAGCAGGTGGTTGCTTAATGCAGGATAAAAGTAATGCAGGAGCTTTCTGCATTACTTTTGACCTGCATTAAGCTAGAACCTGCCTTAATGACGCATTATGAGACCTCTTTTTGATGGCCAATTAACCCATTCCCGCATAGGCAATTTTTAGATCCAACCTCTTTGATTAAATCTACAAAAAAAGTGTATTTACTTGAGAAAAGGATTTTTTCTGAATTGTGTAGTTTTGAAACCATTGTGATGAATAGAGCATTTGCTCCTGTGGAACAAATGCTCTATTTATCGCAATGGTTTCACAAAATTACTTTTACAGAAGCATCAAAAGGCGTCAATATGCGGGAATGGGTTAAGAAGGGTTTACTGTACATACAGTACGGAAATGTTAGATTAAAAACACACATGTCATTATGGGGTAAAAAAAAAGATGGCAAGTAATCACGTAGATTCACTTTTAATACCTGAGCTTGTACTATACCAGATACCCTCTCACCTGGATGTTAATTATTGTTTATCATACACACTCGGCATTTGATCCTAAACATCAAATATACAGACAGTAATAAGCTGGAATGCAAAACGTATACTGTGTAGAAGCCTTTCCTTAACCCTTTCCCTCATATAAACGTGTTTTCACACATTTGCAAATAGAGTAGACCCAGATAAGACGGCTCCTAGAGGAGTCGTCTGATCAGGGTCTGCTCTGTTTGATAATAAAATTTGATAAATCTCAGGTTCTTTACTTTCTAAAATGTTCTACCTTCTATATTTTATTGTAACTATTTTTTCAATGAATATTCAGTAGGTACATGTATTAAAATTTGTAATAAACATAGAACAGGGACAGGGTTAACCCTTTACTTCATAAATACGCCTTTCTACACCTTTGCAAACAGCGTAGACCCAGATCAGACGGCTCCTATTGCACATGAATGCAGGAACATTTAGGCATGGCAGAAACTGTAGAATCATATCTATATCATAAGCAAATGCAGCAAATCCTGATCAGACGGCTCCTGTAGGAGCCATCTGATCTGGATCTACTCTGTTTGCAAAGGCATAGAAAGGTGTATTTAATTATGATGTAAAGGATTAAACTGTATTTTATGTGAACTTTTCCAAATATATGTTTTCAGTGGATCAACTTTTCCTTTTGAGGGGTGCAGAAATGATTGTGTCAATGTGACCTTTAATTGGAGCTAGTTTTTTCCATCCTGTATTTTGTATGCAGGTGGCTGCTTAATGCAGAATAAAAACAATGCAGAAAGCTTTTGTGGGAGATTTCTGCATTGCCTTCTGTCTGCATTAAGCTACCACCTGTATATCGAAAACACCTGGTATTTAATTGTTATGAAATAGGGTTTAGGCTGATTTTATTGATCATAAGACATTAGTTTCCCCTCAGAAGTAAGGGGGCATAATTTGGAATGGGGCCGTTTATATGCAAGAATAGAGTATAACTTTATAGTAATTTCAAATACCTTCTCAGAATCTACTGATTTGATTTCAAATTAAATTTACGGAGATGTTCCATGGTTGATAATCTACCATAGTACTTTAAACTTAATTTTGTATGACAAAAAACATGGCAGCCTTGGATGGGATTAGCTTTCCATATATGGCAATAAAGAGAAACTTTCAAATCTTCTACACAGACATTTCTGGTCTGATTACAAATTAATAAAATAGAAATTCATTTCTTTGTTGATCATCTACCAAACGCTCCTTGGTTAGCTTAACCCATTCCCTCATAAGCTATTTTTAGATCCAACCACTTTGAATAAATCTACCAAAAAGGAGCATTAACTGAAGAAAAGGAAATTTTTAGAATTTTGTAGTTTGAAACCATTGTGATAAATAGAGCATTTGCTCCTATAGGAGCAAATGCTCTATTTATCACAATGGTTTCAATAGGTGACATTTGCAAAGGCGTCGAAAGGTGTCAGTATGAGGGAATGGGTTAACCATGTACGAAATTCCTTCAAATTATCTTCATACAACAAAAACATGTTATCCCATTACACCATAGGCTATTTTTAGACCCAAGCTCCTTGAATAAATCTACTGGAAAGGACCATTTATTAGAAAAAAGGAACATAGTAGAATTGTGCAGTTTTGAAACCATTGTGATAAATGGAGCATTTGCTCATATGGAGCAAATGCTTTATTTATCCCAATGGTTTCACAAAGTGATTTTTACAGAGGCGTCAAAAGGCATCAATATGAGTTGAAGGGGTATACTGCAATCATCCAGTTGGCCATTCGTTTGGCCAGTTCGTTGGTCCATTCCTCCGCATATAACATGGGTAGTTGATGTCGCAAAATCCAACTTCATTTTGAAAGTTAGTGAATTTATATTTGGCATTAATCATAACCATGAATAATAAATGTGCAGGACTTTATTTTCATGTGTTTAGGGCAGGGTTTTTTAGAGTGATCTCCCTTTGAACTTTGAGGATTTTTTTTTTCATTTTGGCATGTAACATGGGCAGGTGATGACGCAAACTCCTCCTTCAATTTGAAAGTTTTTGAATTTATATTTGGTACACATAACAATGTGCCAGACACAATTTAATGTATTTAGCACCAGGCATTGCAGAATTATCTTCCCTTGAACTTGATGTTTTTTTGTCTTTTGGACCTGTAACATGGATAGTTAGTGTTGTGAACTCCTCCTTCAATTTTTTGAACTGATTTATCTACATGGCATCTAAGAAGTGTATTTGTGCATTAAATTTATTTTAATTTCCTACCTCTCGGTTATATAGAGTTACCGGCCCTTGAACTTAGATGTACAGTAAAACCCCGCTATAATGGTCACTAAATGTCATTGAGTATGTTGTGTTAAAGGCAGGTAGCTGCTTAGAGCAAGATGAAAGTAAAACAGAAAGCTCCTATAAGAGCATTCTGTTTTACTTTCACCTTGAATTTTTCGCCCTAAATACCAACTAATTAACACAATTTAGTGGTCGTTATAGAGAGGTTTTATTTTAATGGTTTACTGTTGTAATGTCAGCTTGTGGTGCGAACTACTTTTACATTTTTCATTACATATATATATGAAAGTTTGTACACTTGGTCTCTTTAAAGCGTAAATTGTGCATAACATAATTCTTCTTAGTTTCTAACTATTGATACAGGAGTTATCTGCCCCTGGACTTGTACACTATATGTTGCTAGCCTAAAAAGTTTGTTGAAGGGAATGGCTTCTACAGTTTTGAAGATACAGAAAAACTCGATCCTACGAAAAAAAATTAAGGAGAAATTTATGTCTATGTAGGCAGGTGGTGGCTTAATGCATGGTGAAAGTCATGCAGAAAGCTCTTAGAGGAGCTTTCTGCATGACTTTCACCCTGCATTAAGCTGCCACCTGTCTTAAAGATCAATAATGGTACGTATTTGAGTGTTTGTAGTATCGAGTTTTTACTGTAATTCAATGAAAGTTGGTACACATGAGATCTCTGTGAACAAGGGTTATCACAATTTCACAGCAGACAAGTACAGAGTAAATGTTGATTTGTGGGAGCCTGGTGGACCCAATTTAGCATATAATTAGCCATTCTCCATTATAGCACTCCCATATCTTGTCACCGTAATTTGAATAGTCATGGCAGAATAACCCACTGAGTACTGAATATTCAAACTGGAGTATTGTATAAGTGTGTTAGAATAGAGTCCATTCAGTATGAAAGGTATAATTTTTCTAGTGGACTTTGAATGACAAACAGTGCAGACCCTGATCAGAGGGCTCCTAGAGGAGCCCTCTGATCAGGTTCTACACTGTTCGCAAATGACAGTACTCTCGTTTCCCTGCATTCAAAGGAATAGCAGAGCAAACTGTGCACATATTTTATGGTCAATGACACTCAATGGTAACCTAACTTTCAGCCCATGGCCAATTAACTAAATTAATGATTGAGAAATTGATACACATTAATAGTAATGGTATGATTAATCCTTTCAGTACTGTATTATCAAAGTGGAATAGCCCAGCTCTGTTTAACAATAGAGTCCACTCAGTGTGAAAGGCTGAAACTTACTAGAGGATTTTTGTAGACCCTGTTCAGAGAGGGCTCCTCTAGGATCCCTTTGATCTGGGCCTACACTGTTTCCAAATGACAGTGCATGTTTGTCACATGCTAGGGTTAACTCATTACCTCATAGGCTATTTTTAGATACAACCTCTTTGAATAAATCTACCGAAAAGGAGCACTAACTGGAGAAAAGGAAAATTTTAGAATTTTTTGGTTTGAAACCATTGTGATAAATAGAGCATTTGCGCCTACAGGAGCAAAAACTCTATTTATCACAATGGTTTCATAAAGTGACTTTTACAGAGTTGTCAAAAGTCGCCAATATGAGGGAATGGGTTAATATTTTTATCCACAGCTTTATCAACGTTATTATGATATTTGCAAACTTCCGATCCAGATGAGATGCCAAGTTACTCAGTATCTCATCTAGATCTAAACTGTTTGACTCGCTTATACTGATTTGAAAAGATATTAAAGAAATGCTGATGATGCAGAATGTAAATACTTGCAGTCCTATTTGCGTGCTGTTGAAAGAGTAAACTGCTGACCTGCTGTTAAATAATTGTTACAAGTTTACTAAAAGTGTTCTCTATTACAAATGCTGCAAGATTTTGGACCAAATTTTCTGGAACTCCAAGTATATCAAACAATTATGACTATTACTAGAAGCTGAGTAAGTCAGTCTTATCTGCATACAAACTGTTTGACAGTTAACCCTTTCCCTGTTCTATGTTTATTTCAAATTTCAATATCTATTGAATATTCATTAACAAAATATTTATAAAGAAATATGGAAGGTAGAACATTGTAGAAATTTTAGAAAGCAAAGAAACAGATCTATCAAATTCTATTAGCAAACAGAGCAGACCCTGATCAGACGGCTCCTCTAGGTCTACTCTGTTTGCAAATGCGTGAAAACACGTTTATATCAGGGAAAGGGTTAAAACAAACTCTAAGTACTCTAAATGTGATAAGTATTAAGTTTACAGTGTTGGTCCATAGGGATGGTACGGGGTTAACCTTTTGTTTGCGGTGAATAAGAGTACAATCATGCTTTTGCAAATAGTGCAGTCCTAAGGGAGCCCTCTGATCAGGGTCTACACTGTTTGTCATTCAAATAAAAATCTTAGCAAATTTGAAGCCTTTCATACTGAATGGACATTACTTTTAGACAGTTATGGGTGATCATTCCACTTTAAATATTCAGCATTCGAAGGGTAAATGTAATAATTGAGGCACTTCCATCATAATTTGATCAAAACATGGCACAGCCTGTGATAAATTGTTAAATTGTAATAATTGGATATCACATTTTATGATCGTATTCGGAATAGATGTACTTTAACTCTTTACCTCATGAATATTCGTGTAAGAATTTCTGACATCATAAATATTAACCCATTTGCTCCCAGTGGATTCTTCCATGTTTATATATTGGATTAGTTCATTTTTTTTATCTAAGGGGTGCATGGCCTAAATTTTCAAATGCGTTTTGTTTTATATTGAAATTCCTATCAGCAAACAGTGTAGACTCTGATCAGACGCAGCATTATGCGGCGTCTTATCAGAGTCTACACTGTTTGCCTATGTCCCATATATGGGATCGTGGGAGCAAATGGGTTAATTAGGCGATTTTTTTTATAAATGCATATGAATACTGGATTGCTTTTGGCCGTGGCTGAATGTGTAGAATCAGGTCTATATAATTACATAAGCAAACAGAAGAGACCCGAATCGGACAGCTGCTGTAAAAGCTATCTAATCTGGATCTATTTTGTTTGCGTTAAAAGGTGTCAAGAGGTTTCTCAAGCAAGTGAAGGGTTAAATTATGATAAACAGAAAATGAATATTGTTTTATGTGCAAAAATTAATTTACTAACACTCAGTCGATGTGACTTTGTACTGTATCATAGGAATACTTTGAGGTTTATAATTTGAAGACAAGCTATCTAAGACCCTAGTCTCACAGTCTGTCACAAGCTTTGATAACTAGTGACCAGGAGCTTTCAAATTGTGGAAACTTGGCAGACCACATCATAATTCTTGAAACTTGTGGAACCATTTGAGGCTGTCTCAAAAACTCAATGTGAAATCATTTGGGTCTCCTCCCGGGCAATTGTACAGTTATTGGCTGTATTCAGATTACCTTACAAATTTGGACAGACAAGCTTGGGCAGATAGTGCAGACCTAGATCAAACTGCTGCTGAATGATCTACACTATTTGCTACTGTGTCAGACTGTGTCATACCCGTACAGAGCGAAGAGGGGGTTTCCTCAGTAATATGGTTATACAGTAAAACCTCTCTATAACAGCCACTAAATTGTGTTAATTAGATGGTATTTAGGGCAGGTGGCTGCTTAAAGCAAGGTGAAAGTAAAACAGAACGCTCCTATAGGAGCGTTCTGTTTTGCTTTCACCTTGCTTTAAGCAACCACCAGAAAATGCACTATATTATACCATAAGCAAACACAGCAGACCCTGATCAGACGGCTCTTGCAGGAGCCGATTGATCTGGGCCTTCTCTCTTTGCAAAGGTACGAAATGGCATGTATATGATGGAAAGGGATAAAGTCTCATTTTCAGACAAAGCAGAAATCACAGTCTCGTATACAATTAAATACTTAAGGAAAAGGATCAAACTTTAACAGAAGCTCACCCGTCTAGTATTTAATTAAATCCAGTTGTGACTATCGTAAAAAAAGGAAGCCACATAATTGTGGGCTTGATGAGTGTTTTATGAGGCTGGGTCTCACTAAATTAAATGGGAGACAATTTAATTTTATTGCAGCTAAACTAGATTGTGAAATAATTCAATTTGACTTTTTGAATGTTAACTTTTCAGCATTTAGTGATAAGAGTAATTTCAGTATTAGCCCATTCCCCCATAGACTATTTTTAGACCCAACCTCTTTGGATAAATCTACACAAAAAGAGCATTTACTACAGAAAAGGAAATCTTAGAATTGTGTAGTTTTGAAACCATTGTGATAAATAAAGCATTTGCTCCATAGGAGCAAATGCTCTTTTTATCACAATGGTTCACTTAAGTGGTTTTAAAGAGGCGTAGAAAGGCTTATTTATGGATGAAAAGGGTTAAAGGATCGGTATATTTTGCTAGAGGATTTTGATTGACAGTGTAGACATGTATAGGTTAGAGCTTATAAACTGCAGTCTTCGAAAATAAGACGGCTGATAACGCGAGCGAAGCGAAGCGTTTTAGGCCGTCTTATTTTTGAAGACTGCGATTTATAAGCTCTAACCGGTTTAGTGATTGCCCTACTTTTCAACAGGCCAAGTTTATAAGCCCAGCCCACTAAGCAATGACAAACTTGTATATATAGTCACGTGATTATGGTCCACCTAAAAGCTAAACTCGTTTATTCAAAATACTCAGAAAACCCACCAATCAAACAAACGTCTTCTTTGTTAAAATTCTCACATGTTTATGTTTTGAAAATCCTACACAGTGATACTGGTTTCGCGCCTTTTTCATGTAAACATTGCCTTATTTGGCTGTGTCACGTTATCAAATATTCTCAATCTGCGTGTAAAACATTTTTACACAATTTTCTGTAGAGAATAATCAAAATATCTCCAGGAAGCACAAATTCACAACGAAGAAAATATTCCAAAATAGGGAATTAATATAATACATAAATACTTGAACTGCTCTGATCTAATATATCTCTTTGATTTTATGGCTGAATGCATGTAACAAAAAGGTGACGTGTATTTTGACATGATAATCTTTATAAAAGGCCCTTAGTGGTCGAAATATTAGATCAGAGCAGTTCAAGTATTTATGCAAATAATAATGGCCGATAGCAATCTATACGTTTCCCCAAAACTGTATAATTCGTGTGAAAGACGGACGCAAAATCGCAATGGATATTTAAATGATAATCCTTTACCTTGTAGTAAGTTACACCTTTTGACCACTTTTCAAGCCGAGAAGACCCAAATCAGACAGCCCCTACGCTGTCTGTACAGCCCCTACGCTGTCTGATCAGGGTCTACTCGGTTTGCACAATTTAAATCTTCACTGCTACAGAAACCACGTATAAAAATACAGCTTATTAACATTAAACATTCATTATGGGTAGAGTGTTTCGTGATTTATTTGGCCATTTTAGTCCACAACAGCCCAGTTTCTAGATCTATATAATTCTGCCTCTCAGTTGTTTACATAGTCTTCCTCCCCACGTTTTACACATGTGAACACTTGTGTACACTCGTTCACGTGTCGATAACGTCATAAGTTTATAACATAGCAACTCGTTTGTTTTTCAAGTCGTGGGCGGAGCTTTCTTGCACATTCGCACTGGAAGGTTTGTCTTTGAAAGTTATAAAGTCTTTGATTTTATAAAAAAATATGAGAATTAGAGTCTGAAATATATCAAGAATGCGGCTCGCTGATTGGATTGAAAAGTAGGGCAATCACTAATAATGAGATGGTTCCTCTTGGAATTTATATTATCTCTAGTAAATGCTCCTTTTTGGTAGATTTATTCAAAGAGGTTGGATCTAAAAGTAGCCTATGAGGGAATGGGTTAAGCAAATAAGGCACACCCAGATCACATGGCTACTACAGGTCTACTCTGTTTGTGATGCATCAAAAGGCAAACAGAATATGCTTCTATAGGAGCTGTTTGATCAGGGTCTGCTCTGTTTGCTTATCACAAGATATAGATTATTATATATACAGTAAAACCCCTCTAAACCGGACGTTAAATTTGGTATAAATATCGGTCTTGGAGACAGGTGGCAGCTTCATGCAGGGTGAAAGTCACGCAGAAAGCTCCTAGAGGGAGCTTTCTGCATGACTTTCACCCTGCATGAAGCAGCCACCTGCCTAAAAGTATCTAAATTCTTCTCTACTAGAATTCCGGTTTAGAGGGGTTTTACTGTATTAGAATAATATAGAACCACACCTGGTATTTACATGAGCTGTACAAACTCAGCCTTGGACCTTGAACATACCATATAGCAGAGAAAAGGCTCTCAGCTCTCCTGCCAGGCATTCTGAACATGAAATATTTATTTCATTAAGAAAAATTAAGTCTGCTTGAGGTACCCAAACACCTCAGCCATTCTGAATGGTTTTTATGACCTATTAGTGTTTTACTGGCCATTACTTCTTTCACTGCCAACATTTGTTGTCTGCAAACTTTGTCGTCTGCTTCAATTTTCTTTTACTATTTTTAAAAAAAAAAAACAGTAACAAAGAGTGGATCCTGATGGGACGCCTAGTTACTCCTCGGCGTCTCATCTGGATTCAAACTCTTTGCATAGGTAATTACAGATATAACATTGACAGCAAAAGAGTTAAATTGGAGAGTTTACAGAAACAATTGTCTGCCTCGAAAACTACGTCAGAGCAAGAACAACAGAGAGATAGCAATGAGATTTTATCGAAGAGCTTAACCCCTAGACTCCTGTAGGACCCCACTCATCAAAGTCGGCACTGTTTGTCACACTACACTTTTCTTTAGAAAAATTCCTAAATATTCACATAAGTTGGACCTGTTCGAAAGGTATTGAAATTCGAACTAAATTTAGAACAGGGAAAGAGTTAACCCTTTTCCTGTTCAATATATAAGAAATAATGACATCATGAATATTTATTAGCCTAACTTTTTATAATGTAAACTTTTCAAGGAATTTGTTTTGCTTTCCCCTTTTCCAGTGTTCAATATATAAGAAATACAATCATGTAATGACCTCATGTACATGTATATTTATAATGTAAACTTTTCAAGGAATTTGTTTTGCTTTGACAGATCCATATCATGTCAAAAGCAAACAGATCAGACCCAGATCATAAGGCTCCTATAGGAGCCATCTGACCTAGGTCTACTCTGTTTGCAAATGTGTGAAAAGGCTTCTACATGAGGGAAAGGGTTAAATAATTGTCTCAAAATAGAGTTTCCTTCAACAGAGGTCCAGATAAGATGTGTAAATTAAAACATTTTCAAGAACAACTTCTTTATTTCTCCACCAAACCCTATGTTGTGACCACTCTTTAGAACCGTCTCAAAGAGACGATTCTAAAGAGTGGTCACAACATACTCATAGGGTTTGGTAGAGAAATGACGATTTTATTATTTGAGTATGCATATTTATCTGTAGCTCTGCTTCAATTTCTTTTCTAAAATGCATTGTGAAGATGAAACAATTCGTTGAGACACTTGAGTTACACCTCATCTCATTTGGACTCAAACTGATTGCAACAGTTTCATTAGATTCATCCAATAGGTGTACTGGGAAAGAGTTTTCGCTGTGGTTAACCCTTTCCCTGTTCTGTGTTTATTTCAAATTTCAATACCTACTGACTATTCCTGGACAATATAGTTACAAAGAAATATGAAAGGTGGAACATTGTAGACATTTTAGAAAGCAAACAAACAGACCTATCAAATTCTATTAGCAAACAGAGCAGACCCTGATCTGGGTCTACTCTGTTTGCAAACGCGTGAAAACACGTTTGTATGAGGGAAAGGGTTAAGAGTTGTTTTGTCTGCTTATTGATCTTGCATTGCACACAGTAAAATCTCTCGACAGGGACCATTTTAAAACAGTCTAATTGTAGTTTCCCTCATAGTCTATTTTTACACCCGCTCTCTCTGAATAAATCTACTGAAAAGGATCATTTTACTAGAAAAAAGGGAAAAAAAAATAACTGTAGTTTTGAAACCATTGTGATAGATAGAGCATATGTGACTTTTACATAGGTGTCCAAAGGCATCAATTACTCCATTAATATGCCTTTCGACACCTTTGCAAACAGAGTAGACCCAGATCTGCTCTGTTTGCTTATGAAATTAAAATAGATCCTACTCTACAGCTTCTACCAAAACATTTTTGTGCCATTATGCAATTTAAGCTAATAATTATTCATGACATTATTATTTCTTAACCCTTTATTCCATGTATATAAATGTAAGAAATAAAAGCATCATATAAATTTGAATTAGATTAACTGGTATAATAGTATAATGACATAGGGGTTTTTGGTCATGGCAAAAACTGTAGAATCATGTCCATACTATATCATAAACAAGCAGAGTAGACCCTGATCAGACGGCTCCGAATAGAAAGGCATAGACAGGTGTATTTATGGCGTAAAGGGTTAAATGAATATTCAACAGGTAAAGGGTTAACCCATTCCCACTTAGGCTATTTTTAGATCCTACCTCTTTGAATAAATCTACTTAAAAGTTTACTAGAGAAAAGGAACATTTTAATAATTTGTAGTTTGAAACCATTGTGATAAATAGAGTATTGTGGAGCAAATGCTCTATTTATCACAATGGTTTCAGTATGGTAAAGGGTTAAGTGGTTGCTATGTAGAGGTTCTATTGTATAGAGAACAGGGCCTTACTGTGATTGCTTGCTGCTGCTGTTACACAATAGTCATTGATTTGAGATGTAATTACAACAGTTGATGGGTTGTGCAGACTCCCCAACGATCTGATCCATAAAGTGCGGAGAATGAGCTCTTCACGTGCTGTATGGGGAATAAACTTTGCAAAAAAAGTTTTGAATCTAAATGAGACGCTGAGTTACTGGAGGTTATCAGGGTTGTTTTTTTTAACCTTTTCCTTCATATCAGCGCTTTTTGAATACCTTTGTAAACAGTTTAGACCAAGATTAGATGATGCCTGTAGATGATACTGCCTTACGATGCCTGTGTAAACAGAGTAAACCAAGATCACGTCTGTTGTTGCAAAGGTTAAAGTGACTGCATGTGCATCTATTATGCAAAGAGTTAACCATTTACTAGATGAATATTCATGTAAGGAATTATGAAATCATGAATATTAATTAGCTGAATTTTTATGATCTTAAAAAGTTGGCCAAAGCAGAAACTGTAGAATCAAGTTTATGCAATTCCATGAACTGACAGAGAAGACCTTGATCAGACAGTCCCTGCAAGAATGATCTAATATGTATACATTATATACAGTAAAACCTCTCTATAACGGCCACTAAATTACGTCAATTCTTTTGTGTTAAAGGCAGGTGGCTGCTTAAAGCAAGGTGAAATTAAAACAGAACGCTCCTATGGGAACGTTCTGTTTCACTTTCACCTTGCTTTAAGTGACCACCTGCCCTAAATACCAACTAATTAATACAATTTTGTGGCCTTTATAGAGAGGGTGTACTGGTACTGTGATTGTAAAGTCATGAAAAGGTGTTAATCGTTTCCTTCATATAAACACCTTTTCAAGCCTTTGCAGACAGAGAGTACCCAGATCAGACAGCTCCTGTAGGTGTCTACTGATTAAAGTTGGCTCTGTTTACTTATAGAATAATATAGTAAAACCTCTCTATAAGGGCCACTTAATTGTGTTAATTAGTTGATATTTAGGGCAGGTGGCTGCTTAAAGCAAGGTAAAAGTAAAACAGAACACTATAGGAGTGTTCTGTTTTACTTTCACCTTGCTTTAAGCAGCCACCTGCCTTTAACACAAAATACTTGATGTAATTTAGTGTCCGTTATAGAGAGGTTTTACTGTATAGATATGATTCTACAGTTTCTGTGAAGGTGAAAAAATCATGTGTGTTCATAATTATACCATTATAAATATTCATGATGTCATTATTTCTTACATGAATAATAAATAGAGAAAGGATTAACTACTGAAAATCCCCGATGCATAATCTGCTTAGTATTTGACTGTTGAAAGTTTTCTGTAAAATTCGGCATCAATTTGGTTTGAAATAGAAGCTGCTTATATGCATCTGTGTGCCAAGAAATTGTTACCTGCAAACAAAATATTGTCTGCTTAAAGTTTTAGAGTTTTCCTTTTCTTTTCAAAAACGTGGTGAGATGAAAGTTTGGATCCTGATGAGATGGTGCGTGTTTGAGTGTCTCACAGTCTTATGAGTGTTCATATACAGTAAAAACTCAATACTACGAAATCTTAGCAGTGAAGAATTTATGTTTTTGTAGCCAGGTGGCTGCTTAATGCAGGATGAAAGTCATGCAGAAAGTTCATAGAGGAGCTTTCTGCATGACTTTCACTCTGCATTAAGCTGATAAGATAATTGAGAGTTCGTATAATTGAGATTTTACTGTAGTTTAGAGTAATTAGGGTATCTTACTGTATATAAGAATGGTATTAATTAACCCATTCCCTCATAGGCTATTTTTAGACCCAACTCTTTGAATAAAATTACCGAAAAGGAGTAGGAACTAGAGAAAAGGAACATTTTCAGAGTTGTGTAGTTTAGAAACCATTGTGATAAATAGAGGTGTCAATATGAGGGAATGGATTAACCCATTCCCTGGATGATCATATTGATGCCTTTTTACGCCTCTTTAAAAGCTACCTTTTGAAACCATTGTGATAAATAGAGCATTTGCTCTATAGGACCCAATGCCCTAATTATAACAAGTAAATGCTCCTTTTTTCTGTGGATTTATTCAAAGAGGTTGGGTATAAGAAGAGCGTTGGAGTGAATCGGTAAACACCTTATGTCTCCGTTTGCATACAGAGTAGACCCAGATCAGACGTTTCTGTTTGATCCGGAACTGCTTGATTTGCAGATTCAATTATATGAGGTAATGGGTTAATATTTCAGGTTGCAACAGGCCTTGATGTCACTGCAACAACAGCAACTTGATGAACTGGCCACTTGGCTGACAAAGATGGAGGAGCGGATTGCAAAACAGAAAAAGCTTGGCTCTGATCTCTCCCAGATACGTCAACAGGTTGAAGAGCACAAACTTCTTCAGGAAGAACTGGATCAAGAACAGAAGAAAGTGGACAGTCTTCAGAACATGGTGGTGGTAGTCGATGACACCAACACTGAGTCAGGTAAACACAGAGAACTGACTACATGTACTTTGATGTTGTATTACATTGGAATCGGATCTATATCATTTCATAAGCAAACAGAGCAGACCCTGATCAGACAGCTCCTACAGGAGCTGTCTGATCTGGGTCTTCTCTGTTTGCAAAGGCATTATTATACATATCTGTGTAATAAAAGGTTAAACAACATTGATTTTTGTCTTGGAAGTTTGAAAATATGTATTGTCTGAATGATTTTTTCAATGAAACTTATATTGCAGCTAGAATATGATTGAAATATTGCTGTCAAAGAAATTGCAATAGATATTTCTTTAATCTTAGCACGCAAACAGCGAATTCGTGATAACCTGTACAAGCAGCCTGGATCCAGATGGGATACCAAACCAACACCCTTATACATAAAGTTAACATGTCATTTGTTTGTGTGAAGGTTGTTGATACCTGCAAAGATGAAAGCATGAACTATGGACCAGAGAGGTCCAGATAAGATGTGTATAAATTAAAATATTTTCAAGAATGATTTCTTTATTTCTCCACCAATCCTCATGAATTATCTTGAAGAGACAATGCTACTTAACCCTTCGCTTGCTGAATTCTAAAATACAATTCTCCTTCTTTACCCGTGTCCTGTTGTATAATTACATATATCTTCACTGTGTACAAGTATTTCACTGTGCAATCACTGCTGTGGAGTGCACTGGTTGCACAATCAACTTGTAAATAGTGCAGACCCTGATGAGACAGCTCCTGCAGGAGCTGTCTCATCTGGGTCTTCACTATTTACAGGTACGTATATTGACGCGATTAGCAAGCGAAGGGTTAAAGAGTGGTCACAACATAGGATTTAGTGGAGAAAGGATGATTCAAGTATTTTAGTATGCACCTGTTATCTGTTGCTCTGTGAATTTATTGGGATTTCAAAATTTCTTGAGCGTTGCCTATCAGGATCGAAACTGTTTGAGAATTGTAGCTGTTGACAAATTTCACCAATGACATTATTGAATATTCATCGAAGAAATAATGTCATTGTGAGTTTTATGTAGATGAATTGCTATGATATCACATGGACACGGAATATTTGGCCAAGGCAGAAACTGAAGAATTATATCTATATTGTACCATAAGCAAACAGAGCAGACCCTGATCAGATGGCTCCTATAGGAGCCATCTGATCTGGGTCTGCTCTGTTTGCAAAGGCGTAGAAAGGCGTATTTATGGAGTAAAGTGTTAACTTAGCTCGCAAAGAGATAACAACTTCAAATTTCCTAATCCAATGGAATTCTCCTGGGAAATTGATATAATTCCATGGCTCTGAATAGGTTTATTATCATTATTCAAACTCCTCGAAACACAGAGATGACAATATTAACTGAATACCATTTATTAAACCTTTCATCACTGAACTGGTTAAATGGATCATTCCAAAATTCAAACAGCTTACCAGGAATAAAAGGAAAGTGTAACATGACAAACAGTGCAGACTATGATGAGAGAGCTTCTATGATGAGAGAGCTTCTATGATGAGAGAGCTTCTCTAGGATTAAGCTGCCCTCTGCTTTAAACCTTTCCTTCATATAAATACTTTTTCACACATTTGTGAACAGAGAAGATCCAGATCAGATGGCTCCCATAGAGCTCCCATATTTATGAAATAGTAAAGATTTAGTTCTACAGTTTCTGCTGCAGTAATAAATTCCTGTGTTCATACATTTATACCATTATAGAGCTCCAGATAAGATGCGTAAATTAAATTATGTTCAAGAATAACTTCTTTATTTCCCCCATTAAATCCTATGTTGTGACCACGTCTCTTCGAGACGATTCTAAAGAGTGGTCACAACATAGGGCTTGGTGGAGAAATGATGTTTTTAGTATTTGAATACGCACTGTTATCTGTAGTTCATCCATTATAAAAATCAACATATAAATACCCATTTTGTCATTCTTTTTTATATGAATATTGAACTGGTAAATGGTCAAAACATTTAACTTTAGCTTCATCTATATTCATGTTAGAAAGAATGACATCATTGATTGTTATAGTGGCATTATTAACCCTTTCCTTCATATAAATTGGTTTTCATGCATTTGCAAACAGAGTAGACCCAGATTAGATGGTTCCTATAGGAGCCGTCTGATCAGGGTCTGCTCTGTTTGCTAATGGAATTTGATAGTTCTGTTTCTTTACTTTCTAAAATGGCTACAATGTTCCATCTTCCATATTTCATTATAACTATTTTGTCCGTGAATATTCAATTGAACATAAGCAAATAGAGCAGACCCTCAGGAGTCTACTCTGTTTGCAAAGGCATGAACAGGTGAAGATGTTAAGATCTGTTTTGATTTAACCCTCTCCTCCATGAAAAATTTGTGTAAGAAATAATGACATCATGAATATTACTTCGGTAAATTTGCTATAATAGCACATGGACACAGTATCTTTTGACCATGGCAGAAACTGTAGAATCAGATCTTTATTGTATCATAAGCAAACAGAGCAGACCCAGATCAGACAACTTCTGTAGGAGCCATCTGATCTGGGTCTTCTTTGTTTGCAAAGGCGTAGACGGTGTACCTATTGAGTAAAGAGTTTAATGGTAACTGAATATCATAAGAACAGCAAACTGTTAGAAACTCAACTATTATTTTGTGATGAGTTTAATGATAACTGAATATCATAAGAACAGTTAGAAACTCAGCTATTATTTTGTAATAACTGTTTCCCTTCTGGATTTTCAGCATGTGAGGCTATGGAGAATCAACTACAGTATCTTGGCAAGCGCTGGGCCACAATCTGCCACTGGACGGAGGAACAGTGGCTCCTGCTACAGGAAGTGCTGCTTAAGTGGCAGAACTTCTCCGAGGACGAGGTCAAGTTCTCGGAATGGCTCACAGAGAAGGAAAATATTGTAGCAGCCATGGTGAATGCTGATCTGTCTGACTCAAAAGCAGCAGTTACTCAAGTGCAGAACTTAAAGGTAAAACATGTGCAAGTTAACCTATTCCTCATAAATATGCCTTTCCACGCCCCTGTAAAAGTCACTTTTTTTAAACCATTATGATAAATAGAGCATTTGCTCCATTTGAGCAAATGCTCTTTTTATCACAATGATTTAAAAACTACACAATTCTAACATTTAGCCTTTGAGGGAATGGGTTAATCCTCCACTCCTTGAATATTCATGACAAATAATGATATCGTGAATATTAATTGAATTTTTAGATTGAACACACAGGTAGTTTTGGCTATGGCAGACTCTGTAGAATCAGGTCTGTGTTATTTCATAAGCAAACTGAGCAGACCCTAATAAGACAGTTACTACATGGATCTTTATAATGGCATGTAAACACTCAAATGTTTGACTTTGGCCGAAAGTGAAACTATCGTTTAACCCGTTCCTTCATATTTATGTGTTTTTTCACGCATTTGCAAACAGAGTAGATCCAGACCTGACGGCTCCTGTAGGAGAGGCTTGATTAGTGCCTGCTCTGTTTACTTATGGTATAATATATATCTGATTGTACAGCTTCTGCCTGAGTAGAAATGTCCAGTGTTCATAATTATGTCATTATAAAAATTAATCTATTTAATATTCATGATGTCGTTACTTCTTACCTACCGGCTGCATGGCTCAGTGATAGAGCGTCCCCCTGCGGTACAGAAGGTCATAGGTTAGATCCCCGGCCGCGACAGACCAAAAGTCGTTTAAAGTTGGTACTAGTAGCTCCCTTGTCTACACTCGACATTTAAAGGTGTAGTTCTAGGACTGGTCGGCTCGGTGTCCGGATAATGTGACTGGCTGAGGTGCCTTTGCCATGTGCCCGCGGCAGGGGTATTTCATTGAGGCAGCACTATAACTTGTCTCATGCAGGTGCTGTCAGCAAACTGCTGAAATACTGTCGGCCTTACGTTAAACCCAACTCACTCACTCACTCACTTCTTACCGAAATACAGAACAGGGAAAGGGTTAATAGGCGAACGGAGCAGACATTGATCAGATGGTTTTACAGTAGTCATCTGATATGAGTCTACTCTGTTTGCAAAGGTGCCAAACGTGCCTCAATGGAGTAAAGGATTAACCCTTTACTCCATGGATATACCTATGCCCTTGCAAACAGAGTAGACCATGTAGGAACCATCTGATTAGGGTCTGCTCTGGTTGCTTGTGGAATAATAATGCTATCATTCTACAGTTTCTGCCCTAGTCCTATGTCCATGAGTTGTTATAAAAATAATATAATTGATATTCATGATATCATTAATTGCCACATGAATATTCATGGAGTAAATAGTTGCCTTTCCCTGTTCTAGATTTATTCCAAATTTCTATAACTACTGAATATTCATAGACAATATATTCATAATAAAACTGTGGAAGGTGGAACATTGTAAAAATTTTAGAAACTAAAGAAACAGATCTAACAAATTCCAGATTCAAACAGAGCAGACCCAGATCAGACAGCTCCTATAGGAGCTGTCTGATCTTGGTCTACTCTGTTTGCAGATTTGTGAAAAGGTGTTTATATGAAGGAAAGGGTTAAGGAGAAATTGTCTGTCTAAATTTAACCTGCAGCAAAATTAATAAGTTAAATATTAGTCAATTACACTTAGAATATTTTGTTACATCCATTATTTATTTTATTCCTTGAGAGTAATTTAACGTCTATTGATGGAGTGAGATTAAGGAATATTCGAGAATCAAAGAAGTTTTCGTAATTTTCCCCATACAAGCTTTATTGAATATGGGCCCTGGACTCATTAGCCTATGATGGCAAAACACAGACATCAGACTAAAATCAAACTGCCCTAATTACCCTAAATATTCAGATATCCAAAGAGGTCCAGATAAGATGCGTAAATTAAAACATTTTCAAGAATAACTCCACCAAACCCTATGTTGTGACCACTCTTTAGAATCGTCTCGAAGAGACGATTCTAAAGAGTGGTCTCAACATAGGGTTAAGTGGAGAAATGATGATTTAAGTATTTCAGTACACACCGTTATCTGTAGCTCTGTCACAATCTCCCCTCTACACCAGTTTGGATACTGAGTTAGTCAGTTCTGCAGCATTCTTATCATTTTAGTTGATATTAAAGAGTTACAAATAGTGTAGACCTTGAACAAACTGCTCCTTTATGGGCAGAGTGATCTGGCTCTGCATTGTTTGCCAAAGTGTCTTGCTGGTAAATATGGTATTCCAACAGGAAGTAGAGCTAGCCTATTAACTCATTCTCTCCTAGGCTATTTTTAGACCCAACCTCTTTGAATGTATCTACCGAAAGGGAGCATTAACTAGAGGAAAGGAAATATTTAGAATTTTGTAGTTTGAAACCAGTGTGATAAATAGAGCATTAAATAGGAGCAAATGCTCTATTTATCACAATGGTTTCATAAAGTGACTTCTATAGATGTGCAAAAATGTGTCACTAGGGGATAATGTGTTAATGCTCTCTGTCAATCAATAAATATTTATAGAATCTATCTTATAATTAACTTATTCCTTTACTCAATTAATACGCCTTTGTATGCCTTTGCAAACAGAGTAGACCCAGATTGGACAGCTCCCATACAGTTAAGATCCTGATGAGAAGCCAAATTATTTGACACCTCATCTGGATCCAAACTGTTTGCAAAGGTTATTACGAAGTTGCCAGTAGAGTGCTGAAGATAGATATTCGGGACGGTGAAATATGGGGAAGAGAATTTTATCACTATTTTAGGATGAGATATGCCAATGTTACTTTCATGAAAATAATGTAATGTATGTTTAATTCTTTGAATGTGGGACTCGACTGCACTGGTATTTGCAAACAGTGTAGATCCTGATCAGAGGGTTCCTAGAGGAGCCTCTGATCAGGATCTGCACTGTTCGTGATTCAAAATCTTGCAGATTATACCTTGTTATACGGAATGGACTGTATAGTTATTCTTTTACTCCATAAATACACCTTTCTACGCCTTTGCAAACATCATAGTAGACCCATCCTATAGGATGGATAGATAGATTTATTTCAGTAAAAAGTGTACATAACATGGCAAAACCTGATTTTGTCTGATCAGAGTCTGCTCTGTTTGCTTATAAAATAATATAGATATGATTTAAGTTTTTACCATGGCTAAAGGTTTAACTGTTATCTATATATAAACTTTCCCAGAATTCATTATACAGTAAAACCTCTCTATAACGGCCACTAAATTATATCAAGTATTTTGTGTTAAAGACAGGTGGTTGCTTAAAGCAAGGTGAAAGTAAAACAGAACACTCCTATAGGAGCGTTCTGTTTTACTTTCACCTTGCTTTAAGCAGCCACCTGCCCTAAATACCAACTAATTAACATAATTTGGTGGCCATTATAGAGAGGTTTAACTGTTTTTGGTGGCCCTTATAGAGAGCTTTTACTGTATCATCTTGGAAACTATTGAATGAGTGTCAAACAGCATGAATGCTGATCAGATGCTGCGTTTCTTGGCATTTGATCTGGTTTGAAAATGATTGTCAATGACAGTCGTGTCTCATCAACAGGAGGGGGGTAAGTTTCATTTATGCAGATTGATTTATTTATCTGTTTTCTGAGTAATTGTAGTAAATGTTACAAATACTGTTGTCTGCTACAATTCTGAAGCTTTCATTTTCTTAAAATTTCTCCTCTCAACCCATTACCTCATAGGCTAATTTTAGACCCAACCTCTTTGAATAAATCTGCTGAAAAGGATCATTTACTAGACAAAAAGAAAATGCTCTATTTATTACAATGGTTTCAAAAAGTGACTTTTTCAGAGGCGTAGAAAGGCATATTTATGGAGGAAAGGGTTAACACTCAACCTCTTTTTTGGAAGAGAAATGAGGATTATAGCAGACGACAATAATTGCAGACTACAATTACTGATCTTTACACCTGTATAACCCTTGCCCTCATATAAATGTGTTTTCATGCATCTGCAAACAGAGTAGACTATAGGAGCTGTCTGATCATAGTCTGCTCTGTTTGCTAATCAAATTTTGAAAGATCTGTTTCTCTATTTTCTGAAATGCCTACAGTATTCCACCTTCCATATTTTCGTTATAACTATTTTATCCATGAATATTCAGTAGGTATTGAAGTTTGTAATAAACATAGAACAGAGAAAGGGATAAGGCTGTACACTTGAATTAGATAAATTCAGGAAAATTTAGCAGAAGTGTTACATTCTTACTCTAATAATCCAAAGTATTCAGACCGACAAACTTTGGCAAATAGTGCAGACCCAGATCAAACGACTCCTGGAGGATCAGATTGATCACGGTTTGCACTATTTTCTACTATGTCAGTATAATTTAGAATTATAAGAATGGTACCAAATTGAATTATTCAGCTTTATAAATGAGTGGAGAGCAGAGATTGGTTGGCTTAATACTTTGGGTAATTAGGCTAGGATGTATATGAACAGCTGCAGATTGAAAACTTGTGCACATTCAGCTGCAGGTTGAATTACCATCTTGTACATCAACCCTTACAATGCTGTATTTTCAAATGGACTATTCCAAAATTCAAACGGGTCAAGCTTATGGTGAATATATAGGGATTTTTCACAAGAAAAGTTTAACCCATTCCCTCATAGGCTAGTTTTAGACACAATCTCTTTGAATAAATCTACTAAAAATGAGCATTTACTAAACAAAAGATTTTTTTAGAAATGTGTAGTTCTGAAACCATTGTGATAAATAGAGCATTTGCTCCTATAGAACAGATGCTCTATTTATCACAATGGTTTCAAAAAGTGATTTTTTATCAGGAATCGGTCTCATCTGGATCTTCACTGTTTGCAAACTTTCCCTCATATAAACATTTTTCATGACTTTACAAACAGGGTAGACCCAGATCAGACAGCTCTTGTAGGAGCCATCTGATCAGGGTCTGCTGCATGAATATTTAACAGGGAAAGGGCTAACCCCCTGAATGCTGAACAAAATGGTGTCTGCTAAAATTTGATCTCTTGCAAAAAAAAATTCCAATTCATTACCCCTTTCCTTTATACAAACACATTTTCACACCTTTGCAAACAAATTGCTTCTTAGTAGCCATCTGATCAGGGTCTGCTCTGTTTGTTAAAGCCTTTGAGAAACTATGACCAAACAGGTTGGATACTAATGAGATGCTATGACCTTGAATTACTTTCTCCTCACAATCAATATTGTTTGCATTTAGGTCTTCATGACCTTTCCCTTTAACCCATTACCTCATAGGCTATTTTTAAATCTACCAAAAAGGAGCATTAACTAGAGAAAAGAAAAACTTTAGAATTTTGTAGTTTGAAACCATTGTGATAAATAGAGCATTTGCTCATATAGGAGCAAATGCTCTATTTATCACAATTGTTTCACAGAGTGACTTTTACAGAGTTGTCAAAAGTCGTCAATATGAGGGAATGGGTTAGGGGTAAGCTAGTTCTAGGCTATTTGTCAATTACAGTAGAACCTCTCTAAAGTGACCACTATAGAAAGGGGTGTCTGTAAAAACAGATGTCTGTTTAATGCAGGATTAAAGTAATGTAGCAAACTCCAGCAGGAGCTTTTTGCATTACTTTTATCCTGCTTTAAGCAACCACCTACCTTTATGACCTTTTTCTTTGTCGCTTTAGAGAGATTTTACTGTATTTTGAAGTTCAAGGGAATGTTTTGCTTTGACAAAAACTGTAGAATCAGACCTATATCATGTCACAAGCAAACAGAGCAGACCCTGATCAGATGGCTCCTATAGTAGCTCTCTGATCTGGGTCTACTCTGTTTGCAAATGTGTGAAAAGGCATTTATATGAGGGAAAAAGTGAAGTTGGTGTACTATAGTCTATGATGGAAGGATTGATATACAGTAAAATCGCGATTATTCAAAATTTCTTTACAGGAGAATCTGGGCCGTTTTAAACAGATGACTGCTTAATGCAGGATGGAAGTCACACAGAAAGCTCCCAGTGGAGCTTTCTGTGTGACATTCACCCTACATTAAGCTGCCACCTGTCTGAAAGATCGCTAATGATACGTATTTCATTGTTCGAATAATCGTGATTTTGCTGTATCAGTATTACTCTATTGTAGGTGATAGAAAGAGACATGGTGGTGCAAGTACAGAAATTTGAAGAGCTTTACGAAGTTGGCCAACAGATAGTACAGTGTGTGAACAACGACGAGGCTGTCAGAAAGATATCGGAAGACCTAGAAATCTTCCAGGAACGTTGGAAGAAATTGGTCGAAAACATGGAACTGCAAAGTAAAAAGGTACATGTATGAAATAAAAGAAGCAACTTTACATATGATTTGGAGGAAAGTGGAGTTGTGTTCTGTATCCATGCTTATAAGTTGAGTCTGAGTTCGTTCTGACTTCGTTGGCTCAAATCTGACCAATCAAAAGCTTGAGAACTCAAATCTGACCAATCAAAAGCTTGAGACTCAGATTATAGAGAGATGTTCAGGAAGAAGTTTAGCTCTGTACTCCGTATACACCTTGCTACGCCTTTGCAAACAGAGTAGACCCAGATCAGACGGTTCCTATAGGAACCATCTGATCAGGGACTGCTCCGTGATTATTAAATAATATAGATATGATTCTTCAGTTTCTACTATGGCCAAACATTCCTGTGTCCATAGTATTATGCCATTATAAAAACTAATCTTATCAATATTCATGATGTCGTTATTTATTATATGAATATTTGTGGAGTATGGGGTTAATACAGTATTTACTGTAAACAGTAAGCCAGTCAGTCTCCTCTCTCCTCTGGTTTGTAAGTGGAACCATTTTGCAAACTTTGAATAGCATTAGTGACATGGCAAATTGTGAAGACCCTTATCAGACTGCTCCTGAAGCTGTTTGATCTGGGTCTGCACTATTTGCCAAAGTTTTTTAATGAAAATCCTGCATTTATATACTGTTATAGAAGTTAACCCTCTCCCTGTTCTGCATTTAGTCCAAATTTCAATACCTACTGAATATTCATGGAAAAATAGTAATAATCAAATATTGAAGGTGGAATATTGCAGCCATTTTAGAAAGTAAAGAAGCATAGCTATCAAATTCTTTTAGCAAACAGAGCAGACCCTGATCAGACGGCTCCTAGAGGAGCCGTCTGATCTGGGTCTACTCTGTTTGCAGATGCGTGAAAACATGTTTATATAAGGGAAAGGGTTAAGCAATGACTGTTTGTTATGTTATTATTTCTTTGGAAAATACTGCATTATCCCTAATAACACTCCTTGAAAGGAGCTTCTTGCATTTTGTACACAGGTAGTTGGTTAATGCAGTATGAAAGCAATGCAGAATGCTTGGGAAGCTTTCTGTCTTGCTTTCAATCTGCAGAGTATTTCTTTATTTGATGGTTATTAAAATGGGTTTTAGTTATTTTGTTGATCAATTGTTCTCCCCCCCCCCCCTTTTTGCTCCTATGGAAGTAAAATGGTGTTTATTGAACTGGGAGTGCTTTTTAGGGAGAATATGGTATTCATCAGATAAAATGGCTAACCTTATTACAAGAATTGGACAAGCAGTACTAAAGATCACCTCAAAATTCTCCTTCTTATTAATATGATATGCATGCGGGTGACTCTGAATTTGCTGGAGAAATTGTTCCACTCAAAACAAGTCGTCATGAACAGTGAAGTCATTCATTACTTGAGAATCATGTGAAGAGAATAGAAATGCATGAACCTATGTACTGCTTAACCCTTTCCTCCATAGGCTATTTTTAGATCCAACCTCTTTGAATAAATCTACCGAAAAGTTGCATTAACTAGAGAAAAGGAAAATTTTAGAATTTTGTAGTTCTGAAACTATTGTGATAAATAGAGCATTTGCTCCTATAGGAGCAAATGCTCTATTTATCACAATGGTTTCAATAGGTTATATTTACAGAAGAAAGGTGTATTTATGAAGGGTTAATGATTTTGCAAATAATGTTGGTCTAGATGTGAAGTAACTCAGCATCTCATCTGGATCCAAACCGTTAAACACTTAGATTGTACTTTTGAGAATAAGAATGGAGGAAAATTTAATAGGTGACAATGACAGTTTTTGTTGGTGACAATAACAGTGTACAGTGAGATTAGAGAAAGCTATATGGTACGGATCTGTTTTATGCGCGTCGAATCAGGAATCTAATAATTATGGAATACGCTGTTGGCAAAGTTCTGTAAATGAGTACTCAGTTTTTATTAGGCATCTTCTTCCTTATTTACAGTAAACAAAGGAAGGCTGTGTTTTGAGCTTTGCCTTTTTTCTCAACAGATGCTTATCAATGGCATGTGCAGTTGGTTTATGTAAACACTTCTGAAAGAAGCAATGAGGTTATCATAACATTTCCAGTCCCTTAACCATTTACTAGATAGAGACGCCTATCAACAAGCCTTTTCATCTCATTCCCTCATATTGATGCATCTGTAAAAGTCACTTTTGAAAACCATTGTGATAAATAGAGCATTTGCTCCTATGGAGCAAATGCTCTATTTATCATAATGGTTTTAGAACTACAAAATTCTAAACTTTTCAGCTAATAAATATTCATTGTGTTATTATTCCTTACATAAATATTCAACAGGGAAAGGGTTCTTTCATGTAAACAACTTTTTCATGCATTTGAAAACAGAGAAGACCCAGATAGATCAGACAATTCCTGTAGGAGCCGTCTGATCAAGGTCTGCTCTGCTTGCTTATTGAATTATAATAAATCTTACTCTACACTTTCTACCAATATGGAAAATCCTGTGTACATTTGAAATTATTAAACTTCAGCTAATGAATATTAATGATGTCATTATTTCTCACATGAATATTCAACTGAGGAAGGGTTAATCCATTCCCTCATAGGCTGATTTTAGATCCAACCTCTTTGAATAAATCTACCGAAAAGGAGCATTAACTAGAGAAAAGGAAAATTTTAGAACTTTGTAGCTCTGAAACCATTGTGATAAATAGAGCATTTGCTCCTTAGGAGCAAATGCTCTATTTATCACAATGGTTTCAAAAAGTGACTTTTACCGAGGCATAGAAAGGCGTATTTATTGAGGAAAGAGTTAATGTGGTAAATACAGAATATCGGCAGACACGGATTGCAATCAGTGTAGACCTACAGATTGAACCATCATTATCCTATATTTAGCTAACTTGTCACTCAGCATCTCATCAAGATCTAAGCTGTTTGATGTTCATTTCAACAGTTTCTCAAAACCTTGATCAAGTTGATAATTGGCTATAATAGCACCAGATCAGAATATGAGAAGACTAGTTTTTACAGTGGAGTAAAAGTTAGTTAACCCTTTCCCTCATATTAAATGCATTTTCACACATTTGCAAATAGTGTAGACCCAGATCAGATGGCTCATATAGGAGCTGTCTGATCAGGGTCTGCTCTGTTTGCATTTGACATGATATAGATCTGATTTTGCAGTTTGTGTCAAAGCCAAAAAAACCTCTTTGAATAAATCTACTGAAAAGGAGCATTTATTAGATAAAAGGAAAAAATTAGAATTTGAACCATTGTGATATATGGAGCATTTGCTCGTGTAGAGCAAATGCCCTATGTACATGTATCACAATGGTTTCAAAATGTGACTTTTACATAGGTGTTAATATGAGCAGACTCTAATTTATACAGTTGGGTAATGATTAAACCAGGGTCTGCTAAAACATATGCCATGATGAATTTTTGATGAACTGCATTGATACGCTGTTCTGCAAATACTCATTAGATTATTGTACATGTATGTGCATCACTATATAGAATCAATGTTTCAAGAGTTCATAATGAAACTTTGATCCCTTTCCTCCATAAATACGCCTTTCTACGCCTCTGTAAAAGTCACATTTTGAAACCATTATGATAAATAGAGTATTTGCTCCTACAGGAGCAAATGCTCTATTTATCACAATGGTTTCAAACGACAAAATTCTAAATTTTTCCTTTTCTCTAGTTAATGCTCCTTTTCGGTAGATTTATTCAAAGTGGTTTGATCTAAAAATAGCCTATGGAGGAAAGGGTTAAAGAAATAGAACTCATGGGCAATAGTTCTGCATGCTGTTTCAGATTTCAGAAGCCTTACAACTTATAATTTGCTCTTTGCGACTAATGAGTGCCCAAAATGTTTGTCACTCCGACTGAATATTTTAAACCTTTACTCCATAAATACGCCTTTCTTTGCCTTTGCAAACAGAGTACATCCTGATCAGATGGGTCCTATAGGAGCAGTCTGATCAGGGTCTGCTCTGTTTGCCAATGGAATTTGATAGATCTGTTCCCTTACTTTCTATAATGGCTACAGTGGTGCACCTTCCATATTTCATTATACAATGTAACTATTTTGGCCATGAATATTCAGTAGGTATTGAAACTTAGAATAAACATAAAACAGGGAAAGGGTTGATGCAGGGCAGAAGTAATGCAGAAAGCTCCAATAGGACCTTTCTGCATTGCTTTTGACCTGGATTAAGCTACCACCTACCTTACAGATCCATAATTAGACCTAATTTTGATGGTTACTTAGGACAGGTTTTATCTGCTGTCAATTTTTTCTTACTTCCAACTGCTACATGGTTTTGCAGTGTTAAACAGCTTTGTTTCTGATATCAATTAATCTATATTGGATGTGAATTATTCTATATATGATGTCAATTAGCCAATTATTCTGTACTTGATTGAGAAATTGTGTGCCACATATTTGCTTTATTTGTATTGACAGAAATAGATTAGAGAAGATTTTCTATATGTTTCTATAGAAAACAAGGCACCCCTGGGGTGGGGCCAATTTTGACCTTAGGGGCATAATTTGTATAACCTTTGTAGAGGACCTATAGACGATGCTATGTTCCAAAAATGAAAGCTGAGAACCGAACCCTGTAGATTCAGAAAAGAAGATTTTTAAAGGTTCAAATTGTTGACGACGGACGCCGACGGACGACGGACATCAGCCGATCACATTGACACATGATTAAATGTTTATAAATGCTGGCCGAAATCAGTCGTCTGCAATTTGCGTTATTCAGAATACCGGTACGCTTGTTTCCTTTGTAGAGAGTATTCTGCGCAAAAAGCTGCGCAGAACTTACTACCTTGTTCTTTAATCTCTTTGTCGCATATCCATAAGTGTCAGTCCTCTCATTTGAGTAATACATGTGCCACAAGTAGATATCAAAATCGCCCATGGCGAAACCCATTCAGGACGTACACAACTGGTTTCCCCGAATAGTTACATGAACTGGTAGAATGGAAATCGGGAACCAGCTGGAATCTCATTCTTCACGCATGATTTAGGATTTCCAGTGATTCCTGGTGGGGTATTCCCCAATTGATATGGTATGAACAACAGAAGTGCTTTGCAATTAAACAAAGAAACCGTGATAATTAATGAATGAGGGGTCCAAAATGGGTCATGACCGTTAGTGATATGCATACAAAGGCGACAAAATGTCTGCTGTTGCCACTCAATAGCCACGAAAGTTGTTTTCACACTTTACATTTGTAAAAGACCTGGCCGTTTATGTCAGTGTGTAATGCCATTTGAGATGAAAGGCCACTGGCTGCAATAGTCAAGTGACGTTAATATCAGGTGTAATAAATGGTGATTTTCATGGAAGGGTCCTGGAGTGGCCGCTTATAGCAGTCACAGTAGCCGCTGATACCACGTGAACGTTGGAGCAGTATGGACTGTATATTTATTCACTAAGTGGTTATTATATATATTCGCTTAGTGTTTATTTTACATATATTCACTAACGGGTTGTAATAAAATGTTATTGTATATACATATATTTTAGATTGTTAACATGGGCTTAGAGTTGGATCAGATTCCAGAACTTGGTGAGGAAACTTTAGAGGCAGAAGAGACAGCCAAACTCCGTAGTCCAGGACCAGGTGGGGCTAAACGAAGGAAGGTGGATTCTTCGGTAAAAGCAGAGTTTGACATGGAAATCAAGAAATTAATGGAATGGTTCGAGAGAGTGGAATCTGGGCTGGAACTCTTGTCACAAGATGATGAGGCCTCACAAGACTCATTTACAACTGAGGAGCAGATAGTCCTTATAGAAGTAAGCCTCTGATTTGATATTGAGTAGTGAGCCCTCATTATGATATAACCCTTTACTCCTTTCTATGCCTTTGCAAACTGAGTAGACCCAGATCAGATGGCTGCTGTAGGAGCAATCTGATCAGGGTCTGCTCTGTTTGCTTACGATGTAATACAGACATGATTCTACAGTTTCTGCCATAACCAAAGATTCCTATGTGTATGTGTTATTTCAACATTTAATCTAATTAATATTCATGAGGTTATTATATCTTACATGTACATTTATGGAGTAAAGGGATAAATGTCTACTCTGTCTCATCTGTTTGCATGTATAAGTCCTGTCATGTTTAGTAGGATAAGTGTAAATATTTGTCTCCTCTTCATCTTCTCTCAGTTAACCCTTTCCCTCATATAAACGTGTTTTCACGCATTTGCAAACAGAGTAGACCCAGATCAGGGTCTGCTCTGTTTGCTAATAGAAATTGAAAGATCTGTTTCTTTGCTTCCTAAAATGTCTACAATGTTCAACCTTCCATGTTTCTTTATAACTATATTGTTAATGAATATTCAGTAGGTATTGAAATTTGAAATAAACATAGAACAGGGAAAGGGTTAAACCATTACTTCATGAACATGCATCAGAGCTACACATAAAGGTGCGTACTCAAAACTAAAATCGTCATTTCTCGACCAAACCCTATGTTGTGACCACTCTTTAGAATCGTCTCTTTGAGACGATTCTAAAGAGTGGTCACAACATAAGGCTTGGTCGTGAAATAAAGAAGTTGTTCTTGAAAATGATTTGATTTACGTATCTTATCTGGACTTCTGTTCATGTAAGAAATAATGACATCATGAATATTAATTACATGAATTTTTATAATGGTATATGAACACAGGAATCTTTGGTCATGGCCGAAACTGTAGAATCAGATCTATATTATTTACGTAAGCAAACAGCAGACCCTGATCAGGAACTCTAAGATCTAGATCATGTAGGAGCTGTCTTATCAGGGTCTGCTCTGCTTACATATGAAATAATATAATCGGAGTCTACACTTTTTTGACATGACCAATTAAAAGTCTGTAATCATATACCATTATAACAAATAATTTAATGAATATTCATGTAGTCATATGAATTCTTATATAGATATTCATGGAGTAAATATTTATGAGTTTTTAAAAATGAAATTTTTATTAATTAAATTTAAAAATAATATATAACTATCCATCTGTTCTTTTTTCAGGATACACAGAATGAGATTGAGTCCCAATCCAGCACAGTAAACAGACTGGTTACCATGGGAAAGTCAATAGCCAATGAGCTGCAGTTAGGTAGGTACCAGGTCTTGTTGGCCAAAAAAAGTGGGAGGTATATAATCATTATTTCTTACATGAATACGTGTATTCATGGAGTAAAGGGTTAAAGTTGAAAGGATTAAGATGTAGCATATATTGAAATACAAAATCTTCATTCATTATTATTCTATGTTTTCTATGTTTTACAATCATAAAACCACACAGTGATTCAAAGTGCAAAACTCAAGTACATTTAACCCTTTCCCTCATATAAACATGTTTTCACGCATTTGCAAACAGAGAAGACCCAGATCAGACGGCTCCTAGAGGAGCCGTCTGATCAGGGTCTGCTCTGTTTGCTAATAGAATTTGATAGATCTGTTTCTTTACTTTCTAAAATGTCTACAATATCCCACCTTCCACATTTCTTTATAACTATTTTGTTAATGAATATTCGGTGAGTATTGAAATTTGGCCTAAATACAGAACAGGGAAAGGGTTAACCCTTTACCTCATGAGTATTTAGTGAGAAGTAATGAATATTCATTAGCTATACTTCCATAATGGCAGTTGAAACAAGTGTATTTTACCATGGCAGGAAGGGTAGAATCATATCTTTATTATTTAACCCTTTCCTTCATATAAATGCCTTTTCACACATTATTTTGCAAACAGAGTAGACCCAGATCAGATGGCTCCTGTAGTATCTGCTCTGATTGCTAATGGAATTTGATAGATCTGTTTCTTTACTTACTGAAATGACTAGAATGTTTCACCTTCCATATTTCACTAGAGCTGTTTTGTCCATGAATATTCAGCGGGTATTGAAATTAGGAATGAATACTGGGTCCGTGCTTATAAAACGTTTAGTTGAGTCTGAGTTCGTTCTCAAGTTTTTGATTGGTCAGATTTGAGCCTTTGGCTCAAATCTGACCAATCAAAAGCTTGAGAACTCAAATCTGACCAATCAAAAGCTTGAGAACGAAACTCAGACTCTACTAAAAGCTTTATAAGCAGGGACCCAGAACGGGGAAAGTGTTCACAAGTAAATAGAGTAGACCCTAATCAGATGGCTCCTTTATAATTTATCTGTCTTGGTCTACTCTGTTTGCAAAGATGTGAAAAAGTGTTTCTATGAGGTGATGAATAACCATGATATTATATATTTTTTGTAGATGGTGAACCATATGATACAATTACAAACACAACAGAAAACCTTGAGCGAAGATGGGAGAGGTTAAAACAGCTGGCTAGTGAGACGCAGCAAAAAGTAAACCTAAATGTCGAGACAAAGAAGATATACAATGAGCTGAATGCCTTACAAGAATTGATAGGAACATACGAGAAATGGGGCAAAGCAACGGAGAAAATAGCCGAAGACGCGTCAGAAATCAGCAAGCAACTAGAACAGTGTAAAGTAAGATCACGTGATTCAGGCTTTTAAAAAACAAGTTGGGGAAAATTACCATATACGAATAGCCCTTTCCGTGTTCCATGTTCATTAAATAAATGATAACATCATGAATATTTATTAGCTGATTTCTTATAATGGTATATGAATACAGGATTTTTAACCAGGTTTTCCACAGAAAATCCAGTTATTGAAATGGGGATGTACGGCGGGTGGTCGGACGGGCAGCTGCCAATCTTGTAAGCACAACTCCTCTGAAACTGCTCAACAGAATTTCATAAAACCTTGCATGTAGGAAGGACACAATATGTAGATGTGCATATTGTCTGGGATATGCCCCCAACGGCAGGCATATAGTAATCTCATTGTCCGTCCGTCTGCCCTTCCATCCGTCCGTCCGTCCCAAATTATGTGTCCCTTCTATAACATTTTTATCTGTGAATGGATTTCAAAATAACCTGGCACAAAGTTTCACCACACAAAGATGTTGTGTCACGTTCAACTCTCTGGTCCATGGGTCAAAGGTCAAGGGATATTTTTTAGGGGGACTCTTGTTCCTTCTGCAATTTTTCTGGGAGTTATGCCCCTTTGAACTTAGAAATCTCTAGTTAATAGTGAAGGAAAAACCGGTTTGATGTTGTTGTTCTTGTTTTAAATTGTCAGAAACAGATCTATATTATGTCATAAGAATACAGAGCAGACCCTGGTGAGATGCCTCCTCTAGGAGCTATCTGATCTGGATCTACTCTGTTTGCAAAGGTGTAATAAGGAAAGGGTTAAACAAATAGGAAGGACCCAAATGATCAGGGTTTTCACTATTTGCTATTCAAAGTTACCAAAATGGTTCCAAATTGAATTGTTCATCTTAAATTGGTGAAGAGGGGAGATTGGGTATCACATATATAGGGTAATAAGGGTTTTACAATATGTGATGTTTGCTTATGAAATATAAATATGAATATACAGTTTCTCAGGATAATGTATGTTTGCACATGGTGACATCTTGGAAGTCAGCATTGACAGCATTCACTTTGGTTTTTGAGGTTTCATTCATAAGGAAGAAAACACTTGACCCATTACCTCATACACTATTTTTAGACCCAACCTCTTTGAATAAACCTGCCAAAAGGAGCATTAAATAGAGAAAAGGAAAATTTTAGAATTTTGTAGAACAGAAACCATTGTGATAAATAGGAGCAAATGCTCTATTTACCACAATGGTTTCAATGGGTTATAATGTATTTTCTACAAGCTGATTCGATCGGCTGTTTCTTTGTAAATGGCAGCTGTGTTACTTTATGCTCATGTATTTAAATAAATCAGTGAATTGCACAACTTTCCAACATCTATACTGATATCAAAATAAATGATGTGGCTTCTAGATGATGTCCGCTATTTTAAAAGCTATACTAACACACATAAAAATCGAGTGTTCGACTCAATGTTATTCCATTTCCAATTTGAAATGTAGATCACTGTTGAAGTAGTTAGTATGATATACATAATATTATGACACCTACAGTCATGGCGAAATTACGAGTGAAAGTGCAGTTACTCAGAATATGTAATAATTATGTCTCCCCCCATATTTATATGGGGGAGACATATTGTTTTCGTGAGAGTTGTCTGTCTGTCTGTCTGTCTGTCTGTCCGTCCTACCGTCTGTCTGTCCGTCACACTTTTTGTCCGGACGATAACTTCAATATGCCTGATGCCAGTTGATTGAAACTTCATATATGGAAAGAGCATAATGAGAGGAAGTGTCATGCACAAGGTCCATAACTCTGGCTTCACTAATATATGAGTTATTGCCCCTTGTAAAAAAAAATCACACTTTTTTGTCCGGACGATAACTCCTATATGGCTCATGCCATTGGATTGAAACTTCATATATGGAAAGATCATGATGAGAGGAAGTGTCATGCACAAGGTCCATAACCCTGGCTTCACTGATATTGGAGTTATTGCCCTTTGTAAAAAATATCACAATTTTTTGTCCGGACAATAACTTCAATATGCCTGATGCCAGTTGATTGAAACTTCATATATGGAAAGAGCATAATGAGAGGAGGTGTCATGCAGAAGGTACATAACTCTGGCTTCACTAATATAGGAGTTATTGCCCTTTGTAAAAATATTCACACTTTTTTGTCCGGAGGATGACTTCTATATGGCTCATGCCATTGGATTGAAACTTCATATATCGAAATATCATAACGAGAGGAAGTGTCATGCACAAGGTCCATAACTCTGGCTTCACTAATATTGGAGTTATTGCCCTTTGTAAAATAAATCACAATTTTTTGTCCGGATGATTACTCCTATGTGACACATGCCATTGGAGTGAAACTTCATACATGGAACGATCATAATAAGAGAAAGTGTCATGCATAAGATCCTTAACTCGAGCTTCAATAAATTTAGAGTTATTGCCCCTTGTACATTTGTTTAATTCTTTCTTGTCCGGACGATAACTCCTACATGGCTCTTGCCATCGTATTGAAACTTCATACATGGAAAGAGCATGATGAGAGAAAGTGTCATGAACAAGGCCCATAATTCTGGCTTCAATACTTTTGGAGTTATTGCCCTTTGTTACATTTTTTGGCTGATCAATAACTCCTGTTCGACCGATGCTATTGGAATGACATTTTATTTTTTGAAAGAGCATGAAGAAAGTAAGTGTCATGCACAAGGGCCATTAATCTGGTATCAGTATTTTTGGAGTTATTAGCTGTTATCATTTTCTTTTTGAAAAATGTAGTATGGAAAACGCATAATGAGGGGAAGTATCATTCATCAAGACCATAACATTTTTAGTGATTTCCCTTTACATATTGCTTTTATTAGAGGGGAGACATCAGTTTTTGTGACAAAAACCTCTAGTTGATATTTTACTTGAGGTGTGGTAAGCATCATATTTATCGTGAATGAACTGTATTTTGGAGGTGCATCAGTGGTCAATATTTGCATTTTACAATATCTCAGTTTGATTAAGGTCGCTGTCTGTTTCAGATCAAGCTCAAGGCATTAAAGGTTCAACAGGAGAGGATTGACAAGTTAAATGCTCAAACAGAGGCACTGCTGGAGCAGACTAGCAACGAAAAGCTGAAGAAGGACATTTCAGACTTGAATGAGCGATGGAAAATGGCTTTCCAGACAGTGGGTAAGTAGGGGAGAGGAAACAATAAAGCATTTCTTTGATTTTGATCTTGCTACTTAGAAGGCAACTGCAATCTTGGGGCTCGAATTTACCAATACATTTTCAGACTTGAAATGTTGAGATGCTCAATAGAGCAACAGATAACGGTACATACTCAAATATTAAAATCGTAAATTCTCCACCAAACCCAATGTTGTGACCACTCTTTAGAATCGTCTCAACGAGACGATTCTAAAGAGTGGTCACAACATGGGGTTTGGTGGAGAAATAAAGAAGTTATACTTAAAAATATTTTAATTTACGCATCTTATCTGGACCATGTGTTCAATCTATTTGTTTGGTTCCAAGCTTATATCATTTTCTAATTTGATTAAGAATATTTTGTGTTGTTAAATTCAAGCCCAGAAAAACTTTCTTAGGGCAGAGCTGTAGATGAAAGGACTATAAGAATATATCTTAACCCTTTACTTCATATAAAAGTGTTTTCACACTCAGATTAGACATCTCCTATAGGAGCTGTCTGATCAGGGTCTTCTCTGTTTGCTAATGGAATATGAAAGATATGTTTCTTTACTTTCTAACATGGCTACAATGTTCCAACTTCCATGTTTCATTTACCAATACATTTTATCCATGAATATTCAGTAGGTATTGAAATTTGGAATAAACATAGAACAGGGAAAGAGTTAACCCTTTCAATGCTGATTCTTCAGAGTTGAATGGCCCATCACTTGTTTTACCCTTTCCCAGTTGCATATTCGTGTAAGAGATAATGACATCATGGATATTTATTTGCTGAATCTTAATAATCGCAGATATATGCAAGATATTTTGGTATTAGTAGAAACTGTAGAATGAGCTGTATTGTAATTTCATAAGCAAACATGAGAGCCTGATCAGTTGGCTCCTACAGGAGCCGTCTGATCTGGGTCTACTCTGTTTGCAAAAGTGTGAAAAGACGTCTATATGAGGGAGAGGGTCCACTCGGTAAGAAAGGCATAAACTTGCTAGAGGATTTTGAATGACAAGCAGTTTTCCGTCAAACCTTATACTGTTACCACTCTTTAGAATCGTCTCGAAGAGTGGTCACAGGGTTTGGTGGAGAGATAACTATTTTAGTAATTGGGTATGCTCCCTTATCTGTATCTCTGAATGACAAACAGTGCAGACTCATATCAGAGGGTTTCTCTAGGAGCATGGTGCTTTTTGAATCTACACAGTTTGCAAACGCTGGTACCCTCACTTCTGGCATTCAGGTGTTAAGGAAATTTAGGAAAAAAATGTTTTTTATGTTTCTTTGCCAAGCTGTAGCTGAGAGTTGCTTCTAAAATAGTTTTTATGTTTCTTTTCCAAACTGTAGCTAAGAGTTGCCTCCCTTAGAGTATTCTAATGAGTACCAACTCTATGTTTATTCCAAATTTCAATACCTAATGAATATTCATTAACAAAATAGTTATAAATAAATATGTAAGGTGGAACATTGAAGACATTTTAGAAAGCAAAGAAACAGATCTATCAAATTCTATTAGCAAACAGAGCAGACCCTGATCAGACGGCTCCTCTAGGAGCCGTCTGATCTGGGTCTACTCTGTTTGCAGACGCTTGAAAACACGTTTGTATGAGGGAAAGGGTTAACTGAGAACTGTATGATACAGTTAGATCAGTACTTCTCTTATCTACGGCTCTGTTAGAGTATGACTTCTTTATGCTATTTGTTTAAGCCTTTACTTCATGAATATTCAAGTAAAAAATGTTGACACCAATTAATATTAATAAGTTTAATTGTTATAATAAGACTTGGATGCTGGAATATTTGACCATTGTAGAAACTGTAGAACCATATCTGTATTGTAGTATATGCAAACAGAGTGGGAGTGGTGGTCTAGCGGTAGGACGTTAGACTTGGGATCGGAGGGTCCCTGGTTCGAATCCTGCAATCAGACTATCAGAATTTTTCTGAGAAAAAAATACATCTCACGTTTGCTCCTCTACACCCAGGTGTATAAATGGGTACCTGAGAGGGAAATAAGCCAATGTGCCATGGCTGCCTTGGGCGCCGAATGTTAATGGCCGACTTATAACCCAGTGATCAGAGAGTAAATTGTGAAGTCGGGAGAATATGTATATAGATCCAGACTATAAACCTCACCTTTACCTTTTTACATAAGCAAACAGGGCAAACCTTGATCAGAGGGCTCCTACAGGAGCAGTCTGATCTGGGTCTACTCTGTTTGAAATGGCATTAAAAAGTGTATTTATGAAGTAAAGGGTTTGCTTATTACCGGTATAAATACATAATAATTTTTTCAGAACTTGCATATGCTCATATTTTGCGGTGGCTGGCTTTACACAGAATAGAAGCATTATTTCTTTTTATATAATTTTTAATAGTATTTCAATAACACAGATTTATTTGATTTTTATATTTTTGAGACTTTTGTGAATCTTTCATTTTCTAACTAAAACTTGCATTTCATGTTTATGTGAGGATTTTAAGTTATGTATGAATGATTAAAGTTACAGCTTATTTAAACTTTGAGAATTGAAAATTACTAATACCAAGCGTATGATTTTGAGCCTTGTATGTGTTACTGCTTTGGTTCAAAGTTTCATGTGCCAAATGTAATTGTTACCTAGGTGAGAGGTATCTTTGTACCAGTCTGACTACCCTAATTACCTTATGTGTTTGGACACACACACACTTGAGCAAATAGTGCAGACCCAGATCATACTTCTTTTGACTTAGCAATTAACTCTTTGCACGCCAGCTGCAAAATTGTGATTACCTTTGCAAAAAGTTTGGATCCAGATGAGACACCGCATAATTCTGCGTCTCATCAGGATTCAAACTATTTGTCACCTTGACCATATATTTGCTAAGAAATGAGAGAGAAATTTATTTGAAGAATTGAAGCATGCAAAGAGTTAAACCAGTCTGCACTATTTGCTATAATATCAGACTGACTTAAAGTTATCAAAATGGTGCAAATTGACTTATTCAGCTGTATAAGCCCATAGAGAGGGGAGACTGGTTGTCCAATTGCTTAGGGTAATAAGTGTATGTTGCTGTGTGTGACAAAACTATATCCAAGGTTATTTGTATGTATTTGGTCGAGTATATGCAATTGCCATAGAAGTGGAAAAAATAAGAACATTTGTTTAACCCTTTACATAATGAATATCCATGCAAGGTGCTGCCCATCATGAATATTAATTATGTTTTGTAGTGAAATATAAATTAAGAAAATCTGTTGCCATTTAACCCTTTCCCTCATATAAACGTGTTTTCACACGTTTCCAAACAGAGTAGACCCAGATCAGACGGCTCCTAAAGGAGCCGTCTGATCAGGGTCTGCTTTGTTTGCTAATAGAATTTAATAGATCTGTTTCTTTGCTTTCTACAATGTCTATAATGTAACACCTTCCATATTTCTTTATAATATTTTGTTAATGAATATTCAGTAGGTATTGAAATTTGACCTAAATATAAAACAGGGAAGGGTTAAAACAGTGGAGGATCAGATCTGTAATATACATATGTTTATATACTTATGACATAGGTATATAAGATCTGGCTGTCCCTAATTTCAAAGGCATAAAAATGCAGGATTATCAAATAAAGGCAGGATTATCAAATAAAGGGTTTTTGTTTTAGGCAGCAGGGCAAGAGTTAACAAGAACATTGCTAGTATACTCATCCTTACGGTTCTTTGTGTACTTTGATTTTATTTGTTGCAAGGAAAAATGATATTTTTGCATGGATTGTTAATTGCTTCAGGTGATGACGAAAGTGAGTACAAATATTTATTTGCAATTGTATTCCAAGTTTGATGCAAAACTGTTGAAAAATTTAAACATTTGTGTTTTGTAAAGATATTGTTCGATATAAATACCCCATTTAATTTAATGTAGCAGAAAGGTCTAAATTTTATGGAACTTCCAAGACTAGATAACTATATAAATCTCATATTCCTTGATCAATCCCAATCTTTCTAATAGGTACCAGCAATACAGCAGGAAATACAAAATAACAGCTCAGACTTTCAAATACAGAATGATAAAAAAACAAACCTATTGCAAACAGTGTAGACTAGGTCCAGCCACCACGATGGTCATGGTCTTCACTGTATTTCTGGTTTATTCTGTAACCAGATAATTATTCATGTAAGAAATAATGACATCATGAATATTTATTAGATAATTTTTCAAAAATGGTATATGAACATAGGTTTTTTGGCCATGGCAGAAACTCTGGACTCAGAGCTTTATAATTATACAGCAAACAGAGCAGAACCTGATCAGATGGCTCATACATGGGATGTATGTATGATCTAGTTCTACTCTGCTTGTAAAGGCCAATGAAAAGATTCAAAGGGTCAACCCTTTTGGTGTGGGAAACTAGTCACTAATTAATGTCCTTGGCAAACAGTATAGACCCAGATTAGAGGACTCCTGGAGGAGCCCTGTCATTAAGATCTGCACTGCTTGTCTTGTTACACTTTTTTTAAAACAAATCCCTGAATATTTACTGTAAGCTTAGTCCAGACAAGATGGGTAAATTAAAATATTTTAAAGAATAATTTCTTTATTTCACCACCAAACCCTATGTTGTGACCACTCTTTAGAATCGTCTCTTTGAGGCCATTCTAAAGAGTGGTCGCAACATAGGGTTTGTTGGAGAAAGGATAATGTTAGTATTTGAGTACGCACTCTGTTGACCTGTTTGAATTTTGTTAACTTCAGCATTGTTAGGGTTTAGGACTATGTCTCAGTTTTGTATGAGATTTGTACATGCCAGTCTGTCTGTTGACTGATCTATTCGTACGTCAGTATGTCATGGCTTATATTATAACTTCTAGTTATCGTAGAATTGTTCACCAAAAACAGACACTATAAGACTAGACCTATTCCTCTGGGGTTGAAGGTCAAGGAAGTTTCAAGCTTTGTAAGATGTGTGGTTTTCAGCAGTTTGCATCAAACTATTCACTCAAACTATAAAATATGCTCAATTTGAGAACCAAAAACACTATAACAATAACAAAAACCTACAAATTTCAATACAAATATTATTATAATATAACAATAACAAACATATTGATACACATACAATAAACCTTCTCAAAAGGGACCACAAACAATTCTGGGACAGAAAGGCAAGAAGTTATACAGAAAGACAAAATGCAGGATGAAAGAAATGCAGAAAGCTCCCTTTGGAAACTTGCTTTATTACTTTCATCGAATAATCATGCAAAAAATAATGACATCTTGAATATAAAAGTAAGACTAGTTTTTATAATGGCACATGAACACAGGAAATTTTGACCATGATAGAAACTGTAGAATCAGATCTATATAATTCTAATAGCAAACAGAGCAGACCCTGATCAATCAGCTCCTACAGGAGCTGTTTGATCTGTGTCTATGCTGTTTGCAAAGATTCTCAAAGGCGTTTCGCTGAAGTAAAGGATTAAGCATTCAGCTGCTGTTAAAAAAGAACTACATTTATTAAGTGGTCTCTTTAAAGAAGATCTACTGTATTACATTAACAATAACAAACATATATGGCAAATTACTCAGCTATGATGATGATGTTATTGATAACAAACATATATAACAAATTACTCCACTATGATGATGATGTTATTGATAACAAACATATATAACAAATTACTCCACTATGATGATGATGTTATTGATAACAAACATATATAGCAAATTACTCCACTATGATGATGATGTTATTGATAACAAACATATATAGCAAATTACTCCGCTATGATGATGATGTTATTCATGCAATTTTTATAAACACATGTAATCGGTGTATCACAACGGTAGAGATATCTGTTTAGAAGAAGTGAATTGCAAGAATCAGATCTATATAATTCCATAAGCAAATGGTGCATCAATCAAGGAAAGTGGAGAGCGGATACTGGATGTATGAATAATTTGTATAATTACAGTCCTCTCAGTTGTGCTGTTCAAAATGTTCTACATTGTTGTCAAGTTATGGTTATGTTGTGTTTGGGAAAGTGTAGGGGACCAAACATTTGTGTATATTGTTTGTCACAGTGTTGTAAAATGTTTATTGTGTTGTGGTCTATGTATTGGCATAATGTCCCAGACGTGGAGAGTGATGTACAGTGGGACCCCTGTATATAGGGACCATTTAATGTATAAACATATGGGTCTATAAGAACCTTTAGTTGCTTAATGCAGGATGAAAGTAATGCAGAAAACTCCTGCTGCATTAAGCTTAGACCTAAATCCCTAGAGATATACCTCTTAGGAGTGGTTGGTATAGAGAGGTTCAACGGTACATAATTATATTATTTTAATCATGAGAACAGCTGCAGAAATATATACAGTAAATGTAGAACCTGCTTTTGTGACCATTCATTTATTGAACATAGGAGTTAAAAGCAGGTGGTTGCTTAATACAGGACAAAAGTAGTGCAGAAACCTGCTATAGGAGTTTTCTGCATGACTTTCACCCAGCATTAAGATGCCATCTGTCTAAATGCTTGACATTGGTACTTATTAGTGCTCAGGTTAGAGTGGTTTTACTGTAATACGACTTCGGTGTTAGTGTTATTTTTGGTGTTCATAAATCAATTTGTATTCCATTTTGTCCTTTTTTTTGCATACAAATAATATATATGGGCAATTTAGAGTACACAAAATTATATTGGAAGAAGATAGCTTATAATAATATATATTATGAACAATTTAAAGTAGACATATATTGCAAGACTATAACTTGTAAAACTTTAATACATTACCTCATAGGCTATTTTTAGATCCACTTTGAATAAATCTACCGAAAAGAAGTATTAACTAGAGAAAAGGAAAATTTTAAAATTATGTAGTTTGAAACCATTGTGATAAATAGAGCATTTGCTCTATTTATCACAATGGTTTCAATAGGTGATTTTACAGAGGAGTCAATATGAGGGAATGGGTTAATGCCAGTACTCAATATCCAGTAGTCATCAGTAGTGGATTTGGACTAAGCCGCTGGTACATAAGGTTTACTTGATCAATATAATTATAAAACAGGGAAAATTAACCCTCGGAATGTTGGAAATGAGTGCAGTGGCATTTTGCAAACAGTGTAGACCAAGATCAGAGCTCCTACAGGAACTCACTGATCAGGGTCTGTACAGTTTCCTCTACTAGAGTAAACTCTTTCATACTGAGTGGACTGTATCATTCCAGTTTGAAAACTTGACATTCATAGGGATAGTCTAACATAAAGTCCCTACATAATACTACATTGCTGACTCTTAACCCTTTCCTTCATAAATATGCCTTTCTACGCCTCTGTAAAAGTTACATTGTGAAACCATTGTGATAAATAGAGCATTTGCTCCTATGGAGCAAATGCTCTATTTATCACAATAGTTTCAATACTACACAATTCTAACATTCTCCTTTTCTATACTTAATGCTCCTTTTCTGCAGATTTATTCAAAGAGGTTGGATCTAAAACTAGCCTGTGTGGGAATAGGTTAAACCCAAGTAAATGTCCTACCTATTGTATGCACAAGTTGCCCAAAACCCGTAGCCTTAACCCTTTACCTCATTGACACTCATGTGAGAAATGATAACATCATGAATATTAATAAGTTGCATGTTTCTAATATATTACGAATACATAGGGTGTTTGACTTTGGCAGAAAATAGAGAATTCCATAAGCAAACAGAGCATACCTTACAGGAGCCATCTGATCTGGGTGTATTCTCTTTTTGCAGCACTCTTTTCATCATACAAACTCATATTCATGCCTTTGCCAACAGAGTAGACTTGTATGAGCTGTCTGATCAGGGTCTGCTCTGTTTGCTTATGGAATTTTAAAGATCTCTTTCTTTACTATTTAAAATTGCTACAATTTTCCACCTTCCATATTTCTTTATAAATATTTTGTCCATGAATATTCAGTATGTATTGAAATTTGGAATAAACATAGAACAGGGAAAGGATTTTTTAACCTTCTGCTTTTCAAGCTGCAAACACTTGGAGCCTATTTATTTTCCTGGGTCCCTGCTTATAAAACTTTTAGTTGAGTCTGAGAACTCAAATCTGACCAATCAAAAGCCTGAGAACGAAACTCAGACTCAACTAAAAGCTTTATAAGCATGGACCCAGATTGTATATTGTATGTTAGCCATATCAGTAAAGACCTTCCTATTATGTGTTATCCTGTTATTATCCTGTTTTTGTCTTGAACAAGTGCCTTGTCCCACATTGTTGATGCTTTTCTGGAGCTAGTATTTCCAAAACCTTACTGCTGAATTAATTATTACCGGAGATAATGAAAATTTATTGGAACACTTCCTGCTGCTGGTGTTTCTCAAGCAAGCTTGACTTATTGTATCATCAATTTCAACAGGTCAACATAAATGAATGGCTGAGGGAGGAGGGTGGGATGGCATATTGGCTTAGGGAGGAGGGTTGGGGATCATATACATGTATTTAGCTGAGGGAGAAGGGGTGGCATATTTGGTTGAGGGAGGAGGGTGGGGGTGGCATATTGGCTGAGGGATGAGGATGGGTATGGCATATTTGGCTGAGGGAGGAGGGTGGGGGATGGCACATTGGCTGAGGGTGGGGTGGTATTGAGGGATGAAGGTGGGGGATGTCATTTATGGCTGATGGATGAGAGTTGGAGATGGCATATATGGCTGAGGGAGGAGGTAGGGGGATGTCATATATGGCTGAGGGAGGGGGTGGGGGATGGCATATATGGCTGAGGGAGGGGGTGGGGGATGGCATATATGGCTGAGGGAGGAGGGTGGGGGATGGCATATATGGCTGAGGGAGGTGGGGGATGGCCATTTATATATTGCTGAGGGAGGAGGGGATGGCATATATGGCTGATGGATGAGAGTGGGGGATGGCATATATTGCTGAGGGAGGAGGTATGGGGTGGCATATATGGCTGAGGGAGGAGGGTGGGGGATGGCATATATGGCTGAGGGAGGGGGGTTGGGGATGACAATTTGTATACAGTTAACTCATTACTCCATAAATACGCCTTTCTATATCTTTGCAAACAGAGTAGAACCAGGTCAGATGGCTCCTATTGGAGCCATCTGATCAGAGTCTGCTCTGTGTGCTTTTGATATAATGTAGATCTGATTCTACTTGTTCTGACACAGTAAAGAATTATTTTGTTCATTAAGTGCCATTATAAAAAATCGGTGAATTGACATTCATGATATCATTATTTCTTGCCTGAATATTCATGGAGTAAAGGGTTAAACCTCGCTACAACAACCACACAGAAATGATACAAAATTTTACTTTGTTGAAAGTTTAACCTTTCCAATTTATGACTTTCTACGCCTCTCTGTAAAAGTCACTTTTTGAAACCATTGTGATAAATAGAGCATTTGTTCCATAGGAACAAATGCTCTATTTACCACAATGGTTTCAATACTACACAATTCTAAACTTTTCCTTTTCTCTAGTAAATGCTCCTTTTCGGTAGATTTGTTCCAAGACGTTGGGTCTAAAAATAGCCTATGAGGTAATGGGTTAAGTAACTACTGGCTGCACACTATATGTCAACTTCAATACTAAAAATACACTCATTTAACCATATACCCATGAATATTCATGAAAATAAAATTAAGTCTTTATGAATATTAATTAACTGAATTTTTGTAATTACATCTGATCAAAATAATTTTTAACCATTACTATTCCTAAGCAAATGGAGCAGACCCTGATAAGAGAGCATCAGTGGGAGACTGACTGTAACACTCGAAAGAGGGGTAGTCAGTAACCAAAGATAGATTATTATGGACATTGTAAATTTGAACTTATCAAAAAATGCCACTGTGATACAAAATAAAAGGCTTTCATTGACACTTATAACTTTTTTTCTATGACGAAATATTATCAGCCTTGGTTGAGCAGTTAACCCTTTCCATCATATAAACGTGTTCACGCATTTGCAAATAGAGTAGACCCAGATCTAGGAGCCGTCTGATCAGGGTCTGCTCTGTTTGCTTATTTTATTTGATAGACCTGTTTCTTTACTTTCTGAAATGGCTACAATGTTCCACCTTCCATATTTCACTATAATTATTTTCTCCATGAATATTCAGTAGGTATTGAAATTTGAAATAAACACAGAACAGGGAAAGGGTTAAAGAACCTAAAACGTAACCTGGATAAATACTAACACATTGCCAAATAATATCAGATCTTTGATATCAAACACATGAAAGTGATGTCTTCTTTAGCGTTTATTTGTTTTCTTGCAATATACAATGTACTTCTTTTCAGTACATAAACAAATGATTTATGTATGTCATTGTTTGGCATTTTAGAAACAGTTTGAAAGTAGTTTTTGTGTCACCTTCCGAGAGGCAGTGTGTCACTTAGGGATCACTTTTCCGTCGTCTGTCCGTCACACTTTCATTTTTTAGCTGTCATTTCTAAACTAATCACTATAGAGCTTTCAAATTTCACATGTGTCTTCCTCTCATTTGGGACCATTGATGTAACTAAGGTCCATCACTCTGCATGCAGTACTTTTTGAGTTATTTCCTTTTGTTCTAATTTCACTCCAGCATACTAAGTTTTTGTGTCAGCTGCGAGCAGGTTACACATGTGTTCCTCCAAACACTCTTGTAAGAGTTTGAAATTGCTTAAGGTTAGAAATAAGGACAAGGATAAAGAAGGAGCAGTTGAACATAGACAACAATGGATATGGATTATTATACCCCCGCAAAACAAGTTTTGAGAGTGGGTATATAGGAGTCGTGTGTTGGTTGGTCTGTCTGTCTGTCTATCTGTCCGTCCGTGGCACAACTTTTGATTTGCGATCAAGGCAGCTGAGCAGGGGTATTCCTTCACCTTTAGTGATAGCTCTAGTTTTTATTACCCAGAGTATTCGGAGAAATTTAGGCAAATAGTGGGGACTCAGCTAATCAAGGTATGCTTATGAAATCATAAACTCACAGATATGATTCTACAGTTTGCTGTTTTGGCCAAAACTGTTAATATGCAGTTATAAAATTTTATATGCATCTGATTTATATCCATGATGTCATTATTTCTTACTTAAACATTCATGGCATTAAAGAATTAAAGGTATTGAAATGGCTCATTCAGCTTTACAAACTGGTGGAAAGGGTAGATTGGGTGTCCGTATACCAGTAACTAGGGTACTGGAATTTTGTCAGGATTTGTGCATGTACAGCATGTATGTATTTTGTGGGGCATGAATTGCATGCTACAGTAAAACCTCTAAAGCAACCACCACCAACAGTTACTGGTTTAATTCTTGGTCATAACCCTTTACTTCAGAAATATGCCTTTCTATGCTTTGGCAAACAGAGTACACTCAAATCAGACGGCTTCTACAGGAGCCGTCTGATCAGGGTCTGCTCTGCTTTGCTTATGATATAGTATAGATATGATTTTCCAGTTTCTGCCATGGCCAAACATTCCTTTGTCCATGCTCTTTTATAGCAGTTAATTTAGTTAATATTCATGATGTCATTTATTACATGAATATTAATGGAGTAAAGGGTTAAATGCATGTGGTAGTTTTACACAGGATGAAAGTAATACAAAAAGCTCCATTTGGAGCTTTCTGCATTCTGTTCATCGTTTAAAAGCAACAACTTTTCTGTATATTTTTCTGACTGTTACTAATGCAGCTTTTAATGGCATCACTAACTGACAATCATTTTTGACACGACATTGTGTTGTTACCAAGTTTCACAGATCAGGGTCCATGCTTATAAAGCTTTTTAGTTGAGTCTGAGTTCGTTCTCAAGCTTTTGATTGGTCAAAGGCTCAAATCTGACCAATCAAAAACTTTAGAACGAACTCAGACTCAACTAAAAGTTTTATAAGCATGGACCCAGGTTCTCATGACCTTTTGCATGCTAAGAAAAATATTGTGTTGCCAGGAAATGTCCTAAAATATCAGATTTGCAGCAGACTTTTTATGCCCCCCAACGGCGAGCAAATAGTAATCGCATTGTCCGTCTTTCCGTCCGTCCGTCTTTCCTTCCATCCGTCTGTCCGTCCCAGATTTCGTGGCCCTTCTAAAACTTTTTTATCTGTGAAAGAATTTCAAAATAACGTCAAATAATCACCACACAAAGACGATGTGTCGCGTTCAACTCCCTGGTCCATGGGTCAAAGGTCAAGGTCATCCTTCAGGGTCAAAGGTCGCGGGGCATAAGTGTTTCAGAAACACACTCTTGTTCCCGTTTCTTTTTGAAGTCATGAGGAGAGTGTAAAACAGTTGTTTGGGTCCTGTTAAGAATGCTGAATTGTTACCCATCCAAATCTCTTACAGCAACTGTCTCATTAGGGTCTACTTTGTTTGTAAAGGCATATTTATTGAGTAAAGGGTTAACCCTTTCCCTGTTCTATGTTTATTACAAATTGCAATACCTACTGAATAGTCGTGGACAAAAAGGTTATTATGAAATATGGAAGGTGGAGCATTGTGGCCATTTTAGAAAGTTAAGACACATATCTTTGAAATTCTATTAGCAAACAGAGTAGACCCTGATCAGACAGCTCCTCTAGGAGCCGTCTGATCTGGGTCTACTCTGTTTGCAGATGCATGAAAACACGTTTATATCAGGGAAAGGGTTAAACCTTTCATACTGAGTGAACTCTAGAGATAAACGCTGATAGGTTATTCCACTCTGAACATTCAGCTTGAAAGGGTTAACCCATTACCTCAAAGGCTATTTTTAGATCCAACCACTTTGAATACATCCACCGAAAAGGAGCATTAACTAGAGAAAAGGAAAACTAGAATTTTGTAGTTTGAAATCATTGTGATAAATAGAACATTTGCTCCTATAGGATAGGAGCAAATGCTCTATTTATCACAATGGTTTCAACAGGTGACTTTTGCAGAGGCGTCCAAAGTAGTTGATATAAGGGAATGGGTTTAACTTTAGGAAACTGACAAGACACTCATCTGTAGCATTGCAGCACAAGTTGTGTTCTTAACATTTCAAATCAAACAAACAATTAGATTATTGAATAATTTGAATCCTGATGAGACACAACAGTGTCACACCTAAAGGCAATAGCAGGTCTGATTATAATGGTAAATTGGAAGTGTCATAAATAATTATGTTAACAGCATAGTTATAAATTTTAGGTATTCCATGAGCAATTACTGGTTTTATGATTTAACCCTTTACTCCATAGATACGCCTTTCTGTGCCTTTGCAAACAGAGTAGACCCAGATCAGACGGCTCCTGTAGGCGCTGTCTGATCAGGGTCTGCTCTGTTTACTTATGATATAATATAGATATGCCATGGCCTAAAATTATTTTGTCCATGGTCTATTATAGCAATTACTGTAGTCTAATGATTATTCATGGAGTGAAGGCTTCAATATAAATAAAAAAGTTTATATTTTGATGTCTGTATTCAATATTCAAATTTTTGGTCCAGATCGATTCCACTGTTGAGAAAATTGCATCGTATCAGGATCTTATGTGTTCTGTAGGTATTGTGTGTCATGTAAGAAATAATGGCATGAATAATTAATAGCAGAATTTCGAGGGCTTTGTGAAGGAGTTACAATAGTTTTGCACCAAGCCCTTGCGATGGTTTATAACAGCAAATGAATACAGGAATTGTTGGCCATGACAGAAACTGTAGAATCAGATCTATATAATTCCATATGCAAACCCTGATTAGACAGTTCCTGTAGGACCCTGATCAAATGATTCTTGAAGGAGCTGGCTGATCTGGGTCTACTCTGTTTGCAATGCAAAAGGTGTGTTTATCCATTAAAGGGTAAATATTGCCCTTTACAGAAGCTCTTTTCATTTTAGACAATAAAACGTAATAATTTTGAGTCAAAAGGATTACCAGGAGGGAAGTTTCTAAAATTTTATTGGTTACTATGGTAATGTTACGGTTTTGATCAATACATAAGACTGATTCTCTTCCATAATGTTCAGGTGAGAGACAGAAGCGACTCACAGAAGCACTAGACAGAGCTCCGCCAAAAGCTTACCTCGAAGCCATCGAAGCTCTTCTAAAATGGTTGCAGAATAACGAAGACTTGCTCAAAAGTGAAAAGTTCACAGTGATGGACACCACTGCCATGGAGAAACAGTTGGAACAGTTCAAGGTCAGAAATTTGTTTTGAAATGCATCTTATTGATAATTGCTGAATTTAAATACTTTATTTCATAGAGATAACTTTTAACCCTTTCCCTCATATACACATGTTTTCAATCATTTGCAAACAGAGAAGACCCAGATCAGACGGCTCCTAGAGGAGCCGTCTGATCAGGGTCTGCTCTGTTTGCTGACGGAATTTGATAAATCTGTTTCTTTACTTTCTAAAATGGCTGCAATATTCTACCTTCCATATTTCATTATAATTATTTTGTCCATGAATATTCAATAGGTACTGAAATTTGGAATAAACATAAAACAGGGAAAGGGTTGACCCATTAAATCTGGGACACACATGCACTGTCATTTGCAAACAGTGTAGACCGAGATAAGAGGGCTCCTTGTTGCAGTCGAAAAATTACTTAGCTTGCAGAGAGTTAAACTTTTCATACTGAGTGGACTCTGCAGCTAAACACTTTGGGGCTATTTGACTTTGAAAACTCAGGGTTGAACGGGTTAACTCTTTGCACGCTAAGTAATATTTCGTCTGCAACAATTGTCGTCTGCTTCAATTCTTAAAATAAACTTCCTCTCATTTTATACATAGGTCCTTGCTTAATGCAGAATGAAAGCAATGCAGAAAACTCCTAGTTAAGCTTTAGTGCATTTTCTAAACGTTTTAGTCTGCATTAAGCTACCACCTATATTTTGAAAAACCTATATTTCTTTATTTAACCCTTTACCTGTTCAATTTTAATGTAATAATAATGACATCTATAATGCATAATTATTATCATGGCATGAAAAGGCATTTATATGAAGGAAAGAGTTATTAGTTATAATAAATGGTTCTAGTTGTTTTATTGATACACTGGAGACCCGTTACAACGTGGTGATCCGGGGACATAAAATTCATCCCGTGTTTTATACAGAACCTCGTTGTAACGTTGTTGTTTTTTTATCTGGGTACTTACATTTTTTATCTGGGTACTTACATAAACCTCCATCATCGAAAAATTAACTACTGTAATTTCGAACGAAACTGACTTGTTTACTCACGTACTGGAAAGGTTCAACGTAATTATACAAAATTACAAATTAAATTGAGTATGATTTCAAGCAACCAAGTATAATTCATAAGACAAGCCTGTTGACGGGATGTAATTGCCTCTGGGCCTGTCAAACCCCTTATTCGATTGAACGTGCTGTGTAAAACAATAAACATGACTGTCACTGTTTTCAGAAAATGAAAGGTCACATGTGTGATTTGTTGGGGTTTTAAATTTCATTTGATTGGTCAAAGGGTTCACACCCTTTTCTGCATTAGCATATAACCTCCAACCCCGCACTGAGTTAGGGGTTTAGATTTCTAATGATGTTTGTTTTTCATAAATAAAGTGCAAACTTTTGTGGCTTTTACAGTGAAAAAATTCAGTACACGCGCATCTCAATTATACACACGATTAATTTGTAACGAAATGTATGCAGTTAAGATTTTACTGGTTCCCGTGCTATTAGGGCATCATGCGCATGGTACGAACCGGTAATCAGCTGTGTGTATTACATTCATGGCGGCATATATATGAGTTGATAGTTGTCAGTTTTTCACACGTAAGATTGTCTTCAATTATTTATGTAGGGACCGGTGTTTGTTTTTATCCTTTATCCTGCTGCAGGCAGATAAGTTTACTTAAGTTTATTTTATGTTTCATTGGGATATTCAATCATATTGTAAATAAGGTATTTACAAAAAATTCGGCGACACAGACCACCCGCGTTATATCAGATACCGCAGTAAAACGGTCCGCGTTATAACGGACCTCCAGTGTAGTTAGTTCCAGTTCCCCACCCCCCCCCCTCACCCCCCCCCCCCACCCCTCTTCCCGAGTTAGGATGTCTATTAGGAACTACAGTTGAACTTCGATATCTCAAACTCGGATAACTCTAACTTCTGGATAACTCGAACAAAAAAGTTCAGTCCTTCCAAAACTTACAATACAGAATTGCTCCAGTAATGTATCTATACAGATATCTAGAAACACATGTGACAGCTTAATACAGGTCTAAAGTAATGCTGAAAGCTCCTACAGGAGCTTTCAGCATTACTTTAGACCTGTATTAAACATGGGCTGTGAGAAATTGTTCAGATTAGAAATCGGATGACTCGAAGTTCTGTTATCTCAAACTAATTTGTATGGTCCCTTGGAGTTCGAGTTATGGAAGTTCAACTGTATATGTTACAAGTCTAACTGCAATGTCTGCAAGGAGTATTTTTACAGCCATAAAAAGATTGTGTTTGTGATATTTTAGTCTAAAAGTTATGCTACATGTGAGAATTATTTAGTTTATTATTGTTATGATTGTGATGGCTGCTTAACCTAACCCTGTACTCCATGAATATTTATATAAGAAATAATGACATCATGAATATTAATTAGGTTAAATTTTTAAATGGCATATCAGCACATGACATTTTTGCCAAAGTAAAAACTATAGAATCAGCTCTATATTATTCTATTAGCAAAGAGCAGACCCTGATCAGACGGCTCCAATAGGAGCGGTCTGATCTGGATCTACTCTGTTTGCAAAGACGTAGAAAGACATATTTATGGAGGAAAGAATTAAGACAGGTTCTACTGTAATTTATTACTGTTTATCTATTACTGTTTATTGATCGCCGCATGAGCGGCGATCACTAATGGAATGTTCAAAAGTATTTACCCATGTAGGAGGGGTAGCGACAAGTTTTACAAAGTCTATTCAGCGTACATCGGTGAGAAGAACCAAATGAATTGGCACATGAGAGCGTGGCAGAGAATAGTTTCTATCTGCATTATTGATGTAGTGAAATATGTGATGTAATAAACCTTCATACGATGTTTAAAAAGAAATTTATCAAACAAATGTACAATAATAACAATAATTATGACACTTTTTTCGTCGAAGTATCGACACTAAATGCCAAAAACAGTTTTGTAAACATAAATGAAGCCGGGCCAAAGTCGCAGAATTGAAGCCGGGTCAAAACTGTAGTCGTGCACCTGTTTGCGGTGCTCTCGTTCTAAATTATGCCCTTCAGAGATTTTGACATATTACAGTTTTGTTTAATGACCATTGTTTATTGTCCAAAAATGTCGACAAAAGTAATACATACATCAGTATATTTATACACGTGATATACACATGTTAAGTCATGAATAGATTCAAACTCTTTGCTAGTGCCTTTATATGTGAAAGCGATATATCCTAATAGAGAATAATAGGTTAGTGCTGTAGATGGGACTTACATTACAAGACGGGAAAACGTGCTCGAATTTGAAAAATAAGATCATATGTTAATTCAAACAGACATGGTTATTATTCTACCGGAGGCTCTACATGGTCAAAATCGAATTCCGTCGTCTCGGTTTCTATTTTTAGATAGGGCTAACGTCACTCGTTAATGGAACTGAACAGGCTATATTTAGGTCTATGACCATCACCGCCCTTGTAAGAGTTTATTGATTAAATTATCATGAGAGTGATAAATGTTTTGATGAAGTTTTATTGTTTTATTTATTTTTATTTAGAAAAGTCGTTTTATTTTTTTTTATTTAAAAAAGTCGTCAATATAGTAGCATGATAACTTTATATACATCTTCAATTTCCCTTGAAGTATGTCTGGCCTGATAGCGTAGTGGTTACCACGGTCGCCTATCGTGCAGTCGGCCCTGGTTCGATTCTCACCGCTGACGAAACTTATTTTTCTCTCTTTTTCCTTTCTATTTTTTTTTAATGACGGTTTGGTTTTTTACTGGGATAGTTAATGATAATTATCCATATTAAGTGTTTTTTCTTTCAACTTATACGTTATTTTTGGTAAAACAAATTTGTAGAAAAATTAAAAATAGTTCCTGTTGTAAGAAGAAATTCCTACACCTACTATACAAATAAACCTCTACTGTACATATAAACTTAGGTTTATTATGCTACCCCTTTATTACGTCACTAGCGGCTGTAGTGACGGGATAAAATATTTATCCTCTTACGTTTTGGTATCGTCAATATGCCTCTGAACCAATCAATGACCGCCCTAGATATTTGTGTCAAGTTTTCATGTGATACTTCCAACAATGCATATGTCATAATAGTTTTACCAGGTATTTACTTGTTACAGTTTGCAACAGAGTTCTTTATCAGCATGCCATAGTATATTTTCTTGTTTACATAGTTATTTGTTTCATAATAAATGACTATATTTTTAATTTATAGCCTTGTCTCTTTATTATCACCTTTTTAGAGAAGGGGAGTAGGATATTCATTTATCCTCATTTTTTTTTAGCTCACCAGAGCACGACGTGCTCATGCTGAGCTTTTAGGATCGTTGGATGTCCCTCGTCTGTTGTCCGTTGAGATACCACATTTTGCACTTGATCTCTAAGTAAATTGGTTTGTGTTTTGCCCTGCATGAAATTTAGGTCAATCTCGAATATGGGTCACCTGGGCTCAAAAACAAGGTCACTAGGTCAAATCTTAGAAAAATCTTGTTAATGCTCTAGAAGCTACAAATCTTATTGGATCTTACTGAAATTTTATCAGAATGTGTCTCCATGAATTCTACGCCAAGTTCGAATATTGGTCATGTCGGGTCAAAAACTAGGTCACTAGGTCAAATCTTACAAAATCCTAAACACTCTGGAGGCCACATTTTGCACTTGATCTTTAAGTAAATTGGTTTGTGTATTGACCCTGATGAAATCTAGGTCAAGTTCGAATATGAATCGCCTGCAGTCATAAACTAGGCCACTAGGTCAAATCATAGAAAAATCTTGTTCACACTCAAGTGGCTACAAATGTTATCAGATCTTACTGAAATTTTATCAGAATGTTTGTCCACATGCAATTTTGGTCAAGTTCAAATATGGATCATGTCGGGTTTGAAACTAGGTCACTACGTCATTACACTCTAGAGGCTACATATCTCGTTAAGTTTTTAATGAAATGTTGTATTTCAATTGTCTTAACAAAACAGTTCCTTATTAAAAACCTTCCTTGTACACAAATTTCGCGGCGATCCAATGCCTTGCATCAGTATTCGTCTTGTTTATTACTGGGTTTTTTTCTTCTAATTTTCAGACTTTAAGAGAGGACCTCAATGAGCAGAAGAGCAGTAGAGACTATATAAATAGAACAGGAAATGACCTCATCATGAAAGCGCCTTCTAGTGAGAAGGCAGAAAAACTGGAATCTGATCTAAAAATAGTAACACAGAAATGGAACAGTGTGTCTACCTCAATGGAGGAAAGAATTGGGGAATTGGAAACTGCCATTCAGCAGCTTAAAGAATATGAGGTAGCTTAACCCTTTCCTCCATAGGCTATTTTTAGACCCAACCTCTTTGAATGAGTCCACCCAAAAGGAGCATTTATTAGAGAAAAGTAAAATTTCAGAAATTTGTAGTTTGAAACCATTGTGATAAATAGAGCATTAATTTTTGCTCCTATAGGAGCAAATTCTCTATTCATCACAATGGTTTCAAGAAGTGGTTATTACGGAGATGTAGAAAGGCGTATTTATGGAGGAAAGGGTTAATGAATATTTATGCCAGGCTCCACACATTATGAATATTAATGATAGAATTCTTGTATCAAAAATATATAATTAATATATAATCAAATTTTACATAAGGAAACGGAACAGATGCTGATCCGATTGCTCTTACAGGAACAGCTGAATAAGTGTCTCATCTTAGTCTACTATGTTTGCAGAGGTTTTATAAGGCGGAAGTGTTATTCCTTAAGTTGCTGTAATTAGCCCTTTCAGCACTGAATTTTCAATGGAATAGTCCATCATTGTTTATTGATAAAGTCCATACAGTATGAAAGGGTAAACTTTACGAGAGAATATTGAATGACTAACAGTGCAGATCCTGATCGGAGGGCTCCTCTAGGAGCCATCACCATACACCTCTCCTCTAGGAGCCCTCTGATCTGGGTCTACACTGTTGCAAGTGACATTGCATTCATTTCAGGAAACTAAATACTCATCTGGAACCAATCTGTTGGCAAATATTAGCCATCTGATGAAAGTTTAATCCTTTCATTCATATAAACGCCTTTTCACGCATTGGCAAATAGAGTAGACCCAAATCAGATGGCTCCTATCAGGGTCTGCTCTGTTTGCTAATGTATTTTGACCGATCTATTTTTTTACTTTCTAAAATGGCTACAGTGTTCCACCTTCAACATTTCATTATAACTTGTTTGTCCATGAGTATTAAGTAGATATTGAAATTTGGAATAGACATAGAATAGGGAAAGGGTTAATCTGTCGTCTTTCAATGCGAAAACTTGGAAGTATTGTCATTGCCTTGGTGTCATCTTCACTGACCTAGTCTAGTCGTCAGCATCATACTGGTTATCAAATAAACATACCAAGGAGATCTTTGGCACTAGGATTTACACCATTTATGCCTCAGGACCTCAGTCTGGGAAAGATAGTCTGGGAAAGATTTATGCATATAGACCAAGTCTTGGTCATTAACTATGTATACCTATAATTACTCTAAATTTTCGGACCTCATCTCCCTTCTCTACCTGTTTGTAAACCTGAATAAACTCTGATAAGATGAGATCCTTCGAAAGCAAAAACAGCAATGCAAAAAGAGACTCGGTTTTGCACATTAAGAACTATTCCATCATAATTGTTAAATGAAATATGCATTAGTTTTTTTATAAAGAATTTCCAAATTGTAGAGCCAGCGGCAGGGCCTCATGAGCTGGATGCAGGAGATGGATGTATTCCTACACACTGAGGACCCGACTAAGGGTGACCTACCCACCCTCCAAGCTCAGTTGGCTGAGAGCTCAGGGGTCCAGGATGACATAAAAACATTACAGAAAAACATGGACAACATCAACCACCTGTATCGTGGACTTTCGGTGAACATTGACCCAGTGTATGGGTCGAAACTTTCGCAAGAAGTAGAGGAACTTAATTCTCATTGGAATAAAGTGCTCGAACTTGCTGACCAACAGCATGCCAGGCTACAGGGTAGTCTCAGTTTAAGTGAAGAAATTTACAATGAAATTCGCAAGATAATAAAGTGGTTAGAACCTCTGAAAGAAGATATTTCAAATAAAGACTATGCAGTGGAGAGTCTGAATGATCTGCAAGTGAAAAACAAAAAGTTCAAGGTATGTGCTTGATAGCTGGCTTTGCGATATCTACTCTAGGAAATGTGAATTATACTTGATTGACACCATATTATATAACAGAGCTACAGATAAAGATGCATACCCAAATACTAAAATCATCATTTCTCCACCAAACCCTATACTGTGACACTCTTTAGAATCGTCTCAAAGAGACGATTCTAAAAAATGGTCATGGTATAGGGTTTAGTGGAGAAATAAAGGAACTATTCTTGAAAATGTTTAAAATTATACATCTTATCTGGACCTCAGATATAGCCTAGGATATTTGACTTATACTTGAAGACATGTAGAACCTTTAAATCACGAACACCTTGACTTTACCCTTGCTCTATAGATACCTCTTTCAGTGCCTTTGCAAACAGAGAAGACCCAGATTAGATGGCTCCTATTGGAGCCATGTGTTCAGGGTCTACTCTATTTGCTTATAGACTTAGTTTTTGCCATGGTCTGTGTTCATATGCAATCATAAAGATTCAGCTAATTTATATTTATGATTATACCCCAGCAAACGAAGTTTGAGAGGGGGTATATAGGAGTCAGTGTGTTGGTCGGTCGGTCGGTTGGTCTGTCTGTCTGTCTGTCCTTGGCACAACCTGGTTTAGTCCACTTATTTACGTAACCCTTTGAGATAAAGCTTTGAAACTTTATTCACTTGCCTACCATCACAATCTTTGTCTGTAGGCAAGAGTGCATAACTCTGTCAAGCATTTTGACAAAATTATGGCCCTTTTTAAATCAGAAAATTTGGTTAAGGTTTTGTTAGATTTGCAATCAAGGCAGCTGAGTGGGGGTATTCCATCACCTTTAGTGATAGTTCTAGTTTACATGGGATAAAGGGCTTATATTACTGTTGTTCTTTTCCAAGTCCTATCTTATGTTTAGCCATGGCAGAAACTGTACAATAGATCAACAGTTGAACTTCGATATCTCGAACTCGGATAACTCAAACTTCGGGATAACTTGAACAAAAACTTCAGTCCTCAGATATCTACAGATATCTAGAATTACATGTGACAACTTAATACAGGTCTAAAGTAATGCTGAAAGCTCCTACAGGAGCTTTCAGCATTACTTTAGACCTGTATTAAGCTGTGGTCTTGAGAAACCGTTCAGATTAGAAATTGGATGACTCGAACTCCTGTTATCTCGAACTAATTTGTATGGTGCCTTGAAGTTTTCGAGTTATCGAAGTTCAACTGTATATAATTTCATAAGTAAACAGGGCAGACCTTGATCAGATGACTTCTGCAGGAGTCGTCTGATCTCTAGGTCTATTGTTTGCAAAGGGGTTGAAAGGCATATCTATGGAGTATAGGGATAAAAAAAGTGCTATTTTAATGGGGGTTTTTTCTTCATTGTTTTACACAGAGTTTGAAGCTAGAGATGGTGGAGAAAAACGAGGAAGTGTCAAAGCTGAACGAGAATGCTAATGAGATGCTGAGTAAAGCACCATCAGGGTCGCTTCAGGAGCTTGCACGCTCCCTGATGCGTATGAATACACTATGGACCCACATCTACCAGCAAGTAGACCACTACTACAAACTCTTCTCCTCCTCAGACCAAAGCTGGAAACAGTTCAAAGGTAAGGGCAAAGCTTTAGATAAACCTGGAAGGAGTGTTAATGAGTCAGAAAAAAATAAATTAAAAGTTGTGATTTGAGAAAAAGGTATAATATATCCTAATTACCCAAGTATCTGGACAAACTTGTTAAACCCATTACCTTATAGGCTATTTTTAGACCCAACCTCTTTGAATAAATCTACCCAAAAGGAGCATTAACTACAGAAAAGGAAAATTTTTGAATTTTGTAGAATGAAACCATTGTGATAAATAGAGCATTTGCTCCTATAGGAGCAAATGCTCTATTTATCACAATGGTTTCATCAAGTGACTTACAGAGGCGTAGAAAGGCGTATTTATGGAGGAAAGGGTTAACCCAGATCAAACTTATTAAATGTCTCCCAGACAGCTCTCACAGAAACCAGTTTTGCTCATTGCAAACATTGGGAATGAAGACGAGGTGTTTGAATTTTAAGTTTTCCTCTTTCAGGTGCAGTTGACTTGGAGAACCAGTACTTGGACAGATTGGAGAGTAAGATACGACGGTCATCAGTGTCAAACGCTGATGCCGAGGAGATCTCCGAACACATGGACGTAAGATCACAACTTGAATTCTTGCTGGAGTTTATATAATAACAGCATTATGCTGTATAAATGTGTGCACTTGGCTTTCACAGTGCTCATATCTTTGATAAATATTGATACTGTGGACAAGTTTTAATGCCTCCGTTGACAACAGTCTGGGGGCATTATGTTTTGCACCCATCTGTCTATCTGTCTGTGTGTCCGTCTGTCTGTGTGTCAAGCTTGTATGTGCAGTTGGTTGTCAGTTTTTTCATTGTCAAGCACCACCACGGGGCATCGCTGTGTCTTACAGACACAATTTTCTAGTTTTGTACATGTAACAGTTATTGTGGAAGTCTTGTGATTGTGTGTTTCTTGCATATAGATAAACCCTTTACCTCATAGAAACACCCTTTTCACACCTAAATGCAAACAGAGTAGACCCAGATCAGATGACTGCTGTAGGAGCCATCTGATATGTTTGTGCTTATCCCTTTCCCTGTTCTGTGTTTATTTCAAATTTCAATACCTACTGGCTATTCCTGAACAGAATAGTTACAATAAAATATGGAAGAGGGAACATTGCAGCCATTTTAGAAAGTAAAGGAACAGATCTATCAAAATTCCATTAGCAAACAGAGCAGACCCTGATCAGATGGCTCCTCTAGGAGCCATCTGATCTGGGTCTACTCTGTTTGCAAATGCGTGAAAACACGTTTATATGAGGGAAAGGGTTAAGAAATAATATAGATTCTACAGTTCCTGCATTGGTAAAATATTATCTTCATGATTCATTATAAAAATTCAGGCAATTGATTTCATACATTTATTTTCTTCACTAATTAAATATTCATGAGATAAAGGGTTAAACTTTCAACATTTTACATCAGAAAATACTGTCTTGAAAGCTATTGATGAATATTCATACAATAATTGTGAATATTAATTTATCTAATCATTTGTATTAACCCTTTCCATCATAAAAACTCCTTTTTAAGCCTTTTGCAAACAGAGGTGACCCAGATCAGACAGCTCCTAAGGAGCTGTCTGATAATCAGGGTCTTCTCTGTTTGCTTATGGAATTTTATAGATCTGAATTTACAGTTTCCACCATTGTGAAAAAATCCCACCTTTTCCATGTACCATTTTGATTGATTTTGTCCATGAATATTAATATGATAACATAGTTAAATAAGGAAATGTATTGCCATGATAAACAATGAAATCAGATCGGTAACATATAAACAAACAGAGTAGACTCTAATCAGACAGTGTTTTATAGGAGCAGAGGCAAAAAATGGTGGAGCAAAAGGTTAAAGTTTTAGTAATAAGCATGATCTGAATGAATAACAAACAGTTTGAATCCTAGTTAGATGTTCTGTCTTTGGCCTCTCATCAAGATCCAATCTTTTTGTAAAGTTTTAATGAATTTACTAAGAGAGTATTAAATGATGATCAGTCTGTTCAATGCTGAGAATGAGCTGACTGGCACTTGTTCAATGCTGAGAATGAGCTGGCTGGCACTTGTTCAATGCTGAGAATGAGCTGACTGGCACTTGTTCAATGCTTAGAATGAGCTGGCTGACACTTGTTCAATGCTGAGAATGAGCTGGCTGGCACTTGTTCAATGCTGAGAATGAGCTGGCTGGCATTTGTTCAATGCTGAGAATGAGCTGGCTGGCACTTGTTCACTGCTGAGAATGAGCTGGCTGACACTTGCAAACAATGCACACCTATAACAGGGAACTCAGCATTATTTGCTATTCCAATTTCCTACTGTCAACGAGTTAGGAGGGGTAAGTTCACCATGAACATTCGATATTCAAAAAGTAAGACTTGCATTTCAAACAGTGAGGTTTACATTTAAAAAGTGAGACTTTCATTTCACGAAAAGTAAGACTTGCATTTCAGAAAGTGAGACATGCATTTCAAACAGGGAGACTTGCTTTTCAAGAAGTGAGACTTGTGTGGTTTCAAAAAAGTGAGACTTGTGGGTTTCAATAAAGTGAGACTTGTGGTTTCAATAAAGTGAGACTTGTGGGTTTCAATAAAGTGAGACTTGTGTTTCAATAAAGTGAGACTTGTGGGTTTCAATAAAGTGAGACTTGTGTTTCAATAAAGTGAGACTTGTGGGTTTCAATAAAGTGAGACTTGTGTTTTAGGATTTGGAGTCCTACATTAATCAACACACATCAGAGAACAGAGCAACAATAGAAGAGCTGAAACAGGAGATGATCGTCAACAGCATACTGTCAGACCTTGTCAAGTCCGAGTCAGACCAGTATGTGAAACGCCTCGATACTCTAGAACTCCAGGTAAATTTTGGTTACATTAAACTTTTGCTTTATGAATATTCATTTAACCCATTACCTCATAGGCTATTTTTAGATCCAACCACTTTGAATAAATCTACCCAAAAGGAGCATTAACTAGAGAAAAGGAAAACTTTTGAATTTTGTGGTTTGAAACCATTGTGATAAATAGAGCATTTGCTAATATAGTAGCAAATGCTCTATTTATCACAATGGTTTCAACAGGAGATTTTTACAGAAGTGTAGAAAGGCTTATTTATGGAGGAAAGGGTTAAGAAATAATGGCATATGAACACAGTTGGCCATGATTTCATTATTTCTTAGAGTATTCATCAGATAAAGGGTTAAGAGTCAATTATCTCATAGTTCTACTGCAATTATTCCAAATATTGGGTTAGACAAATTTTGGTGAATGCTCCTGGTGGGGCAGATTAACCCTTTCCTCCATAAATATGCCTTTCTACGCCTCTGTAATAGTCATTTCTTGAAACCATTGTGATAAATAGAGCATTTGCTCCTCTAGGAGCAAATGCTCTATTTATCACAATGGTTTCAAACTACAAAGTTCTAAAAAAAATCCTTTTCTCTAGTTAATGCTCCTTTTGGGTAGATTTATTCAAAGAGGTTGGATCTAAAAATAGCCTATGAGGGGAATTGGTTAATCAGGGTTTGCACTGTTTACAGCTCCATTAGTCTTGTAAAAAGTTATCAACATGCGCCACATTGATTTTAACCAGTGGATAGGGGAGATTGGGTGATTAAATATTTGTGGTTAATACGGGATAGTGTTTTCAGGAGAGATGTTATCAGTTGTTTTAGACTGTGGTTAGGAGATTGACAAATGTCGGCAGATTTGCATAAAGATTTGATAAAGGTCACTCTAACATTTAAAAATATACTCTTTCAGAGCAACAGATAAAAATGTGTACCCATATTATACTAAAATCGTCATTTCTCCACCAAGTCCTATACTGTGATCATTCTTTAGAATAATTTCTTGGAGATGGTTCTAAAGAGTGGTCACAGTATGGGATTTAGTGGAGAAGTAAAGGAGATATTCTTGAAAATGTTTAAATTTACGCATCTTATCGAGACCTCTGCTCTTTTGTGTTGGAAGTTTGAACTGTGAACTTTGTAGGCTAAGGAGAAGATTAAGAAACTGGAGGCATCTATCAATGAGGCCCAGCTAGTGGAGAAGCAGCTGCTTCAACTGTCTCAGTGGATTGTTGAGGTGACGCGTGAGATACAGAACAGACTCGATGCTGATGTTGTGGCAGGTGACGTCCCAGAGGAACATGAGGTAAGGGATTTGGAAATATTGAGTATGAAAGATTATATTTTGCTCATGAATTCTGCTCATCATTTTTCTTTAGACCTTTCCTATATATAAACACTTTTTCATGCCTTTGCAAACAGATTAGATCCAGATCAGATGGCTCCTATAGGAGGTCTGCTCAGGGTCTACCCTCTTTGCTTTTGGCATAAAATAGATCTGATTCTACAGCTTTTGTCAAAGCAAAAAACATCCCTTGAAAATTGTACATTGTAAAATAAATATTCATGATGTCATCATTTCTTACATGAATATTGAACGGGTAAAGGGTTAACTCTTTACCTTATAAATATACCTTGAATGCTTTGCAAACAGAGCAGACCCTGATCACAGAGCTTCAGATAAGAGTGCGTACCCAAATACTAAAATTGTCATTTCTCCACAAAACCCTATACTGTGACCACTCTTTAGAATCGTCTCGAAGAGTTTGGTGGAGAAATAAAGGAGTTATTCTTGAAAATGTTTTAATTTACGCATCTTATCTGGAGCTCTGTGATCAGACATCTTCTATATGAGCCGTCTGATCTTGGTCTACTCTGTTTGCAAAAGCATAAAAGGTTAAGGAACTGTATAGATGTGACTAAATACTCTCAGCCAAAACAGAATCTTCTTTGTTCATATGCCATAACATACATTTGGTAATTAATATTTGTCATATCATATTTAAACACAGTCTACTGTATTTGTATTTCCTGTAAACTAGGAAAAGCAGTTTTTACGACTATATGCAAAGGAGTTCTAACTATACAATAACAAGAAAATGTTGTGCAAATCGTTTGCAAACAGATTATATTTGAATAAGATATAGTAACTTGGTACAGTAAAACCTCTCTATAATGGCCACTAAATTACATCAAGTTTTTAGCTCACCAGAGCACAAAGTGCTCAGGGTGAGCTTTTGTGATTGCCTGATGTCCGTCGTCCGTCGGCGTGCGTCGTCCGTCGTGCGTCGTGCGGTGTGCGTCGTGCGTCGTCAGTCGTCAACAATTTGAACCTTTAAAAGTCTTCTCCTCTGAATCTACAGGGTTCTCAGCTTTCATCTTTGGCACATAGCATCACCTATAGGTCCTCTACAAAAGTTATATAAATTATGTCCCTGGAGTCAAAATTGGCCCCGCTACGGTCCCAGGGGTGGCCAGTTTTCTCTAGCTGACTGTTGTTTTCTGTACAAGTAGCAGAATGCTGGGCTCACTTAGGTTATGCATGGGGAAAACTTCAAAAAAATTCTTGTCAAAAACTACATGTCACAGAGCTTAGATATTTGGTGTATAGATTAACTTAGTAGACCTTATTGACAGTGGTTAATATCATAGTTCTGAGGTTAAAATTGGCCCTGTCCTGTTGGTTATACTTTAAAATTGACTTACACTATAAAGGTTCCTCTGAGCTAGCACTCCATCTGTTATGCAATCACTTGAGAGGGCAAGTTCCTGGTCAAAACTCTATGAAGTTGTCTGCTTCAGAATTAGTGTCTGTTTGTTCACACTGTTTTTAACCCATTCCCTCATAGACTATTTTTAGATCCTGTTTCTTTGAAAATTTCAGAATTGTGTAGATTTGAAGCCATTGTGATAAATAGAGCTGCAAAAGTTGTTTCCTTCCATATCTTTTAAAAAACAAATGTCATAGTGAAAGACAGTTTGGACCCTGATGAGATGCCAAGTTACTTTGTATCTCATCTTGATCCAGACTTGATCCAGACTGTTTGCAAAGGTTATTATAAATGCTAAAAAAAACCCAAAGCAAGTAGCTTGTGTAATATTAGCAGGCTTAAGGTATAGGACCTTTGAAGAGTGAGTGATCAGCCATAAGCATATTGACTAGGGATAATTGCAGATCACTTATGCATATGGATGGGTTTTCTTGGTTCACTAAACTTGTATATAACCAGGGCTAAATGCTAGCTAATCCAAACCTAAATCGCAAGCTCATTAAAAAAATTTTGGCTAGGATTAAGTTTGCAACAAGCTTGCAGTTGCAAGCCAATTAAGGGAGACAGGCATATCTCTAGTTAAACATTTACTGGTGTCTATTTTTAGCATACATTTTATGATTTAAAGGTAGGTTATCTCCCTTTTTGATAACAACTGGAATGCCTCCTTTGTTGTTAGTAGATCTGCAGTAATATTGCAGACCTAAACAAAGAAAATTGTTATAGTTAGATGTCGCCTGTTGCACATTAATTAGGACAATTAACCCTTTACTCCATTAATAGGCCTTTCTACACCTTTGCAAACAGAGTAGACCCTGATTAGATGGCTTATGTAGTAGCCATCTGTTCAATCTGCTGTTTGCTTATGATCTGATATAGTGCAAATTGCATTACATTATTTTCATTTTGTGTACAATATACTTATAATATGTTTACTAACCCTTTCCCTCATGTTAACACCTTTTCACACATTTGCAAACAGAGCAGACCCAGATCAGATGGCTCCTATAGCAGCTGTCTGATCAGGGTCCGCTCTGTTTGTTAATGGAATATTAAAGATGTTTCTTTACTTTCTAAAATGGCTACACCGTTCCACCTTCCATATTTCATTATAACTATTTTGTCCATGAATATTCAGTAGATATTTAAATTTTGAATAAACATAGAACAGGGGAAGGGTTGAAAATAAATTAAGATATGAATAATAATAACTCATGAAGGTGTAATGAAAATATCTGAAATTTTGAATATCATAAGTACATGTATAGATTAATTTATTCTTTCTGAAATTCAACCAATTTGCCCAGGGAGAGGGTTTACATACTTTTGTACAAGCCCTTCTTTAGATTGACATTGTAATATGTTTTCATTTTCTTAAAAAAAATTCATGTGAGGTCCTCTACAAAAGTTACATAAATTATGCCCCTTGGGTCAAAATTTGCCCGCCCCAGGGCCGGGTAGTTTTCTATAGAAACACATAGTGAAAACTTTGAAAATCTTCTCCTCTGATTGTCTGGTGAGCGATGTCAGGGCCTTTCAGGCCCTCTTGTTTGTGTTAAAGGCAGGTGGCTGCTTAAAGCAAGGTGAAGTAAAACAGAACGCTCCTATAGGAGCGTTCTGTTTTACTTTCACCTTGCTTTAAGCAGCCACCTCCCTGAAATACCAACTAATTAACACAATTTAGTGTCCGTTATAGAGAGGTTTTACTGTATTTCATCGTGATCCATGCAGTTTGACAGCTGTATCATGATTTCATAAAGAGATTGAAGAAAATATTTATTGGAAACTGAAACAAATAAAAAATATTGTAATGCTGTTATATGTTAGAAAATGCTTTACAATAATTTGTTTCTTTTAATGAAGACAGAGCTTAAGAATGCTGTTCTGATTTTAGCAAATGAAGGAGGAGTTTAAGCAGCAGGAGGAGGTGCTTGGAAGTCTGGAGGTCCAGTCCCAGAAGTACAAGGATGAAGGTCGGGATGAGGCTGCTAGGAGATTGGACTACCAGATACAGATGATGAAGGTACACCAGTCCTGTGTTCCAATATTTCAAAGAATCTGTCAGTAAAGTTATTGTTGCTTAGCATGAAAGTCATTTTTTCAAACAGAATAGAAAAAAAAAATTCTGTGCCCCACACAATGAAATTTTGGGTTGTATGTAGTGGTTATGTATAAATCAGATTTTACGTCAGTCTGTCTGTAGGTGCACTTTGTCTTAGCTTGTAGTTTTATGCTAAAGTTATTAGAATGTTGTACTTAATTTACTATCATGTGAGCCTGTGCACCTGTTATTTTTGTTTGGATCCAACTGTTATTTCCAGAATGGCTGCCTATTTTTGACATGTTCATAGTGTGTGAATGTGGAGTCGGTGTAGAGGTATCTGTTAGCATTTCATGTCTATTATTCTGGTTGATCGATAGTTTGACTTGATTACAACATTTACTGTGAAACAGTGTCTTTGATATACGAAATGGATGTCAAAAGCTTTGAAAATTATTTTATCAACTGAACCCTTCACTCCATGAATATTCATGTTAGAAATAATGACATTATGAATATTAACCCTTCACTTGCTGAATTTTAAAATACATTTCTCCTTCTTTACCCATGCCCTGTTGTATAATTACATATATCTTCACTGTGTACAAGTATTTCGCTGTGCAATCACTGCTGTGGAGTGCACTGGTTGCACAATCAACTTGTAAATAGTGCAGACCCTGATGAGACAGCTCCTACAGGAGCTATCTCATCTGGGTCTTCACTATTTACAGGTATGTATATTGACGTGAATAGCAAGCGAAGGGTTAATTATTTTATTGTTATAACAGCACATGGAAAAATAGCATAATAAAATATTATTTAATGAAAATTTATGAAGTAATCAATTCACACATAAATGTTTATTAGGGAAAATTTTAAATTACATCGTCCAATAGTCTTGTGATGGGTACATGACTTGACAGTCCTAAACAAGTCATACCCAGCTGATAACATTATAATGATTATACAGCAATATAGCTAAACTACTAATATTGAAACTCTCTCATTACATTACTACTTGATAATGTACTTCTCTATACAGAGGAACCTTGCAGACCTGGACGTCAAGTTTCAAAAGTTTCAGCGACCTGCAGACTTTGAACCTAAACAGAGTCACGTGAAGCGCTCCCTAGATGGCATACAGGAGCGAATGTACCTGCTGGAGGTCCACAGTGACGATGTTGAGTTGCTGCAGGAAAAACATGACCAGTGCATGGTCAGTAACATCAAATCTTATATTTTATCTTCCATTATAAACATTTTGTTTGTTGGCCAAATTGTTGTTAACCCTTTCCTCCATAAATATGCTTTTCTACGCCTCTGTAATAACCACTTCTTGAAGCCATTGTGATAAATACAGCATTTGCTCCTAATGGTTTCAAACTACAAAATTCTAAAATTTTACTTTTCTCTAGTAAATGCTTCTTTTGGGTAGATTTATTCAAAGAGGTTTGGTCCAAAAATAGTCTATGGAGGAAAGGGTTAACCCATTGCCTCAGGACTATTCATTTAACCCTTTTCTCCATGACTACATTTAAGAAATAATGACATCATGAATATTAGTTCAAATATTTTGTATAATAGTACATGAACACATGTATTTCTGGCTGTGGTAGAAAATTAGATCTGTATTATATCAGAAGCAAACAGAGCAGACCCTGATCAGACATCTGATTAGGGTTTCTACTCTATTTGCAAAGGCATAGGAAGGCGTTTTTTATGGAGTAAAGGGTTAAGAAGTGATGACTGAATGAATATTGATTAGTCAAATTTATAGCTTTAACCCTTTCCTCCATAGGCTATTTTTAGACCCAATCTCTTTGAATAAATCTACCCAAAAGGAGTATTTACTAGGGAAAAGTAAAATTTTAGAATTTTGTAGTTTGAAACCACTGTGATAAATAGAGCCGTGTAACTTTGGTCTACTCTGTTTGCAAAGGTGTGAGCGTTTTATATAAAGGGAAGGGTTAATGGAAAGTATTTTCTTTTATGATTTTTTGGCAGATTTTCTTGCACAAACTCTTTCAAAGCTGTAACCAGAGTGTCAATCAGCTTGGATCTCATCTTGATTTAACCTTTAGCCTGCTGTGGGCGGATCTCATCTTGATTTAACCTTTAGCCTCCTGTGGGCGGATGGGTAAATACCTATGCAAACAGTTTGAATCCAGATGAGACACTGAGTTACTCGGCGTCTCATCTGGATCCAAACTGTTTGACACCCTGATCGTATTTTGGTAGACCGATTGATTATAGCTTGAACTTGGAAGATACAGTAAAAATAATTTGCTCAGCAGGCTAAAGGTAAAATGTTTTCTTTCATCTGCAGCCTGCAAGGATATATTTACAATAAGCAAATTGTGTCTGCAAAACATTTTTGTCTGCTTTAATTTTACCGAAAAATGTGTTTGCATTTCCTCTCTCCGTAATGTGATCAGTTACAGTTAACTTAGATTCTGATGAGAAGGGGAATTGATTAGTATCTCTTCAAAGTCTAGACTGTTTGAAAACATCCATAGTGTGGAAAGATTTCTTTTGGAAACAGAGGGTTTGATACAAACTTGAAAACAGATTTTGATAAAATATGAAACGGCTTTTGATATGGATGATTCTTATATAGTAGTTGTTTTGTTCAAAACAAGGTAATAGAATAAAGGCATACAGTAATTTATTGTCAATTTTCAGTTGTCGTGTTCTATTCAATTGTTTCTTTTATATAAACACTTTTTAATGCTTTTGCAAAAATAGTCCCAGATCAGACAGCTCCTGTAGGGGCTGTCTCATCAGGGTCTGCACTGTTTGCTTAAGGAACAATGAGAATCTGGTATTACAGTTTTTGTGTAAGCCAAATATACCCTTGAAATTTTACATTATAAATACAGTTGAACTTCGATATTTCAACTCGGATAACTTGAACTTCGGGATAACTCGAACAAATAGTTTGGTCCTCCAAAAACTAACAATACAGAATTACGGTAAAACGTATTACTACACATATCTAGAAACACATGTGTGACAGCTTAATGCAAGTCTAAAGTAATGCTGAAAGCTCCTACAGGAGCTTTCAGCCTTACTTTAGACTTGCATTAAGCTGTGAACTTAAGAAATTGTCCAGATCAGAAATAGGATAACTCGAACTTCTGTTATCTCGAACTTATTTATATTATTCCTTGAAGTTCGAAATATCGAAGTTCAACTGTATTAAATTAATGAAAATTCATGAAATAATCAATTGATGCAGGTATGTTCATTAGGGGAAGAATTAATCAAATTGGTTAATGTCTGCTTGTTCACTATTGAAAATTAATTAAAAAATTGATTAACCCATTCCCTGTTCTACGTTTATTCCTAATTTCAATACCTACTGAATATGCATGGACAAACTAGTTCTAATGAAATATGGAAGGTGGAACATTGTAGCTATATTTAAAGTAAAGAAATTCCATGAGCAAACAGAGCAGACCCTGATCAGGCAGCTCCTACTGGAGCAGTCTGATCAGGGTCTTCTCTGTTTGTACATGTGCAAATGCTTTTTGTATAAGTGAAAGGGTTAAGCTATGTACTTAATGAATATTCATGTAAGTTATAATGACTATGAATAATAATTAGCTGAATTTTTAGCTGACCTGAGTATGCTCTGGATCTTCCATGTTTGCAAATTCCAGTTGACTGGATTCCAGCTCTTGAAAGATTTTCTACAATAACTAATATTAAACACATATCACATCTTCAGAAATTCTACACGACTATGAGTGAGCTGAAGTCCGAGGTCGAGTATGTCATCAAGACGGGCCGGCAGATAGTGGACAAGAAGCAGGTGGACTTCCCTGACAAGCTGAGCAAACAGTTAGATGCCCTAAAACAACAGTACAATGTCATTGGTGCTCAGGTACATCACATCTTAACCCATTACCTCATAGGCTATTTTTAGATTCTACCTCTTTGAAAACATCTACCAAGATGAAGCATTAACTAAAGGAGCATTAACTAGAAAGGAATTTTTTAGATTTGTGTAGTGTTGAAATGCTCTATTTATCACAATGGTTTGAGAAAGTGACTTTTACAGAGGCTTCAAAAGTCCTCAATATGAGGGAATGGGTTAAACCTTACAATACTGCCCTTTCGAATGGACTATTCCAAGATTCAAACAGGTCAAATTTATGGTGAATATTTAGGGATTTTTCGAAAGAAAAGTGTAACATGACAAACACAGTGCAGACCCCTCTCATCTGGGTCTAAACTTTTTGCAAAGGACATTTAGAGTGACTCATGTCCCACACAGTAAGGGTTAACCTTTTACGTCACAGAGATGCTTTTTGATACCTTTGCCAACAGAGTAGACCCAGATCAGACTGCTTCAGTTGGAGCCATCTGAGCAAGGTCTGCTCTATTAGTTTATGCAATAATATAGATCTAATTATACAGTTTCTGTCATGGTCAAAAATTCATTTGTATAGTACAGATCTAGCTTAACTTTAAAAACAGCACATCATCGCGATTTGACAGATCACGGTAGAAAGACAGCTGCCTGTGAAAGTCAAAAATCATTGCAAATCACGAAGAGTTATATGGTTTTCCCATCACAATTTTCATTCCATGATGGTTAGTGATGATTTTGATGAGCCCATGATGATTCATCATGATTTCACTTAGCTGACTTTTTAGCATGCTTATTTTCATGAGCATGTACGTTAACAGTTTGCTAATATAAAGATTGTATCCGTTCTCCTTTAATTTTGTGTTTACAATGTAGATTACATGTACATGTGCTTTTGTATTATAAGAAGTAAAAATAATATTATGTAGCTGCAGTCTGGTCATTTCACCACGAAACAATTTTGATACTTGTATATTTCACTACATCTAAGCTTGAAATATATAGAGAATACCTACACAAATGATTAAAATACTTGTGTCGTATATCAGAAGTAATTCGCATGCTGGTTACATGTATCTGTAATATTGGAATTAAATGGTAATAACCAGAGGTCTTATATCTTTGGCATAAAATGTCTGGATCTTTGGCATATACAATGTACATGTATGTCTTGAGTGAATGTGTTCAAGTTTTTGTATGTATATTGTAAACTGCCGACTGCAATATTAGTTGCAGAATTACGTGAGCCGAATTAGTTTCGAATAATATCATTTTTAAAAAAAATAAATAAAAAAATTAATTGTTTTTAAGAAAGATGATACAATACTTTGTGTGCAACTTTGTCACCTAAACAGTGTATGCAAGTAGAATTAAAACAATGTTTAAATAAATTGAATTCATACAATGATTTTATGTAAATTACATTCAAACAGTGTTTTGTCTTTGGTAGGTGACAGAGGGAAAGACAAAGGTAGAAAAGGCCTTGAAACTGAGCAAGAAGCTACGTAAAGAGTCTGCAGCTGTCCAGGACTTCATCAACAGAAGCAACCATGAGCTGGACACCAGGGAACGTAGTGTAGCAAACCGCAGCGTGGACAAGGAGGTTGTATTTGCAAAGGTATCGTAGAAGGTTTTAACCCTTTTCCCGGTTCTATTTTAATACCTACTGAATATTCATGGACAAAATAGTTATAATGAAATGGGGAAGGTTTAAATTTGCAGCCATTTTAGAAAGTAAGAAAAAGATCTTTCAAATTCAATTAGCAAACAGAGCAGACCCTTTGTTTGCAAATGTTTGAAAACATGTATATATGAGAGAAAGGGTTAATTATTTTTATTCTCAGCTCATTATCCCTTTACTCCATGTATTTATGAAAGAAAGAATGACATCATGAATATTAATTAGTGTGGTTTATATAAGGACACATGAACACAGTAAGCTCTGGCCATGGCAGAAAATGCAAAATCAGATTTATATTAATTCATAAGCAAGCAGAGCAGACCCTGATCAGACGACTTCCACAGGAGCCGTCTGATATTGGTCTACTCTGTATCCAAAGGCGTAGAAAGGTGTATTTATGGAGTAAAGAGTTATTCAAGCAATCAAACTGAATCAGTAATTTTAAACTTACATGTTATCCATTGGCAAATGTTACCAGAGCAAAGGTGGTCACAGTATAGGGTTTGGTGGAGAAATAAAGGAGCTCTTCTTAAAATGTTTACATTAACGTATCTTATCTTGACCTCTGTGATACCATGTAACGCTCTCAGTACGGTCCATGCACAGAAAAACCTCTGGGATCTTCCTTCACCTGTAATTAGCTGGACATTGCAATTTGACTGAGATACTGTTAACCCATTACCTCATAGGCTATTTTTAGATCCAGCCTCTTTAAATAAATCTACTGAAATTGAGAAAAAAAAAGATTTTATTTTAGATATATGTAGTATTGAAACCATTTTGATAAATAGAGCATTTGTTCCATAGGAGCAAACACTCTATTTATCACAATGGTTTCAAATAGTGACTTTTACAGAGGCATCAAAAGGTGTCAATATGAGGGAAAGGGTAAATGTGACACAAACAAAGAAACATTAACAAGTAGTTTTGGTTTGATGTAGAAATGATGCGAAACATTTTTTGTTAAATATATAGCTCACCCTGGTATCTGGATCCATGAAATATTCTTTGCTATACTCCCATAACCCTTTCTGTATTTAGTATTCATGTAAACAGTAATGACATCATGAATATTTATTACCGGTAGCTGAATTTTAACCCTTTCCCTGTTCTATGTTTATTCCGAATTTCAATACCTACTTGATATTCATGGAAAAAATAGTTATAATGAAATATGGGAGGCATAGCATTGTAGCTATTTTAAGAAGTAAAGAAACCGATCTATCATATTCCATGAGCAAACAGAGCAGACCCTGATCAGACGGCTCCTATAGGAGCCGTCTGATCTGGGTACACTCTGTTTTCAAATGCGTGAAAACATGTT